>CM067320.1:76807981-77499438 GCA_034231615.1 Meghimatium bilineatum
TTTTCTTAAACATTGTTTAATTGTACATTTTTCTTAAACATTGTAACATTGCCCTGAAGGCAGGTTTGTGATGCCCTGAAGGCAGGTTTGTGATGCCCTGAAGGCAGGTTTGTGATGCCCTGAAGACAGGTTTGTGATGCCCTGATGGCAGGTTTGTGATGCCCTGAATGCAGGTTTGTGATGCCCTGAAGGTAGGTTTGTGATGCCCTAAAGGCAGGTTTGTGAAAAACGTGTTACTACACATTATTCGTTCATTTGGTTGTGTCAGACATTCTGCCTGGATCTTGACAAAGCAGCCGACATACTGTTCTGTTGTTTCGACCTGCCATGCTTCACTATATTACACATTCAGCCTGACACATATTCTACTTCAGCATGGCTTTAGTGCCACTGTGACTCTATAAGATGTCACAGCCAACTCTGTCCCAGAATCTTCTTTAGTCGCCTCTTAAGATGGGCATGGAATGTAACAACATTGCTATCATTTACTCTTATTTCAGTCCGACAGCCGCCCGTGTGTTGTCGGGGCTCGAAATGGGAGAAAAGAATAGCAACACTGTTTACCTTCCATGCATGTCGTAAAAGGTGACTAAGGAGTTAATGGATGGAGTTGGCTGCCCCATCCCATATAGGGTCAGTAACCTAAAGCCATTCTGAAGTCGGATGTGTCAGGCCGAAAGACGCAGATATCGCAGTAATGCTGTAAACCATGACACAACTAATACCGTTCTCCGGACTATATCCTGCTAATCTGCAGGAGTTTGAGAACAAACGCAAAGAAGAAGAATAAGAAGTCCGACAGCACACTAGCGATGACCATCTCATGTTCAATAATCTAAACATGTATGGGGGGTTACTTGCATGATTTCAGTCGTCAGCTGGTCACTAGCCAGGGTTTAGTCTCGGGTGAAAGGGTGTCGTGTCTACAGGGTGTATCATGGAGTATGGCACTTTTCTGACATGGGACTAACACTTTTCAGCCATTACAGACATTTATTGAGGAGACGGCAAGTCATCTGAGCTTAAAAACACTTTAAACAAATATTGACACCGAAATATTGGCCCCTCAACACCGAAAGGTACATGAGGACAGAAAGAAGAAGAAGAAGAACAAATATTGATAATATATTTACTGAGCATATGCAAGAACAGGCACTCGTTAGGCGAACATAAAGCCTTAAACGGAAACCAGCAATTGCATTTTCCTAGCAGACATGGAGCATGACCGAACACCTTTATAAAAACCTTTGTACAGAAAGGTAAACATGATTTGTAAGGTCGATTTTGATTATTTACGTGCTATTCGTTGGACGGCCTTGACTTTTTTGTCATGCGACTTATGCATTTAAATAATGACCAACGAAAATCACGACAATAATCAAAAACGTAAAGAAAGAAGACTAGTTTACTTTCTGTACAGAGGTCTTAAAAGTCGATGGTCTCGCATGAAACTATCATCCCCCTTCTTTTGCAAACAATATACATCACTTCCGGTCTATCGCCTTCTCACTAAAAGAAGGTTTGATATGTTACATCCTACTACTTGTCTGCGCATGTGCTGTGAGGAAGTGAGTGAAGCATACAACAGGGAGAACTCGACAAGAGTGATAAATAGTGGTTCAGCTGAATAATGCCACGGCTTCAAGTGCAGCAGTTTGAAACAATAACTGTGAGATACTGGGCCAGACGAGAGGACTGTCTTATGTTGGTTTTCAATTGACCTGTAAGATAAATCTGAGGCTAAAGTTCCAGCCAATTATGAAAAGGTGAAACTAATCAGGCACATATTCAGACGATAGTCTAGACTAGGCACATTAGTTGCACTTTATGGGTAATGTCATTTCTTAGTGTCCTACAGTTACTTGATTTGTCCTGTAATTACTTATGTGTCCTACAATTACTTATGTGTCCTACAATTACTTATGTGTCCTACAATTACTTATGTGTCCTACAATTACTTATGTGTCCTACAATTACTTATGTGTCCTGTAATTACTTATGTATCATATTATTACTTATGTGTCCTATAATTACTTATGTGTCCTACAATTACTTATGTATCCTGTAATTACTTATTTGTCCTACAATTACTTATGTGTCCTACAATTACTTATGTGTCCTATAATTACTTATTTGTCCTACAATTACTTATGTATCCTGTAATTATTTATGCGTGCTACAATTACTTATTTGTGCTATAATTACATAAAGGTAAAGGTATGCCATATGGCAGCAACCTGCTGTGTGTGATGAAGACAAAATCTCTTCATGTACTAAACTTTATAACTATTGGGTGGCTGACTAGCTACCTACTTTTCTGTGTTTACTTTCAGCAAATAATGCGTCAGGTACCCAGTTACAGCTTGGTCCACTGGAGGAACGGTCGTGTCAGGTACCCAGTTACAGCTTGGTCCACTGGAGGAACGGTCGTGTCAGGTACCCATTTACAGCTTGGTCCACTGGAGGAACGGTCGTGTCAGGTACCCATTTACAGCTTGGTCCACTGGAGGAACGGTCGTGTCAGGTACCCAGTTACAGCTTGGTCCACTGGAGGAACGGTCGTGTCAGGTACCCAGTTACAGCTTGGTCCACTGGAGGAACGGTCGTGTCAGGTACCCATTTACAGCTTGGTCCACTGGAGGAACGGTCGTGTCAGGTACCCATTTACAGCTTGCTTACCTGGAGGAACGGTCGATCCAGATACCTATTTACAGCTTGCTCAACTGGAGGAACGGTCGCTTCAGGTAAGAAATCACGATCCGAAAGTGGTTTCCAACCTCATCATCATCAGGTGCCATGCCGACTGAAGTAGGCGATCATGACAACTATCTGTCTCAATTATTATGTATCAGAATCGTTGCCAGGTTGTTAAACTAGATAATATGTTCCCACGTTGAAGCCCTTTGTCTCTGTTGCCCTCAATCTTGCCTGTTGTGACTATGTTCTCCAAATCTCCTTGTCTCATAACGTGGCCAAAGATTGAAGATTGTCTTTTTCGTATATTATTGACTAAGCTCTGTCTCACAATCGACTCTTTCAATATCTCCACATTAGTTTTTCTGGCAGTCCATGTTATTCTCAGCATTCTTCTGTAGAACCACATTTCTACTGCTTCTAATTTCCCAATTTGCTGTTTGTTTATTGTCCATGACTCGCATCCATATGTAAGAACATGATTTATATAGAACTGCATAACTCTCTTCCTCACTTCTAATAACAAAGTCATATTACACAATATATTTTTCATTTTTCTAAATGTTATTTTTGCCTGCCCTATTCTGCTTCATATTTATTTTGAACCTCTACCATCTACCGTAATTGTTGTACCTAAATACTTGAATAGGTGGTCTGACTTTGATCATGAAAGCTGTGGGGATCGATAGATCGGGCTAAGTTACCTGGTTTATTCGTTACTGTTTATTGCTAATAGTTCTCTTATCTAACCCGCCTGTACTATCTCGTTTGAAGCTTTACCTGTATTATCACTGTATTTTATTATAATTATTTTCTCTCATGACACGCCCACTATCTAATATTTTCCTTCTATTGTTTGGTTATATGTGCTCTGTGACATTTCCTTTCTCTCTACTGTTCTTGCCGTATTTGCCTCTCTCTCCCCCCCCCTCTCTCTCTCTCTCTCTCTCTCTCTCTCTCTATATATATATATATATATATATATATATATATATATATATATATATATATATAATAGTAGATTTAGGGGTTGTCAGTAAATTAAGTCAACAATTGAAAAAAGGGTTTAAAAATCGTAGAGCATTTGCTTCACTGTACTCGGTTTCCCATATGTACTCCGTCCCTCTCAACGAAGCGGCACACCTCCTGCCGAGAGTATCACTCACATCACGTAACTCCGTAGATCAAGTGATAATCCACAGGGATCTCCGAAAAAATCGACCTCGAACACAAGACGACACGAAGCGGATTCGAACCCATGACCTCTTGAATACATGGCGAACAGCTCAACCACTACGCTAGGGAGATCCCCAAAGTCAACAATTAAGACGAGGAAATGGGGGGGGGGCATCTAAAAGGTTTACCAATTGTTTACAAGGGGAGAGGGGAGTTTGACAAAAGGTGACACCCACACAAAATTTTTGTATAGATAAATTAAATACTTTTTTATATGAATCATTTTTCGAATAATCAGGGGTGGAGGGGGGGGGGGAATAATGAACTTTCCCCCGTACTTTTATGGAATTTTTAAACTTTATTTACATTCTTGGAATCGTTGCCTAGAATAGCCAAGGCTACTCTCTCAAGTATATAAATAGTGACCAACACAATCTCCCGCTCACGTGACAATTCTAGATAACAGGTCATACTGGAGACGGTTGAGGCTGTGGTATAGCCCGAAGAATTGAGTATGCCGGGACCAGAAGTGGTTCAAACACAAAACTGCACGGAAATATACATCGAAGCTGCGGCGGACATAAGTATCATCATAAATATAAATAGCGGTCCTTGCCCCGGACAGGCCCCCAATCTAACGGACTGTAAATCCTGGCGTATAACCCAGAGATACAGGGTCATAAAGCAGATATATATGGATAAACGTCGAGGCGTGAGACTGTAATGAGGGCGATTTACTAGCTCCGAGGGCGCAGTGAAGTATCTGATCAGGACAGCTACATTTACAGGATGGCATACTCACTTTAGAATAAGTTATGGGAATGTGTACTCCAGAGAAGTGTGTAAATTGTCAATGAAAACCAATAACTATTATGATGGGCGGAAAGGCTTGAGGCCGTGTCTGATTTTGACTCAACCCAGTATAGATAAGATGCAGTGATAGCGTTCTAAACTAATGATAACAGGAATAACATTATAACATAAAAACAAACACAAAAACGCACGGACATCACCAGATCACAAAATTAAAAAATCAGATTGACAATATATGTATCACTGGAAATGTACTAACATCACTACAGTGTGTGAAAGTATGCAGAGGAGCAGGTGTGTCATCAATTCATCCCAGAGTAGCAGGTGTGTCATCAATTCATCCCAGAGTAGCAGGTGTGTCATCAATTCATCCCTGAGTAGCAGGTGTGTCATCAATTCATCCCAGAGTAGCAGGTGTGTCATCAATTCATCCCAGAGTAGCAGGTGTGTCATCAATTCATGACCCCTGTTAGTTAGAGACTGACCATAAATTACATTATCTATCTATCTATCTATCTATCTATCTATCTATCTATCTATCTATCTATCTATCTATCTATCTATCTATCTATCTATCTATCTATCTATCTATCTATCTATCTATCTATCTATCTATCTATCTATCTATCTATCTATCTATCTATCTATCTATCTATCTATCTATCTATCTATCTATCTATCTATCTATCTATCTATCTATCTATCTATCTATCTATCTATCTATCTATCTATCTATCTATCTATCTATCTATCTATCTATCTATCTATCTATCTATCTATCTATCTATCTATCTGTCTGTCTATCTGTCTATCTATCTTTGTTCCTTCGGCGCCGAACAAGTACATAGGGCAGAGACCAGAATTAGAGCGATGTGATGCTTCTGTGTGTAATTCTTGTATGTTGTTGAGAGCCATATTCATGCTCTCTGTGATGGTTGTTCTGCGAAGAGTTTCTCTTGGTCTTCCTCTTTTTCTTTTGCCATCTGGTACCCATTTTAAAGCTTGTAGCGGCAGTCTGTTTTCATTCATTCTAAGTATATGTCCGATATAATTCCATCGTTTTCTTCTTATTGTTGTAGAAACATATTGCTTTTGGGAGTATTCTCTTATTCTCATGATTGACTTGAATTTTTCCCAACCATTATTCAAGAGTCTTCTTAAACATTTATTTTCAAATTAGTTCAATTTCTTCTCCAGTTCCTTTGTTATTTTCCAACTTTCGCAACCAAATGTTAACACGGATATCACATTGGAATTGAACAGTCGTAGTTTGGTATATTTAATTATTGTTTGTTTATTTCCAGATGTTTGTTAGGTGTTGGAACGCACTTGATGCTAACATCACCAACAACAACAACAACGTAGCATTCGTGTTCGGTAATTTAGAATCAGCCATTGGTTCGTCAAACATTAAATACATCTGAACAAATTAATGTTAATTATTAATTTAAAATCGCGAATATTAAATAAGAGAAAAACTAACAAAATATATCTGCAGCCAAGAAAACAAAAGGTTATGAGCACAGATGTTGGATAGAACAAACGATCAAATCTGAAAAGCCTTGACTAGAATTGTGCATACAACAGACACTATGTCAATAAAATATGAGAAATTAATATATTGTCAAGTTCTGCTTGCTTGTGTTTATGTCTCAGCTGTTTCATTCATTTATGTGGGAGGCATGCGTTTCTCAAATAGACGGTTACATATGTTCGATACAAGTATATGTTCGATACAAGTATATGTTCGATACAAGTATATGTTCGATACAAGTATATGTTCGATACAAGTATATGTTCGATACAAGTATATGTTCGATACAAGTATATGTTCGATACAAGTATATGTTCGATACAAGTATATACTTCGATAAAAGTATATGTTCGATACAAGTATATGTTCGATACAAGTATATGTTCGATACAAGTATATGTTCGATACAAGTATATGCAGCAGTTCAATAGATAAATTTCCGATGTTGGATAACAACCCGAAACTGGAAATGTGTGGATGGAGTAGCACAGGGAAAATATCAAAATGAACAGACATATGTATTCGTGATAAAACAATAAAGCAACCTAACAACGAGACAGTGACGGACGACGTTTCGACTAAAAAACTCCATCAGGTCACAAACAAGCAACAGGCAATGAATGTTACAGAAAAAAATCATAATGTACGAGAAGAGGAAATGGAGTATACAGGAGATCAGATGAGAGAGAGAGAGAGTGAGAGAGAGAGAGAAATACGGTAATACCGTGAGAAAAAAAGGAAAGGCTACAGTGCACACATAATATAAAAAAGAGGAAAATATTAGGCAGTGAATAGAGGCGTGTCATGGGAACAAGTAAAAAGAAGAAGAAATAAAGTGATACGATGAGCTAGATATTAGTAATAAAAAGTAACTTATCTGCTCGTCTTCTTCACCTTGAGTGCTGTAGGCAAACAGTGACAAAAAACGCAGGACAAAAAAAGATCAGAAGTAACAGAAAGTGGACTAAGACAAAGAAATAAGGTCATAGTGGGTGAAAAATCTCTGTTGTCCAACGCAAGACAGGACCGGGGAGAGCCTGACAGCTAGTGTGGTTAAAGCAGAGTCGTGGATCTGATAAAAGAGGGGGGGGGGTCTTATAATGAAGAATACACATTTCAGTCTCGCGTTGTTACACGACACTAGAACTAATATATAAAAATTGATACGGCCGTAAAGGATAGGTATGTGCAAGGCAGCGACCAAGACTCGAACAATGTTGCCTATAATAACAGATATAAGAGAGAAAAGAGGATTGAGAGAGGAAAAAGAGAGGAAAGAAAGAGGCGAGAAAGAAGAAGAGATGTTCTTCTTCTACTTTCGTTCACTTGAAACATGTCTATATCTGCAATTATGTCTCCTTAATAAAACTCACTCTCTTTTGTAGTTCATACAGTGTCCCATAGAGCTTTGATTCCAGTGTTGTTTCCTCTGGCCAATATGTCTGCCTCAGCGTTTCATGCTCAGAACACTCTTGAAGTATATGTTTGGCACTCTGTACTGCCTGTCCACATGTACACATGGCCGTGTTGCCAATCTTGAATTTTGTATACATGTGACTGCGGAGTCTGTTGTGTCCTGTTCTGAGACGTAGAATTATAACTTGTTCTGATCTGTTCATAATGTGATAATCATCTTGTGTTGGTGTTTGTGGCTTTCTTATTGACTTGATCATCTGTTTTTTCTGCTGGTAGGTGATTGGTATATCTGGTTGGTCTTCGGCAGCACCTTCCTTAGCCAGTTGGTCTGCTTTTTCATTTCCTGGTATTTCACAGTGAGAGGGTATCCACTGCATGGTTACCCTATACTGGTAAGACAATTCGCTAAGTAGTTTTTTCAAGTCTGTTAGTTTTCCAGACTGGAGAGCTTGAAGCACTGATCTTGCATCTGTCAGGAATACCACAGGCTGTAGGTCAGAGTTGGAGTTCAGCAGTTTTTTTTTAGCTGCCACACTATTTGCCTGGATTTCTGCATCATAATTATTGCAGAATTTTCCTGTGGTGTTTTGATTGTATCTCTAGGCTTGTGTGGATATTCTATATATACACATGCACCTCCATTCCTCACATCATTCTGTGCTGACCCATCTGTGTATACTCTGACCCATATATCCTGTGGATATTCCTCATCCAGGAAACTGAGGATGACTGTCCTCCGCTGCACACTGTTCAGTTCGTCCTCGCTTAGTATTCCTTTCACATGGGTCGAATGTATATTGGCATTCCATGCCTTTCACTCCATGGGGTTTGTTCTGGTACAGACCTTAAGGGGCTGTCAACTTCAGGTAGGTCTGTAAGTTGTCTACGGAGTCGTTTAGCTTGATGGATAAAGCTGCTTCTTTTCAGTCGCCCCATTACTAGGTTTTGGAATCTTTCCTTCATTGGATGACTTGGCATACACTGAAACTTTTCTGCTTGAATTAGTACTTTTGTGTCTCTGCGTTCGCCAAGTGTTTGCATTCTTCCCATTTTCTGCATCTCTGCTATGGGTGTTGATTTCATTGCTCCCAACATTATTCTAAGTGCCTGGTTTTGCACTTTATCTAGATCTTGTAATGTGGTGTTTAATGCAGGACACCACTCAGCTGAACCATATTCCAAGTGTGGTCTTATGCCTTGCTGGTAAACTTTACTGAGTATATTCCCACTGGCTCCCCATGTGGTTCCACTTAGTTTACTCAGGATAGCTAACTTCCTCCTGACTTTTGTTGTTGCTTTGTTTATGTGCTGCTTCCATGTCAGCTTATCATCAAAAGTAACTCCGAGGTATGTTGGTTGTTTGTCTTCTTTCAAGAGCTCTCCGTCTATCTTGATATGACCGGCTTTTTGTTTTGGTGAGAGGGTAAAGAGTGTAGTGCTGCACTTATCTGTGTTAATGCTGACGCACCATCTATTTGCTCATAACGTTAGGGCATCGATAGCTCTTTGTATTTGTTTAGTGGCCACTGTCGCATGTTCTTCCGTGCACCAGATCACCAGGTCGTCAGCATACATTGCCACTTTGATCCCGTGTGGTAGTTGAGCAACTAGGTCATTGATGTAAACCAAGAAAAGAATGGGTGACAGGACTCCTCCCTGGGGGACTCCATGACGCAGTAGAACTTTCTTGCTTTTGCGACCATCTAATTGTACCCTGGCTCTTCTATTATGCAGGTATGCTTTTACCCATTTGTACATTCTTGAGCTAACCCTGCAATTTCGCAATTTCTTTAAGAGCCCTACTTTCCAGACCTTATCAAATGCTTTCCTGAGGTCTATCCATGCTGCTAGTACCAGTTTCTTATCTTGGAAGGCATCCTCAATCTCTTGGGAGAGGTAGGTTGCCTGATCTTCAGTAGAGTAGCACTGTCTGAAACCTGCTTGCTGTGATACCAGAAGGTTTTCACTTTCAAGGTACCACTGCATCCTAAGATTGATAATGCGTTTCATTGTTTTCCATAGACAGCTTGTGAGGCTGATGGGCCTGTAGTTGGAGACTGTGTTGCCATCTTTTCCTGATTTGAGGAGTGGTATCATTATTGCTTCTCTCCACGCCTGTGGTACATTACCTGTGGACCAGCTTGTGTTAAAGATCTGCAGTAGCTTTGCTCTTGCTGCAATTCCCAGGTTTCTAATCATTTCATTGGACACTCCATCAGCTCTAGGGGACTTTTTCATTTTCAATTTGGATATTGCATGCTCCAGTTCTCTCATTGTGATTGGTGCCTCCATGTTTCAGGTATAGGTTCGCCTTGTCCAATGTTTTGCTGGTTCTCTCGAACCTCCTGTTGTTTGTCTGGGCTGACTTTGACGTTATTGTCTTCTGCAAAGGAATCTGCAAAGTAATCAGCTGCATGTTTACCTGTTAAAATGTTTTTAATCTTTATAAAGTGTGATCCTGGTATTTCTCCCTGTACCTTCATCATTTAGTTGTTTTACAAGTTTCCATAATTTCCTAGTATCTTTATCTAGGTTCAGCGACTCTGTTTTTTTCTTTCCAGCTGCTCAGTCTGGCTTGTAACTTGGATCTTTGAAATTAAGCCTTTGTTTGCTGATATTTGTTGTGATGTTCTTGGCTAGGTCTGTTCTCAGCCTGCTGTCTAGATGTTTCCATCTCATTAAATTCTAGTTGTAGTATACATCTATTAAATTCACTCACTGCTCAATTGATGTCTTTGTCCAAGTTCATGTCCTTAGCTAGAACACTGGTTAAATGCTGGTACATTTTCCAGTCTGCCTTCTTATAGTTCCACCTAGTGAGCGTGCTGCTGTCCTTGGTATATTCATTGTGAATTTCTAGAAATACTGGCCTGTGGTCACTACCCCCAAGCTGCTTTCCAACGACACGTGTGATGTTCCATTCCAGGCCTGGTGAGTGGAATGTCAGGTCTGGTGTAGAGGTGGTGTGCCATGCTCTCGAGTAGAAGGTTGGTGAGTCTGATGGCTGGTTAATAAGGATGAGATTATTTTCATCCTGCCAGCTCTCAAGTTCCTCACCTCTCTTGTCGATATGATCGTATCCCCAGCTCTGAGAGTGGCTGTTAAAGTCACCACACACCATAAGCCTTTCTTTGTCTGGAATTGTGTCTAGTGCCAATGGTTTATCATTTGGGCAGTAGTAGTTCAGGAGATGGAATTCTGCACTGTCTGTTTTTAGGTGGAGCATCTGGTATTCTGCCCCGTCCATGTATACTTCCAGCTGACATGCGCTGATATTGTTTTTAACAAGTATCAGAATTCCACCCTTTCGCCTGTCCTTTCGGTCAGATCGGTAGCACTGGTAGCCTCTGATTTTGAAGGCTATGTCGCTGCTGAGGTGTGTTTCTTGGATACAGCATATATTAACTTGTTCTTCACTGAGGACATTTTCAAGTTCCAATTTATTGCTGTATCTATCTCTTTTACTGTTGACACCCTCAGCATTTCAGTGCATTATTTTGATTGGTCGTTTGTTTGTTTGGCCAGTAGCTCTATTCCCTTGCCTCCTGGCTCCTCGGGGCAATTGAGAAGGACTTCCAGTAACTGAGGTTGGGCCCTTTCGAGGTATAGGGCCCGGCACCGTCCCTGCCTGAACGTCCTCCACAGGGCAGGCACCATAACTGTTATTAGATGCAGACATGTTTCCATTGTGTTTTATGCGTGGCAACCTGATTATCTGTGCGCCTTTTGGCTGGTTGCCTCCGTCTTCAGCACTCTGCTTACTTGGGCCGGACTATGGTCCAGCTCGAGTGGGAGTGCCCGACCAGTCTTAGTTTCCAGCCTCTGATGGCTGAACTAAGCCCCATCACCACTTCAAGGTTCTGGCCTCGGTGGGGAGGAAGAGAGGCGAAGTCAGGATCAGAAATGGCAAATCGGTGTTGGCCCCAAATTATAACAGAGAAAGATCCACGGTTTACTCTTACTTTATCCCCCTTACTTTATCCCCCTTACTTTATCCCCCTTACTTTATCCCCCTTACTTTAACTCCCTTATTTTATGTCCCTTACTTTGACGCTCGTTGTCAGGATATTCCCGCTCCTGTCTTGAATTGGACAGCAGTGCTTTTTCTCTCACTATGACCTACTTTCTTTGTCTTAGTCCACATTTTTCTTTTTCTTGTGCGATTATTCTCAAACTCCTGCAGATTAGCAGGTTGTTGTCCAGAGAACGGAATGCGTTGCGTCATGGTTTACAGAAATGATACGATATCTGCATCTTTCGGCCTGATACAGCCGCCTTTAGCATTATTTCGGGTCATATTGACCCTATATCGGATGGGACAGCCATCTCCGTCCCATAACCTCCTTAGTCGCCTCCTACGACTTGCATTGAAGGTAAACAGTGTTGCTATTCTTTGCTCCACTCTCGGACCCCGGCAACACACGTGCGCCACAATCTTCTACTTCTGACCTTTAGTCCGGCGTTTTATTCACTATTTACTTGCATCACTCAGGTGGACAAGATGATCCGACATTTGGTTACTAATATTTAGCTGATCTAACCTGCTGGTATCACTTTATTTTCTTCCTGTTTTTACTTATTCCAGTGACACGCCTCTCTTCGCTACCTGATATTTTCTTCCCTTTGTTTGATTTTATGTGATCTGTGGTCTTTCCTTTCTCTTTTCTGTTCTTACCGTATTTGCTTCTTGTCCACCCCGCCCCCCACTCTTTGCTAATCTCCTGTATTCACCATTTCCTCTTCTCTTACATTATGATTTTTTTGTTTGCAACATTAATTGCCTGTTACTTGTCTGTGTCCTGATGAAGATTTTTTAGTCGAAACGTCATCCGTCACTGTATCTCGTTATTAGGTTGCTTTATCGTTTAATTTGATAACATGAACACCTATTTTTGTTCATTTTGATATATGCAGATGTGCTTGTTGTTGTGTGATAGTGTACAATAGGCGATGCAGGAAAATAATGAAGTGTGAAAGGCACATTATGCGTGATAGTTGTGAGTCCAAACAAAAGTCATTTAAAATATGTTTTATTTATTCCTATGATTGATAGGTTCATGCATAGAAGAGCGTGTGTTCACTTGCGAAATGACGCTACATTTTATGAAATGCCGTTCACAAAAGATTAAGTCTGAAAGAGGCCTATTTGTTCACATGCTTGCTTTATGAAAGCAGATGTGTTCGGGGTTTTTTGTGTGGTCTGTGATGTGGTAAAGACACTCAAGATAAGCATAAAATCTGCAATGACACATTTCTTAGAGTTTGGTGGCTGCTATCAGACAGCAAGTGCAGTTTAACAAGTAAATGGTGCATGTATTTTAGAAGTTACCTGTGCAGGCTTTGTTGATGGGTATATTAAGGCAGGATGAGATGGTTTAGATTTATCAAAGAGGTCTGTGCTAAGGAACATTTGTGTTGTCTTAGTCAGGCGTACATTTTGGAAAAGAAAAGAGCAGAAGAAGGTAAAGGGGAGTTGGAAACAAAGAAAATACACAAAGAGATTTTTGAAAAGTCGTGCTGTTTTATGACAAGAATCGGGCATGAGTCCCTTGATTCAACTGTCAACTCGATTGACTTTTGGGATCATATCTCCGCAGTGAACTGTGCCCAGTGTTCAGATTATACACCTTCTTCTTTGACTGCTGCGCTTTTATCAGACAAGAATATGAGTTGTCGTTTCCGAAGTTAATTAAAATAATTGATTTGAAAAGGAGAAAGATGTGTTGAAAAAGAAAGGCGATTTGATAAATGGACATATGACCGACCACTTGTGCTTGAACGTGAATTTTTTTAATGAATTTTTGATTTTCGAGAATACACAATGAAAATTCTTACTGCGTTCATTATAACACTCCTGTCGTTAAGCAGAATATGACACAGAGAAACGCCCGTGTGTTGTCGGGGCCCGAAAGGGGAGCAAAGAATAGCAACACTGTTTACCATCCACGCATGTTGTAAAAGGCGACTAAGGAGGTTATGGGATGGAGTTGGCTGTCCCATCCCATATAGGGTCTGTGACCCGAAGATAAGCTGAAGTCGGATGTGGCAGGCCGAAAGGCACAGATATCGCAGCAATGCTGTAAACTATGACACAACGCATTCCGTTCTTCAGTGTTCATTCTCAAATTCCGACTGGATTTCTCTATTAACAGGACAATGGTCCTACAAGATCTCCAGTTGGATGTCGTCCAGAGAATGGAAATGCGTTGTGTTGCCGTTTTATTTGCGCCAATGGCCCAACACATCCGTCGTCGGCGGAATCTGCGGGAGTTTGAGAACGAACGCAGAAAAAGAAGAAGAAGAAGAAGAAGAAGACACAAAGATACAATCCTAAGGGTTATCGAACTGCTCTTTTTTCAGCAGATAACCAAGACCATTAAAGCACCTCCACGTGATGTATTCCGGTAACAGGTGTGCATAGATAGATATCGTGGCATACCCAGTTAACGCTTAATGGATCGACTACATGATTGTGGATGACGCAGATTTAATTATAAATGATTACAGCCAGCATATCATATGGTTACCTATCAGACAACACATCCCTCTGCTATGTCGCAGAATAATGACGCAACACGATCTGGCTTAGACCGATGAAATGGAAGTCCTTAACAAAGGAGTGCACTTCCGAAGTGCCTCAACTAAAGAAAAGTCCATAATAAGTGGGACTGCTGCAAAACTATGTAACACTGCTGTAAAACTGTATAACACTGCTGTAAAACTGTATAACACTGCTGTAAAACTGTATAACACTGCTGTAAAACTGTATAACACTGCTGCAAAACTATGTAACACTGCTGTAAAACTGTATAACACTGCTGTAAAACTGTATAACACTGCTGTAAAACTATATAACACTGCTGTAAAACTATATAACACTGCTGTAAAACTGTATAACACTGCTGTAAAACTGTATAATACTGCTATAAAACTGTATAACAAAACTGTAAAACTGTATGATAATAGTATTTATGTAAAATACAAGGACGATTAGCTTTAATATGAACGCACAGACTATATGGTGTGAGTACAAAAAAATACCAATAACAGTATGGTTTGTTTGTTTGAGAAACCAATACGGTGCGAACGATTAGCTCTTACTTACCATGTGGGGGTAGTTTTTCTGAGCTTTCTTTCCTACCCAGAAGACTTCACCTTTCGGCTAAGTGTAATGCTTATTGACGGAGCCTTCTACTCAGAAGGGATCTATAATTGTATAGATGACATGCTACAAAGCTTCTATAAGAAAGCCTTAATATAACGGCATGTCATCTACTAAGTTTTTTCTGTTGTATGGGTGGTTTGTTTTTCAAATGGGCTATTTGTGTGACCCACAGATGCAACCACATGCGTAACAGTATGGTACAAATTGTTATTTGTATTTTGTATGCCCATACCCAATAGTCTGATAATATGTTTTTCTATAATAAAGATAAGCAGCCTTGTGTTTGACAACGTTCGTAAAACTTAAGAAAGTAACGTCTCCAAATACTACACAGTAAAACTCGTATGACTCAGGAACACCCGCTAGAAAACAATGTTGTGTAAAGGGAAATATGGTTACTATTTCTCAAACGGCACTTGATGATTATGATTTCTCAAACCTCTAGCCTGAAATAGGATAGAGTGTTCGTGGTCTTAGAGTACACAAAACTATTATCAGGAAAATGTCTGACTGTGACAGAATCCCCTTAAGTTAGGATACATGATTTAGGTATCCCATACAGAAATTCGGTGCTTTTATCTATTTGTGTGACCTGTCCTTAGCACAACTAAGTCCTTACTTCCACTCTGTAAGCCTCTCGGTTCTGTGCAAGCTGTTTAGATTCTTCTAGTGTCATGTTCAGAAGTTCTTCGATGTCATGTGTCCATCGTAGTCTTGGTCTGCCTCTTGTTCTCTTCCCTGGAACTTCCCTAAATGATGTAATTTACAAGCAGTGCAAACCCGATGACGAAATTTAAGTAGATCGCTGAGGTCGGAATCTACAAGCAGTGCACACCTCTGAGGTCGGAATCTACAAGCAGTGCACACCTCTGAGGTCGAACTCTACAAGCAGTGCACACCTCTGAGGTCGAAATCTACAAGCAGTGCACACCTCTGAGGTCACAATCTACAAGCAGTGCACACCTCTGAGGTCGAAATCTACAAGCAGTGCACACCTCTGAGGTCGAAATCTACAAGCAGTGCACACCTCTGAGGTCGGAATCTACAAGCAATGCACACCTCTGTGGTCGAAATCTACAAGCAGTGCACACCTCTGAGGTCGAAATCTACAAGCAGTGCACACCTCTGAGGTCGGAATCTACAAGCAATGCACACCTCTGTGGTCGAAATCTACAAGCAGTGCACACCTCTGAGGTCGAAATCTACAAGCAGTGCATACCTCTGAGGTCACAATCTACAAGCAGTGCACACCTCTGAGGTGGAAATCTACAAGCAATGCACACCTCTGTGGTCGAAATCTACAAGCAGTGCACACCTCTGAGGTCGAAATCTACAAGCAGTGCACACCTCTGTGGTCGAAATCTACAAGCAGTGCACACCGCCGACGTGGAAATTTTGCCAAGTATGAAAGTTCTAGAGAAAACCACTGCTTATAGGAAGCAAGAGCGAATTGTTCGTAATTCATATGGTTAATATAAAATAGTTTGAAGAACGGAATTTGTTGTGTTATCGTTTACAACTTGGCTGCAGTATCTGCGTCGTTCAGTTGGACACATCCGACTTCAACCTGACCTCTATTGAATCTACAGCGAAATCGTCGCTTCAACATAAAAATATCTCTTCTTCTGTCGCCTACAGCGACTTGTATGGCAGTCAGCGAGCCAATATTGATTATGAGAACAAAAACTGTAATTGGAACACCTCTTTCAACCGTGGACGTAAATCAAATTTGATTAGATCGAAACTGTGATCATCACAAATAAATGAGATACCGGTAGAACCACAACCTCCGATATAAGCATTACAGATTCAGTCAATATTCGTATCTTCCCTTCTAGTTTAAGTCGCACAATTGTACAATAAATTTAATTACTTGAGGTCTACCATGAGCTCCACTTGATTAAGTAATGTAGCTTTTTTGTCAATAGAAAAAAGTATCACGGACAAAATTAATTTTGTCAATAGAAAAAAGTTTCACGGACAAAATTAATTTTGTCAATAGAAAAAAGGATCACGGACAAAATTAATTTTGTCAATAGAACAAAGTGTCACGGACAAAATTAATTTTGTCAATAGAACAAAGTATCACGGACAAAATTAATTTTGTCAATAGAAGAAAGTATCACGGACGAAATTACGAGGCGTGTTCAAATGAAAACGGGACTTGTGGATTTATTTAAAAAGTATCATACGCAATTTAATATTTTCAACGGAATTGAACAAAGCAACCACTTGTGAATAAGAATGCACCTGGGTTCATCAGAAAAAATCTCCGTATGCATTTAGGCAAGCATCCCACTGTTTAGGTAGACGTCGAATGCCGTCCGAGAAAAAGTTGCGTGGCTGTTCTCTGAACCATGTGGTCACCGCTGTCTTCACGTCTGCGTCGCTGTTGAATCGCTGTCCCTTTAGTGCTTTCTTCAACGGTCCGAACAAATGGAAATCACACGGGGATAAATCGGGACTATAGGCTGGGTGATGAAGAACTTCCCAATTCTTCTTTGCCAATGTTTCCTGCACAATTTTTGCGACGTGCGGACGAGCGTTGTCGTGGAGAAGAATCACACCTTGAGAAAGTCTGCCTGGTCGCTTAGCCTTGATGGCCTTATGCAGCTTGTCTAAAGTGTCTTCTTCTGTTGCAACAATATGCGCCTGACCTGGCCGTGCAAGATCTGCCGTTAACTCACGTCCGTCTTTAAACATACGCACCCACTCCATCACTCTGGTCCTCGACAAACATTTGTCACCATATGCTGCCTTCATTCTCCGATGAATGTCTACTGCTTGACATCCTTCAAATGAAAGAAACTGGATCACAGCACGCTGATTCACTTTGGACGGGTTCGGAATCACACCCGCCATATTGTTAACAGTCTTCTGCAGCACATATGCATGCTGGGAAGATGAACACGTGACCGTATGTAAATTATTGGATACTCATTACTAGTGCAAAATGTCATCAATATCAGTGCGCTCTATCACGCGTGGTGTAACAAGTCCCGTTTTCATTTGAACACGCCTCGTAATTTTGACGACGTCATAAACAATTTTGCCGCCACCAAGGCTTTAAAAGTTAACTGATACTGTATTTTTATTTATGTACCTAATATTTTTTCAAATAAATATTTCATCCAGTCCTTTACAATTACTGACTTATTATGTCACAATGGAGGGAATTTATGATTACGTCGCCAACGATACGCCACTGATGCGGTAGATCAATGAAGTCAATCCTCTACACATTTTCAACCTTTCAAGAACCTAGAAGCCATGCTGAAGTAAATATGCCATACCGAAAGGCGCGCACATTTCAGCCATGCTGTAAACCATGAAATACAGTATTACGTTCTCTAAACTACACCATGATAATCGGAGAGAGTATGAAAACGAACGCAGAAGGAGAAATGAGTATCGCTATTTTATATTTACACACAAAATTCTTGAATCTAGACACAGGTTCCATCACAGATCCGAATCCACCGTCAATTAAGTGTACATAGGCTCAATAGAATACCGGTCACGGTTTGCGCATCAAATCTATGTTTGCTTAAACCCAAAGTGTCGGGCAATTTACTGTCCTGTTAGTTGGCCTATCTGGAATGCTTCAAATCGTGTTGTCCTTCATTAATATTTGTCTAATTTGCGTGTTCTAGTCCAGAGTATCGTGGCGGCACTTAGAAGTTTGAGTTACTTAATTCAAGCAAATTTAACAAACGTGCTGCAGCGTCTGATCAAATAGTTACGTTTACACGGCTAGGTCTGGATCAGGCACGAACTGCAACCGGATGCTGGTGTATTTCTCGTGTAAACTTGTCGGTTTCGAGATGGAAATGTACATAAATGTCTCGTTTACACCAGGCAATCCTTCTGCTCTTTAATGTATTCTGCTCTTAATAAATGTTAATACGACTCTTTGATGCCTTTCTGCTTTATGATGGCAACATTTCTGTGTAATAACCAGCCCAGTGTTTCTCAACATTTCTGTGTAATAAAACCCAGTGTTTCTCAACATTTCTGTGTAATAACCAGCCCAGTGTTTCTCAACATTTCTGTGTAATAAAACCCAGTGTTTCTCAACATTTCTGTGTAATAACCAGCCCAGTGTTTCTCAACATTTCTGTGTAATAACTAGCCCAGTGTTTCTCAACATTTCAATGTAATAACCAGCCCAGTGTTTCTCAACATTTCTGTGTAATAAAACCCAGTGTTTCTCAACATTTCTGTGTAATAACCAGCCCAGTGTTTCTCAACATTTCAGTGTAATAAAACCCAGTGTTTCTCAACATTTCTGTGTAATAACCAGCCCAGTGTTTCTCAACATTTCTGTGTAATAAAACCCAGTGTTTCTCAACATTTCTGTATAATAGCCAGCCCAGTGTTTCTCAACATTTCTGTGTAATAACCAGCCCAGTGTTTCTCAACATTTCTGTGTAATAAAACCCAGTGTTTCTCAACATTTCTGTGTAATAACCAGCCCAGTGTTTCTCAACATTTCTGTGTAATAAAACCCAGTGTTTCTCAACATTTCTGTGTAATAGCCAGCCCAGTGTTTCTCAACATTTCTGTATAATAACCAGCCCAGTGTTTCTCAACATTTCTGTGTAATAACCAGCCCAGTGTTTCTCAACATTTCTGTGTAATAAAACCCAGTGTTTGTCAACATTTCTGTGTAATAGCCAGCCCAGTGTTTCTCAAAATTTCTGTGTAATAACCAGCCCAGTGTTTCTCTACATTTCTGTGTAATAACCAGCCCAGTGTTTCTCAAAATTTCTGTGTAATAACCAGCCCAGTGTTTCTCAACATTTCTGTGTAATAAAACCCAGTGTTTTTCAACATTTCTGTGTAATAACCAGCCCAGTGTTTCTCAACATTTCTGTGTAATAAAACCCAGTGTTTCTCAACATTTCTGTGTAATAACCAGCCCAGTGTTTCTCAACATTTCTGTGTAATAAAACCCAGTGTTTCTCAACATTTCTGTGTAATAGCCAGCCCAGTGTTTCTCAACTTTTTTGTTCAACCATGCCCCTACATAAGTCTTTCTAAAATTCTGACCCTTTCCCCCCACCTCTCAATGTAACATATACATATTATTTATATTCAAAAAGAATGTTATTCCCTACCTAAATGAAGCCTAATTACAACTTGTTCAAGACACAAAACAGGTTTTAGGAAGAGTTCACTAGGAAATTATTCAGAACAAATCATCATCACGTGACATGTTCTTTCCAGAATGTTTTCTTTGCAGTTGATGTCTTGAACCTGACTCTATCCTGCACCAATCTGCTTTCCTCCTCCAATGATATCTTTATACAGTCTTTGATATCATCTATCCATCTCCTTCTAGTTCTACCTCTCTTCTACTCCCAGAATTCTGCCCTCTAATATGTGTCTTTTTATTTGTCCGAAATATTTCAGTTTTCTATGTAATATTGTATTCTAAGGAGAACAATTTCTGAGAGGAATACAGTTAGTAAATTTCTAAACATATAGTAGACAACAAAAACTCAAGTACAAAAAAAAATATTTTCGAATTGCTTCTCCCCCCCCCCCCCCCCGAACAATCACATTGACCCGGTGTGGGGCGTGGGCCCTTAAGGAAAACACCGTGCTATCCTATCTCTTGGATATGTGGTCTTGGCCAGCAGGGCCGGATTTAGATTTGATAAGGCCCTAAGTTTTTCGAACGTGCAACACTGGGATAAATAATGCTGCAATATATTTAAGCATATATGACAATTGCTCAGGAAAGTGAAGGGGGGGGGGGGGGGTTAAGCTATAGCTTGTGTAGCTTATACGTAAATCTTGCACTGTTAGCCAGTGATTCTTGAATAATTTTTGTACCATGATCCACTTTTGGGACATTTTTTTTCCTCCGAGACCCCGTAGGGCCCTAAACAATAGTTTATTGATTTTTTCCAGGACTTCTAACTGTATGCTTCAATATATATTATTCAGATGCACCTTCCTGTGCCTACACCCTAGATTGCCTGTGCATACACCGTAGACTGCCTATGCCTATACCCTAGACTGCCTGTGACTACACCGTAGATTTCCTGTGCCAACAACCTATACTGCCTGCGGTGGCACCCTAGACTGCCTGCGATTATACCCTAGACTGTCTGCGCCTACATCCTAGACTGCTTGTGCTTACATCCTAGACTGACTGTGCTTACATCATAGATTGCCTGCGCCTACATCATGGAGTTCCTATGCTTACACCCTAGGCGTCTATGTGGCTTGCAATGTCAATTTTATTTACTTGACCCCCACCTCGCCCCTAGAAATCGCTGAGGGTGGGGGCAATATTATCCAAGTTGAGATTCGAGGCATGGGATCTTTTTTGTTTATTCTCAAACTCCTGTAGATCAACAGGTTGTAGTCTGGACAAAGGAATGCGTTGTTTCATGGTTCATAGATATTTGCAGATATCTGTGACTTTTGGCCTAACACAAGAGATCAGCAGCATGGCGTCTGGTCACTTTTACCACACATGAGAAGGGACAGCCAATTCCACCCCACAAACTCCTTATTCGTCTTTCACAACATGCATGACAGGTACACAGTGCTTCTATTCTTTGCTCCCCTTACGGGCCATACAACATACGGAAGAAATAACAAATCTCAAAGAATGAAATGACGAGTAGCTCAAAGAATCAAATGAGTAATACATCAAATAATAAAATGATGAATCCTCCAAAGAATCAAATGAGTAATACATCAAATAATAAAATGATGAATCCTCCAAAGAATCAAATGAGTAATACATCAAATAATAAAATGATGAATCCTCCAAAGAATCAAATGAGTAATACATCAAATAATAAAATGATGAATCCTCCAAAGAATCAAATGAGTAATACATCAAATAATAAAGTGATGAATCCTCCAAAGAATCAAATGAGTAATACATCAAATAATAAAATGATGAATCCTCCAAAGAATCAAATGAGTAATACATCAAATAATAAAATGATGAATCCTCCAAAGAATCAAATGAGTAATACATCATATAATAAAATGATGAATCCTCCAAAGAATCAAATGAGTAATACATCAAATAATAAAATGATGAATCCTCCAACGAATCAAGCTACGAATACATTAATCACTGATACAAAAAGTTAGAATAATGAAAGCAAAAATAATGGAGACTGTACGTTAATGAAAAGAATTGATAAATATTATTCATACATTTGTAATTGACTGTCATAAGCTAACAAAGATTACAAAATTGATATTCATAACTTCATCGTTGGAATATCATGATCGTTGTGCTACCAGCAACGCTTGATTAGAAGAACAATGACAAGAACATGACAGGTGACCGATGACTTATTTCCACAGTCAATCGATAGTGTCTCAAATGTCTACCTGACAGCCACTCCCATATTGTCCGTGATCCGATTATGTTGACTTCATGGTACGGACAAGCAAATCATAGGCGATGTCATTGAAACGGAAAATCGAAATTTGCTATGGCAGTTGTGGTAATGAGCCAATAAGAAGATGGCCTGTTTCAGAGCCTTGTATGGAAGGAATAGAAGGTATAACTGTAATTCGTTATCTAGTACAGATCTGATTCTTCTTATTCCCACACTATCCACTCCTAATGCTATGCCTGTCTTCTTGTATCTTGTTGGACCCTTCCAGTTTTATGACAGTGTAAACAAAACTGCGTCGTAGGTAATTGATATGAATGTAATGAAGAATAACTTGTACGTTTATCTAATATATCCTCTCTCTGATGCACTCCTTCTACTCTTATGACACGATAAACGGGGATGACTGAACTTCTACTAAAACAATACTCCAACGTGAAGATCAACACATGTATATTATATACATACATATGTAACTTTATTACACATTGATAAGTCCACAACATATGTATCGAGGTACAACATCCAGCAATTATACTTCAAGTTCCGACATCGATATGAACTTCAAGTGCTTAGTTCTACTTCAGCAATAAATATAAACTTCAACTGCTTAGCAAGTAATGTAGTTTGTGAGTGCTTAATTGAACTTCAACAAACACTGTAATCTTCAACTTCAGCGAGATAATTCTTCCAGTTACTTTTTAACCTGTGGACTGCTCGATTTCCAAACTCTTGTCCACCTAACTGTAATCAAATTCTTAACTGTTTTGCAATGTCTAGCGTTTCACCGGGGAAACTTCTAGACTCTGACTATAACGGTCTAAGCTAACTGTGGACTCTCCTGTTTGCAAGTCCTAACTTCTTCACTTCTCACTTCTCGAAGTCTCCTAGTCACCGTCAGGCAGTGGTTTCCCTTTCACTGCTGGGGTCGGTAACTGCAGAGCCTAACTCTCTGAAAACTCAAGAGGGAACCCGACCACCTCCCTCGAAAAACTCAAGTGGGAATCCCTAAAAACTAGAGAACAGCCCTTTTTCTAGCTCAACATGTCCTTCCTCCGTTTTGTGTGTCGAAGCACTACATTGGTCCTACAGAGACAGTCCTCTCACACAAGCCAACAACTATTTTGTCCTCTGTCAATCTCACCTCTAAGAGTCCCCCTCTCTACTTTAAACTCCTATCAGAGGTTCCCCAAAAAGTCTTCCTAATTCTAGTTCCACTCACTACTACGATTTATGTATCCGTTTATTTCATTTTACAGAACGACTAGCAACAAATTAATTTTCATTTTAATTAATCTCTTCACCTTTATATTCAGGCGTCTCGTATTTCAACATACCTGCAAACTCTGCCATCCCTATGGGATGGCTAATCGGTTCTTAGTCGTGTTAATTTATGCGTTAACAGAATCTGCATCTCTCTCTGGTCACAGTGTGTCCCGGTCTGTCAACCCTTCTCGGTTGAATTACTGACGTATGTAAAAAAAATTATATGGGAAACTTTGCTTAATCCTTGTTCTGACTCTCTACTCGACCAGATGTCTCCATGTTATATTGAACTCCGGGCCATCCATCTGTATCGCTCCCAAAACGACCTGTCATTCTCTCCATGACACCCTAAAATGTATGTGAAACTTTTCTACTCTCATGTTTGCTACAATTCCCGAGAGGTAGGGAATTCTGTAATGAGATCCTGATTCAATTAACTCGTACCTCCGGTACTTTTTCAGTCCGCAAAGTGTAGGTTTCTTCTAGAGCAGGAGCGTCGTTTTTATAGAAGGGGCTAGAGGATAGAAATCCTCTATACGATACTATAACATTTTTGACAACTTTTCTTTCTCATGCCATGTTTCCCCATTCTTCATCCTATCATCGTCACACCATGTGTGCTTTCTTATGTAAAATATCACATTTATTTTTTCTGTTATCTTTCTTCCAAATGAAGACATTTTAGTCGAAACGTCGTCTATAGATATGCCCCGTTGCTAGTATATTTCATTTAAAAGTATTCATAACAAATAAAGCTAGTCACGATTATCTTGGGCTATTTAGTTGTCCGTTCCTTTCTGAGCTCTTCTCATAATCCTGAAGTTTAGTGGAAGTCTGGAGAAACGGAATGCGTTGTTTCATAGTTTACAGCTTAGATGCTATATCTGTGCCTTTCAGCCTGATACATCCCCACGTAAAATGACTTGTGTGACACTTTGATAATAAAATAGATGGAACAACCAACTGCATTCTAAAACCTCCTTAGTCGATCTGCGCCGATATACATGGAAGATATATATACTATTGCTATTCTTTGCTTCCCTTTCTGGATTCTGCAACACACGGGTGCCTATTAGTTCTGTTTAATAAATTTATCAATGATTTCATATACCCGGTTCCTGTCATTTATTTGTAGTGTCGATATGTAACGGTTATATCTTCTTTTCTTCTTCTTCTGTGTTCGCTCTCCAACTCCTGTCCCGTCTAAGACGGATGTGTCGGGCCATTAGAGCAAAATAAAACTGCGACACAACGCATTTTCATTCTCTGGACTGCATCCTGCTGGAAGTCTAATAGGACCATGTCCTGCTACAAGAGAGATCCAACGAGAGTTTGAGAATGAACGCTGAAGAAGAAGAAAACTCCTGCAGATGAGCAAGATATAGTCCGGAGAACGGAATGTGTTGTGTCTTGGTTTACAGCATTGATTCGATATATGCGAATTTCGGCCTGGCACATCCGACTTCAGCATGGCTTTGGGTCACTGACCCTATATGGGATGGGACAGTCAACTTGATCCCATAACGTCCTTAGTCGACTCTTACGACATGCATGGAAGTTAAACAGTGTTCATATTCTTTGCTTCCATCTCGGACTCCAGCAACACATGTGTCGTAACAGTTAAATGATTTCATATACCTGGTTACTGTCAACTTTTTGTAATGTCGATGAAGAACAAATGAATTTCATACGTCTGGTTCTTGTTATTTACTTGTAATGTTGACGTGAATGTAACAATAGAAGTAACCTGTTTGTAACAATAAAAGTAAACTGCATGTAACAATCGAAGTAACCTGCTTGTAACAATAGAAGTAAACTGTATGTAACAATAGAAGTAACCTTCTTGTAACAATAGAAGTAAACTGTATGTAACAATCGAAGTAACCTGCTTGTAACAATATAAGTAAACTATGTACCAATAGAAGTAACCTGCTTGTAACAATAGAAGTAAACTGTATGTAACAATAGAAGTAACCTGCTTGTAACAATAGAAGTAAACTATGTACCAATAGAAGTAACCTGCTTGTAGCAATAGAAGTAACCTGCTTGTAACAATAGAAGTAAACTATGTACCAATAGAAGTAACCTGCTTGTAACAATAGAAGTAAACTATGTACCGATAGAAGTAACCTGCTTGTAACAATAGAAGTAAACTATGTACCAATAGAAGTAACCTGCTTGTAGCAATAGAAGTAAACTATGTACCCATAGAAGTAACTTGCTTGTAACAATAGAAGTAAACTATGTACCGATAGAAGTAACCTGCTTGTAACAATAGAAGTAAACTATGTACCCATAGAAGTAACCTGCTTGTAGCAATAGAAGTAACATGCTTGTAACAATAGAAGTAACCTGCTTGTAACAATAGAAGTAACATGCTTGTAACAATAGAAGTAACATGCTTGTAACAATAGAAGTAACATGCTTGTAACAATAGAAGTAACATGCTTGTAACAATAGAAGTAACCTGCTTGTAACAATAGAAGTAACATGCTTGTAACAATAGAAGTAAACTGCTTGTAACAATAGAAGTAACATGCTTGTAACAATAGAAGTAAACTGTATGTAACAATAGAAGTAACCTGCTTGTAGCAATAGAAGTAAACTATGTACCAATAGAAGTAACCTGCTTGTAACAATAGAAGTAACCTGCTTGTAACAATAGAAGTAAACTGCTTGTAACAATAGAAGTAACATGCTTGTAACAATAGAAGTAAACTGTATGTAACAATAGAAGTAACCTGCTTGTAGAAATAGAAGTAAATTATGTACCAATAGAAGTAACCTGCTTGTAACAATAGAAGTAAACTGTATGAACCAATAGAAGTAAACTGCTTGTAACAATATAAGTAAACTATGTACCAAATAAGTAACCTGCTTGTAACAATATAAGTGAACTATGTACCAATAGAAGTTACCTGCTTGTAACAATATAAGTGAACTATGTACCAATAGAAGTAACCTGCTTGTAGCAATAGAAGTAACCTGCTTGTAACAATATAAGTGAACTATGTACCAATAGAAGTAACCTGCTTGTAGCAATAGAAGTAAATTATGTACCAATAGAAGTAACCTGCTTGTAACAATAGAAGTAAACTGTATGAACCAATAGAAGTAAACTGCTTGTAACAATATAAGTAAACTATGTACCAAATAAGTAACCTGCTTGTAACAATATAAGTGAACTATGTACCAATAGAAGTAACCTGCTTGTAACAATATAAGTGAACTATATACCAATAGAAGTAACCTGCTTGTAACAATAGAAGTAACCTGCTTGTAACAATATAAGTGAACTATGTACCAATAGAAGTAACCTGCTTGTAACAATAGAAGTAACCTGCTAGTAACAATAGAAGTAACCTGCTTGTAACAATAGAAGTAACCTGCTTGTAACAATAGAAGTAACCTGCATGCAACTAGAAGTAAACTGTTTGAGAACTAACACATAAGAAGTAGGCGTACCTAGAGATATGTAGGATAACAGCTTCATCACGCACATGGGGGTAGACAGAAGACATAATAATTGGTGACATAAACAGAGCATTATTTGGAAGATTGAAGACTGAGATCTCACATGGAGTTGGAAATCTGTTTACTGATTGATGTGAGTTTTGAGAAATGTGGTATACCTTCTATGTGTCTACACAGATACCAGAGATGTATTTTGATAAAGTCGGATATGCAGGTGAGACTTACCTTATTATCTGGTGTTGTGGTGCGTGTCATAGCGTGTACTTAGATGGAGGCTGTCTTAAGTTTTAATCTGATGTCTGTTTGCTTTGATCGCGCAATTACTACCTACGATTCATCTTTTGTTTTCTGTGTGAACTGAGAAGTTTTCTTTGTGTAATGAGAAATTTTCTCTAGATCTTTCATTTTGTAGTGAGAGGTTTTTTTTCTAGATCTTTCATTGTGTAGTGAGAGGTTTTTTTCTAGATCGTTCTTTGCGTCATGAGATTTTATCTAGATCTTCCATTGTGTATTGAGAAGTTTTCTCTAGATCTTTCATTGTGTCGTGAGAAGTTTTCTTAGAGTTTTCATTGTGTAGCAAGAGGTTTTATCTAGATCTTTATTTGCGTCATGACATGTTTTCTCTAGTGCTTTCTTTGTGTCATGACATGTTTTCTCTAGAGCTTTCTTTGTATCATGACATGTTTTCTCTAGTGCTTTCTTTGTATCATGACATGTTTTCTCTAGTGCTTTCTTTGTGTCATGACATGTTTTCTCTAGTGTTTTCTTTGTGTCAATTACAGGTTTTTCTCTAGAATTTTCTTATGTAAAGATGTTTTCTCTAGCGAGCGCTCTTTGTGCACTGAGAGGTGTTTACTAGAGCTTCCTTTGTCCACAGATGTTTTCTTATAGAACTTTCTTTGTGTGCAGAGATTTTCTCTATAAGTTTCTTTCATGAATAAAGAACATGTCACTGGCTAGACCATTTGGTAAAAGGGGTTGAACCCATATACTATTGAATCAGCACTGAATAGAAATAAAATAACAAAATGAATTTATCCATGAATATTGATGCCATTCCAACACAATCTCCCCTGGATCTCTTTTGTAATAGAACAATGATATCATTAGCTTACCCAGCCTCAGTTGGGTACCGGGTTAATTCGAGAAGTAAAGACTGCGAGAGAGAGGAGATGGCTACCGTCCTCATATAGCAGAACCACTGAAGTATGAGATCACTTACATCTCATACCTCTACGGCATTAATAAATGATATGGGTTAACGTTACTTTAGTTCGCAGAACGGGTATGCGTTGTGTCGCCTTTCTATTTACGTCAATGGCAACCTATGACTTAGGCAGTACTTATGACTGTACATTCGACTTAGGCGGTTCTTATGATAGTACATCTTGAATGACCACGTTCGCTATCAAGGTGAAAATAAATTACAACAATTTGAAATTTGATTTGAACCGATATCATTGCACTCTGGGCTGATCTATATGTGCTCATTCTCATCTAGCAGTTGACGAAGAATTTGTATGCTGATGGTTTTTCTGTGATGTTCTGACGTTTTCATTTGTGCGTGTAGTAAATCTTAGTTTCATTAATTCTTCTTCTCGTTTCTTTAAGTTTCTTATGGAACACATTACTGCAACTGTTGCTTTCTAATTATTTATGTACTTATAATTCTTTGTCAAATGTGTTCACCCATCTCTATTGATTTCCTCTCTTATTTCACTTTTAACATACATTACACCGTGTTTTCAAATGTTCTCCTCTGTAATTATGTTTTACTATAGTCCCACGCATTATCGATTTTCAAACAGCGCAAAGGATTTCGATCTGGGGACTACATCCAGACAACCAGCAGGAGTTTGAGAGAGAACGCATACGAACAACGAATAGAGTATATCTTGAGGTTAACACAATCTAAAGGATGAAAGAACAAGATTTATACTTCTAAGTTCCATCTCAAACTTTTACATATCAGCCTGATGTATGTAGTTCAGAGAACGGAATATGTTTTCGTATTTTATATACTTTCCCCGCCGAAGACGGATGTGTCGGGTCACTGGCGCAAATAAAACGGCGACACAACACATTTCCATTCTCTGGACTACATCCTGCTGGAAATCTAGTAGGACCATGGTCCTGCTGTAAGGGAGATCCAGCGGGAGTTTGAGAATGAACGAAGAAGAAGATATACTTCCAGCAATATCTCCGCCTTTCGGCCTAACATATTCGACTTAGTATGGATTCTGGGTTAATTATACTCTATATGAGATGTGGCTAAACTCCACTCGACTCTACCAAGTCCACTCCAGGTAGCAATATCTCTATTTGTTGCTCCTCTTTTGGGCCCCTTCAACATACGGTAAAGAACAATATTTCAAACTCAGGACCCCTGCAACACAGGGCCGAGAACAATATTTCAAACTCAGGCAGGTAGTCAGATTTTGTTCTTTTGGTTAACTTCTCCACCTCCTTAGTGATCTTTCTCAATTTCCCGGTGGTTATCTCTTGTAGCAGGACAATGGTTCCACTAGATTTCCAGAAGGATGTAGTTTAGAGAATGGATATGGGAGTATCGCCGTCCTATTTGTATCAATGGCCGACAAATCCGTCTTCGGTGGAATTTGGTTAACTAAGATGCATCTCTTATGTTGAGGCACTTATTTTCAACCGCGGACATTAGTCAAATTCGGTTATATCAGAACTTTTAACTATTAAATAAAATAATAGAGGCGGCAGTTCTGGTAATTAGTCTCTGTGATTTCATACACTCTATAAATGATAGTCATATTTTGTTCTCTGATTGCAAACTTTGAATACCCGAACCACCACCAGCCGGTAGTAATCTTTGTAGCTGTCGTCGCCTCGTCTACAACAACTGTAGTTTGCACTGGCTTCCGACTTTATTTACACTACTATAACAAAGTCTGATGGTCTAGAGGGGTTCATCTAGAATTTTATCATTCGGGAGTGACGAACAACGAGATATCTCCAGTCGTCTCCCCCTGAAATTTTATATCGAGCACAAACAAAGGAACTCCCGAGAGAGTCTTGGGCCTTAGAAGCCTTCTCATATCTCAGATCCCACCCACATTTTGGTGGCCGCCACCAGAACGTATCGACGGCTCGACTATAACAAGAGTGGCCTGAAATTGACTTCTATCGTTTGAAGTCCACAAGGTTCGAGTGATGGGACTTGTCATGTACATACCCTTGAAGACCTCTGTCTGACAAGAATATTTGAAAGGGAGAATATTATGATCATATTGTCTGAATGTACAGAACGAACGGGCCTGGAAGAGTTCGGTGTGATTAGCTTGTACGCTTGAGCGATTCAGGAATAAATTTTCAGGGGAAAAAAAGGCAACTTAGACAACTAAAAGAGAAGTAATTAGATATAGTTGTATGTGTTTACAAGACTTACAGATAGTTGTATCTGTTTACAGGACTTAAGATAGTTGTATGTATTTACAAGACTTACAGATAGGGTAAGAGTTTGTCTGATGGATTTTTTCTTCTTTCGTTCGCTCATCATCATCAAGTGCCGTCTCCGCAACGAAGGTTGGCTGCAACGGATCTCCAACATCCACTGTCTCTTGTCTTGGTGGTGTACTCTGCTAGACTGTAACCTATCCATCGTGTAATGTTACTCTCCCACTTGTGTCTCTGCCTACCTCTTGCTCGCTTCACCTTGACTTTACCCACAGTAAGGTCTTCAACAAGGTGTCATGTCTTTTAATGTGTCCAAAGTATTTTATTTGCCTGATCTTTATTTCTCTTAGTAGTTCTTTCTTAATATTAAGTGTCTTTAGCACCTCTTTATTTGTTTTCTTCTCTTTCCATGATGTTCTCCCTATTCTTCTATATACCCACTTCTCAGAGGCATCAATTCTGTCTTCTAATTGTTTATTTAGTGTCCATGTGACATACGACATGTTGACTATAAAAGACTTACACCTGCTCGTGTGTTGCCGGAGCCTGAGAGGGGAGCAAAGAATAGCAACACTGTTTACCTTCCATGCATGTGGTAAAGGTCGACTAAGGAGGTTATGGGATGGAGTTGGCTGTCCTATCCCATATAGGGTCAACATGACCCAAAGCCATTCTGAAGGCGGATGTGTCAGGCCGAAAGGCGCAGATATTGCAGCATTGTTGTAAATCATGACACAACGCATTCCGTTCTCTGGACTACATCCTGCTGGTCTACAGGAGTTTGAGAACGAACGAAGACGAAGAAGAAAGATTTACATACGAAATGCTGACAATGAAAGATTGACATACAAAATGTTGACTATAAAAGACTTACATACGAAATGCTGACAATGAAAGTCTTACATACGAAATGTTGACTATGAAAGACTGACATAAGAAATGTTGACAATGAATTTTTCTAAAGTAAATTTCTCTCCCAAACCCCTCCTGAAGAAATATTTACCATTAGGTAGTTATCATCAATTGCCGACTCCGCAATGACGATTGACTGTAGCAGATCTTCAATATCCCATGATGTTTCTAGCTAGTGTTCTCTGCTAGATTGTATCATGCCCATCCCACGGATGTTTCTAGCTAGTGTTCTCTGCTAGACTGTATCATGCCCATCCCATGATGTTTCTAGCTAGTGTTCTCTGCTAGATTGTATCATGCCCATCCCATGATGTTTCTAGCTAGTGTTCTCTGCTAGACTGTATCATGCCCATCCCATGATGTTTCTAGCTAGTGTTCTCTGCTAGACTGTATCATGCCCATCCCACGGATGTTTCTAGCTAATCAGGTATTTTATTATATCAATGCCATTAACATTGGTGTTTGTCTGTCGAAGTGTATATTAAAAAAAACCCTACTCTGAATACGTCGTGGCGACAACACAGGTATGCGATCTCTGTCACACTGGAAACCTCCATGAAACTACCTAACGGGAAAAATGTAATATTTGTTTTTATTTAATTTACCCCACCGAGGACGGACGTGTCGGGCCATTGACACAAATAAAACGTCGACACAACGCAATTCCATTCTCTGGACTACATCCTGCTGGATATCTAGCAGGACAATGGTCTTGATACTTCTTCTTCTGCGATCATTCTCAAACTCCTGCAGATTAGCAGGATGTAGTCCATAGAAAGGAATGCGTTGTTTCATGGTTTACAGCATTGCTGCGATATCTGCGCCTTTCGGCCTGACACATCCGACTTCAGCATGGCTTTGGGTCACTGACCCTATATGGGATGGGACAGCCAACTCCATCCCATAACCTCCTTAGTCGCCTTTTACGACATGCGTGGAAGGTAACAGTGTTGCTATTCTTTGCACCCATTCGTGCCTCGGGAACACACAGGCGTGGTCTTGATACAAGGGAGATCCAGCGGGAGTTTGAGAATGTCTTGATACAAGGGAGATCCAGCGGGAGTTTGAGAATGAACGCTGGAGAAGAATTTTATTTTACAGAAACATTAAGACGCCATCTTCTTCTTGATGCCTAATTTCTGTTTGTAATCACAGTTTGCAGAAATCATCACAATGTCTAGTTCCTGTAGTCACATTTTTACACAAATCATCACAATGTCTAGTTCCTGTAGTCACATTTTACACAAATCATCACAATGTCTAGTTCCTGTAGTCACATTTTACACAAATCATCAAAATGTCTAGTTCCTGTAGTCACAGTTTACACAAATCATCACAATGTCTAGTTCCTGTAGTCACATTTTACACAAATCATAAAAATGTCTAGTTCCTGAAGTCACAGTTTACACAAATCATCAAATGGCCTAGTTTTGACTACTCCAATGTAATGACGTCCTTACATATTTACTATTATTATTATACTGCATTCCTGCATAAATTTCTGCAGATTAGCAAGATAAAGCACTGAGAAAGGAATATCATGTATCTCAAACTCCTGCAGATTATCAGGATATAGGCCGGAGAAAGGAATACGATGTCATTGTTTACAGCTTGACCGGAATATCTGCGATTCTTGGCCTGACTCGCTTCCGGGGGAAATATATCCGACTTTAGCATGTCCTCCGGGTTACCTGCCTATATGGGATGGCACAGCCAACTCCACCCCCAACCTTAGTCGCGTCTTACAACATGTATTGCTGGCAAAAGTGTCAACAATCTTTGTTCTTCGGTGGCAATGCATTTTTCATGAAACAAATACTTGATATATCTACGTCACCCAGTCCACACTAAACAACATTATACATTTGTAATCTAGTAGCAGCAGTTACCTTTCTGACAAGACGATATTCATATAATTATGTTCTCATTCTTCGAGAAACGAGAATTTTAAACTCATTTTCAAGTCAAAAACATAAAATACCAGCAGAAATTAATGTGCGACTGTTTCATTGTTTGTCAAATAATTCGCCATTATTCATATTTCCTGACATTTCCCAGCAGAAACAACCTCAGAAATAAACAGACTCTTGTTGGTGATAAATTCGTCGACCTGTCGTCCCGTGTATCCACTCACCCAGCGAACATCTCAACGTACAATCACAAAGTTAGATGCAAGCAAGCTTTATAGATTAACAATTCAGACATTTTATGAGAGAAGCTGAGAGAGGAAGGAGTGAAAACTTACGACATCATCGTTCAAAAGTGACGTGGCGATATTCTGGCAGTTCTAACGAGTCATGAACGTAACTGATACATACTAAGTTTACCTCAAGACCTGACAGAAAAGATTGTTCACCCAGACATGAAAAAGAGAACTTGTCTTCTTTAGGGCAATTTCCTCTGTCTCGTTTGGCGAAAACAGATGGGTAAGATACACGATATGTGTCTGTTTCACAACATGTCAGAAGAAGTATTAAAAATAAAAAAAAATAAAAACAGAAATTAGGAACAAGAACATGTTCTTTACTTCGTGATTATCTGATACACGCGTTCTTCTAGAACAGTTCATAGCGAAAGAAAAGAGGCAACACATTAACTATCCTAGATGCGTAATTTTGCAAACAGCTTTATAAACAGACGCACAACGAATAAAGGGGACATTAGGTGCGGCTATTTTTTCACTTCAATGTTGATTAAACACTAGCAAAGCCCCTTAAAACAACGCGACCAGCTTCTAAAATAAATGTGAGCCCTGTGGAAAGTTTCGTTTATTTTACCACAAGACGTGTATTTGTTTGCTGAGACAACGTATAAATAATATATGATAAAATGGTTTGGTATAACGCTAGAGTTGTTTCATGCATCTGCTGGGGGGACATCAGACACCGGGGGAAATATATTATATCCTAATTATAAGCAATAGTATCTGGAAGATGTAACCGACTGAAGGATTCGTTTATATCAATCTAAGTACTTGAGACGTGGTAATCGTTAGAGCTAAGCATATGTTTTCTTTCACCGCACCTCATTATTCTTTCTTAATCGTGCAGGTTTCACATCTGTTCATAATCTGGCAGGAATCGAATACGTATAGACATCAAGTGCCGAGTCGTACACTATTGTGAATTAGTATATTAAGAAATTAAAAAAAAAAAGAACAGCCATTCTGTATTTTTCCCCATTAGGGAGGTACAGGGAGTATTCGAGTGGCTTGTGTGATACAGGCTGTATGCCCTTGCTGTTGTCAAGTCATGTTCAGGGTGAGTTAAAAAAAATTTAGGCCCTACACCCCGACAGAAAAAAACGCAATACTTAGCGGGGATCGAACTATGGACCTCACGTGTGTGAAACTAACTCTTTAACCTCTCGGCAATGCGCCACTATTAGTATATCGTCATCAATTTCCTTTAGCGCATAGGGCAGAGGTCAGATCTCTCCAATTCTGTCTGTTCAAAGCTTTTCTGATAGTTAGTAGTTGGATCTTCGTCATTGCACTCTGGACAAGTCCATAGGTGCTCAGATCTTTCCTTGAGTGTATCCGCCATTACACGTTGACTGGCGGTCCCAGTACGTCATTACTTCTGTGTAGTTCTTGAATAGTATGAATATTGTTTGTTTTAATTTCTCTAAGTATTGTTCTTCTGATGGTTTCTTTTGGTCTACTCCTGGCTAATTTGCTTGTAGGTATCAATTCAAGAGGTTGGTATTCTTCTTCTTTGGTTCACTTGAAACATGTCTATATCTGTAATTCTGTTTCCTTAATAAAACTCACTTTTTTGTATAGTTCATACAGTGTCCTATAGAGCTTTGATTCCAGTGTTGTTTCCTCTGGCCAATATATCTGCTTCAGCGTTTCATACTTAGAAGAATATTGAAATATGCTTTGTACTCTGTGCTGCCTGTACACATGGCCGTGTTGCCAATCTTGAACTTTGTATACATGTGACTGCTGAGTTGGTTGTGTCCTGTTCTGAGACGTAGAATTATAACTTGTTCTGATCTGTTCATAATGTGATAGTCATCTTGTGTTGGTATTTGTGGCATTCTTATTGACTTGATCATCTGCTTTTTTTCCTGATGGTAGGTGATTAGTACATCTGGTTTTTCTTCGGCAGCACCTTCCTTATCCAGTTGGTCTGCTTTTTCATTTCCTGGCATTCCACAGTGAGAGGGTATCGACTACATGATTACCGTAAGACAGTTCATTAAGTAATTTTTGCAAGTCTGTTAGTTTTCCAGACTGGAGAGCTTGAAGCACTGACCTTGCATCTGTCAGGAATACCATGGGTTGTGGCCAGGATTGGAGTATTCTGTTGATGTCTGAGCTTAATGCCCAATTCCGTTGATGTCATGCCCAATTTAGGACCAACCAGCCAGACATGCCCGATGTAGAATTACAACTATCAGTATATATCAAGTATTATGTGTTTCTATTGCCTGGAGTTAAAAACGCTCGTGTGTTTTGAAGCCCAAAAGTGAAACAAACAAATAACGATACAGTTACTTGCCGAGCAGGTAAGAGGCGACTAAAGAGGTGTTATGATGGAGTTGGTTGTAGTATATAACAGTCGATTAAAATGATCCATAAGTCGTAAGGAAGTTGGAAGTGTCCGGTCAAAAGGCGCATATATTGTAGCTACTCTGCAAACCAAGACACACTGCACTCCGTTCTCCAGACTATCTCCCGATAATGCTAGGAAGTTTGACAACGTACACAGAAGACTAACAAAATGCGTAAATAAATTTAAAAACTATGATTGCATCTGTGTAATCGTAGTGTGTATGATTGCATCTGTGTAATCATAGTGTATATGATTGCATCTGTGTAATCATAGTATGTTTGATTGCATCTGGGCAATCAAAGTGTGTGTGTGATTGCCTCTGTGTAATCCTAGTGTGTATGATTGCATCTGTGTAATCATAGTGTGTATGATTGCATCTGTGTAATCACAGTGTGTATGATTGCATCTGTGTAATCCTAGTGTATATGATTGCATCTGTGTAATCCTAGTGTATATGATTGCATCTGTGTAATCCTAGTGTGTATGATTTCATCTGTGTAATCCTAGTATGTACCAGTGGATCTGTGTAATCCTAGTGTGTATGATTGCATCTGTGTAATCCTAGTGTGCATGATTGCATCTGTGTAATCATAGCGTGTATGACTGCGACTCTGTAATCCTAGTGTGTATGATTGCGTCTGTGTAATCCTAGTGTGTGATTGCGTCTGTGTAATCCTTGTGTGTATGATTGCGTTGTGTGTGATTGCGTCTGAGTAATCCTAGTGTGTATAATTGATTATTGATTAATAACCAGAATCACAACACAGGAGGCATTTCCATAAATGATCTGTTTTCCATTCCGTAAGCCAACTATAAACTCAAGTGTCCCAGTCAGTTGTTGGTTGTGGGTTCTTCTGGTCTTTCCAGTGAGGACGCACATTCTCCCCTCTCTCCCGGATACTCCCATTTCTATCATTCTCTGATCATGTACATTATCTTTTTATCACCATCTCTATCATTTTACATGTTATCAATTTTACAATGTATCCAATTTACAATTTATCCATTTTACAGTTTATACATTTTACAGTTTATCCATGACTGTTCTAATTAATTCAGCTCGGCATCTTCTCGTCATTGTGCTATCAACTATAACTTTACCCGCCAATGTATCAGCTCTTTCGTTGTCCCTGACTCTCGCATGACCAGGACAGTAGATCCATGTGATGCTCTACATGGATTCATGGGAATCTGATAAAATCATGGTAGGTCTTGGTGATTACGTCGTCAACTAAGTCAGAGCCGTTGTTACTGCCTCTATCCCCATTCTCATGCTCGATGCTGTGGTGGAATAGGTTCCAGACGTTTCAACCACCCTCTTGCCATTTTGGTCGTCGGTTAAGCCCCAATTGCATCTGTTTTCTCCTCTCTGTCTCTTGCTACTGAGCAATCAGTGTAAACAAGGAAATCTTGTAGTTTTGAGTACTGCTCTGTGAGAAATGGTACCATTCCCTCTGTCTTATTTGTTGCCAGATCGTGAAACTCTTCCTATATGTTCTACAACATTTGTCAACAACCTTCTCTCTGTATTTAATTACATCCATTCACAACTTCTTTATATCTCATCCAGCTCGCAGACTCTGGGTAGGGCATCTTCTGTTTCTGCCACCCAAGACATTCCTCGATTAGTACGTCATCTTTTTGTGCGTTGTACAAAAGACATTTAAGAATGCCTGCGCATGTCACTGAAAGATGCAGGACAACTTGCTCAAGACCGCGGAGAATTCAAGAGATCCATAGGAAAGACTACGTTCTAGAATATGTCACTTGATGATGATACAAGATAAAAGATGATGATATTTGTGTGTGTGGCAACTTTAAAGGATTCTTTCACCTGTGCCACACGATGTCTTACTTTGATGCATGTTCGTCTTGAAGAAACGTCATAGCAGCGAGTGGTGCATCTCCGGAACATTCTAGAAATGCGACCATAGCCTTATTCTGAATTCTCTTCAACCTATCAACCTATGTTTGCTACAATGTGAGTAATCCTGGAACATAGCCTATAAACAGAGAGTGCCACTTCCTGTATCAACAAAAAAAGTATACACTGCTGCCACTATGTAGATGCAATGACTTTAATTACACTGATACAAGTATTAGCTTTCTTAATGACATGGTTGACACATTTCGCAAAAGAAAGACTTCTCTCAAACGTGATTCATAAGTATTTCATAGTCTGTTCCCTATCGATGTCGATGTCCATGCAGGTGACAGCTAGCAGTGTAACTATCTTGTTGTTCAACGAGAACCCGGCGATCTTTGCTTGGTTTTGTTGATGACTGCGTTGTAACTCTTGCGCCAGAGTGAATTATGTCATATCTGTTTCTCATACCGAAATGGGATGTGCTGGACCTTCCGATATGCAAATAACGCAGTAATGGTGTACACTTTCAGCACAACGTATGTCACGCTTCGCAGCGGAAATAATACGAACTTTCGTGTTGGTTATCAGAGAGCAAACGCAGAAAAAGAAGAAGAAGATATCTATTTCTGCCAAGATTGTACAATAAGAGGTCCTCCACGTAAATCAGTAGTACTGTACTCTACCCGTCACCTGCGCCTGTGCAAGTGTAGATGAAAAAAAAAAAATTTAAAAAATGTGACAGTGGAGATTTCCCTGTGGCAGTCCTGGTGTTATGGTTCTGCTCTCCGAATTCCAGGATCCCAACTATCCATCGAATACTCCATATGTTGCTGTTGAGGTAAGTTAGTAACTGGCTGGGAAAACTCGCAGAAACTGACTCTGTTATACGCATCTTCCAAATCCTGGTGGTCGTGTCTCTGCCAGGTCTGTATGCTCCGAACCTGTTGGGGAGTAAGCCCCTATTCTTTTTTTCCCCAGATCGATGGCTACTCGTCTTGCAATGGTCCGTTCTAACCACTTTCCATACATATTCTGCAGCGTGATGAAGCAGTAATTGGATCTGTCGGTTATGTCCGTTGCCTGGTTCTTCAAGTGGAAGAGGTAACTGCATGTCCGTTGCCTGGTTCTTCAAGTGGAAGAGGTAACTGCATGTCCGTTGCCTGGTTCTTCAAGTGGAAGAGGTAACTGCATTGCAGTATTTCCTACGACAAGTAGGGACATAAGTTTAAATCAACCAACCCCTAGAATGGACAACAGTACAGCAAGAACACAAAAAGTACAGCCTTTAATTTTTAAACTTCGTTAACAGGATTATGAAGAATTTTCCAATTACCACAAACACAGAAACTACGCTATCAGTAAGCAGACGAACAACCTTAGATTTAAAATCATATTTGGCGAGTTTAATATTAGGAAATTGCAACAACATTGACATCACAAGGAACCTTTACTGGAGTTACGGAGTTAGTGCCCTACAGTCGAAATATGTTCCGTCAGTGTCATTAACTCCGCCATGCGTTGCCGTCGTCTGAGGGGGGGGGGGAGCAAATAATTGCATCACTGTTTGCCTTTCATACCTGTCGTAAGCGGTGACTAAGAAGGTTATGGTATGGAGTTGACACAGTCCCATCCCATATAGAGTCAATATGACCCAATACCATGCTAAAGTCGAATAGCAGGTCGAATGGCGCAGATATCTCAGCATTGCTGTAAACAATGACACAACATATTCGGTCCTCTGGACTACCTCCTGCTAATCTGCAGGAGTTTGAGAACGAACGCAGAAGAAGTAGCCGCTAGCTGAGAATGTGAATGATACCACAAGTTCGCTGTAGCAGGAATATGGGTAACATTTTCTATTCTAGCTCCAATTAATAGATACTCTGAACATATCAGCAACTAGATAGTGATTCCGTCTAGAGATACAGCACTATCATTGTGAAATCCAAGAATACGTGAAGATAATATGAGGCGGCTTCATAGTATCAATCTGTCGCATCAGATCAAGTGTATCCACTTTGGAAACTGCGAGATAATTATTCTCGGATGCACTTTTTAACTTTCGTACTCTTGATGTCTGATAACCATCTCGAGCTGCAACAAAGACATCTTACGGGACATCCATATCTGATCAAACATCATTTCTTAGGACGAAGAAAGAAATGACATTTTAATGATCGCTCCACTTAGCATCCAACTGTGTCCAGAGGCTGATTTTTAATTGAAAGAAGATATTATGTGTCTTCTTTTCATCTTTTCAGCGCTTTGAAATTAGAAGTTGGTTTAATATTCACAGCCAGCCGGTTTGCATATTCATGAGTCCGAGGGGGTGACTGATAACATCGGCCTCCTGTTGCGGTCACCATAAATAGAGGGGTTCTTTTATGGGTCTCCAGTGGATAGTGAAGTTATTTGTCCTTGGGCATATTGGACACACAAAAGGGTCAGTACGAAATAGCTACCAAATTTCCCTCTTCTTTCCCTGTTCTCCTGTGTGAGTGTTGAGCATATACGGATATCTGTAATGAAGTGTAACATGGACACACAGTTTCGAGGCATGTAGTTATTGTCAATCAATTTTGTTTCACATGACCACAGTTTTATTCTTGTTGAATGATACATTGGGCATTTCGTGTATAATGTGTTATTTATGTTACATGAACCATGACCGCTGAGCTGACACCGCTTCACCTTGCAACTTGAGTCAACCACATTAATTAATTTTTTCCCAATAAGACAAATCTGCATTCATGAAAAGATGCGATTGTAGTAAAGACTATCCGCTTATATATACTATCATGTTGCTATATATATTATCACGTTGCTTAATATATATATATTATCACATTGCTATATATATTATCACATTGCTATATATATTATCACGTTGCTATATATATTATCGCATTGCTATATATATATTATCATGTTGTTATATATATTATCATGTTGTTATATATATTATCATGTTGCTATATATATATTATAATGTTGCTATATATATTATCATGTTGCTATATATATTATAATGTTGCTATATATATATTATAATGTTGCTATATATATATTATAATGTTGCTATATATATTATCATGTTGCTATATATATTATAATGTTGCTATATATATTATAATGTTGCTATATATATATTATAATGTTGCTATATATATTATCATGTTGCTATATATATTATAATGTTGCTATATATATATTATAATGTTGCTATATATATTATAATGTTGCTATATATATTATAATGTTGCTATATATATTATAATATTGCTATATATATATTATCATGTTGTTATATATATTATAATGTTGCTATATATATTATAATGTTGCTATATATATATTATCATGTTGCTATATATATATTATCATGTTGTTATATATATTATAATGTTGCTATATATATATTATCATGTTGCTATATATATATTATCATGTTGCTATATATATTATAATGTTGCTATATATATTATAATGTTGCTATATATATATTATAATGTTGCTATATATATATTATAATGTTGTTATATATATATTATCATGTTGTTATATATATTATAATGTTGCTATATATATATTATCATGTTGCTATATATATTATCATGTTGCTATATATATTATCATGTTGCTATATATATTATCATGTTGCTATATATATTATCATGTTGCTATATATATATTATAATGTTGCTATATATATTATAATGTTGCTATATATATATTATCATGTTGCTATATATATTATCATGTTGCTATGCTAAGGACCGGTAAAGACAAATCAACGCACGAAGTGCACAAGCATGTAAATAATCGAGGATAACAAACAGTTAATACTAATACGTGCCATTAGGCATTCCTAGAACAAGTGATCCAAAGGGCGTGCTGAAGTCGGATGTATCAAGCCGAAAGGCGCATATATCATAGATAAGCAGTAATTCATAATATATCAGAATTGGTCCTCTGGTCTACATTCAGCTAATGTGCAGGAGTTTGAGAATGAACGTAGAAGAAAGACATATTGGACTAAGGGTTCGAGTACGAGCGATGTGATAATACTGTGTGTAATTCTGAATGTTGTTGAGAAGTAGAGTCATACCCTCTGATGGTCGTTCTGGGAAGAGTCTCTCTTGGTCTTCCACTTTTCTCTTTACCATCTGGTACTCAGTGTATACGTGTATCCAAAGTGATGGTGGACAGTTTTGTTGCTGTCTGCTATTTACAACGGAAATTATTTACTCTACACATCAGAGGCTGAAGGAGTGAATTAAAATGTTCGCTGTTGTTCTTTCTTGTAAATAATGTTTTTTGTTTGTTTGTTTTTCGTTCGCTCCATTGTAACCATCACGGATATCCGTGCGATTTCCGCCGAGAGCGTGATTACGTTGTGCCACCGTTATGCGCCTTGTAGGCCTAGCACATCCGATTTCGGCATGCCTTGACAAAAATAATGTGTAAACTAACCAAACTTTTAATTCTTATCATTAGGGACTTATTCTGCGTCCGTTCGCAGTTCAACAGATTAGCAAGATTTTGTCATGAGATTGAAATGTGGTGTGTCATAGTTTATAGCTTTGCTTGCTGCGATATCTGCTCCTTTCGGATTGACATATCCAACTTGACCATTACTTCTGTCACACTTTTATCCTATATGGGAATGGGATAATCAACTCCATTAAATTATCTCCTTAGTCGCCTCTTGCGACTCTTTAACCACTTAAACAAAGGTAATCAGTGTTGTTATTTTTTGCTTCCCTTTTGACTCCCGCCACCACAGGGACAATGATCTAGGTATTTTTTGTGGCAGACGCAATCAGCCAAAGTCCTAGATTGTGTACCTTTACGACTTTAAAAATTACTCTTTGCTACTGTTCCCAAATTCTTACGTGAATTCTTGGCATAATACTCTTCCTGTAGTTTGCAGTTGCTGTCAGGACGGAACATCCAATTCATGATGATCTGCAGAGATCACACTGTATTCCACACATGAGCGATAGCGCTGTCTAAACTAAAACAACTGAAAAATAACTGTGGCAGGGTGCGAACATAGGAACACGGGTATGCTTGTTAAATACATATGTGTTTCCAGTGGCGATGTACGGATGCGAGCCATGGACAATAAACACAACTTTATTAAAGAGAATAACGGCTTTTGAATTAAAGTCATAAAGGAGAGTTCCGCGAATGCTATGGAAAGAAAAGAAGTCGAACCAAGAGGTGCTATACAAAATCAACGTCCAAGAAGGCTGGCTTGTAAACACGATATTGAGAAGGAAGCTTATTGAGAATGGAGTCTACATACGCTGGGATTACTGCTGGAACGGAGGACGGAGCACTTATGAAATACCTCACGCGCTGTGAAGCCAGTTTCTACTCAAGAATCAAGAATAAACGGCCATGTAAAGAAACATAGTGAAATGGAAAAAAAAACTTTGCAGGAGGGAAAGTTAAAAGGAAGCAGAAACTAAGGTCTCCCAAGACGTCGTTGGACAAAAGATATCCATGAATGCATAGATATGTCGCTGGAGGAGGCAAATCAACTCGCCCGCAGCCAAGGGGATTTCTAGAGATTTATATGGAAGACAACGTACTGAAAATAATATTTCACATAACATATACATTGTTCCCAATGGTTCCCCACCATAGGCACTTCTAGCATACCATGTATACGTTTTGCTTAGAATAAAGGATGATGATGGTATTTGGATGTGAGTAAGTAGACACTTGGACAACACTTGACAGTCTGACAAAAGCTCGACTCCTCTTCAGTTGAGTAATTGAGGCGATATCTGGACTCGCAAAAGGTGTGTCATCTCATGGACATGGCTGTGTCAGTGAATTATGGATGTGTGTGTATTGCTCGAAGAGAGACATCCCAATGTGACAGTGTCCCAGGATCATCGCTTCCTGCCAGGAACGTAGCCTATACTTCTCAACTAACTACTCCATTATCCTTCTGTCATACCTGCTACCCCATTTGCAGAGTTTGCACATCTATCACTCCCGCATGTAGAAGTCACCCACACAAAAAACATAGGTGCAGTTCCCGCTTGCCTAAATCTCTTCGTTATCCATATGGACAATTTAACAAAAGACAACAGAAAGATATTGAGACGAGACATACAGTGGCAATGATATTTTTCTCTCACAGGTAACAGGTTGTCAGATTATCATTCCACATCTCACAGGTAACAGGTTGTCAGATTATCATTCCACATCTCACAGCTAGCAGGTTGTCAGCCTATAATTCCACATCTCACAGGTATCAGGTTGTCAGCCTATCATTCCACATCTCACAGGTAACAGGTTGTCAGTCTATTACTCCACATCTCACAGGTAACAGGTTGTCAGCCTATCACTCCATATCTCACAGGTAACAGGTTGTCAGTCTATTACTCCACATCTCACAGGTAGCAGGTTGTCAGTCTATCATTCCACATGTCACAGGTAACAGGTTGTCAGCATATCACTCAACTGTTGCTAGTCACCTCCAAGACATGCATGGAAAGAAGAGAGTGACCGTATTCTCTGTTCCCTTAACTAACAGTATGTAGGTCTCAACAATGACCCACTATGTAAACCATCAATGCAACAAAAAAAAACCTTAGTAGATGACATGTCGTTATATTGAGGCTCTCGTCTGTGTGTTGCTGCCTGGGCCCGAGAGGGGAGAAAAGAATAGCAACATTGTTTACCTTCCAAGCATGTTGTAAGAGGTGAATAAGGAGGTTATGGGATGGAGTTGACTGTCCCATCCCATATAAGGTCAATATTACCCAATGCCATGCTAATGTTGGATGTGTTAGGCCGAAAGGTGCAGGTATCGCAGCATTGCTCTAATCCATGACATAACGCATTTCGTTCTCTGGACTACATCCTAATCTGCAGGATTTTGAGAACGAATGCAGAAGAAGAAGAATATTGAGGTTCTCCTATGGAAACTTTGTAGCATGTCATCTATACAATTATCGACCACCTCTGAGTAGAAGGATCCTTCAATAGGCATTGCACTAAGCTGAAAGCTGAAGTCTCCTGTGTATGAATAAATCTCAGAAAAACTACCCCACTGCACATAGGAGGTAAGAGCTAACCGCTCGCAATTCTGGGGTTCTCAACCAATCAACTAGAAGTCCAGGCTCCGATTGCGTCTTGGTCGCTGCGTGTGTCTGTATCTAGATGACATATATAAAGACAATATGGAGAATATAAAACATCGTGAGGTTAACCAGCAACAGTCTGAATACCAGAATGATCGAGTTAAACTTGCACTATACAACTGACATAAACCACATGAAGAACTCATTCGTAGCAAGATCTAACTCTTCTTTTATCAAATGTCAAATGAAACTGGCAAACACTTTTATACACCTAAACATGTTTAAAGTGTGTGTCAGTTTCAAGTAATTGAAATCGTGCCACACTCTGTATCGCTTAGATCTTTCATTTGTTTCTAATATAAATTTTCAATAAACATTCAGCAGATTGCGTATATCATTCTTGGCATGTATTTGTTTTATAACCGTTTGCATAAGACGAACCTCAATCTGTGGATACTTTGTTACAATACGGGCCTTGTTTGTATGTTCAGTTATCTTGCCATCGATTGTTTTAGCAGATGAGAGGAGAAATAGCGGCAGTATGTAAATATTTCAATCCATATTAACAGTTGCCTTTATGTTCGTTGGAAGATGTTGAGGTGTTCTGTTAGCGTCCAGAGAACATTAAACTAGTGACACTGGGGGATATTGTTTGAGTTTGTTTCATTGACGAGCGAGAATTAACGAGTTGTATGTCTTCCTTTCGTCTGTACTCTTTCTCAACTGTCTGCTGGTAAGCAGGATATAATCCGGAAGACCGGATGCACGTTTTAATGTACTTTACAGTCAGGCTGTGATATCTACTACTTTTTAGTATATCATATCCGATCACTGAATATCATATATGATATGTTTGAATTATAATCATGATTATGATGATGACATAATCTATGTAGCTGTACGCAGGTAGCTCCTGACAGCAAATGAGCTTCTTGACAAAAGCAAAGATTTCATTCGGTTAAATAACCGACGTGAAATCCAGATTCGTGTGTAGTTTATTATCACAAAAATGTGGTTGTGGTGGAGAGGAAGGGAGTTTAAGGATGCATTGTTTGTTTTTCCAAAGGAGACATTCCAGTGCAGCAATATCTCCAGGATCATCCCGTCCATCCAGGAAAGCAGCATATACTTCTGGGTCATCTATCTCATAATTGTTCTATCAGATATGTTGACCCATCCGTATTGATGGCATATCTAACATTTTCAACCACCTACTACACTTGATAACTTACTTATTCGATCCCTGGGGTTGCGAGCGTTCAATGCCTCTTCCCTGTGTCAGATGGTGATAGGCGCATGCCTTCTTCAGTTGTGTTGTGTCTGTATAAATGGTGTTGGTGATGGAGGGATCTTATGGTAACAGTTGTTTTTGCAAGTTTTGTAGCGCAGGGAATTCAATAAGGTGATATTTTACTATTTCCTCCTCTTGTCTTTTGCAGTGGGGAATATGATCTAGGTAATTCCTTGTAGGTGTTTGTTAACTCGTACATGTGTTAGGCACTTTCACGTTGGCGCTATTTCTCTGGGGCTTGCTTTCAAACCCAGAGGGCTGATCCAACAAAGTAGGGCCTGGACAAGGAACACCATTTTCCAACTGGCATGATGCTGCTTTGACATTACTCTTCTCAGACTTCCATCTATGGGTAGTGGTGACATGACTCTTCCCAGATTTCCATCTATGGGTAGTGGTGACATGACTCATCCCAGACTCCCATCTATGGGTAGTGGTGACATGACTCTTCCCAGACTTCCATCTATGGGTAGTGGTGACATGACTCTTCCCAGACGGGAGGGGCTAGATTGCCTACAATAAAAGAGCAACGGTGCAATGTTCACTAGCCTGAATCTCTTCATCATCCTTGCCTTAGTCGCCTCTGACAAGATGACTGGAAAGAAGACAGTAGCCATATTCCTAGTACATGAACTAGAAGCCAGTATCTGAACTAACAGTACATGTACCAGCTGCTACATACACGGACATGTTTGGATAAATTTGTTCTTTTGTGTCGTTAAGACTTTGTGGATGTACTTCGGTCTAGTGATATTACACACCCAAGCGACCCATGTTACACACCCAAGCGAGCCATGTTACACACCCAAGCGAGCCATGTTACACACCAAAGCGAACCATGTTACACGCCACAGAGACCCATGTTACCCACCCAAGCGAACCATATTACACACACAAGCGACCCATATTACACACCCAAGCGACCCATGTTAAACACCCAAGCGACCCATATTAACCACCCAAGCGACCCATGTTACAAACGTTTTAGGAGAAAATGTATAGCTAAATTCGCATTGACAGAGACCAGATCAGAGTTCGATGTTTTCTAGTGGAAGGGAAGAAAAAGAGGAAATCAAATATTGCTATGCTCGTCCGCGTGTTGCCGAAGCCCCTTTGCAGCATATCTGTGTCTCTCGGCCTGACATATCAAACTTCAGCACAACGTTTTGGTCACTTGGACCCTCTATGGGATGGCTCACACCTCCTTCAAAACACCCTTACTCGCCTTTTATGACATGCCTAGCAGGTAACAGCACAACTATTCTTTTATCCCCTTTCTGCTTCTCATTGAGAATAAAGGGCTGAATTTGATATGGTCCTGTGTTACTTATCAAATATGAAGTAAGATGCGACTAAGTAGGACATGGGATGTAGTTACCTGTCCCATTCCCACATTATATTAAGGTGATCCGTGCTGAAGTCGTATGCATCGCGCCAAAGGTACAGATATCGCGGTCAGGCTGTAAGGTAAAGGTATGCAGGTCCCATGGCACCAACTAGCCATCAAGGATAAAGAGAACTCTTCAGGTACTAAGCTGCAGCAACTATTACCGGTAGGTGCGGTGGCCAATTCACTTCCATGATGTGCTTACTTTCCCTAACTAATGCTTCAGATACCCATTTATAGCTGGGTCAACGTGAAGGGTGGTCGTGTCGGCGAGAAATTACAACCCGAATTTTTATGGCCAGTCATTGTTTTGAACCTGACACGCTGTAATCCGATGGCATTAAAAGCTCAATATCAACTATTCTACCGAGTTCCACTTACAGCGGTCAAGCTGTAAACCATGACACAGCGCATTCCATCTTCCGGTCTATATCCTGCTAATCTTCAAGGATTTGAAAACTAATGCAGAAGACGAAGAGTTTATTCCTTTCATTTGGATATATTCATTTCATATCTTTCTGATAGTGGTTATGTGATCTTGTGGACTTACACCTTTCATACGCAGACTTTTTCTCAGCAATACTTATCACAGGTGCTTGATTTACCCCCAGGGTGTCAATTTTTGATTGACAAATCTTCTTTACCTTAGTAATTACTCGTAAAACGTACTTTCTCAAGAAATACATATTTGATATACTTACAGAATTACGAGACGTCACGACATGGACGTGGATGAGGTGGGATTAACATGTTAGATAACAATAATATACGAACTGACGGATTCTGTTTTCTAGAATGACAGAAAATATGATTATATTCTTACACTCATGTCTTGACGTAGCCCGAGAAGGGAGCAAAGAATAGCAACACCGTTTACCCTCCATGCATGTCACAAGAGGCGACTAAGGAGGCTATGGGATGGATTTGGCTGTCCATATAGGGTCAGTGGCCCAAAGCCATGCTGAAGGTGGATGTGTCAGATCAAAGACGAAGATATCACAACAATACTGTAAACCATGACACAATGCATTTCGTTCTCTAGACTACATCCTGGTAATATGCATGAGTTTGAGAACTAACGCAGAAGAAGATTACATTCAGAAATGTAAAAATACATCCAGAAATAATCTATTTCGTTTTTCATTTAAATGTCCATGATCGGTTTCTTTCTTGGTGTATGGGAATAAACTGGACACAATAGATTAACACCCAGCCATATGCACAGACAAATTAAAATTGACACATCAGCAAAGCGTACATGGGGCAAGCTAACCAAGCTTCAGAGCATATCCTTTCATATTCAAGACTGCGAACTATTGCACAGGATTGTGCAGATACTAACCATCTGATACAATTTGAATATTAAACTTTATGGTAGAAAATAGGAAATAGAAAACACTGTCCAATTTATACAAGAGACAACACTGCAGATATAGACATTTTTATCTAGCAATTTATACAAGAGACAACACTGCAGATATAGACATTTTTATCTAGCAATTTATACAAGAGACAACACTGCTGATATAGACATTTTTATCTAGCAATTTATACAAGAGACAACACTGCAGATATAGACATTTTTATCTAGCAATTTATACAAGAGACAACACTGCTGATATAGACATTTTTATCCAACAATTTATACAAGATATAGACACAGCAGATATAGACATTTTTATCCAACAATTTATACAAGATATAGACACAGCAGATATAGACATTTTTATCCAACAATTTATACAAGATATAGACACAGCAGATATAGACATTTTTATCCAACAATTTATACAAGAGACAACACAGCAGATATAGACGTTATTAGAGAACGAAAGAAGAATCTGGGAATCATGGGCGTATGTGAACTGTAACAGTTATGGTGTCTATGTTATGTTATGTTATGTTCCCCAGTGCCATAGGCGGCGCATAGGGCAGAAACCATAGCCTTCCATTTATGTCTTTGTGTTGCCAGGTCTTTCAATTGTTGCGTGTTGTTTAGGTTCATTGACATGCCTTCTCTATTAATGGTTCTTCGTAGAGTTTCTCTAGGTCTCCCTCTTCTTCTTACTCCAGGTGGCACCCAATATAGTGACTGCTGGGGAATTCTTAGGCTGTTCATTCTGAGAACATGGCCGATGTCAACGCCTTTGTCTAATGAAGGAAGATATATTTTTTTATTTTCTCTCTTATAATAGTGTTAGATTTAATTAAAGTCACTCCACTTAACATTCAGAATGGTATGTAGGCATTTGTTTTCCAAGGAGTCTAGTCTCTTATCTGTGGCTTTTGTGGCTTTCCAACTTTCGCACCCATATGATAGAATAGGGATGATGTTGGAGTTAAACAACCTGAGTTTTGTGGTGTTTCTTAGTGTGTTTGACGTGTGCATGGTGACTATTAACATCGCATAATCCTAAACGTATTTTCTTACGCATGCGGTCGCGTCTGTGGGTCTCGCCAATGGCCCACTAGAGAAGTCACCCATGCAACAGAAAACCTTAGTAGATGACATGCCGTTATATTGAGGCTCTCTTATGGAAGCTTTGTACTAAAGTCAGATGTATCAAGCCGAAGACGCAGATATCACATGGGTTCTCGTCCCCTGTACTAGTCTGACGCTGAAAAGAAAACATCTTCTAACTTGACGTTAAAGGAAAACTTGACGATGTAATTACACAAATTCACTATATGTTCATTCAGATCACATAATTCAGATACCGTTCAATTATATCCATACTAATGACAATACACAGGACATAATCGACGTTTCGAACTAAAGGTCCTTTGTCATGATCTCACATTATAGCTAAGCATTCCGTCATCCAGACTCATCCTGCTTGTTCATCTGCTTTCGTCCTCAAATCCTACAGATTTAACAGGGTGTAGTTGGAGAACGAAATGAGTTTTTTGTAACGGTTTACAGCTTAGCTGCGATATCTATCCTGTGGTCTGACATATCCTACTTCAGTATGTCTACATTCTGCTAATCTGCATGAGTGTGAAAATGAACGTAGAAGAAGAAGAATAACACTACTACCTTTCCATTGCCATCAAATAAGTAGCCGTGCTAACTAACGACATACGTCAGTTTGACTGACAGATCACAGTCCAGGTGTTTTCTCTAATAACTAACGCTTTCAAGAAGGCATGCCCGAGGGATCTTTGGCTTTATGGAGTTGGTAATGTTAGACGTGAGGGGTGTATTTCGTTGCTGACAGAGGTATCTGGGAGATTTAGGTAAATATGTTTTACAAGGAAGTTTGTGTTTGTCAGGTGAACTGTTGAACGTTGTTGACGCAGAGGTATCGGCTGATAGAGCTGTGCTCAGCTGTATCAACTGATTGACAGGAGATCGGCACTGAATGATTAGCATTTTTCCTGTGTAGGCTGGTTATTGTTGTATCCGTTGTTTTTCCGTCCTGACAAATGTATGTTAGCCGAAACGTCGTCTGTCCTTTTCGTGTGTTGTAATAATGTGTTTACTCTATGTCACGAAATGAAATGACAGTTTGCATGGGTCACAATCCTGATTTATTTTTCCAGAGTGCACCACGAAAAGGTACCTTATATATAGGATCTTGGATATCTGTTAACTCTGGGTTCGCACGAAAGCAACGTGGAACCCACTTCACCCCCATTGACTGAAATATATGTGTCTTTTTGTCTGACACATTCGGCTTCAGCTTTACATTTAGATTACAATAATCAATGGGATTGAATTGTACACTCCGTTTCCCCCCACCCCACGCTTCTGAGTCGTCTTACACTACATGTATGACCTTTCAATGTGTTGATACTCTTTGTTTACATTCAGATCTCATCTGTAGATAACATGTTTTACCTCTAACTAAAACATTATCACTTAGTTAGTTTTCACATCGGAACGATGTCCTGTGTTACCGAAGCCCGAGGTGGTTGCAAATAGTAGAAAAACTATTACATATCATGCATGTCGTAGGAGGCGACTAAGGAGATTTCAGGTTGGAGTTGTATGTACCATCCTATAGAGGCCTTATTGACATAAAAACCCAGCTGAAGTCGGATGTATCAGGCCTAAAGATTCAGATATCATAGCTAAGTTGTAAACCATGTCACAACACATTCTGTCCTTCACACTGCATCCTGCTAATCTCTGCAGGAGTTTTAATTTGAAAGCAGAAGAAGATATCTGAGCAATGGTTTCTCCGTTTAGAAGTTAAAGTTATCATATTTGAAAAAAATGGGATCTTAGTTTGAAGTTAAGCTTACATATCTAAACAACAGTTTCTCAGATCTGAAGTTAAGTTTTCATATCTGAACAACAGTTTCTCAGATCTGAAGTTAAGTTTTCATATCTGAACAACAGTTTCTCAGTTCTGAAGTTAAGTTTTCATATCTTATTATTCTTCAGCGTTCATTCTCAAACTCCCACTGGATCTCTCTTATAGCAGGACATTGGTCCAACTAGATTTCCAGCAGGATGTAATCCAGACAATGGAAATGCGTTGTGTCCCTGTTTTATTTGCACCAATGGTCCGACACATCCCTCTTTGGTGGAGCTTTCATATCTTCTTCTTCTTCGTCTTCTGCGTCGTTCTCAAACTCCTGCAGATTAGCAGGATGTAGTCCGGAGAACGGAATGCGTTGTGTCATGGTTTACAGCTTTGCTACGATATCTGCGCCTTTTGGCCTGAGAAATACGACTTCAGCATGGCTTTGGGTCACTATCCTATGTGGGATGGGATAGCCAACTCCATCCCATAACCTCCTTAGTCACCTTTTACGACATGCGTGGAAGATAAAAGCGTTGCTATTCTTTGCTCCCCTTTTGGGCCCCGGCAACACACGGGCGGCTTTCATATCTGAATAATAGTTTCTCACTTTTGGAAGCTAAACTTACATATCTAAATAATAGTTTCTCACTTTTGGAAGCTAAACTTACATATCTAAATAATAGTTTCTCACTTTTGGAAGCTAAACTTACATATCTAAATAATAGTTTCTCACTTTTGGAAGCTAAACTTTCATATCTAAATAATGGTTTCTCAGTTTTAGAAGATAAATTTTCATATCTGAGTAATGGGTTCTCAGTTTTAGAAGCTAAGATTTCATGCTTGGTAAAATGAAATCTCCATTTACAAGTTAAGCTTTCATATTCCACAAATCCACATATAATCTTTGCATGTACTGTCATACGTTACAACTACTCTTTCTTTATCAGTCATCTTCCCATAACAGCAGAACTGCACGCATTCGGTAAACAGCCGAAGAATTCCAGTACCTCAGAAAACAAGTTTCATGTATTTCTCTTGCACTGCTACAAAGGTATTGTACATATCTCTGGCACAGATAATCCAGGTTATTAGGAAAGATGAAACGTACAGATGTGAGGGATAGATTTGTATTCGCGAAGATGGTCTTTAGATAAATACACCACACAAAGAATAAATGAGGATGAATTTAGGGATATCAATCTGACTGAGGCTTTTATTGACAGTTACTGGAGGCAGGAAAGTGAAGAGAACATGTGTCCTTCAGATTCACAGCCGTTCAATTATCAAAATAATGGACGTTTCGGATCACGTTCTTGACAATCATATCAGGTATCTGATCTACAATCTGGGTGTATTTCTTTGTTGTATTCAAATGTTCGTGTTAATGGCTCGGACAAAGGTACCATCGTCCCTTGACGGTTTGATAGGAAATGAGACAAAACAAGGCAGTTTCGGATTGAACGGGCAAATATTTCAATTGTCACGCGTTCTAATATAGCCATTATGGACGCGTCAACGGCTAAGGTATATAAAGCTGAATTTTGTGATGCGTATCTCCTTAATCATATATACTTAAAACTTGGGGCCTTTGATACCTCTAATATTTTATAGTAGTGCGTCCTGATATAACCTAATTTGACTTTGTTGTCCGTCGGTTCAAAAGGCAGCGCCTCTCCAAAAGAGAGGTAAACTCATTAACTACCGGGTATTTCCGTTAACAATCAGTTAACTCTCGGAGTTCGGGGTAACTGGCTTATCGTGACCTCCACTATTTTTATAGTAAAAAAGCTCTGATATAACCAATTTGGACTAATGTCCGTGGTCGAAAGGAGCATAACTCGATACATATCACTAGACCACAGAAGGGTATTTCCGTAAACACACATATAACGTCTGATATAGTTTATATACACTCCGGTCTTTGGTTGAAAAGGTAGTGCCTCAGGTAGATGTTTTAATCCCACATTTAACAAACAAACAGTCAATGGTTTCTGTGAAGGTCGTTGTGGTTGGTTTTACCAGAACCGCAAATTACACTACTTTTGTGATGGTTCAATTTGTCAGCCTCAAGAATTTTGATTTGGTTAGAAGCTCTGACAGACCCACACTGGTTTCTCGTTAGAGAATGAAAATCCGACTATAACAAATCCGACTACAAGCATGGTTTTGGGTTACTTTGACTATATATGGGATGGGACTGAAAAACAACCCCATGATCTCCTTAGTCGCCTCTTACGACACGCATGGAAGGTAAACAGTGTTGCTGTTCTTTAATCCCCTCTCGCCTCGGCAACACATGGAAGTCTTGACTAAAATCTCATCCTTCTTTAGGGATGTGGATTGACCACATTCGGAAAACACATTGCTTCAAGTTGCGCTCTGAATTGGTATAATTAGATAACTGTTGGTTTCAGTAACACTTGATAATCAGGTAACTATTGGCAACTAAGCGTCATAGATTTGTGTGGTTACGCCATGGGATGAGGCATGACTCCCTTTTTAAAACTATCATACAGGGAACAGTTGCTAACTGAACGGACCTGGTTCAAATCTCCTCTACTACAGTGCTTTTCGTTCTGTAGACGGAACGATAATCTGATCTATTACATTTGACCATAGAGCAGCAAATCTCAAGTGATTCACCTAACTCAAATATCTCCAGATCAGTATGGGATGTGAAAAATGGATAGATGTTATCACAAGAAGACAGGAAAATAACACCTGAGAGCAAGGTGAGCGACAAACGCAATCGGCAACATCGATAAAGATAGCCATCAATTGAACAATGTGGAAAATGCTGAATATATTTGAGAATCAATAAAAGGTATTATTGCTAGTAGAACTGTATGAAAATAATACTCATGTGAGAGACAGGTTATGGAGTTCTACTGGATAACGACGGACACACTATCACTGTCAGATGCTGACATGAAATAATATACACAACAAAACACAGAATATAACCATACAATTAACAATACACAGGACATAATCGACGTTTGTCAAGATACGCATATAACATAAAAACATAAAAAGACGACGAGTTGAAATGTCTACACCACAACAAACGTGTCCGAGTGAAATATGGTTGTGAGATCATGACAAATGCCTTTTGGTTCGAAACGTCGATTATGTCCTGTGTGTTGTCATTTGTATGGATATATTTGAGAGGTGTCTGACCTATGTGAACTGAATGAACATATAGTGTACAGTGAATTTGTGTAATTACACCGTCAAGTTTTTATTTAACGTAAAGTTAGAAGATGTTTTATTTTTAACGTCAGGTTAGTAAGATGTTTTCTTTTGGGTGTTTGGCTAGGAAAATGTTTTCTTTTTAGCGTTAGGTGAAGGAAGATGTTTACTTTTAGTGTTAGGTTAGAAATATGTTTCATTTTATCGTTGGGCTAAGGAAGAGGATTTATTGTTAGCGTCAAGTTAGTATGATGTTCGTCTTTAAGTTTTTAGTTAGGAAGGTCGCCCGTGTGTTGCCGGGGCCCGAAAGGGGAGCAAAGAATAGCAACACTGTTTACCTTCCAAGCATGTCGTAAAAGGCGCCTGGGGAGGTTATGGGATGGAGTTGGCTGTCCTATCCCATATAGGGTCAGTGACCCAAAGACATGCTGAAGTCAGATGTGTCAGGCCGAAAGGCGCAGAGATCGCAGCAATGCTGTAAACAATGACACAACGCATTCCGTTCTCCGGACTACATCCTGCTACTCTGCAGGAGTTTGAGAACGAACGAAGAAGAAGAAGTTAGGAAGGTGCTTTAATTTTAGCGTTAGGTTAGGAATGTTTTATTTTAGTGCAAGGTTCCGTAATTGTTTCCTTTTTATAGTTATTTTATGAAGATGGTTTATTCTTAGCGTTATTTTATGAAGATGGTTTATTCTTAGCGTTATTGTAGGAAGATAGTTTATTTTTAGCTTTAACGTTGGAAAATATTTTCCTTTCAACGTCAGGTTAGAAAGATGGTTTCCTTACTCGTCTATGGTCAGTCGCCGGGTGGATGGTAGCAGGTCAGGAGTTGAATCTTGACCGTTGCTCGAGATATAAAGACTTATCTATTTTGACGTAAACTAGTGAAATCCCCGCCCTTTTTCTGAATATTTTCTTATGTTTGTTTGTTTGTTTTTCGTTCGCTCCATTGTAACCATCACGGATATCCGTGCGATTTCCGCCGGGAGCGTGATTACGTTGTGCCACCGTTATGCGCCTTGTAGGCCTAGCACATCCGATTTCGGCATGCGTTGACAATTCGGGTGGGCTACCCTTAGCCTGTGACAGCCTCTATATCTGTCTCCAGGCACGCGTAGTGAAGACTCTTCGCCCAGACGATTTTCTAGCTCTCGTCTCACTCGAACGAGGTGTTCCACTGTCTATGAACTTGCCTCGTGTAATTGGACGTGCTGTGCCTGTGCCCATTGGATACTGAACCGTTTCTCATCCATGAGCCTGGTTCCTTAAGGGGAAGAACTCAACAGAGGAGTTGGACCCTGGCTCTTTCGCCCTCTTAGCCGAGGTGTCATTCACCGACATCGTGTACCCCTTGTCCAAGTTCGAGTCTCACACCACGCGTTTGAGAGCAAGGCGTTCTCGAGCTGAGCGTCCTTGTCCCAATAGCGCCTGAGCCCATCAGGTACTGAACCCTTTCTCTCTTCAAGTGTATTTCCGGTGTAGGAAAACCTGACAGTAGAGTTGGGCCAGGGCTAAATCGTTGTCCCTTTTGTGCCTGAGCGAATCGAGTACAGAACCCTTTCTCTCTGCAAGTTACTTCCGGTATAGGAAACCTTGACAGTAGAGTTGGGCCAGGACTGCCATCGTTGTCCCTTTCTTGCCTACACCCATCGGGTACAGAACCCTTTCTCTTTGGAAGCATATTTCCGGTTTAGGAAGGCTCGACATTAGAGTTGGGTTAGGTCTTTTGCTTTACCAAACGACGATGGATGGGTCTGGGTCTCTGCCTGTTAGGAACTCTGGTAACTAGAAGCCCGTCTCGAGTTGACGGAGCTTGTAGTTCCCTTTCCTAGGGACTTTTCACTTTCTATTTGCAGTTCGCGCTGCCCTCTAGCGCTGTTCTGCCCTTTCATTGTTTCATTGTACTCTGTGTGAAACATATTTGTCTCTCGCCATGCATTTACCTTTACGTGCATTTTACATTGGCCGCCCCTCCAATGTTCGGACTGGACTGACTAGCTTCACTGTATGTCGACAGTGTTGCTATATGTGGTGATGCTGGTGGTGTCGGAGATATTGTCTGTCTCTTGTGCAGTCAAATCTCTTTCCATCTGCTACCTCCACATTCTCGGACACGATCCCCAAAAGATTTGGCCAGAATCAGCACGAGCTGCTGTATTTCTGTTTCCAGGGTGCACCACGTGGAGGTACATTTGGGATCTTGGTTATCTGCTAACCCTGGGTCCGCCTAGAGCAATGCGTTCCCTTTGCACCCCAATATTTTCTTATGAAGATAATGGGTATTACCAACTATCCAGAAGAGATCAGGTTATCCTGCTGCGCTTCAGAACTGGTCACAACAAAATGAGACAACACTTGTACACCAAATTTAAAATAGGTACAACTGGGCTTTGTCAATGAAGCCTTGCGAATATGACAGTAGAACATATCTTAGAAGAGTGTCCCCAGTATACAGACCCGAGAAACAAGACATGGCCCAACCCAATCAGCGCTGTAGAGAGACTGTATGGCAAAGTGGAAACTCTAAAACAGACAGCAGCCTGTACCATAGAATCTGGAGTCGCAACCTGACTGAGTGATGATCTATATCATAGAATCTGGAGTCCCAACCTGACTGAGTGATGATCTATATCATAGAATCCGGAGTCCCAACCTGACTGAGTGATGATCTATATCACAGAATCTGGAGTCGCAACCTGACTGAGTGATGATCTATATCATAGAATCTGGAGTCACAACCTGACTGAGTGATGATCTATATCACAGAATCTGGAGTCGCAACCTGACTGAGTGATGATCTATATCATAGAATCTGGAGTCACAACCTGACTGAGTGATGATCTATATCATAGAATCTGGAGTCCCAACCTGACTGAGTAATGATCTATATCACAGAATCTGGAGTCGCAACCTGACTGAGTGATGATCTATATCATAGAATCTGGAGTCCCAACCTGACTGAGTGATGATCTATATCATAGAATCTGGAGTCACAACCTGACTGAGTGATGATCTATACCATAGAATCTGGAGTCACAACCTGACTGAGTGATGATCTATATCATAGAATCTGGAGTCCGAACCTGACTGAGTGATGATCTATATCATAGAATCTGGAGTCCCAACCTGACTGAGTGATGATCTATATCACAGAATCTGGAGTCACAACCTGACTGAGTGATGATCTATATCATAGAATCTGGAGTCCCAACCTGACTGAGTGATGATCTATATCATAGAATCTGGAGTCCCAACCTGACTGAGTGATGATCTATATCATAGAATCTGGAGTCGCAACCTGACTGAGTGATGATCTATATCACAGAATCTGGAGTCACAACCTGACTGAGTGATGATCTATATCATAGAATCTGGAGTCCCAACCTGACTGAGTGATGATCTATATCATAGAATCTGGAGTCCCAACCTGACTGAGTGATGATCTATATCATAGAATCTGGAGTCACAACCTGACTGAGTGATGATCTATATCACAGAATCTGGAGTCACAACCTGACTGAGTGATGATCTATATCACAGAATCTGGAGTCCCAACCTGACTGAGTGATGATCTATATCACAGAATCTGGAGTCCCAACCTGACTGAGTGATGATCTATATCATAGAATCTGGAGTCCCAACCTGACTGAGTGATGATCTATATCATAGAATCTGGAGTCACAACCTGACTGAGTGATGATCTATATCACAGAATCTGGAGTCCCAACCTGACTGAGTGATGATCTATATCATAGAATCTGGAGTCCCAACCTGACTGAGTGATGATCTATATCATAGAATCTAGAGTCCCAACCTGACTGAGTGATGATCTATATCATAGAATCTAGAGTCCCAACCTGACTGAGTGATGATCTATATCATAGAATCTAGAGTCCCAACCTGACTGAGTGATGATCTATATCATAGAATCTAGAGTCCCAACCTGACTGAGTGATGATCTATATCATAGAATCTAGAGTCCCAACCTGACTGAGTGATGATCTATATCATAGAATCTAGAGTCCCAACCTGACTGAGTGATGATCTATATCATAGAATCTAGAGTCACAACCTGACTGAGTGATGATCTATATCATAGAATCTGGAGTCCCAACCTGACTGAGTGATGATCTATATCATAGAATCTGGAGTCGCAACCTGACTGAGTGATGATCTATATCATAGAATCTGGAGTCCCAACCTGACTGAGTGATGATCTATATCATAGAATCTGGAGTCGCAACCTGACTGAGTGATGATCTATATCATAGAATCTGGAGTCACAACCTGACTGAGTGATGATCTATATCATAGAATCTGGAGTCGCAACCTGACTGAGTGATGATCTATATCATAGAATCTGGAGTCGCAACCTGACTGAGTGATGATCTATATCATAGAATCTAGAGTCCCAACCTGACTGAGTGATGATCTATATCATAGAATCTAGAGTCCCAACCTGACTGAGTGATGATCTATATCATAGAATCTAGAGTCCCAACCTGACTGAGTGATGATCTATATCATAGAATCTAGAGTCCCAACCTGACTGAGTGATGATCTATATCATAGAATCTAGAGTCCCAACCTGACTGAGTGATGATCTATATCATAGAATCTAGAGTCCCAACCTGACTGAGTGATGATCTATATCATAGAATCTAGAGTCCCAACCTGACTGAGTGATGATCTATATCACAGAATCTGGAGTCCCAACCTGACTGAGTGATGATCTATATCACAGCATCTGGAGTCCCAACCTGACTGAGTGATGATCTATATCATAGAATCTAGAGTCACAACCTGACTGAGTGATGATCTATATCATAGAATCTGGAGTCGCAACCTGACTGAGTGATGATCTATATCATAGAATCTGGAGTCCCAACCTGACTGAGTGATGATCTATATCATAGAATCTAGAGTCCGAACCTGACTGAGTAATTATCTATATCATAGAATCTGGAGTCCCAACCTGACTGAGTGATGATCTATATCATAGAATCTGGAGTCGCAACCTGACTGAGTGATGATCTATATCATAGAATCTAGAGTCACAACCTGACTGAGTGATGATCTATATCATAGAATCTGGAGTCCGAACCTGACTGAGTGATGATCTATATCATAGAATCTGGAGTCCCAACCTGACTGAGTGATGATCTATATCATAGAATCTGGAGTCACAACCTGACTGAGTAATGATCTATATCATAGAATCTGGAGTCGCAACCTGACTGAGTGATGATCTATATCATAGAATCTGGAGTCGCAACCTGACTGAGTGATGATCTATATCATAGAATCTGGAGTCGCAACCTGACTGAGTGATGATCTATATCATAGAATCTGGAGTCGCAACCTGACTGAGTGATGATCTATATCACAGAATCTGGAGTCGCAACCTGACTGAGTGATGATCTATATCACAGAATCTGGAGTCGCAACCTGACTGAGTGATGATCTATATCATAGAATCTGGAGTCCCAACCTGACTGAGTGATGATCTATATCATAGAATCTGGAGTCGCAACCTGACTGAGTGATGATCTATATCATAGAATCTGGAGTCCGAACCTGACTGAGTGATGATCTATATCATAGAATCTGGAGTCCCAACCTGACTGAGTGATGATCTATATCATAGAATCTGGAGTCCCAACCTGACTGAGTGATGATCTATATCATAGAATCTGGAGTCGCAACCTGACTGAGTGATGATCTATATCATAGAATCTGGAGTCGCAACCTGACTGAGTGATGATCTATATCATAGAATCTGGAGTCGCAACCTGACTGAGTGATGATCTATATCATAGAATCTGGAGTCCGAACCTGACTGAGTGATGATCTATATCATAGAATCTGGAGTCCGAACCTGACTCAGTGATGATCTATATCATAGAATCTGGAGTCCCAACCTGACTGAGTGATGATCTATATCATAGAATCTGGAGTCCCAACCTGACTGAGTGATGATCTATATCATAGAATCTGGAGTCCCAACCTGACTGAGTGATGATCTATATCATAGAATCTGGAGTCCCAACCTGACTGAGTGATGATCTATATCATAGAATCTGGAGTCCCAACCTGACTGAGTGATGATCTATATCATAGAATCTGGAGTCCCAACCTGACTGAGTGATGATCTATATCATAGAATCTGGAGTCCCAACCTGACTGAGTGATGATCTATATCATAGAATCTGGAGTCCCAACCTGACTGAGTAATGATCTATATCATAGAATCTGGAGTCCCAACCTGACTGAGTGATGATCTATATCATAGAATCTGGAGTCCCAACCTGACTGAGTGATGATCTATATCATAGAATCTGGAGTCCCAACCTGACTGAGTGATGATCTATATCATAGAATCTGGAGTCCCAACCTGACTGAGTGATGATCTATATCATAGAATCTGGAGTCCCAACCTGACTGAGTGATGATCTATATCATAGAATCTGGAGTCCCAACCTGACTGAGTGATGATCTATATCATAGAATCTGGAGTCCCAACCTGACTGAGTGATGATCTATATCATAGAATCTGGAGTCCCAACCTGACTTAGTGATTATCTATATCATAGAATCTGGAGTCCCAACCTGACTGAGTGATGATCTATATCAGAATCCGAAGTCCCAACCTGACTGAGTGATGATCACCTAAGAAGTATATTTATTGGGTTCAGTCGGTGGATATATGAAATACAGAAAGATTTCTGTGTGTAGGTTTCTCTGTTTCAAGCGAGATGAGAGGTACCTAGTTGATTAGATCACTTGTGTAGATGAAAGATTCTTGGATCAGTTGAGTGTAATTTAGGAAGTAGTACGTAGTGACCGTTGTTCCAATACAGAAGTATATAGAGATTAGCCAGCCATACTTAAAAGTAAGATCCCAGTGCAGCAATCTGCCGTCGGGGATGAAGCTAACTCTTCGCGTACTAAGCCGCAGTAATTATTAGGTGAGGTGACCAGTTCCCTTCTTTCATATGTTTACCTTTCTTAACTTATTCGTCAGGTACCCATTTACAGCTGGGTCGACTGGATGAGCGGTTGCGTTAGGCGTTAAATCACGAACCAGTTTTTAAAAAAAGCCAACTAAACCTAGTTGATATTCAAATATCAATGGAGACAGTTGATTACATTTAGTGAACTGATATAGTTGTTACGTGTTGACGGACATTTACAATGTGTGACGTGTTCATTGAAGTTAGTGGTCAGATTTTATTGGAGTTTGCAGTTGTAAAAGACCTGACATTTTCTGACTTGGTGTTTCTCACATCTGTTGACTGATCAGAGACATCTGTAAAGTGCTGTAGATACGACATTGTGACATTGCATTACAACCAAAAGGAAAATGTATGTCCCATGGCAGCAACCTGCCGTTGGGGATTCTTCTTCTTCTTTCGTTCACTTGAAACACGTCTATATCTGTAATTCTGTCTCCTTAATAAAACTCACCGTCATCTGCAGTTCATACAGTGTCCCATAGAGCCCTGATTCCAGTGCTGTTTCCTCTGGCCAACATGTCTGCCCCAGCGTTTCACGCTCAGAACACTCCCGAAGCCGTTGGGGATGAAAATAACTCTTCATGTACTAAGCCGCAGCAACTATTAGGTGGTGTAGCCAGTTCCCTTCCTTGCTGTCTTTACCTCCCCTAACTTATGCGTCTGGTACTCATTTATAGTCGATTCGACTGGAGGAGTGGTCGTGTCAAGCAAGAAATCACAACCCGGATTGATTTTTTTGTCCTGACGTGATTTTGAACTTGGCACGCTGTAACCCGGTGATATCAAGCAAACTCACTATGAACTAGGCTACCGCGCTCTTCTCCACCAATTCGAGGCATTTGAACCAATGATTGACCAATGGCTAATCATATTAACTTTTAGGTGTAACATCCAAGAGGATATCCTCAAAACTCCATGATGTTTCTTCTTTAGAACTACCGGCCTGTTTAAGTTCTTTAAAGAATGTGAGCCAGCCTGAGAAAGAGTGTGATAAAGTGAGACTACAAACCTATGGCTATGCATATATTCCTTGTGAATATACGTTGTTTTGAACTTGTTAGCACTCTCTGATGACTCCACCCATCGCCTATGCAAATCATCAGTATTAACTTTCTAAACAATATTCATTGTGTCACTTAGTATGCACTAACGGGATTAGGCTTCCGATTCCAGCCAGTTTCAGAAATATATTTCGGAGGTACAATCAATATCCTTCCTGTACATGTCGCGGCGTCTGCTATGGCAAAGCGGCCTTTATTTCCACAGCCCATAGAAAGCCTCTCTGCACTCCTTCACATGAAAACATGCAGTAACGAAAGAACTTACAGAAATCATCCCCGTCATTAGACTGCTTATTGTTGCGATTCTTCTTCTGCGTTCATCAAATGTGGTCATGCTATATTGTCAGACCCGTCGTCAAAACGAAGTACACCGTCTTCTCCGGAACAGCCGTGAAGACAAATAAAAAATGTGACAGATTGGTATAGCGATCGAAACAGCCGTGAAGACAAATAAAAAATGTGTGAGTTTGGTTGGTATAGCGATCGGAACAGCCGTGAAGACAAATTAAAAAAATATACCGGTACGAAGAAACTAATAAAGTAACATTCAACTGGAACTGTCAGCAGCTGCACTCTGATGTATTTATTGCGAGGGGATAGGAGCAATTATGGAGGTTCCCTGCGTGAGCTGGTGATAACCTGGCCATAACTCCAGAACACGTTGCTCATAGATTTTGGGGATAGCAACAACCTAACAAACCAAGAGTAGAAACTAGACCATGAAAACTAGACACAAATTTCTGCTCTTTCAGACAGATTGGAAACTTTACAGAAAGAGTGGAAACTTTGCAGGCAGACTTGAAACTTTGCAGAAACAGTGGAAACTTTGCAGGCAGACTTGAAACTTTGCAGACAGACTTGAAACTTTGCAGGCAGACTTGAAACATTGTAGGCAGACTTGAAACTTTGCACGCAGACTTGAAACATAAAGATCAACTTGACAAGAATTCTTGTTTAAATTATATGCACTGGGCCACCGATCAGATACTGCAGCAAAGATAACTTCATTTAAAACTGTCATTTCTGTGTTAACTGTATTATGTTTCTTCCTCGCACCGGTTATCCATGGCTTCTCAGCGTGAGCTAGCCTTTGTTTCCTTCTGAGGTCCTAATGGGTCATGCCACACTGCTTACATGCGGTAATTGTACCCCTTATTATGTGATCTAGCTAGCAAAATAGATTTCTCTCCAAGCTTGTGAATTTATGTTATTATTTTTGTAAGCTCACCGAACGCTTTGCCATATTTTTCGGTGCATTGCGCTCTATCCGTTGAGTGGTTCTAATTGTACGAAACAACCGTTCAGACGTCATTTCCTGAGTGGCACGCTTGATTTACCCCTACATAAACACTGTGGTAACTTGGTTCCAGTCAAGTGAATAACGTTCTATAATGCAGCTGTCGACAGGAGAACAAACCCCAAGGCCAGCGCTCAACTAAACATATGGCAAGGAGTTAAAAACATGAACAAGCAACTGCTGCCACAGAATATTATGTAGTTTTGAGAAATTTGAAACTAAATTTACTTTAAACACGATTTTGACATGAGAGATATGCAACACATTTCTTCGTTGAATACACACATTAATAATACATTTTAAACAAACATTTATTTCAATAAACTGTCAATACTGCATTTTACCAGTTCAGGCGTTGCAGGGATTGAATAGCTGTGTGATAAAGGCCGCATGATCTTGCTGTCTCCACGTCATGCACAGGGTGAGTTTTTTAATTTACCCTCCGACAGAAAAAAACCCCACTCCTTACCGGGGATCGAACTCTAGACCTCACTCGTGTGAGACTAGCGTTCTAACCTCTCGGCCATGCGCCAATTTCAATGAATTTCTTTATTGTTTGATACTTTGTGTATGCCATTCTGTATAAAATAATATTAATGTTGGTCGTACATTACATGATAATGATGATAACCATTTGTTACATTCATTTTATGAAATTGATTAACATGCATGACTTTGTCTATGAGTTGGGAAGTGGTTGATAAACTCTATACTCTGACCCTTCGGAGGTTGTTGATAAGCTCTATGCGCTGACCTCTCGGAGGTTGCTGATAAGATCTATTAGCTGACCCATCGGAGGTTGCTAATAGGCTCTACCTATGACCACAGGAGGTTACTGATAAGTTCTACCTCTGACCACAGGAGGTTGCTGATAAGTTCTACCTCTGACCACAGGAGGTTACTGATAAGCTCTACACTCTGATCCTTTGGGGGTGGTTGATAAACTCTATACGCCTACCCCAAAGTCTTTTGACAGTTTGGTTATAGGATGACTACATTCGATGTTGCTTGAACTGCCCTTAACTTTCTAGTTAGTCTTCGATGTTGAGCTGTTGCAGACTTTGTTATTGTTATTGCAGTGATACTTTCTTCACAGAATGTTGCGACTTTATTATTGTTGTTGCAGTGCGCCATGTAGCCCTATTTCAAGCATCAGCATCCCCTGTGTCATAGCTTATGTCAAGATCTTTCAATGAGATCGTTAAATAGTTCTTCTAACACTTCTGTATTCCACTTTGAGAGCATACGCTCTTCATACAACCATAGAGGAGTATTTTTGGTAGACGCGGATCTGGCATATGTACTACATGACCCGCCCAAAGAATTTGTGTATACATAAGAATAGTATAGAAAATATTTCCGAAATCATTTCTTGCCCTTCTTCTTCTTCGTTTGTTCTCAAACTCCCAGAGTAGCAAGACAATGTGCATACTAGATTTATAGTTGGATATAATCCAGAGAATGGAAATACGAGTGTCGACCTTTTGTATGCGCTTATGGCCCGATACATCCGTCTTCGACAGAATATCTTCACAATTTGAAGTTCATCACCTTTTAGAGGAAAATTGTGTAGAGGTGATGAGATTCCTCACGTGATGCTAATATACTGTCCATGTTACATCAGAATACAACAGTACTGGACGTACCACTGATATGTAAACATTAAGGTTAGTCTGAAGGTTAATGTCATTTCCATGTCATACGTTTGAATAAAGTCTGCCGAAAATGCTGTTTGCCTTGGAGATCTTAGTATGTACTGCATCCTCAAAGGTGGCATTTTGTGACAGTGTACTGCCATGGTATTGAATCAATTCACCACTTTCAATGTTACACCATTTAACGGTGACATTTTGTGATAGTATACTGCCATGGTATGTGAATCAATAGATTTCATCACTTTCACCATCACTTTCAATGGAACACCATTTAACGTTCTGCATGATTCATTGTATATTTAGCAAGATGCTTGTTAGTAGATAACCGGGGGTAGTAGATATGATCTTCCTAAGAGAAGTGGAGGGTTGTACCTTAAAAAAAAGCTTTTTCTTTTGCTTATGTTCTTAAACTCCTGCAGATTAGCAGGATGTATGACTAAACTCCAGAACTCCTAAACTCTGAGTTGTGGCTATTCCCAAAATCTATGAGCAACGTGTTCTGGAGCTATGGCCAGGAGTTCAGGAGAGCAGAAGAAGCCATATCGTATGAGTTTTCGCAAAAAATCACCCACCTTTTGTTCCTAGGACTACAAGAAAGACGTGTTCTGATTTTCTAAAAAAATAAGAAGAAAAAAATAAGGGGTGGGGGTTTTGAACACCCTAATCACCAACTCTATCTAGGGGGCATAAGTTAGGTTTCCTCTGCAAGATAGTATATTGTTTAAGAAGAAGAATTTTATTCAATTTTATTAATCTGTGTTTTTTTGGGGGCCGTTATATCTTCAATCTTATAAAAACTGTCATGGCTGAAGCAATATCACGGCTGAAGCAATGTCATGGCTGATTCCAGCCGGGGAGACTTATACAAGTCAGTAAACCTTATGTCTTCTGGCAGGAAAGACTTCTATAAGTCATACTCTAATGACATTCATGTTGTTGTTTTCGGTATTTATATCAACATAAGAATGCTTCCAATCGAAAGTGTAATATGTCTACATTACTTCTTGCAATATTTTTATGTGTATTGATATCAATTTTGTTAAGTTATTGATAAGTTTTGATAATGGGGGGTCTGTGACGTCATTTTTCCTGATATGTTTTATATATATATTTTCCAATTTACTTATTTTCGTAAAATAATAACTATTTTATTTGCTTTGGTCTCATTTATTATGAAATTCAATCTGGCAAATGCTTCTAGCATAGTGTTTGCAAATTTACGCCATTTTGTAAGCAAAATTAGCCATATTTTCATTTGAGTTTCGTGTAAAGTTAAGTCTACTGTTTTTGATAGATGTCGAAATTCTTTCTAAATAATAAATTTTTGACGCACTATGCATATATATTATACATTATTGTGTTCGTAATTGGATTATCTAACAGAAATGATACAGTTTGAGTGGAATTTATTGATTCAAAAATGCGGTAAGGTCAAATATCATATCTAAAATAATATTTATTTGTCATTTACATATTTTCTTTTCTGTCTAAAATAATTTTTATATATTAACATAATTTTTTTTTCAAAATGATCTTGTGATAATCACATTCTCTGTCCATTTCTGTTTCGAAATATATATATATTACATTATAATGTAAATATATTTAGAAGTACTATATCTTGTTTCCGTGATGCATGTGCACACACAAAAATCGAACAAAATTTAATTACGGTTAAACGCTAAAAATATTCCGGCCGGAATCAGTTTAATAGTAAGTAGAAAGTCATTATGTGCTTTGAATAATTTTTCCTCCCAAAATTATTATGTGGTTTATTGTTCCTGGATTTCTTGTTTTGTTGTACTCCACTTTTTTAGCCATGTAACGGCACTTTAATGATATAATTTTCTGATTTTTATATATTTTCTAATGAAGTGTTTTCTTGTTTTCTGTATTTGTATCCTGACATATTTGTCTAATTGTCGATCTCTGTCAATTGTGCTGCCAAATATGTGTATGAACAGGGCGGTAGTTCTGTAAGGATGTTTCACAAAATGTAATCTGGTTTACATTATTGAATTCTGCCCGTGTTTTGTCGGGGCCCGAGATGAAAGCAAAGAATAGCAACACTGTTTACATTTCATGCATGTCGTAAGAGGCGACTAATGAGGTTATGGGATGGTTGTCCCATCTCATATAGGGCCAATGACCAAAGGACTTGATAAAGTCGGATATGTCAGGCCGAAAGGTGTAGATATCGCAGCCCCTGACTACATCTGCTAATCTGCAGGAATTTGAGAACGAACGCCGAAGAAGAATACTTTTATTCAATTTTATTAAACTGTGTTTTTTTGGGCCGTTATATATTCAATCTTATAAAAACTGTCATGGCTGAAGCAATGTCATGGCTGATGTCACAGAACTGTTCTAATGTCATGGCTGAAGCAATGTCATGGCTGATGTCACAGAACTGTTCTAATGTCATGGCTGAAGCAATGTCATGGCTGATGTCACATAACTGTTCTAATGCCATAGCTGAAGCAATGTCATGGCTGATGTCACATAACTGTTCTAATGCCATGGCTGAAGCAATGTCATAGCTGATGTCACAGAACTGTTCTAATGCTTGTATAATTCATGACTCAATGAACATGATTCGCCAAATTGAATCGATGGTCGTCTGCCGTCATCGGATCACAGTCTATGACCGAAAACTTTCCTATATACTCGGGCCAGGACATGCGGGTGTTGAGGATAATTAGAGGGCCGATATACTGCATATAGTGATACACTATATATAATATATATATAGTCATCATCATCAAGTGCCGAATGCCGCTGACGATCATATTTCTCCATGTACATCGATCTCTCATATACGTCATCACTTCTGTTGGTGTCGTCAATCGAAGCCATTTAGTCAAACTGTCCAATATCTTTTCTCTTCTATATTTCCTTTTGTCTCTATATTCTCAATGCCTCCTCTTCTCATTATGTGCCCAATAAATGTTGACTGTCTTTTTTCTTATATTATCAATAATGTATCTTTCCACAGCCATCCTTCTAAGACATTCTTCATTAGGATTATACATGTAGAAATATACATTCGGACGTATGATTTTCCTTGGGAAGTACGACAGTGGTTTCCCGTTGCCTTCTGTCGGTGCCTATATCTATAGTGTCAATAGGTATATTAACAGATTCGTCTGACATAGTTAATGCTCAAAAGGAAATAATCCACTTTAGAGAAATTCAAGCGTGATTTATGGTCGTTCTGAAGACAGCATAAGATTGGTGTGAAGATCGGAACAGCCCGAAAGCGAAACATAATAGATATGCGAAGAGACTGATAAATCAACATTGAGCTAGAACTATCAGACGCTTACAATCTGGTGTATGTTTTGAGGCAGGGATCGAAGCACCCATGGATTTGTCCGGAGTGCGTTTATGATAGCCTTTTGTCATAACGCATATTCAAGCCTATTGTCTTGATTTGTCATTTAAAATATTTATTGTTAAAAAAAATCTGAGTATATATGTAGTTGTGAACGTAGATCAGAAGAAATACCAGCATAAGAACATGCAGGATTTCGTAAAAATACATGTTCTATAGAACATCATATGGGTCAAAGGGCATGAGCCCATGGACCGCTGGATCAGCAACCAACCATAGAACATCAGAATAATCATGTAGAAACACCTACCCTACAACATCAGCCTGAAGTCTATCACAAATTTATCGATTTCGCAAAAGCATTCGATCGAGTATGACAAAACAGTTTATAGAAGATTATGAGAAGTTTTAATTTTGATATAAATATAATAGAAATCATTGAAGCACTATAGAAAGTAGCAGCTAGTGCTGTTTTAATTAATGATGATAGTAGAACCTTTTCTAAACAACTACAGGGATTCGACAAGGCCGCATATTATCACCAGTGTTATTCCATATATTCTTGGAACGCATCTTGCACGAGATACTACAAAACAACCCAAAAAAATTTCAATTGGTGGCAGCCCTTTGTACAACTTGCTATTTGCAAATGACATTGATCTTATGGTCGATGATAAGAAAGAACTTCTAGAAATTTCTTCTAAACTTGAAAGTACTTGCAAAACTTATGGTATGAAACTAAACATCGAGAAAAGCAAAGTAATGGCATAACTTACATGAGAACACGACCCCCTGTTCACATCTGAGAGAATGGACATAAACTAGAATAAATTGATACTTTTAAATACGTAGGATCTTATATGATCAGCTCGCCGAAGATGGATGTGTCGGGCCATTGGCGCAAATAAAACGGCGACACAACGCATTTCCATTCTCTGGACTATATCCTGCTGGAAATCTAGTAGGACCATGGTCCTGCTACAAGAGAGATCCAGCAGGAGTTTAAGAATGAACGCTGAAGAAGAAGAAGAAGAATATGAGCAGCGATGGAAGCACTGTCAAAGAAATACAGAGTAGACTTGAAATAGCATTGACTGCAATATCCAGATTAAATACCGCACGAAAGAGCAGAATTAGTACAACTGTCAAGATTAACTATTTCAAATCTCTAATAGTATATATTCTTTTGTACGGAAGTGAGAGTTGACATCAGAAATAGAGAGAAGAATACAGAATTTTGAAAACAAATGTTACAGACGAATTTCGCGCATCCATTATACAGAACATAAAACCAACATACAAGTGAGAAACATAATAAATAGTCCTGCAGGTCATCGAGAACATCTCATGGCGATGGTGAAGAATCACAACTTTGTGTAGTTTGGTCAAGTCATGTTGAATGATTCCCTGTCCAAAACTATCTTAAATGGAACAATTGAGGAAGGAAGACGAAGAAGAGAACAGAAGAAAGTATGGATTGATAATATTAAAGACTGGACAGAAATAAGATTCTCCACACTTAAACAAGGAACTGATAACAGAGAAGTATGGCAAAATCTTAGTGTTGATGTTTCCAGAATCGGTATCCCTACGACCCTGAAGTGTTGATGTTTCCAGAATCGGTATCCTTACGACCCTGAAGTGTTGATGTTTCCAGAATCGATATTCCTACGACCCTGAAGTGTTGATGTTTCCAGAATCGGTATCCCTACGACCCTGAAGTGTTGATGTTTCCAGAATCGGTATCCCTACGACCCTGAAGTGTTGATGTTTCCGGAGTCGGCATCCCTACGACCCTGAGGTGTTGATGTTTCCAGAGTCGGCGTCCCTACGACCCTGAAGTGTTGATGTTTCCAGAATCGGTATCCCTACGACCATGAAGTGTTGATGTTTCCAGAATCGATATTCCTACGACCCTGAAGTGTTGATGTTTCCAGAATCGGTATCCCTATGACCCTGAAGTGTTGATGTTTCCAGAATCGGTATTCCTACGATCCTGAAGTGTTGATGTTTCCAGAATCGGTATCCCTACGACCCTGAAGTGTTGATGTTTCCAGAATCGGTATTCCTACGACCCTGAAGTGTTGATGTTACCAGAATCGGTATCCCTACGACCATGAAGTGTTGATGTTTCCAGAATCGATATTCCTACGACCCTGAAGTGTTGATGTTTCCAGAATCGATATTCCTACGACCCTGAAGTGTTGATGTTTCCAGAATCGATATTCCTACGACCCTGAAGTGTTGATGTTTCCAGAATCGGTATCCCTACGACCCTGAAGTGTTGATGTTTCCAGAGTCGGTATCTCTACAACCCTGAGGTGTTGATGTTTCCGGAGTTGACATCCCTACGATCCTGAAGGATTATGGGGTTGATGATGATGAAGCTTGTGGGACAGCATTGCACTATCGTTCTCATAATCCCACGTCTTTTAGTTGTTTCATCAGTGTTCATTAGATTCCAAATCTTTTATATGCCATTGTTGATTTAAGAATCCAATCTATAGCTAGCAAAAAGAGAAATGACAGCCAAAGACATCTTTGTCATTATACGGTTCTTATCTTTCTATCCAAATAAATACTTATTTTATTTGGTACTTGAAAGCAAACCAAAAATAACTAAAATAACTGTTTCTACTAGATATATACGAAGAAGAAGAAGATGACAAACACCATCTACCGCAAGAGAGAGAGAACTAGAAAATAAATACCTTGGACCTCCCCCCACCCCATGGGAGAACTTGCATCAACCAACTATCCAAACCAAATTATTAGATAAAACAGCCAATAATGGAACACTACCAACAATCCCGAGAACATTTGCCATGGAAACTATAAACAGCTACCCATCTTCAGAAATAAAGGCCTACGCTGATTGATCGGCTTTCAAGGCCACCTGATGTGCAGGATATGTCATCCATATAGGATACACTGATGGATCTACCTGCGAGTTATGTGACTCTTGTGGTGAAGATTACTCAAGTTATAAAATTGAGGCTGAGGCCATCAATACAGCCATTGAATTAATAGACAAACAGTTTGATCTCATGGAACAAAAACCATCATACATAGTCATTTTGACAGATTCCATGTTAGTTTTGGAAGCTCTTACACATACCCCATATGAAAATCAAGATATTATCCAAATAGCAAGAGCCGCCCAAAATCATATCTCTGCATACCAAATCAGTGTGAATATGCAATACATCCCTGGACATAAGGATATAGCAGGAAACGAAGTAGCGGATGGATTTGCAAAAAAGAGGCGCCTCAAAACAACAAAAGCAAAGACCTTGTAGAATGGGAATGGTCAAACAGATTCTCAGAAACAACACCATGGAAATCTGGCTGAACAGATGGGCAAATGGGCTGACTGGTCGAAATATATTTAGTGAAATGTCACGGCCATATGATAACGGACATCATAAATAAACTCTACAGAAGAAACCAATCCCTTATCTTTCAGTTTCGAACAGGACATGCAAGGATCAATAATCATTTAAACCGTATCAAACCGCGGTAACTACCCACTTGAAAACACTGTTCTCATCCCAATGAAACAGGGGGAACACTTCCTTATTGACTACCCTTACCTTTCAACTGCCAGGAAAAAAGCTTCTACAGACACCCTTAACGGTCACTAACTTACTGCATGGATTACTAAGTCAACTTCAGAAGACCTACACTTTTTTTAAGAATGGCATTGTGCTGACAAGAGTAGCATTACTCATTAGCATTTGGATATCGACAACAACAACAACAACAAGCCTGCCTGTTCTTCTCTTAGCTATTTGTCTAGGGGTAAACTTTAATGTATTAAAAATAATCCCGTTTGGTATTTCTCCTGGAACGGATAATATCATTATCCCTGTATAATTTGTGCAATCCTTTAAATCTCCCTTCTCAAGTAGTTTGACAAGAGATCCTTCTTTCCAGTCTTTCTTGGTATTACTTCTGGCTGCAATATTTACTTACCAAGTAGTTTGTATATCAACTCTGTTGAAGTATCTTTATTTGCTTTGTTGGATTCTGCCCGGCGGCTGTCTTTTAACAGCTGCTTTTCCGTTTTTGCGAGTTTTATAGCACTTTCGAATTCTTCTTCTGTTGTTATTTCCTCTGTAACCTACGTTGTCTTCAGACATTATATCTTGTGGAATATCTAGTTTTGCTATATGTAAAAGCTCTTCGTAATGTTCTTTCTATATTTTCATCTGTTTCTTGGTGTCACTAATCACATTACCTTTCTTATCTTTGATGAGAGTTCTGGATTGCTTATATTTTCTTTGAGATTATGACTATGGAGATTATGAATATGGAGAAAATTACTATGGAGATTATGACTATTATAGCAAGTTGTGTCTCGTTTCGTGTTCAAACCAAACAAGTGTACGCCGTTCATCACTGCCAAATGTGGTTTTTGATATCCCACAGGTTTGTTTATTTGCTGTCAGACAAATATATTAGTTTTGTGTTCTATATAGCTAATTATTAACAAACATCTATAGCTCTTATTTTCAAATGGTTGTATCCTTCTTTCTGTTACTGCACTGAGTGTCCAACTTTCACATCCGTGTAAAAGTATACTTAGCAATAGTAATATGAATTACTATAATACTTCTTCTTCTTCTGCGTTCATTCTCAAACTCATTGCAGATTAGCAGGATGTAGTCCGGAGAACGGAACGCGCTGGTTTACAGCATTGCTGCAATATCTGCGGATTTCGGCCTGTCACATCCGACTTCAGCATGGCTTTGGGTCACTGACACTATATGGGAAGGGACAGCCAACTCCATCCCATAACCTCATTAGTTGCTTTTTACGATATGCATGGAAGATAAACATTGTTGCTATTCTTTGCTCCCCTTCGGGCCCGACAACACACGGGCGACTGTAATACTGATCTTACTGTACTTGGCGACAGAAAATGTCATTTAGTTAAATTTTACTGTTGCACACTGGGTGATTTTGATGGACCACACGTAAGACCTTTTGCATTCAGGTCAGCAAGAAAAATTTAAATATTTCATAATGCTTGATTTCGTATTCTTTTCCTCTGGTTTTCCTGAAAAGTGTATCTTAATTTTGTCTCGTAAATATACGTTAGATATTTAGCAATCAGTTTTTCTGCGAGAGATGTTCAATTAGCATAGTTAAACGTAGTGTCTCTAGTTATGGGATCTCCAAATATATCAGACAGGACTTTTCCCTGGGGGATGCCATGACGCAGTAGGACTTTCTTGCTCTTGCAACCATCCAATTGTATCCTGGCTCTTCTATTATGCAGGTATGCTTTTACCCATTTGTACATTCTTGAGTTAACCCTGCAATTTCGCAATTTATTTAAGAGTCCTTTTTTCCAAGCCGTGTCAAATGCTTTCCTGAGTTCTATCCATGCTGCTAGTATCATTTTCTTATCTTGGAAGGCGTCCTCAATCTCTTGGGAGAGGTAGGTTGTCTGATCTTCAGTAGAGTAGCACTGTCTGAAACCTGCTTGTTATGATACCAGAAGGTTTCACTTTCAAGGTACCACTGCATCCTAAGATTGATAATACGTTCCATTGTTTTACATAGACAGCTTGTGAGGCTGATGGGCCTGTAGTTGGAGACTGTGTTGCATCTTTTTTCTAATTTGAGGAGTGGTATCATTATTGCTTCTCTCCACGCCTGCGGAACACTTTTGAGTACAACATACATTAATTTGTTCTTCACACAGGATATTTTCAAGCTCCATTTTCTTTACTGTATCAATCTCTTTTGCTGTTGACATCCTCAGACTTCCAGTACATTTTTTTGTATTGGTTGTTGGTTTTTTTGGTCAGTAGCTCTATTCCCTTGCCTTCTGGCTCCTCGGGGCAATTGAGGACTTCCAATAACTGAAGGTAGGACCATTTCGAGGTATAGGGTCCGGCACCATCTCTGCCTGAACGTCCACCACAGGGCATGCACCATATCTATTATTAGATATAGAGATGTTCCTATTGTGTGTTGTGCGTGGCATCCTTATTAATTGTGCGTTTTTGGTTGGTTGCTTCCGTCTTCAGCACATTGATATCACTAGACCAAATAGAAAGTAATAATACGTACTATAAATGTAAGACTATGATAAAAACACAATATAAGAACAAATGAAAGCAGATACACCCAACTGCAGAGCCAAATGACCCGCAAGAATAACAACCCATCATTTTCAGGCTACAAACTAACCACAACAGACTGAGAAGTCACATGTTTCGAAAGCTGAAGATTGGCGAGACAGACCTGTGCAACTGTGGACTGAGCCCAGAGACTGCAGAACATATTTTTCATCCTGTCAACTCTACCGAGAAGAGATGGAGAAAATATGCCTACTGAGACGGCACTGCTTCCAGACCTGAGGGGTTCCATGGATGACCGAAGCGAATCACACAATTCATTGAAGCTATTGGTGCAGTAACCTGATATCTGACTGAATAACGATGAAGACGAAGAAGAAACACATTGCTTAGTTTCCAGTCCTTGTTGGCTGAACTAAGATCACTTCAAGGTGCTGGCCTCAATGGGGTTCCAAGTCTGAGTCTCACCACGCGTTTGGGAGCAAAGCGTGTTCTCGAGCTAAACGAATGTATCCCATTTTTGCATGAGCCCATTGGGTACTGAACCCTTACTCTCTGCGAGCATGTTTCGGGTATAGGAAAATTCGATAGTAGGGTTGGGCCAAGGCTGCTTTCTTTGCCGGGCGCCCACAACTGGGTCTCTGCCCGTAAGGAGCGCCGGTAAATAGAAGCTTGTCTCGAGCTAACATAGCTTGTAGTTCCGATTGACTTGAAACATTTACCCTTTCTATTTGTACTTGGCGCTGCCATCTGGCGCTGTGCTGCCCTTTCATTGTACTCAGTATGTTGTCTTTTCGTCTCACGCCACGCATCTACCCTTTCGTGTCGTTTTCATTAGCCGCCTCTCTAATGCTCGGACCGGACTGACTAGCGCCACTGTGTGTCAACAGTGCTACTGCATGTGTTGACGTGTGGTGTAGGAGATATTGACTGTCTCTTTTGCAGTCAATTCTCTTTCCATCTGCTGCCTCCACATTCAAGGACACGATCCTTAAAAGGTTTAACCAGAATCTGCACGAGCAGTTGTATTTTTGTTTCCAGGATACGCCACGAGGAGGTACTTTTGGGATCTTGGTTATCTGCTAAGACTGGGTCCGACGAGAGCAGTGCGGTAACCTTTGCTACCATAGGAAATTATAATCCTTTTACAGTTCTATCGCTACATATAAGATATAGTTGAACTGTCTACAATAGTGCCACTTACGTTTCACAAATAATTCCAGGTCGCCCTGTAAAAAACCCATATAACCCCAGAGTATATAACGCAAGAGAAATAATGCCATTGTATCTGTTGATATGCCTAAAAAAAGACATTCGCCCATTTTCTTGAACATTAATTCCGTCGTATTCATGAGACTTTTAGTGGCCTTTTTTAAAAATCGGATGGATTATCCGTCTTTTGACTAAATTCCTATGATTTCAAGAAAAATAATGTCAGAACTTCACATTTTGCGGAAATAAACCCCAGTCGACGGCCAAAAACCCTAGATATAGTTTTAAAAAAAAACTTAAATGTGACAACGCTATTTTCCACATCACAGTTGGTTCTTCTAAACGTCAAACTGGCATGCACTCCAAGTTGCACATCAGCTTCTTTCTCATCGTAATGTGTTTATTTACCTCCCCTTTCCCATTTCTCCCGACACGGCCAGGGAAAGGCCACACAAGTTTGGCCTTTATTTTGATTGGAAACAGGTGCTCGAGCATTGCCGCAAGCTGAGAACGGCTGTGCTACAGACGTCGCTCGACACATAACCACTCAGCGGTTCTGTTCTATGCCCGTCTTCAAATGTCATGCCTCTTGGCACAGGCGATCACGTCTATCAGCAGATACACTTTCTTAATCATGTTTGCTAATTTTGCGATGATACGTTGTTTCTTCCTGAGACGGCAGTGTTCAGTTGACTAACATTTCTTCTCTCACGTACATTTGACTAACGTTTAAACTCTCACGTACATTTGACTAACGTTTAAACTCTCACGTACATTTGACTAACGTTTTAACTCTCACGTACATTTTACTAACGTTTCTTTTCTCACGTACATTCGATTAACGTTTCTTCTCTCACGTACATTTGACTAATGTTTCTTCTCTCACGCACATTTGACTAACGTTTCTTCTCTCACGTATATTTGACTAACGTTTCTTCTTTCACTTACATTTGACTAACGTTTCTTCTCTCACGTACATGTGACTAACATTTAAACTCTCACGTACATTTGACTAACGTTTCTTCTCTCACGTACACTTGACTAACGTTTCTTCTCTCATTTACATTTGACTCATCTCTCACGTATAATTGACTAAAGACGTTTCTTCTCTCCGGTACATTTGAAAATGATTCTTCTCTCACGCACATTTGACTAACGTTTCTTCTCTCACGCACATTTGATAACGTTTCTTCTCACGTACATTTAGAACAACCATGTCTGTTCTGGTCATACATTATGTTCGCCTTATGTAGACACGCTAACGTCAAAAGGACCGCATTATCTCACTTGTTAGTGATACGACTTCCTGATGGGCTGCTTCCTCTTCTGCGTCGGTTCTCAAACTCCTGCAGATTAGCAGGATATAATCCGGATATCAAAATGCGATGTGCCATGGTTTACAACTTAGATGCGATATCTGGCCTTTTGGTGCTTGGTGCTGCACATCCAACTTTATCATGAATTCTGGGTCACTTTGATTCTATATGTATGGGCCAGCCAACTCTACCACATATCCTCCTCACTCCCCTCTTACAGTAACCATTAAAGGTAAATAGCATTGCTATTCTTTACTCCCCTCTCAGGCCCAGGCAACTCAGAGGTGGATCCAAGGCTGAATTTCCAGTTCAATTGTAAATATTTTTAAATCATCGAAGAATCCGCTCCACGGTCTAACGAGTCTGGTGCCAGGTCTTCAGAGAAAGTAAAGGCAGCAGGTTTGACTCTGAGTACATCTTCCTTTGATATGCTGTTGGTCATGAGAACACACTGACCTAACAGCTCATCTCTATTTTTGAATCTCCATTATCATGAGAACACACTGACCTAACAGCTCATCTCTATTTTTGAATCTCCATTATCGCCCGTGTGTTGCCGGGGCCCGAAAGGGGAGCAAAGAATAGCAACACTATTTACCTTCCATGCATGTCGTAAAAGGCGACTAAGGAGGTTATAGGATGGAGTTGGCTGTCCCATCCCATATAGGGTCTGTGACCCAAAGCCATGCTGAAGTTGGATGTGTCAGGCTGAAAAGTGCAGATATCATCGCAACTATGCTGTAAACCATGACACGACGCATTCCGTTCTTGGGACTACATTCTGCTAATCTGCAGGAGTTTGAGAACGAACACAGAAGAAGAATCTCCAGTACTAGATGACGTCAGGTAAATGCTTCTCCCTCCAAGGCCTGATAAATAGAATATCTTATGTGGCGCCCGTGTGTTGTCTGGGTCCGAAAGGGGAGTAAAGAATAGCAACACTTTTTACCTTCCATGCATGTCGTATGAGGGGACTAAGGAGGTTATGGGATGGAGTTGGCTGTCCCATCCCATATAGGGTCAGTGACCCAAAGCCATGCTGAAGTCGGATGTGTCAGGCCGAAAGGCGCAGATATCACAGCAATGCTGTAAACTATGGCACAACGCATTCCGTTCTCCGGACTACATCCTGTTGATCTGCAGGAGTTTGAGAACGAAGAAGAAGAAGAAGATCTTATGTGGAACAAAACAACAGCTCACAAACACATGCATATATCACACAAGTGCATTGGGTCAAAGGGCATAAGCCCATGGACCGCTGGATCAACAACTGACTAACCAACAACGCATCCCAAAACACGATCCAAAAGGCTCGGGAATGTGAAATAACTTAACGCAGAGCCAAAGTTAAGGCTCTGGGGATATGGTGGCTCGGGATAGGAGGAAGTTTTCAGACCCTCAAACTCTTTCAGATTTGCAGAATGTAGTCAAGATAACAGAATGCGTTGCATTATGGTTTACAGCTTTGCTGTGATGTCTGCTCCTGTCATATCAACCTGACATATATGACTTACAATAGCCTATGGATCGCTGTAACCCTCTATGGATAGGACATCCATCTACGTCCTCCAAACCTCCACAGTCGCTCATAGGACATAGGTCATAGGATAGGTTGCAGTGTCGGTGTTCTTCACCACCTCCCCTTTCAGGACCCGGCGACACAAGGGACGTCTTGCACTTTCTCATTTCTTCTTCAGCGTACATTCTCAAACTCCCGCTGAATTCTCTTGTAGCAGGACATGTCCTACTAGATTTCCAGCAGAATGCAGTCCAGAGAATAGAAATGCGTTGTGTCGCCGTTTTATTTGCGCCAATGGCCCGACACATCCGTCTTCGGTGGTACTTTCTCATTTAAAAAGGAGTCATTTTGTCAGGGGGGAACTTTTCGAGAGAAAGCTTCTTTAGAGGGACTTTTTTCATATGAAGGTTTTTCAGGGGAACTTTTTTTCAGGGGAACTTTTTTCAGAGGAACTTTTTTCAGATGAACTGTTTCAGAGGAACTATTTTCATATGAATTTTTTCAGAAAGACATTTTTGAGGATAACAGTTTGAAATGAACATTTTTCACAAGTACTTTTTCAGAAGATTTTTTTTTCACAAAAACTTTTTTCAGATGAACTTTTTTCAGGGAAATTTTTTTAAGAGGGACATTTTTCAGATGAACTTTTTCACCCGTCTGTTGACGGGGCTCGAGAGAGGAACACACAATAACAAAACTGTTTACCTTCCATGCATTTCGTAAGAGGCGACTAAGGAAGTTATGGGATGGATTTAGCTGTCCCATCCCAAATCGGTTTAACATGTCACAAATCCATGCTGAAGTCGAATGTGTCATGCCCACGGGCGCAGCTATCGCAGCATTGCTGTAAACCATGACACAACGCATTCCTCACTCTCTGTACTACATCCTGCTTATCTGCAGAGGTTTGAGAACGAACGAAGAAGAAGAAGGAAGAACAAGAAGATGAAGAACTTTTTTAAAGGAACTTTTTTCAGAAGATCTTTTCAGAAAATAATTAATGGCTGTTTGTCTTACAATTTCCAGTTGAAGAATATTTGGATATTGACCAGGATATAGTCCACATACACCAACTGCATAAAAGATTACTATATCATTATTCCACTTAGTACTTTCCACCGCCGACCACAGTTCTACTTTACTATATTATTATTCCACTTAGTACTTTCCACCGCCGACCACAGTTCTACTTTACTATATCGTTATTCCACTTAGTACTTTCCACCGCCGACTACAGTTCTACTTTACTATATCACTATTCCACTTAGAACTTTCCATCGCCGACTACAGTTCTACTTTACTATATCATTATTCCACTTAGAACTTTCCACCGCCGACTACAGTTCTACTTTACTATATCATTATTCCACTTAGAACTTTCCACCGCCGACTACAGTTCTACTTTACTATATCATTATTCCACTTAGAACTTTCCACCGCCGACTACAGTTCTACTAACATAATATATCAGTTCAGGGTGACCCGCACATATGAATTTCCATCAGGAATATGAAGAATATACTCATGAAAACATTCTCCAGTCTTCCAGATTTCAGAGAACTGTGAGGCAAGACATAGCCAGACCTTACTGAGTTTACCTTAAAACTGAAGCAACAGTAGGGCCTGGAAAAGACTGGGAGTTTCGTCCTGGAGAAAGATCTGAGGACAAAAGAATTGTGAACGCAAAAGTAGACGAAAACCTACCAGTGTTCTTCTTCTTCATTGTTCATTCTCAAACTCCCGGTGGAACTCTCTTGGTGCAGGACCAACGTTCTACTAGATTTCCCGCTGGGTGTAGTCCTGAGAATGGAAATGTATTGTATCGGTGTTTTATTTGCACTAATTGCCCGACCAGGGATGCATCATGTCCCCATTACTTTTCTGCGTCGCTATTGATTGGGTCATCAGAAAGAGCACTGAAAATGAGCTGACAGGAATAAAATGGATTAATAATACCGTTCTCGAAGATCTTGACTACGCAGATGACCTGGCCCTTTTGAGCGCAAACCACACAGATGCTCAATCTAAGCTTGACAATCTCCAACACTACTCAAATCAGATAGGGTTGAAAATCAACACATCAAAAACTCATATACTAGATTTTACGAGATCCAACGACAACATAGAAATTCAAAATGTTCCATTATTAAAAGTCAACAATTTTACATATTTAGGCACCAATCTAACATTGGATGGAGACTCATCAAAAGAAATTTTACACCGTATTGCCCTTGCAGCGGGTGCTTTCAATAAACTACGCAACATATGGACGTCAAACACACTAAGAAACACCACAAAACTCAAGTTATTTAACTCCAACATCATCCCTATTCTATCATATGGGTGCGAAAGTTGGAAAGCCACAAAAGCCACAGATAAAAGACTCGACTCCTTTGAAAACAAATGCCTACGTACCATTCTGAACGTTAAGTGGAGTGACTTTAAATCTAACACTACTATAAGAGAGGAAAGCAAACAAACCTATATATCTTCCTTCATTAGACAAAGTCGTTGGACTTACATCGGCCATGTTCTCAGAATGAACAGCCTAAGAATTCCCCAGCAATCACTATATTGGGTGCCACCTGGAGTAAGAAGAAGAGGGAGACCTAGAGAAACTCTACGAAGAACCATTAAAAGAGAAGGCATGTCAATGAACCTAAACAACACGCAACAATTGAAAGACCTGGCAACACAAAGACAGAAATGGAAAGCTATGGTTTCTGCCCTATGGCACTGGAGGAACATAACATAACATAACATAATTGCCCGACACATTCGTCTTCGACAGACCTGCCATTGTAATTCCTACTACGTCTGTTTTTGAAAGGGGAGTACTTTGAAAAAAAAGGGGTAGTGGTTAGCTTAATTGTGGTGTTATGTATCATGTTCTATTCTCCTAATGTGGATTTTAAAACCTCTAACATTCCTTCTCCCCCCCCCTTTCACCCCAAAAAAACACCTCCTATCTTAGGTGCCCGCGGGATTGACTGTACCACCATGACATCATATTTCACCATTTCTGCGTGCAGTCATCCAATCCTATACACGCCTGCAACAGTTACATGGCATCAGTAATGCTGTCTACATCTTTATATGATATCAATACTGCCTACTGTTTTATATGATATCAATACTGCCTACTGTTTTATATGGTATCAATTCTGCCTACTGTTTTATATGGTATCAATACTGCCTACTGTTTTATATGGTATCAATACTGCCTACTGTTTTATATGATATCAATACTGCCTACTGTTTTATATGGTATAAAAACAGCCAAATACAACCCCCTCCCCCAATTCTTCCCTTCTCACATCTTTCGACATGTATTCATGTCACTGTGCTTCTATTCTTTTCTTACCATTCGTGCACCAGCGACCCCGGAACGATATAATCAAACTAGAAATAATCTACACAAGTAATCAACATGATAATTCAACACACGATATGCAGCATGTGCCAGATTTATCACACCAATGTGGTTGAAACGTCATTTCCAAAATACATACCAATATTTACTAAATATGCATGCCGGCATCTTGATGGATTTCCATGCAATATTCTTGTCTGACGTCCTGCGCCAGATTTCTTCCAGAAAGGATGACAAATCTTCACAAATCTGAAAAGTGATAAATGTTTAAGCGTGAGCTGTGATGGAGCCAGACTTCTGGCCAGGTTTAAATTGGCTGAGTTTAGAATTTCAAAGACGTGACTGACTTTCACCAAGAAAAACCCGTTAAGGATGGAGTGTTTCCTTAGCTAGTGACATATTTCAGTCTGTTAATACAGGCATGCCATAGATCAACCGGTTCTGCTTTGAAAGTTTGCTTGAGATCGTTCCGGGCAGGAACAATTACAAAACATGTTTGATAATTTTTAGAAAGTAGCGTTGTAACATATAGGTAGGTATCCAATATTGTGAAGGGAATTCGTACTCACTCGTCAGAGTACGCACATATACATACACTTGTATACATACATACACACATACATACACACACATACATATACACACATACATATACACACTTACATATACACATGCACACGCAGATACATACACACATGCACACACAGATACATAGACGACAATGGTACTTGGGCTATGCACCAATATCTAATCACCTGGGTTCATATATATGGATGGAAAATATGTATCTTGATGCATTCATGGATTCATATATAGATAGATAAATGGATAAAGATAGATAGATAGATAGATAGATAGATAGATAGATAGAAGATAGATAGATAGATATATAGATAGATAGATAGATAGATAGATAGATAGATAGATAGAAGATAGATAGATAGATATATAGATAGATAGATAGATAGATAGATATATAGCTATAGATAGACAGACAGATAGACAGATAGATAGATAGATAGATAGATAGATAGATAGATAGATAGATAGATAGATAGATAGATAGATAGATAGATAGATAGATAGATAGATAGATAGATAGATAGATAGATAGATAGATAGATAGATAGATAGATAGATAGATAGATAGATAGATATGTGGATGGATCGATGGATGGATGGACAGTGTGTTACTAAAATACAACATGATAAATAAGACAATCTAGGCGCACATGTTCAAAGAGTCACTGAAAGTATCAACAAATCTTGTGAAGTTCAGAAGCTATAAAAATAGTAGATGAGTTCTGTTAGGGTGTGGCATTGTGTGCGTGAGCATGCGCAAAGAGCAGAACGCCTGCTAGTTCGGTCTGTAATTTCCGCTGTGTGCACGACAAGTTTATAGATAGCCCTGCAAACAATAAAACGAACCAGTGCTGCGAGATCTGTTTCTGTTCGACGTGGCAGCGACGTGGACAGATAGGCCTGAAAATTAAGTCAGTCAATCTCTGTTGCTTTCAGAATTAATTTCCTTCCGAGAGAGATAGTCTTCTCAGTTCCCATCTTTTCTGTTTCCCCCCTCGTCCATCTCAAATATTTCATGGTTGTGAGGATTTTCCTGTAGTTTATTATAATCTAATCCTTGTACTGGAGAAATCTAACCCTTGTACTGGAGAAATCTAATCCTTGTACTGGAGAAATCTAATCCTTGTACTGGAGAAATCTAATCCTTGTACTGGAGAAATCTAATCCTTGTACTGGAGAAATCTAATCCTTGTACTGGAGAAATCTAATCCTTGTACTGGAGAAATCTAATCCTTGTACTGGAGAAATCTAATCCTTGTACTGGAGAAATCTAATCCTTGTACTGGAGAAATCTAATCCTTGTACTGGAGAAATTTAACCATTGTACTGGAGAAATCTAACCCTTGTACTGGAGAAGTTTAATCCTTGCACTGGAGAAATCTAACCCTTGTACTGGTGAAATCTAACCCTTGTACTGGAGTAATTTAACCCTTGTACTGGTGAAATCTAATCCCTGTACTGGAAAAATCTAACCCTTGTACTGGAGAATGCTAACCCTTGTACTGGAGAAATTTAACCATTGTACAGGATAAATCTAACACTTGTACTGGAGAAATTTAACCATTGTACAGGATAAATCTAACCCTTGTATTGGAGAAATATAATCTTTGTACTGAAAAATGTGCTCTATTTTTCTCACTGGTATATCGCTTCCACAGAATACAAGATGTCTTTTTGGAATGTGAGCGACCAGTTCTGTTTCGTATTCCTCTTCTGTATCATTCTCCAATCAGTCATCAGGTTACAGCACCAATAGCTTAAATGAAATGTATGGTTCACCTCTTGGTCACTCTTCAATCATCAGGTTACACCACCAATAGCTTAAACGAAATGTATGGTTCACCTCTTGGTCGCTCTTCAATCATCAGGTTACAGCACCAATAGCTTAAACGAAATGTATGGTTCACCTCTTGGTCGCTCTTCAATCATCAGGTTACACCACCAATAGCTTAAATGAAATGTATGGTTCACCTCTTGGTCACTCTTCAATCATCAGGTTACACCACCAATAGCTTAAATGAAATGTATGGTTCACCTCTTGGTCACTCTTCAATCATCAGGTTACACCACCAATAGCTTAAACGAAATGTATGGTTCACCTCTTGGTCGCTCTTCAATCATCAGGTTACACCACCAATAGCTTAAATGAAATGTATGGTTCACCTCTTGGTCACTCTTCAATCATCAGGTTACACCACCAATAGCTTAAACGAAATGTATGGTTCACCTCTTGGTCGCTCTTCAATCATCAGGTTACACCACCAATAGCTTAAACGAAATGTATGGTTCACCTCTTGGTCGCTCTTCAATCATCAGGTTACAGCACGTTCAATGAAATGTGTGGTTTACGTCTTCATCCTTCGTCAGTCACTTATCAAGTTACAACACCAAATAGCTTCAATGCACTGCATGATTCTCTTTATGACAGTAGTTCTTAATGTGGGCTATTTGGTCCCCATATGGTCCCCTCGGGGTCTACTGAGACCTGCTGGAGGGTCACGGAGAAACAAAAATTAAAATTGTGATAGTGGTAGAGGCATAGATCTGTCCAGTCTTGTCATAGGAATAAAGCCGCTTGAAAGAAAAACAACAAAAGTTATTTCTGTAAATCATTAAATTGTTGGTGATTTGTAAATTTCAAAAATCAATGATTAGTTTATTTAAGTACTGGGGGAGGAGGCTACAGAAACACATTTTCCCCACAAAGTGTCACCAGCTAAATAAAGTAGAGAGAACGAAAGATTTAGGTCATCTATGGAACATCTAAGGTTAGGAAGAGTAGTGTCTTAGTAGGCCAAATTATCACCCTCTTCCTGGTGAGTTCATATGCCTGAAGGATGCATTCTTGGGCTCAGTCAACATCAGTGTGTTAATGAGACCCGAGAGAGGAAGCAAAGAATAGCCCCGCTGTTATCTACCAGACGTTTTGTTAGAGGCGACTACAGAGGTTATGGGGTGGAGTTGGCTCTTCCATCCAATAGAAAGTCAAAGTGTCCCAGAAGTCATGTTGACATCGAATGTGCTAGGTGAATGGCTCGTGCTATGTGAATGGCTCGTGCTAGGTAAATGGCTCAGATGTTACAGCTAAGCTGTAATCATGGCACAACACATATCGATATCTGAGCTACATCCTGCTGTGTGCAGGAGTTTGAGAAAGAACGCAGAAGTTTAGAATAAAAGAGGGGCCCGGAAGCTCAGTTGCTAGGAACTGCTTCTTTCTCGTGCGATCTAAGGTTCTTCTTCCGCTTCATCTTCTGCGTTCGTTCTCAAACTCCTGCAGATTAGCAGGATGTAGTCCGGATAATGGAATGCGTTGTGCCATGGTTTACAGCATTGCTGCGATATCTGCGCTTTTCGGCCGGACACATCGGACTTCAGCATAGCTTTGGGTCACTGACCCTATATGGGATGGGACAGCCAACTCCATCCCATAATCTCCTTAGTCGCCTTTTACGACATGCGTGGAAGGTAAATAGTGTTGCTATCCTTTGCTCCCCTTTCGGATCCCTGGCAACACACGAACGATCTACGGTTCAATTTCGAGCTCAACTGTAACTATTTTAAAATCACTAACGGAACCTAGGTCGAGCCAAGGTAAAGAAATGGGTACCATATCTTCTTGGAAAGTTACTTACTTACTTATCCGATTCCCGGGGTTACGAGATTTCATGCTTTCTTCCTTGTATCAGGTAGTGGTAGGTACGTCTTCTTCAGCAGTTGTGCCAGTATAAACAATTGTACTTATGTAAAACACCGGTTTATATAATCGCTTCAATCAGACACGACAGGCTATAAATAAAACTAGTGGGTAATGATGTGCACACAAGAAAACATACAAATTACAATACACAAATCATATTTAACGTTTCAACCACAAGGTCTTTATCCAGCTGCACACAAAACATCAAAAGACGACGAATAGAAAAATTATCACAACAAACAAACGTATCCAACGGAAATATGGAAATGAGATGCCGAAAGGTCAGGGAGTATATACAAAACTAAACATATGTGCAAACGAAACGAACAAAAAGATGAGCAAATGACGGAACAAAAAGAATAAAGACAAATACCACATCAACCCAGTACTAGACATAAGAGTGGTAGGAATTGAGTCCAAAAGGCTTGAGTGTACCCAATTCAAAATTGAGACGATTTTCTAGAGCGTACCTAGATCTATCATTGGCGGTGCATGATCTGATGGCGGTGACCTGAATATCAAAAGCACTATGATGGCCATCACCGTTGAAGTGTGTGGCCACAGGAGTGGGTGCTCTGTGCTTGATGGCATAAAGATGGTTACAAAAGCTAACTGTCTGTATAAAGGCTGTTAGTGATGGAGGAGTTTGGTGGCAACAGTTGTTTTCGCAATACGTGTAGTGCTAGGCTTTCAATAAGGTAGTTTTACTGTATTCTCCTCTTGTCTGTTGCACTGGTTGCAGTATAGTGTATAGTTTACGGTAATTCTGTGTAAATGTTTATTAAGTTGTACATGCGTTGTTCGCATTCTAAATAATGTGGTTTGACCTTTGTGGTGTAATATATTTATGATGTCATGTGAATTTGGTTGGGACATGTCCAAATATAGTAATATTCCTTTATAGTCAGTGGCTCAGCGGTCCATCCATTGTTGTTTACAGTTGTTTCGGATAATGTGTTGAGCTGTTCTAAGATTGGTAGCAATTCCTGGTTAAAGCATACTTGTTCCATTTTTTCCAATTTAGCAGCATTTTCATACCCGCTGATGCCTGCATGGACTGGTATGCACTGAAGTATAGTATGATGCATACCAGAGTGCACCGGCCGGAGCTCCATAGCTGGTCGAGCATCAGGGTCAGTGAACCACAGCTGGCCAAGACCCTCAGTGCACTTCCACGCAAAGGGCCTGGAAACAGGAGTGCAGCAACCCTGCTGTAGCCTGGCCAAGTACTAGGGATCAAGATACGGGAATGATAATCCGGCCCAAAAAAATGCTGGCTGAAGACGGATGTGTCAGGTCGAAAGGCGCAGATAATGCAGCTTGCTGTAAAACATGACACAACGCAGATCACCCTCATACGTCCTTCTCAGGACGGTCAGCGGAATGCTTTCAGAAGGTCCGCCGCAAGGCGTACGAAGAAGAATAAGTAGAGTATTGATGCAATAGGATGTAACTATGGTTGTAGCTGTATGTAAGTATGTTTATGGCATTCTCTGCTGTTGAATTCCAGTTTTCAAGGGCGTGTAGAACAGACAGGGAGTTCAGTTCGTGAATATTACTGATGATGATGATGATGATATTCCTCTTTCGCAAGCGAAGATGAACATGGTATGAAAAACAATAAATGCGATGGAAAAAATAAATAAATACTAATTACAATTGGTAATTATCTAATTTGGTTTGTGAGTTCGTAGATGCCCGATGAGTCCGATTCGTGCACGGAAAGTTCTATTGCAGTGCACGCAGGAGTGATGAAGGTTCGGGGTAGGAGAATTTTCGGAATTGTCCTTTCGCTTCTTGCGTTTGTGGATTGCCCGCAGTGTTCTTTCTTTTTCAAATTTCGCGATGCCAGCAGTGATCTGGGTGTGGCAGGCTGAGCGATCAAGTGATGTAGTCTCCCAGAAGCTAGGATCGAAGCATTACTAGATTTTGTGGATGTGTTGCTTCATTGTTGTATTTGGTGATGATGTACAAGAGTGTTTCTGACATTGCTTTCACGTCTGCATCATAGATGTTGCAGAACTCTCCACAAGCAGCAGATAACTCTATTGATGTTCGGTCAGAGAGAGCCATATGAGAAAGTCATATCCTGCATTGATGGTAGTTTTGAAGGCTGACCCATCTGTGGATGCTTGTGTCTAGTGCTTGGTGTTGGAGTCGATATTCTCTAATACACGAGACTTAAGGATGTGTTTGTCTGTTGCCTTGGTTATTAACTTGTCAATTAGTGTAGTGTCTAGGAAAATAAATACGGTAAGCTTTCTAACACCGTATTCTCCAAAACGCATGAATATCACGGAGAATGGTTACATTTACTTCACTATATCAGCTTATTCCAAGAAATTTGACACGTTTTTCTTGTTTGTTTCATTTCCCTGAGGGTGGAGGTGCTCACGAAAGATACTTGTTACCGAAAAGTAAGAGAAAATGCATGAGATATACTGTTTTATAGAATCCATAACAGGAACCAGAATTGGATATTAGCTGACCTACATTAGGCCTCATAACAATGCTCCAACCACTCAGGTTTCTATCTCCATAGCTTTCTCCGTATCGTATACTGAAGTACTGTCTTGGTTTATCGCAGTGAAGCTATGGTTATTTACTATTCTCCATTTCCTATCTGAGTAACCACAATATAGTCATCCATCCGATATGTCTCTTAGTACTTTCATAGCTGTCAGATACTTATCTACAAGTCATCGGGTTCTTCCTTCTGCTGGCGGAAGAAAAAAGTCGATCGGATAGATAGATACTTGACAGTTGCTTGGTACATTTCTTTAGTAGTTGGTATTTGAGAAGAGACCAGTGTGTTACAAAGAATTCACAAATGACAGTGGGATATCCATCTTCAAAGAGGCTTGTTGGTGTATTAGATTTGATAATTTCTCACTCTCGACGTAGATCCAGATGATGTATTAATGACACGACATTAAGCTTATGTAAAAATGACATGGAATTAAGCTATAATTACATTAAGAATGTGTATAAATGACATGGAATTAAGCTATAATTACATTCAGAAGATGTATAAATGACATGGAATTAAGCTATAATTACATTCGCAAGATGTATACATGACATGGAATTAAGCTATAATTACATTAAGAAGGTGTATAAATGACATGGAATTAAGCTATAATTACATTCAGAGGTATAAATCACACGTAATTGGCTATAATTACATTAAGAAGGTGTATAAATGACATGGAATTAAGCTATAATTACATTCAGAAGATGTATAAATGACATGGAATTAAGCTATAATTACAATTAGAATGTGTATAAATGACATGGAATTGAGCTATAATTACATTAAGAAGGTGTATAAATGACATGGAATTAAGCTATAATTATTTTCAGAACGTGTATAAATTACATGGAATTAAGCTATAATTACATTAATGTGATATATTTTCTTCTTTTGTGTTCGCTCTTAAACTCCTGCAGTTTACCAGGATGTAGTCGGGAGAACGGATTTGATGTGTCAAAGTGTACAGCTTGGTTGAAATTTCTGCCCCTTTTTGCATGACACATCTGACTTCAGCATGGCTTTTGTTTATTTTACCCTCTATAGGATGGGACAGCAAATTACACCCCCCCCCCTAAAAACATCCTTAGTTCCCTCTTACAACATGCATGCCAGCTCACAGTCTTGCTATTTCTGCAACCCTTTTGTGTGCAACACAGAACACACCAGTCGTTTCTGGACTTAATCACCGGAGTTTTTGAAACTACAACACCATTCTAGCAACTGAATAAATCCCGTTCTTGAACGTGAAACATTAAAATAAGTAAATCACAACCAGAAATAATAAATAACTTCTCGCAAGAGAAAATAGAACAGCAATATGTAACGGAAACTGAATGAGATAAAAGCTACCGCCGTTTTGACTTCTTGTCATTCCAGAGATAATTAAAATAAACAAACCGGTACTTCAGTCTCAGGATCCGCAGAGCAACGACAATCAGTCATTTTGATCACTTCCACACCGACCTCAGGTTCCAGGTATACAACCTATTCTGACTGTCAAAATGATCGGTACAGTGACTGCCAGAACATGTCTGCCAGACAGACAAGAGAAAAGTTCGGCGCTCAAAAAACATTTTAGCGTCAGTTGAAGAATGTAGGGGTCAAAGTACCAATTATCAAGTAGGACATTTTTCTGGTTCCGAGTTACACTCTCTGTAAGGTCAAGGTAATCTCATAGCGTATCATGTTTTAGAAGTGGAAGATACACGTCGTAGTTTTGTTTTGTAGTTTCAAAGATTAAATCCAAATCAGCGTCTGACTTCGTCTGGGTAACCAGGACATTTGGAAGAGTTTTTCTTCCATTGTTGTTTCTCTGGTTTTTTTTTTTCTGTCAGAGAGTAAATTTTAAAAAAACTCACCCTGTTCATGACGTGGCGACAGCAAGAGCATACAGCCTTCACACAGCTACAAACCCCCCCCCCCCTTTTTTTTTTGCAACGCCTTAAGGGAAATAATGCAATATTTGACAGTGTGACAGCTCTTTTTCGGGGCTAATGTATTTGATTTAGTATTTCATATTCCGGGCATTCCTGAAGGATGTGCTCTGCTGTCTGAGGTATCTGTCCACATGTACACAGGGCACTGTTGTCAATCTTGAACTTTGTATACATTTTGCAGCGGAGTCGGTATCCTGTTCTGAGGGAAGAAGGAGACACGAATGAGTGGAATAATAAAATCTAGCCTTTTTTTTTTTTTTTTTTTTTTTTTTTTTGGTGCAATAAAGACTTCCAATTTTCCGTAAAATAGTGAAATTTAGACACGAAAATGGAGCAAAGACACTTTTAAAAAAAAGGATTTGGTACAACTCCTTCCTTAAGGTAAACATATCTACGGCCCTGAGTGATTATTATCTTGAGAAGATCCGAGCACTTATGGACCCATGGTTCAATGTGTGATGGGTAGTGGTGTGTGGAGACTATTTCCAATGGGAACTAGTGTTATTTTAATTTTCAACTATAAGGTTAAAATGGAATAGTGCAACATTTTGTGTTACATATCAGTTACAAACAGTTACATAAACTATCATAAACAGTTACCTGCATAGCAAACTACGATTGTCCTGATATAGCCAAAATAGACTTGGAGTTTGAATGAATGGTGCCTCACTAAAATAGATACATAACTTTTTGAGAAAATTATTTAACAAAATAACAAAATGCGGGAATATTTCATTATAGAATAAACAATTTTCTTAGAAAAAAGAAATATCATTTACACAAATTAATGACGCTGTTTGGGAGGAGAGCACAGGATTATTCTGGAAAAGGGCTTGGTTTCAGTGTACAACCTACATAAATTTGTATATAGTGTCATCAACTGGAAACTGTAGATATACATTATTAATTCTGATCCACCTTCCCTGACACCTTATATAAATAATCAAACTCTTAGATGATATCCGACAAAGTGGAGAATGCCGTAGTAACATCCCTGGTATCTTACTAGATCAGAGATACCATGATTGGCCATATCTCAGTAGACCTGACCAAACTATCATAAACATAGTTACCACTCAATATTTTGAGAAAGATCTAACATCGTGGTGGAAAAAAGTCAAGTAGTGGCAACAGTCACCGGGCGGGGGGGGGGGGGGGAAGAATCAATAACCTTCTAATTAGCACGGAAACGCAACGTTATAAGGGAGAGAAGCATTAATACTACACGAGGCAGGTAAGTGGTGGAAGGGTTCGTGGTGGAAGGGTTCAACAACATGGAGGTATTTGATCGTGTAAAAATTCCGAACATGTCCACTCTTCTCTGTGAATGTGGATAAAGAGGTATGGGGTCACGTATTTAAAAAAGATGAAATAAACATAAAACATATTCTCTATTCTCTTTCTTTTGTGTTCGTTCGTTCTTCTTCTTCTTCAGTGCTCATTCTCAAACTCCCGCTGGATCTCTCCTGTAGCAGGACAATGTTCCTAATAGATTTCCAGCAGGATGTGGTCCAGCAATGAAAGTGCGTTGTGTCGCCGTTTTATTGTTGACAATGGCCTGACACATCCATCTTCGGCGGAGTGTTCGTTCTCAAACTTACGACACATCTGACTTCAGCATGGCTTTTGTTTCACTTTAACGTATATGTTAAGGGACAACAAACTCCACCACAAAACGTTCATAATCGCCTCTTACGACATGCATGGTAGGTATCAGTGTAGCTATAATCCGCTACTCTTCGAGCCTCAGAAACACACGGGTGTATTCTGCATTGAGAACTGCATGATACCATCAGCTATCACACATATATTAAGAGACGATTAAGGAGGCACCGGTGTGTGTTCTGCTGTCTCATACCACACAAGATCAAAATATTTCAGAAGCTATATTTAAATCTGATATGACAAGCCAAAAGGGCACATATCGCATCCAAGCTGTACACTGTGACTCAGTGCATACTGTTCTCCGAACTATATCGTTCTAATCTGCATTATAATGAAACTGAACGCAGAAGAAGAAGATTTAGCACTGGTTATTGCAGACTTAACTATCGCATGTTCAATATACTGAAACATGGTCAAACAGAGGCCTGTACATGTGGGGAAGACAAACAGAAAGTAGAACAAGTGCACCAGAACTGCCGTGTTCATGGAATATGTAGAACATGTGCTCTTTAACGTCTGTTCACTCTAAGAATGAAGTGGGTCAAAATACACCTCCACATTTCTCCGCGACAACAGGTGATTTATAAACAATTGATGACACGTAAAAACAATATTATTTAAACATTTAAAAGTAATTCAAAACAATATTTAAACAACACAAAAAAAACCATTTAAAAACGAAATTTAAAAACAATATTATTGGGTACTTAACAATCGATTAATGCGTTCTGCGTCCAACAACCAATCAGAAGCACTGACCCACTTCACTCTTAGAGTGAACAGAGTATGTACTGCTGCGTTCATGAAATAAGCAGAACAGAGAAAAAGACTCCGCATTCAACATGAAGGAAAAACAATATTCACGGTGTAACAATCATGAGACAGACCGCCACCTGTATAAAAGAGATCAATATGGTCGTATGACCAGACCCTGAAGAAGAAGAAGAAGAGTATAGATCGAAACGTGACCAGGTTTCCTACATGACAGGTAAATAATGTATGTTGTCAAATACCTAAGTCTTCTTTTGTATCAGGCGAGTCTTAATCCATTTGAATAATTTTAACGCGTTTGTCATGTCTTCAATCTGGCGGGGGCCTTCATTAAGGGCTAAGAAGTCTGTACTGGCAAGTCCTATGAACTGTCTTGGCCGACTTAAACTGCTGTCACTGGGTACAGGTGTAAAAATGGATTGCTCTGTTATTGCTGTAATTCGTACAGGTAAAATGGCTTTTTTCGTATTCATAAACGATCTGACACTGACACCAGACATGTATAAAAAAGCATAACGAGCAGTGAGGATCTGGGCAACCTTACAGGCATTACATTATTCTTTCTGGTATTATTCGATTATACCTGCCACTTCGTAGTAGACAGATAATCTCTCCATTTTTAGCTGTCTGTTTGATTAAGACTGACTTTTTAATGGCGTCAGATTTTGATATAGCGGGTGGGAAATTTAACAAAATATTTGTCGGTATATACTGCTAACATTTTTGTAGTTAACTACTTATACGGATAGATCGCCCGTGTGTTGCCGAGGTCCGAAAGGGGAGCAATCGCAACACTGTTTACCTTCCACACATGTCGTAAAAGGCGACTAAGGAGGTTATGGGATGGAGTTGGTTGTCCCATCCCATATAGGGTCAGTGACTAAAGCCATGCTGGAGTCAGATGTGTCAGGCCGAAAGGCGCAGATATCACAGCACTGCTGTAAACCATGATACAACGCATTCCGTTCTCCGGACTACATCCTGCTAATCTGCAGGAGCTTGAAAACGAACGCAGAAGAAGAAGAATATGGATAGATATACTGCTATTGTCCGGCTCTGTGGCGAAGTGGTAAAAAGCGCGTCTGTGACGGTCAAGTTACCGAGTTCGATCCCCGCTACTGGAATTTGATCATCCGGACCGTTCAGAAAGAAATGGCAAACTACTGGACGCATTTATATTGCCTAGAAAGTCACTACAACCAAGAAATGCTGGGTTGATGCTACGCCCTGAATAGGATACACTATCAAATTATATAATGTAGTGCTAGCATTTTTGCAGTTCACTAATTATTTGTTTATATATAAACTGCTAACATTTCACAGAAACATGTATGGAAGCACTGAGGAGCTTTCAAATACAGCAGCATGTAATAAGAAAACAGGACTTGCTATGTAGACATGTCAAACTGCGAACGAGAAGAAGATTCGCAAGCTCCTCGGTGCTTCCATACAGCTTCCTTTGGATAACCATCTCTGTAGGCCAGTGTTCTTCCCTTTACCGTTTTAGTGTTTTGCATGATATGTTCAGCGGCATGTGCTGCCTGCCCACAAGGACACAGAGGTGATGGGACCATAATCTATATAATTTATTGAAGTAGCTGTTTAGTCAGTTGTGTCATGTTGTGAGGCGCAAGATAGTAACCTGTTCAGCTCTGTGGTGATAGTTGTCTTTTGGTTGGTCGACTTTCCTGATAGCTTTGATGAGGGTCCTCTTTTCTTGGTAGATCTCTTGGTCTTTTTGTTCCTGTGTTGCTCGATCCTTCGCCAGCATATCCGTCTCCTCATTTCCAGGTATCCTACAATGGGATGGTATACTACTACCCTTCTTTTGATGCTCACTTCTCGTACGGTTACCTTCAGGTCTGGAAGTTAGTCGTTATCAAGAGCGTGTAGGCCAGACATTGCATCAGTAAGAAACATCACCTGTTGACATTACCTTGTGGTTTTATTAATTCTGCAGCAGGACAGAGCTTGTACTTCCGCAGAACAGAATATTCAACTTTTCCTTAAGTGAAATATATATTCTCGCTAGACCCGTGAAATTTATTCAACGACGCAAAACCCACCTTGTCAAACGTATAACACTGACAAACGTATTGAAAACAAATAGTAATATAAAGGAATTCCTGGCAATGTGTTCACAACCGCCTGCAGCTGTGGCGTAGCAAATCCCTTATTTAATCTTTAAGTATATGTGTCTAGACGTTCGTGCTTCTATGTAACCAGATGAAGATATATTGCCCTTTCCTTTCTCATCATTACTTGTCCAAATTAGTTTCCTTACGCATTTCTGTTATTCTGCTGCGTTCGTCCTCATGAGGATTAGCAGGGTGTAGTCCAAAGAACGGAACACATCATGTCATGGTTTACAGCTTTGCTGCAATATCTGCGCCTTTCGGTCTGACAAATCTGACTTCAGTATAGCTTCTGGGTCACTTAGACCATATATAAGATGCGACAGCTAACTCCACCCAATATCCTCCTAAGCTGCATCTTATCGCATGTATATATGGTAAACAGTGTTATTATTCTTTGCTCCCCATTCAAGCCCGGCACACACGGGCGCTTACGAAGCGACGTCAGTAGTATATAAAGTCAAATATGTAGTGAACTACAAAAAAATGTTAGCAGTTTATTGGCACTGTGTGCCAGTGTTCTTGTCTTAACTGGTTTAGTGTAGTGCAGTCTTGCAGGATATGTTCAGCGGTATGTTCTGGCTGCCCACAAGGGTACAGAGGTGATGGGAACAGTATTAGTCTATTTAAGTAGCTGTTTAATCTGTTATGTCCTGTTCTGAGGCGGAAGATAATAACCTGTTCTGCTCCGTCGAGAAAGTGTTAATTGTCTTTTGGGTGGTCGACTTTCCTGATGGCTTTGATGAGGGTCATCTTTTCTTGGTAGGTGATTTCTTCATCATTTTCTTCCTGTGTTGCTCCATCCTTTGCCAGTCTATCTGTCTCTTCATTTCCTGGTATGTCACAGTGGGATGGTATCCACTGTAGTATTACGCTAGCTTTCGAATAAATTAGCACTTATTACTTACTAAACAGCCATGTGCAACTGCGAAGGTGCAGAAGAGGAAGAAGAAGGGTCCCTGAGGGGCATTCTATCGTGACATCTAGATACAAGACTAGTAACACATCAAACTTAAGAGACATCTAGATACAAGACTAGTAACACATCAAACTTAAGAGACATCTAGATACAAGACTAGTAATACGTCACACTTAGACGTATATAAAGAGTATATAAGAATTAATGCAACAAACAGTGAAAAACAATGAAAACAGTAAAAACAATGAAAACAGTAAAAACAATGAAAACAGTAAAAACAATGAAAACAGTAAAAACAATGAAAACAGTAAAAACAATGAAAACAGTTAAAACAATGATACCAATGTTAGTAAATAATGTACATGAAATCACGATTATTTTTGGCAGTAAGAGACTTGCGTTTTTACAAGGCTAGTTTCATACGATTTTTGTATATCTAAATGTTCATTCTTTAATACATGAACTGTCAGGCATATCAATTAATATGTTCACAAATATTCATTCACCTATTCCATGCATTGCGAGACACCCGATAGAGACACTTGGGATAGAGACATTCATGTCTATGTCTACGTGTTTTATGGGTAGTTATAAGTGCTGGTTGGTATTGAGAGTATGGAACAATGAAGAAAGGTTTTCGTTCTATTGATATGTTAACCGTAGCAGATAGACTCTATTAGAAACCTGTTTGACGTCCGGAATGTGACAGCCATGTTTTTCAGATTGTGTAAACACGCCAGACTTTTCACAAATCGGTCGCCAAAAAGTGACAGTTCTTTGGCATTTGTGAGTGCATATGTATTTGTGTGAATCAAACAACCGTACATGAACATACAAGTGGGCGGATTTTAAATGGTTGTCCACATAATAAAAGTGTGTATATTTGTATGTCCTAAATGCACGAGTATGAGAAATTGCGTGTCAATATGTTAGCATACATACAGTTCTTTGCTAATTCTCAAACTCCTGCAGATTAGCAGGATGCAGTCCGGTGACTATTTTAATATTGAAAGTACTGATGTTTGTGGACCTGAATAATTCTACAATATTTCCTACGTGCAAATTTGTTTTATGACTTCTTTTCATCTGTCCGTAAACACGAAACCTGTCAGGGTCGTAGGGGGTACTACATTGAATGCATCAAAATACTGAGACAGGGTGGCAGTGGGTACTACATTGAATGCGACAAGATACGAAGATAGGGTGGTAGTGGGTACTACATTGAATGCGTCAACATACGGAGATAGGGTGGTAGTGCGTACTTTGAAATAGTTTTCTTTGAAATAGTTTACTTTGAAGTGTGCGTCCTGTTCCTGCAGGACGTGATAATCCGGGGATACAGACACGATGGAATGTATCCCTTCTGGGGAAAAAAACCTACATTAATAAACCACCCTTCCAAGATCTTATATGTGTCCGGGTATCAATAAGCCACCCTCCTCAACCATGGCTCTGAGATCTTATATCACTGAGTCAGGGTGTCGCCTGGGTCACACAACTGAGAAGAACCTGTGCTTTTGTCAGAAAAGTTATGTCAAGAGTTATCTTCTTATTGGTATCATATCCTATTCATGAAGTAGCCATCAACCCAGCATTTTTTGGTTGTAGTGATTTTCTCGGCAATATAAATACCTTCAGTAGTTTGCCATTCGGAGTAGTTCAGGTGCACAATTACCTGTGATGGGGATCGAACTCGATACTTGGCGGTCACAGACGCGCTCTGTAGTATCACGTCACAGAGCCTGACACAGCTACCTTCTTATAGCTAACGGAATTTTATTTCATCATCACCACCATCATCATCATCATCACCATCATCACCATCATCATCATCTTCATCATCATCATCATCATCATCATCATCATCATCATCATCATAATCATCATCATCATTACCAACATTATTTAACGTACACAATGCTCTTACTGACTCTATGATAAATGCGCAAATCTCGTGTGTAACATTTGTATTTGAAGGCCTGTAATCGCCTTTCCATATATAATCAAATCCTGTACCACCGATGATAGACCAAGGTACGCCCTAGAAAATCGTCTCATTTTTGAGTTGGGTACCATCAAGCCATTTGGACTCAATTCCGATCACTCTTTTGCTTAGTTCTCGGTCGGATTGGTCTTTGTCTTTATTTATTTTGTGCCGTCATTGTTTTGTTCCTCTTGTTCCACCTATATTATCGTCTTTGTGTACTTCCTGTTCGTATCCTTCCGGTATCTCAATACCATATTTCACTCGGACACGCTTGTTGTGGTGTATTCATTCCTACTTGTGGCATTTTTATGTTTGTATGTTATGTGCGTATCTTGAAAAAGGCCTTTTGGTCCGAAACGTGGATTATTTCCTGTGTATTGTCCTTTGTATGATTATGTTCTGTGTTTTGTTGTGTATGCTATATTAATTAATGTAGGCATCCGACAGTGATAGTGTGTCAGTATTTTTTCAGTAGAACTCCATTACCTGGCTCCCACGTATTATTTCCATATATAACAAGTGTCCAAATCTCACAGCCATACACTATAACAATTGTCACAGCCATACTATATAAAAACTGCCACAGCCATGCAATATAACAACTGTCACAACCATACAATATAATAGAAAGCACTAAATAAATATTTTGATGGAAATGTTGTGTTATTAAGCTGGCATAATCATAGATAGGCAGAATGTGATGTCGGGACATGAGAAGGAAAGCTGAGACTACCTCGCTGTTTTCTGCCACGCATATAGTAGGAGGGAACTATGACAGTTTTGGGTGTTGAAGGAGGGACTATTTCTTTCCATAAAGGGTCAAAATAACTCAAAGCATGTTGAAATCGAATGTATCAGGCCTAGAGTAGCAGATAATATATCCAAGCTGTAAACCATGACACAACGCATTCCATACTCTGGACTACATCCTGCTTCTTCTTTCGTTCACTTAAAATATGTGTATTTCTTTTTCTTCAGCGTTCATTCTCAAACTCCCGCTGGATCGCTCTTGTAGCAGGGCTACAAGATTTCCAGAAGGATTGTAGTCCAGAGACTCGAATGCGTTATTCACTGTTTTATTTGAGCCAATGGTCCGACACATCGGTATTCGGCGGGGAAAATATGTGTATATATCTGTCATTTTGTCTTCTCAATAAACTTCACCGTATTTTGCAGCGCATACAGGGGCTTATACAGGGGTTTATATAAAAGCTTATACTGGAGCTTATAAAAAGGCTTATGCAGGGGCTTATACAAAGATTTATACAGGGGTTTATGCAAAGGCTTATACAGAGGCTTATACGTGGGCTTAAACATGGGCTTATACAACTTTGAAGGTAGTCTTGTTTCTATGGGTCAATATATATAGAACAAGGGTATATAAGTCAGGGTACTGATAGTCAATGATTCAATGCAGAATTTCAATACTTGATTAAATGGCTCCCACCGAAGACGGATGTGTCGGGCCATTGGCGCAAATAAAACTGCGACACAACGCATTTCCGTTCTCTGGACTACATCCTGCTGGAAATCTAGTAGGACCATGGTCCTGCAAAGGAGATCTAGCGGCAGTTTGAGAATGAACGCTGAAGAAGAAGAAGAAGAAGAAGAAGAAATGGCTTACACAAATGTCTCTATAAAACCACAAGTAAATAATTGTTTCTCAGGAGAGTTACACAATATTGTATTATATAACTTCGTGTTCTAATTTCCGCCATGACTCCCAAACTAGTCTGTTTAACCCATCAACCCCACACTCCTGCCAGTGGCAGGGTGTAGTCTGTTTCAGCCATCACTCCCACACTCCTGCCAGTGGCTGGGTGTAGTCTGTTTCAGCCATCACTCCCACACTCCTGCCAGTGGCTGAGTGTAGTATGTTTCAGCCATCACCCTGCACTCCTGCCAAGCAGCAGGGTGTAGTCTAGAGATTGTAATGTCACTCATTTACCGTTGCTTACAAAAGTGACAGAAATCGACAATATTATTTGTGTCTATGTGACACATCCGACTTTTCTACGGCATTTTTAGCACTTTAAATTTCTATTTATTGCATTATACAACCCCGTACCAAAATATCCTTAGTCGTCTCTTATGACATATATTACACACTTTGTTGTTGTTATGTATTACTTCTTCCAATCGTGTAATACACGGTGCATGTAGTAAATAACATAACCCACCTAAAATGTCAGTGGATGTCCAACAAAGTGAAGAGTGACACAGTAACACAACAAAGTGAAGAGTGATGCAGTAACACAACAAAGGGAAGAGTGACACAGTAACACAACAAAGGGAAGAGTGACACAGTAACACAACAAAGGGAAGAGTGACACAGTAACACAACAAAGGGAAGAGTGACACAGTAACACAACAAAGTGAAGAGTGACACAGTAACACAACAAAGGGAAGAGTGACACAGTAACACAACAAAGGGAAGAGTGACACAGTAACACAACAAAGGGAAGAGTGACACAGTAACACAACAAAGTGAAGAGTGACACAGTAACACAACAAAGAAGCGGTAAATACTGTATTAACTAATAGTGTTATGGTTATAGATATACTAACTATCAAATGTTCTATCAAATGTTCTATCAAATGTTCTATCAAATGTTCTATCAAATGTCCTATCACATGTCCTATCAAATTTTATATCAAATGTTCTATCAAATGTCCTATCAAATGTTATATCAAATGTTCTATCAAATGTTCTATCAAATGTCATATCAAATATTCTATGTTCTATCAAATATCCTATCAAATGTTCTATCAAATGTTCTATCAAATGTTCTATCAAATGTTCTATCAAATGTCATATCAAATATTCTATGTTCTATCAAATGTCCTATAAATGTTCTATCAAATGTTCTATCAAATGTTCTATCAAATGTTCTATCAAATGTCCTATCAAATGTTCTATCAAATGTTCTATCAAATGTCCTATCAAATGTCCTATCAAATTTTATATCAAATGTTCTATCAAATGTCGTATCAAATGTTATATCAAATGTTCTATCAAATGTTCTATCAAATGTCATATCAAATGTTCTATAAAATGTTCTATCAAATGTCATATCAAATATTCTATGTTCTATAAAATGTCCTATCAAATGTTCTATCAAATGTTCTATCAAATGTTCTATCAAATGTTCTATCAAATGTCCTATCAAATGTTCTATCAAATGTTCTATCAAATGTCATATCAAATGTTCTATCAAATGTTCTATCAAATGTTCTATCAAATGTTCTATCAAATGTTCTTTAAAATGTTCTATCAAATGTTATAACAAATATTCTATGTTCTATCAAATGTCCTATCAAATGTTCTATCAAATGTTATATCAAATATTCTATGTTCTTTCAAATGTTCTATCAAATGTTCTTTAAAATGTTCTATCAAATGTTCTATCAAATGTTCTATCAAATGTTCTATCAAATGTTCTATCAAATGTTCTATCAAATGTTATATCAAATGTTCTATCAAATGTTCTATCAAATGTTATATCAAATATTCTATGTTCTATCAAATGTTCTATCAAATGTTCTTTAAAATGTTATATCAAATGTCATATCAAATATTCTATGTTCCATCAAATGTCCTATCACATGTTCTATCAAATGTTCTATCAAATATTCTATGTTATATCAAATGTTCTATCAAATGTTCTATCAAATGTCATATCAAATGTTCTATCAAATGTCATATCAAATGTTCTATCAAATGTTCTATCAAATGTCATATCAAATGTTCTATCAAATGTCCTATCAAATGTTATATCAAATGTTCTATCAAATGTTCTTTAAAATGTTCTATCAAATGTTATATCAAATATTCTATGTTCTATCAAATGTTCTATCAAATGTTCTATCAAATGTCCTATCAAATGTTCTATCAAATGTCATATCAAATATTCTATGATCTATCAAATGTTCTATCAAATGTTCTATCAAATGTCCTATCAAATGTCCTATCAAATGTTCTATCAAATGTCATATCAAATGTTCTGTCAAATGTCCTATCAAATGTTATATCAAATGTTCTATCAAATGTTCTTTAAAATGTTCTATCAAATGTTATATCAAATATTCTATGTTCTATCAAATGTCCTATCAAATGTTCTATCAAATGTCCTATCAAATGTCCTATCAAATGTTCTATCAAATGTCATATCAAATGTTCTATCAAATGTTCTATCAAATGTTCTTTAAAATGTTCTATCAAATGTTATAACAAATATTCTATGTTCTATCAAATGTTCTATCAAATGTTATATCAAATATTCTATGTTCTATCAAATGTCCTATCAAATGTTCTATCAAATGTCCTATCAAATATTCTATGTTCTATTAAATGTTCTATCAAATGTTCTTTAAAATGTTCTATCAAATGTTCTATCAAATGTTCTATCAAATGTTCTATCAAATGTCCTATCAAATGTTATATCAAATGTTCTATCAAATGTTCTATCAAATGTTCTATCAAATGTTATATCAAATATTCTATGTTCTATCAAATGTCCTATCAAATGTTCTATCAAATGTCATATCAAATATTCTATGTTCTATCAAATGTTCTATCAAATGTTCTTTAAAATGTTATATCAAATGTCATATCAAATATTCTATGTTCTATCAAATGTCCTATCAAATGTTCTATCAAATGTTCTATCAAATATTCTATGTTCTATCGAATGTTCTATCAAATGTCCTATCAAATGTTCTATCAAATGTTCTATCAAATGTTCTATCAAATGTTCTATCAAATGTCCTATCAAATGTTCTATCAAATGTCATATCAAATATTCTATGTTCTATCAAATGTTCTATCAAATGTTCTATCACATATCCTATCAAATGTTCTATCAAATGTCCTATCAAATGTCCTATCAAATGTTCTATCAAATGTTCTATCAAATGTCCTATCAAATGTTCTATCAAATGTTCTATCAAATATTCTATGTTCTATCAAATGTTCTATCAAATGTTCTATCAAATGTCCTATCAAATGTTCTATCAAATGTCCTATCAAATGTTCTATCAAATGTTCTATCAAATATTCTATGTTCTATCGAATGTTCTATCAAATGTCCTATCAAATATTCTATCAAATGTTCTATCAAATATTCTATGTTCTATCAAATGTCCTATCAAATGTTCTATCAAATATTCTATGTTCTATCAAATGTCCTATCAAATGTTCTATCAAATATTCTATGTTCTATCAAATGTCCTATCAAATGTTCTATCAAATGTTCTATCAAATATTCTATGTTCTATCAAATGTTCTATCAAATGTCCTATCAAATGTTCTATCAAATGTCCTATCAAATGTTCTATTTGATAGATAGTATAGGCTATTACCGTGATCATCGACATTACTATAAGACATAACTGCAAAAAGTAAACATGTTTTAACTCGGAACGTTTTTGATTGTCACGCTTTTCATTGGATACTATTTATTTACTTGGAGAAACTGGCTATTTTTAACATGCGATTACAAGTATATAAACATTGACCAACGAAAAACCCGGGAATAACCAAGGAAAGGAATGAATGAAGACCAAATTAGTTCAGAGAACTGGACTTCCACTGCTAATCTGTCACGCTGCAACAGTAATATTGTAAGTAACTTGAGATCACCTCCATTAATACCCGGGCAGTTTGCTACACTGATCTCGTAACCCCACTAGCGAGAGGTCTTTCATATCTGTCCACACACAGCAAGTGACGGCTCTCACACTACAGATATGTGCTTCCTGAATCCATCTTTTCAAAGTTCATCTGTTTTTCCTCAAACAACGTATGTCGTTTCTAAACCTTCATAATAATCTATGATTTTGTTGAAAGCTCTTTGTAACATTTTCTGCTTCCTGCTTTAGTTTTGTCTTCCCACTAATGAGGCAACTCACCTGTCAACGCCCACATGTGTATCTGTTGTGAGGCAGAGATGACAGCTACCAACTCAAGCATGTCAAGAGCTCACGAAGAAGATATTGAAAATATGAATTTGAACTATATATTTTTATGTGTGAAATATCTTATCTGTTCTCTTCTCAACATCTGTTAGGGTTCAGAATAGGATCATACAATGTGAAAATTGTGTTTTAAGAAGAGGTGAGAGATAATGGAAGGAAGAGATACTAGTCCACAACATGTGATCTTTCTGGAAACTGACTAACAGAATTGTTATATGACTGTTTTACTATGATTGCTATAAGAACTAGGACGATAATGATAGAAATGTTACAACAAATTTTAAATATGTTTAAATCATGTCCCCCACATCAAGAAACCATCAATAATTCAGCACCCTCCCTCCTTAATTACGCCATATCATGTTTAAACACTGCCCATAAAAATAATGTTTACAGAAAAAGTTTTAAAAAAACCAACAAGAATTATTTCAGATTATCATATATATATTTTTTTTTCAAATTTAAACAATGTAATTGGCACATTAAACAAGTTTTACAGCTTCAACTTTTTTCAATTTTCTTATCTCTCCTCATGTTAACAACTGTTTTCAACCTCCTCACTTCTCCCCATGTTAATAACTGTTTTCATCCTCCTCACCTCTCCCCATGTTAACAACTGTTTTCAACCTTCTCACCTCCTCCCATGTTAACAACTGTTTTCAACCTCCTCACCTCTTCCCATGTTAATCATTGTCAAACTTTTTCAGTTGATATATAGTCTAGTGAACGGAATGAACTGTGTCATTGTTTACAGTATTACTGCGATATTTTCTCATTTCGGCCAGCTACTTCAACAAGCTTTGGGTCACTGACCATATATGGGATTGGATAGCAAACCCCCATCCCATAACCTCCTTAGTCGCCTCTTGCGACATGCATGGAAGGTAAATAGTGTTTTTATTATTTGTTCTATTCTCACGGTGTTGCACTATTCAACATTAAGGTTGGGGGGGGGGAGGGGGGTAAGTAAATAATGTTTTCCTTTTTTTCACGCCATTGTGACGCGTATTGGGGAATGCGGTGCTAGACAGTGTTGTCTTTCCCAGAATTCTGGTACCCATTTTCTTAGGCTGGGTTGACCTAGGAACCGTTAGTTATTAAAAAATATTTTCAGTTTAACTGAAAACTGAACCTTGAAAGCATGTTCACTAACATCTGAGCTACCACTGCCCCAACGTTTGGGAGGTTGCAGCAAAAATGTGAGTGATTAGAAAAAGTTTTATTTACTGTGTGGTGTTTTTTTTTGTGATAAGAAAATACAAGAAAAATATCTGTAGGTAGTGGAAATATAGGTCGTTTAGTCATAGTACACATACAACGTGTGCATGAAAAACCTTTGTTGTACCCCCAACTGACAAAAGTCATGCCACATCTGTGGTTTGAACAGACTTCATTATGTTGCAATTTTAATCCGGGACGCTTATAAAGCAATGATAATTTACTGAACATAAATACTGCTATTAAAACCACTAGAACCAAACAATGTTCGGTTCGTGGCTACATCCTGTATAAGATGTGCTATCAATCTTGTAAAAAACTTGGTGATCGAAACGTCGATGTGTTCGATTTTGTATTGATACATTCTTTATCTGGATGTCATTTTGTTTATTGACATTTGCTATACAGAGTTGTCAAAAGATTAATCTTTCTTTTTAAATATATGTTTTTGTTGTATTTTGAATAGTCTTCTTGTAAAATGAGTTTATCATCTACTAAGTCTGCCTTCTTTGTGCTCTTCGAACGAAAAAGAGTTTTCGAGGTCAAAGCACTTGAATTACATTGCCTTGATTGTTAACACAAGTCAAACCACAACTGAATTAACGCCACAGCCCAGAATTGGATTTATCAAATATAGACCACATAAACCGGAAGTATGTAGACTTATAGGACAAAATAGGGTACAGTAGAGTTTCAAAGCTCAGGCAGGAAGTCGATGTGGTAGTGTTGGCAAGGTAGAGTTAATAGAAGGAAACAGCAATCCAAACCTGAAGTTATTGTCCTTGTTCCACAAGAACATGCAGCTTTGCTTCCAGGCAAGGTCTCCTGGTGTGCGAACCAGGAAACAATAAACCAATAAAGCCATCTTGCTGCCAGAGGTTCTTGTTGGTAAGGGTCTGAACTTATCATATCCATATTTTCTGCTTGTAGATTTGATAATATTGGCGTATCTGTTTCTCTGTTGTATTTTTGTTGTTAAATATAATTGTTCACAGAAGATAGAAAATAAAACTGAAGAAATGATGCGATAACTGACAGTAAATATAAATTTAACCACAGCAGATTAATTCATTGCAGTAGTGGGAATTTTATACAGAAAATAATATCATTGTAGAACTGGTTTCATAAAGTTTATTAGACAAAACTTGGAACAGGGAAATAAAGTTGTTCTAATCACTGGAGCTGTGCACATCTCTACTCCAGGGTTGTAAGGAAAGCAAAGCGAGGATGGATCAATACAAAGTCAGACAGAATTCCAGGTATTTGCAGTTTGCTTTCATGCCGATGCCGCTATGTTTCTAGTGGTTGATGGAGGAGATCATTCGCATGTAGATGATGTCTGTATGAGGAGAAGGTTACTATACAATAAAGCTGTGCAAATATTGCCCCAGAGTCAAATCCGGCGCTCCATTTTTTTCTCTGCCCGCCAGGCTATTCTTGAAATGTAATATATAAACTGGATCAGAAAACACTATTTGTTCCCCAACACAAAAAACACTATTTGATCCCCAGTTAAGAAATCACTATTTGATGCAAAGCCGACAATACCCTATTTGTTTCACACCCGAGATAACGCTATTTGATACCCTGCCGAGAAAACACTATTTGGTCCCCAGCCTAGAAAACACTATTTGATGCCTGCCGAGAAAACACAATTTAGTCCTAGTCAAGAAAACACTATTTAGAACCCCAGCCGAGAAAACACTATTGGTCCTCAGCCGAGAAAACACTAATTTAGAGTTCCAAAAGATCAAAACAAACATTTTTTCGGCACAAAATCCAAAATCTGCGGAGTTTGAAAAAAGCTCAGTCTAGAAGGAACTAATATAGACACACACACATCGCATCATTAGCAAGAGGTAGGCAGAGAAACAAGTGGGAGAATAACATCACACGATGGACAGGTTACAGTCTAGCAAAGTGTACCACCAAGACAAGAGATAGGAGATGTTGGAGATACGTTGCCGCCAACATTCGTTGCGGAGACGGCACTTAATGATGATGATGATCGCATCATATCCTTAAACCACAACCGAACACATTCCGTTCTGTGGACTGCATTCTGATAGTTTGTAAAGTTCCGAAAACACAACAGTGCGCACAGCGTGCTAAAGTTGAGGTGGGTGTGCAAAAATGTGTTGTCGTCCATTCTCTAACTCCATCTGGGTCACTCTTATAGCAAGATAATGACAGTAGAATACAGTCCGGGGAACTGAGATGCTATCTGTTGTGTCTTATGTCCGTCAATGGCCAAGTAAATTCGAACTTTTGCGGTTGTATCGACCTGATCACAGACGTCCACCGTTGTACAGATAAGCCAAGATGTCGTCACTACAGCGATCACAGAAGAAGCCAAAGGAAAGGAGTAGATGATTGACCCCAAACCGTCGAAAGTAAAGACCTCTGCTCTGTATAGAAAGTAAACAAGCCGTCATTCGTGACGTTTGTGATTATTGTCGTGTTTCCGTTAGTCACTATTTATATTCTTGGAGTCGCATGCCAAAAATAGACACGGTCGATCAACGAGATGTACGGAAATAATCAGAGTTCAGGCTTTCAGGTCATATTTACTTTCTGTACACAGTTATTTACCGGAGTCCGTTGATGTTAACTTTCTGTACACAGTTATTTACCGGAGCCCTATATTTATTTACTTTCTGTACACAGTTATTTACCGGAGCCCTATATTTATTTACTTTCTGTACACAGTTATTTACTGGAGCCAGGGCATGTTTACTTTCTGTACACAGTTATTTACCGGAGCCCTATATTTATTTACTTTCTGTACACAGTTATTTACTGGAGCCAGGGCATGTTTACTTTCTGTACACAGTTATACACCGGAGCCCGGGCATGTTTACTTTCTGTACACAGTTATACACCGGAGCCCGGGCATGTTTACTTTCTGTACACAGTTATACACCGGAGCCCGGGCATGTTTACTTTCTGTACACAGTTATACACCGGAGCCCGGGCATGTTTACTTTCTGTACACAGTTATACACCGGAGCCCGGGCATGTTTACTTTCTGTACACAGTTATACACCGGAGCCCGGGCATGTTTACTTTCTGTACACAGTTATACACCGGAGCCCGGGCATGTTTACTTTCTGTACACAGTTATACACCGGAGCCCGGGCATGTTTACTTTCTGTACACAGTTATACACCGGAGCCCGGGCATGTTTACTTTCTGTACACAGTTATTTACTGGAGCCCGGGCATGCTTATTTTCTGTACACATGTCTTTACCGGAACCCAGTCATGTTTATTTTCTGTACACATGTCTTTACCGGAGCGCGGTACGGGTTAATTTCGTTGTACTCGAAATTCCCTGTATGTACTGCGTCCCTCTCAAGAAAGCTGCACGCCGTCTGAGGTAGGTACCGTCAAAGCACGTAGCTACATAATTTCAATAGATATCTCCGATAAAAGGTATCTATTTAACAATACGTCCTGATCACGATTCGAACCCACGCTCTCTTTCGTAAAGAAGACAATGTGATGAAACTTGAGTACACGCCTGAAACAGACTGAGTAGCCAATGTTCCGTTTCAACAGCTCAAGAAATGTAAGTGAAAATACCGGATTGAGAATAACAACACTAAACAACCAAGAAAGTGTTCTCCTTGTGATTTCCCAGACACGGAAAAATTATACGCAGCGTAAAATATGTTTTACGGTATCCAAGCAAATGTTAAAATACAAACTGTCATTCTGAACGTTTGCTTTGAAATTGGAAGCGTCAATCAAAGAGACGTTTTCAGGATAATAAAAACTTGCACTCGCACCTCCTGCGCGAAGATGAGGATGCTGAAATGATAACGTTGACGGTTTTATTTTCGCTTAAGATGAACGAACAGAGTTCTCTGACAGCTAAGACGTTGTTGACTTTTACTTCATTCCCGCAGGTGTTGCGATCAGAGATGTTTATCTTAATGTAGCATCTCCCGCACGCGAGTGCAAATTTCACAATCGATGAAGTGTCCTGCACAATTTGGTAACCGTGAGAGCATTGTAGCCAGAAGAATAAATGTATTAGGGAACAGATCAATAATAAATGGATGGATGATTGGTTTGTAAATAGATATGCAATAGGAATTTATATGTTTGTGCAATAGTCTTGTGCGATTTCTTTTATTAGCAGATCCATCCATCCATAGAATCGTAAACCCCCATCGACGACATCTCATTGATGTGAACATGAGGGCTTATTCCAGCAGAGGCTGCAAACAAACTAAGATTTGTGCGGGCCATAAACGAGCAGGACCATGGTTCGGTCCAATCAAGCAGATATGCTGACGCCAGTGATACTAGGCTGAAATGCGCACCAGCAACCATTGTATCATGCGTCTCTCCTAACTAACATGTCTGCACAGATGCTGGCATCCACAGAAAGTTGTATGTGAGCCTTGAGAAGCTTTCACATACTTTTTCTTTTTCTTCGTTCTCAAACTCATCCTTATTAACAGGATGTAGTTCAGAGAACGGAATGCGTTGCTGAAAATACAAGAAATATCCCTGACTGGTACATCTCAGGTCTCCACAGGATAAATCACTGTCACCACACAAGGCAACGGTTGGACAGGACAGCTACGTTGCCATGACTCATATCTATAACGATATTAGTAAGCAAATCTACCAAAAAATGGAAGTAAGGCAGGTTTTCTTTGTGATACTTTTAACTATTAAATGGGACAGCAAACAGCATCGACAAATTACCTTAGGTGATTTGGTAATAAAAATTACTATATTACAACACGCATCTAAGTTAACAGTAAATATAAGGTAATACTGCTGTGAAACGGAACAGCAATAGTACTTAGGTAGATGCAGATGCACCCACCTGCAGAATTAAATAACCCCTTCATCAAATGTCACGCAAGGAACAAACCATCATTTTCACACTTCGAACTGGCCACAACAGACTGCGAAGTCGCATGTTCCGAAAGCTGAATATTGAGGAGCCTGGCCTGCGCAACTGTGGACTGAGCCCAGAGACTGCAGAACACATTCTTCATGCCTGTCAACTTTACCAAGAAGAGATGGAGAAAATATAGCCTGCTGAGACGTCACTACTTCAGACTTAAGGGGGTTCCATGGATGACCTGAAGCGAATTACACAATTCATTGAGCTATTGGTGCTGTAACCTGATATCTGACTGAAGCTATTGGCGCTGTAACATGATATCTGACTGAAGCTATTGGTGCTGTAACCTGATATCTGACAGAAGTTATTGGCGCTGTAACCTGATATCTGACTGAAGCTATTGGTGCTGTAACCTGATATCTGACTGAATCTATTGGTGCTGTAACCTGATATCTGACAGACGTTATTGGCGCAGTAACATGATATCTGACTGAAGCTATTGGTGCTGTAACCTGATATCTCACAGAAGTTATTGGCGCTGTAACCTGATATCTGACTGAAGTTATTGGCGCTGTAACCTGATATCTGACTGAAGAACGATGAAGAGGAAGAAGAAGCTAAGACTCGAGACGACGATGGCTGCCATAACAAGGCTGAATATACTTTGGAAAAAATAAGATCAGTATCACAGTAAAGATCAATCTAGTGAAGATCGCTAGTACTAAGTTATACATTTATATGGATGTGAAACATGGACTCTCAATGCAGACAGGGTAAGAAGAATTTATTCTTTTGAAAACTGCTACTGACATTTGTTAAGAATTAGCTATATAGAACACAAGACAAATATATTTGTCAGGCAACAAATAAACAAACTTTCAGGTTATCAAGAACCACATTTGGCAGTGGTTAAACTTGTTTGGTTTGGACATGTAACGAAAAACGACTCGCTTGCCAAAATTATTTTGAAAGGAACAGTCTAGAGCATAAGGAGAAGAGGAGGACAGATAAAATGCTGGATTGATAACATCAAGGAATGGTCTGGACACGAATTTTCTATACTCTTTCGAATTCATTACGATAGAGGTATTTCGAGAGCTTTTTTTGTGCTGTCTCCAGTGTGGATCCTCTACCACCCTGGAGATATAGGTCTTATTATTATTATTAATATTATTATCTACCAAAATCAGAAAAAAATGTGATTCATTGGTTACTTAGTTACCAAAAGGAACAAATAACCTTTTTGGAACATGGTTATTGTGATAAATTCGATTCTAGTAAATATTACCATCACCGCAGTCTCTCATCATAATAAAGGCCCCATAAGGTAGTGCAAACTTGATGGGGGAGTCTCAATGTCCGTCGTAGATCAAGCAATCCATCTCATCTCATTCAAAGCAAATTATATTGTCATATATACGGTATGTTCAACTTCCACAATAGTTGAAATGTAATTATATTGTCATATATACGGTAAATTGAACTTCCACAACAGTTGAAATGTAATTTCCTATGCTTCATTTTTCGAAAAAAGATGTAAAATTCTTGTTTTTCATCACCTTTTTCTATTTCCATCTTCCAACTATCCATAAGAAACTTCAGGAAGAAACAAACCAGAGGTCTCACAATTCACAGCGTCCATAGAATGCTCTCGTCTCTTATTTCATGGAAATCAAATAAAGACTAAAGAATCGAAGACACAGAGTCCGGTACTTGTATAACAATTCGGCTATTTCCATCTTGAACAGCCACAGAGCTCATTTATTGCTTAATCAGACAAGAAATCAAGTCAGCTGTGAGTATGTGCAGAAATGTCCGACTTGTAAATATGTTTCACGTGGACACCGGATAAATCTGAGTGTTAGTAATGATAGTCATTCGGATTCAGTTCTGTTTGCATTATCCACGTAAACGCATGTGTGGCAACCGTGTTCTGCATGTCTGGTTCATGGTGTTATGAAGAGGACAACGTCTTCTTTTCATGCATGTCGTAGGAGGCGACTACGGGAAGTTAGAGGATAGGTTGACAACGAGTCAGTCATCTTTATAAAAAAAATTGTTGTCATTGCGTGTCTTTCCTAATTATTTTAAATATTTGTGTAATCTATCAAAGACATGCTGGCGTAAAAAAATCAATCATATCAAACATTAGGGGCAGACAGTCAAGGTTTTTAGGGCATGTGCTGAGAAGAACACAGCTTGAACACTTAATAACCACTGGAAAGATCAAAGGGAGAAGAGATAGGGGACGACAAAGAGAAAAGTTGCTATATGGGCTGTTATCGTGGCACGGAACAAGCTCACCAACCGAGATTATTGACAACACAAGAGACAGAGAGTCGTGGAGAAACATGATCGCCTACGCCAGTTGGCATGGCACTTGATTGATTGATTGATCAAAGATATCGATGGACACATGACATCGAAGACCCTCTGAACATGAAATTGGAAAAAATCTTGGCAGCTCGCGCAGAACCGTGAGACTTACAGAGTGGCATAGAGGACAGCATTCTGCAAAGGACACATTTTCAAACTTTTCTTCTTGGTTGTGTGTCTAAGAGTTCTTGGTTGTGTGTCTAAGAGTTCTTGGTTGTGTGTCTAAGAGTTCTTGGTTGGGTGTCTAAGAGTTCTTGGTTGGGTGTCTAAGAGTTCTTGGTTGGGTGTCTAAGAGTTTTTGGTTGGGTGTCTAAGAGTTCTTGGTTGGGTGTCTAAGAGTTCTTGGTTGGGTGTCTAGGAATTCTTGGTTGTGTGTCTAAGAGTCCTTGGTTGGGTGTCTAAGAGTTCTTGGTTGGGTGTCTAAGAGTTCTTGGTTGGGTGTCTAAGAGTTCTTGGTTGTGTGTCTAAGAGTTCTTGGTTGGGTGTCTAGGAATTCTTGGTTGGGTGTCTAAGAGTCCTTGGTTGGGTGTCTAAGAGTCCTTGGTTGGGTGTCTAAGAGTTCTTGGTTGGGTGTCTAAGAGTTCTTGGTTGGGTGTCTAAGAGTTCTTGGTTGGGTGTCTAGGAATTCTTGGTTGGGTGTCTAGGAATTCTTGATTGGGTGTCTAAGAGTCCTTGGTTGGGTGTCTAAGAGTCCTTGGTTGGGTGTCTAAGAGTCCTTGGTTGGGTGTCTAAGAGTTCTTGGTTGGGTGTCTAAGAGTTCTTGGTTGGGTGTCTAAGAGTTCTTGGTTGGGTGTCAAGGAATTCTTGGTTGGGTGTCTAAGAGTTCTTGGTTGGGTGTCTAAGAGTTCTTGGTTGGGTGTCTAGGAATTCTTGGTTGGGTGTCTAAGAGTCCTTGGTTGGGTGTCTAAGAGTTCTTGGTTGGGTGTCTAAGAGTTCTTGGTTGGGTGTCTAAGAGTTCTTGGTTGGGTGTCTAAGATGTTTTGGGGGTGGAGTTTGCTGTTTAATTCCAGAGGGTAAATGTGTTCAAGAAGCCATGCTGAAGGCACGTCAAAAAATGTAGCAGGTCAAAAAACACAGATATCGCAGCTGAGCTGTAAACGATGACACAACGGGCTCCGTTCTTCAGACTACATCCTGCTAATCTGCATGAACTTCCAACATCCAAGAATAAACGCAATAGATGTTTCTTAATCATGATGTCCACTCTGCTGTGTCCTCTCGGAGAACAACCCCTCCTTTTCTCACCCTTTTTCTTCGGCACTGATCAAACTTTATGAGCGACTTCTCCTCCTGAGAAAACACCCCCTCTAATTTTACCCTTTATCTCCCGCATTATGCTCACACTTTGTGAGTGACCTCTCCTCCTCTGAGTTGTGTTATGGCGGACAATTTCGGTGCGATATATGCACGCTTTTCTATATGAGACAACCTTATTAAGTAATGTCTAGATAACGTTGACTCGCTATATGATGGTACATTCGACGCCCTCATTCACCTCATTAGGCGTCTCTTACGACATGCATGATTCGTAACAGTGTCGCTATCCTTTGTTCACCATTTCAGCCCCTGGGAGCACCCATGATTTTTGTTCTCATCCGTTCTTCTATTTTGGTTACTTTACCTCACTCAGAACCCTTACATCTGTTCCAATCAGACGTTGTTTCTTTATTATCCTTATCCGTGTAGTAATGCTAGTTCATTTTTGTTCCTGATGAAGAAATATTAGTCGAAACGTTTACATTTATGCTTCAATTTTAAAATATTTATTTTAGCAAATGGTAACACCTCTCCAACATTTTTTCCGTTCATACTGTAATTTTTGCATAATCACACCATGTTTCTTATTTTCCAGTTTATTGCCAGGTTACCCTTGACAGCCTGACAATATATGTCTCATCCCATACATCTTACTTTTATATATATATATATATATATAATGTACATAAGACATTTTAATTCGGGAACTGGGACAGGGCGAAACAGGACATCAATCCGTGCGCAGTCTCAGTGACGCCTTTTGCATTCTTCTCGTAGGCAGCATGGAGAGACAGCCCAGTGCACACCATGTCAGCTCAAGAGGAACTTTTAAGTGCGACGTTGTCAGGCAGAAATGATAAATTTGCCAGCGCCTGAAAATTATCGTTTCAGAAAGGCCGCTAATCTACGTGCCTGTCGACGTGAGCTGTTTCGTGTCTGCTCGCTCTAGCCTTGCTTCGCGACGTATTTTTTTGTTGTTTCTCTCATCGCCACATGCGTTCTCAAATTGGTTGTGAATGTAGACTTGCTTGTCATTTCAAAGGAAGTATATGTCAATTGTCGGTTTTTGTGGCAGAGAGGTTAGTTAGTCTTATAATATCTATTCGTTTGAACATTCACTATGTTCTTCTGTGTTCGTTCTCAAACTCATGTATTTCAGCAGGATGCAATCTGGAGAACAGAATGTGTTGCATCATTGTTTACAGGTTGGGTGCGATAACTGCTACTTTAGTGCATAACACATCCAAATTCAGCATAACAGCTGGGTGCTCTGACTATGTATTGAATGTCTAAGAGAACATCCCCCCCCCCTAAAAAAACGCAAAAAAAACCAAAACAACAACAGCTTCAATCGCATCTTACATGTACGCGTGGGATGGTGTGAGGAAGTTGTTTTTCCTTTAGGCTCCCCATTCGTAGTTTCACTTGTAGTTCCACTTGTAGTTCCACCTGTAGTTCCACTTGTATTTCCACCTGTAGTTCCACTTCTATTTCCACCTATAGTTCCACTTGTAGTTCCACCTGTAGTTCCACTTGTATTTCCACCTGTAGTTCCAATTGTAGCTCAAAGTATTACTTTCTGAACTTATTGCACTATAAAAACGTGTTAATGTGCCTGACCATCTAGTGAAATGTCTTGGCCGGCCGGATATGGCCTCCGGACCGCATTTTTTCAACGCCTAATCAAAGCCTTCATTCACAAAAACTAGTCCAGTTGCAATCACTGGCTTGTTTCCTATGCTCATGTGCAGACGTCATTTATAGCTCATGAAACTAGCGTTCCTTTCCATGATCTTTCCATTTTATTGTCATGTTCAGTTGCTCTTGATGTCTTCTTCTTCTTGGTCTGCCTCATCTTCTTACACCTGGCATCATCCCCTCCATTAGTGAAGTCACAATTTCTATGTTGAATTGGAATTTGAAAATTTCTTAGTTGTTTTTAGTGTTATGTTACACTTCTTCTTCTGCAGACTTTCACAAACTCCTGCAGATTAGCAGGAAGTTGTCATGAGAACAGTAAGCGTTGTGTCATGGTTTACACCTTGTCTGCGATGTCTGTGCCTTTCGTCCTTACACATGCAACTTCAGCATGATTTCTGTGTCGCATGGAAAGCATGGAAACATATTTCCTTTACTGTACTCCCCTTTCAGGCCTAAAGTTGGCGTTCTGTTACAAAACCACACACATTCTAAATGAACTTATACTGGGCGTTCTTTGATGTATGTTCCTCTGCACAAGTTCTCAAAATCCTGTACCTTAGCTGGAAATGGTCCAAAGAACGGAATGAGTTGATCCACGATTTACAATGTCTGTGCGATATCTGCGGCTATGACTGAAGCATTCTTCGTCAACAGGACTATTAGGTCACTAGGTACCAGTAATGACTTCTTCTTCTTCTGCGTTCGTTCTCAAATTCCTGCAGATTAGCAGGATGTAGTCCAGAGAACGGAATGCGTTGTGTCATGGTTTACAGCATTGATGCGATATCTGCGCCTTTCGGCCTAACACATCCGACGTCAGCATGGCTTTGGGTCACTGACACTATATGGGATGGGACAGCCAACTCCATCCCATAACCTCCTTAGTCGCCTTTTACGACATGCGTGGAAGGTAAACAGTGTTGCTATTATTTGCTCCCCTTTCGGGCCCAGGCAACACACGGGCGACCAGTAATGACGATACCGGTCTGAAGGTGTTGCTGCTTATCCCCCCCCCCCTCTTTCATCCTCACAGTTGCAGCCACGCTAACGACAATACCAGCGCTGCCAATCTATTGCCTATGGCAAGTGTCTCATTTAGTTGCTTGGTGATGTGTATGGTAGTTGCGTGGTGATGTGTATGGTAGTTGCTTGGTGATGTGTATGGTAGTTGCTAGGCTCCTCATCCAACGATCTATGGGCTCATGCCGGTTTTGACACATTGTCATTGTGTAATATATGCATGTGTTTCTTCTTCGTTCATTCTCAAACTCCCGATGGATCTCCCTTACAGCAGGACCATGGTCCTAATAGATTTCCAGCAGGATGTAGTCCAGAGAATGGAAATGCGTTGTGTCGCAGTTTTATTTGCGCCAGTGACCCGACACATCCGTCTTCGGCGGATGCATGTGTTTGTGATCTATTGTTTTGTTCCATATAATGTGTTTTATTTATCTGGCCTTGGCGAGAGGAGCATGCTTCTGACGTCATCCAGTGCAGGACATTCAAACAGGTGGTGGCCATCAGTTTCATAGCGATGAGTGCACATAAAAGGGTACCGCACTACTCTCGACGGACCCAAAATTAGCAATTAACCGAGATCACAATAGTACATAGTAGAAAATGGAGAGCAGAAACCGCAGGTGATTTCATGACTTTTGTTGTCTAATTTCCTTGAATCTATGGGAATTTCTGTGTGTCATTGGTGTGCAATCTTTTTGAACGCACATAATTCAACAATTGTTTCAGTGTGTCTCTCTTTAAGTGGAACGTCCTACTGTCTGGTCATTTACAATTCAATGTTTCTTGTTCGGTGTTTGTGTGGTTCTTGAGAAAGGTCCCAGCTGGACTGGAACGTGGAAAAAATTCCTTGTCATTTTGTTTATTGTTAGTTATTTATTTTTAACATTGTTAGTTAGGCGTTAATAGTAACACGCATGATGTGGTTGCGTCCGTGGGTCTCACCAATGGCCCACTAAACATACCACCCATGCAACAGAACACCTTAGTGGATGACATGCCGTTATATTGAGGTTATCTTAGAGAAGCTTCATGGTACGCCATCTATACAATTATGCTTTTATTTTATTGTTGAAATGTGTTTCATGTTTACCTGAGTATATATGTATGCACCCTCTGTGGTTGAGAGGGAGCCAGAGATGTACTGCGCAGCACTGGGGAGGAGGAAACTGATAGCACTGGTTTTTCCTATTGCTGAAACCCATCATAGAGGCACAGTGACTCAGGACGTGACAATCATTTTGACTTGAACATTTGGTTGCATGCCTGGAGCAATAGAGAAGTTCAGTATAACCAGTAGTCAATTGGTGGCGGGGAATGAGCACAGTGAACCATATCTTGGCTGCAGGTACGGAGCAGTGCATAGGTTGAAACCTTCTTAGTGTGATGTGATAGTTGTTCACTGGCTGTAACCTGGGGTGGGCCAACAATCCACAGACTTCCAAGCAATATAATGCCATTTCTTCTTCTTCTTCAGCGTTCATTCTCAAACTCCTGCTGGATCTCTCCTGTAACAGTACTACTAGATCTCCAGCAGAATGCAGTCCAGAGAATGGAAATGCGTTGTGTCGCCGTTTTATTTGCGACAATGGCCCGACACATCCGTCTTCGGCGGTATAATGCCATTTAATGGCATTAGGTCAAAGGGCATGAGCCCATGGACCGCTGGATCAGCAACCAACCAACCATTAATAGTAACATTAGTATTTATAATTTTTATGTCTTCGACCACACCGTATGCCTAATGTATATTATCAACCTACTATGAATATGGTAGACACACAGATAACTGGATAGGTATGTAAATTCCTAAAGAACAACACAAATTTATCGTTAGTATGTGCCAGAAGACCTCAGTACTACAATGACCAAATTAAATAAAAGTAATACTGTAATCTGCCACGTGTGCAGTAAAATGCGACAAAGGAGGGTTGAGTGTAACTACTTCATTAAATTGAAAAGTCAATGCAGCTAAAACTAAGAATAATAGCACTGTTTTTCCTTCAATGCACGTTGTAAAATGAGTCAAATTATAATATATGGTGGAGTTGGCTGTCTCATCTAATATATGGTGGAGTTAGCTGTCCCATCTAATATATGGTGGAGTTTGCTGTCTCATCTAATATATGGTGGAGTTGGCTGTCTCATCTAATATATGGTGGAGTTAGCTGTCCCATCTAATATATGGTGGAGTTGGCTGTCTCATCTAATATATGGTGGAGTTGGCTGTCTCATCTAATATATGGTGGAGTTGGCTGTCCCATCTAATATATGGTGGAGTTGGCTGTCCCATCTAATATATGTGGGAGTTGGCTGTCCCATCTAATATATGGTGGAGTTGGCCGTCCCATCCAATATATGGTGGAATTGAATGTACCATCCAATATATGAATGAAAAACCATGCTGATGTCGAATTTATCAGGCTAAAATACGCAGATATCGCAACAAATTGATAAATCACGATACATGTGTATTCCGTTCTCATGGACTGCATCCTGTTGATTTGCAGGAGTTTGAGAACGAACGAAGAATAAAACAAAACGATTTCACGATAATTTATAGCATAAATGTCATAAGAGGCGACTAGGGAGGTTTGTGGGTGGGCTTAGCTGTCTCATCTAATGGAGTATAGAGTGTCAAAATGACTCAGAAACAATGCTATGATCTCGGATATGTCAGGCCGAAAGGATCAGACATCACAGCCAAGCTATACACGATGTTACAGCGCATTTTGTTCCTCTGACTACATCATGCCAGTCAATAGAAGTTTGAGAAAGAGAAAGATTTGTATAACAAAATAACAAAAAACTTAACAATATTAGCCACATATCCTGTTCTTGATGTATCCTTGATGACAACGATGACGTATAGCCGGATTAGACTTTGTCAGGTAGGATAGATAATATTTACGTAAAATTCTATCTGAAGTGACATCTTGCTGAAAGGACATGTGTCCTGATGTATGCTTGTCCACGTGAACCATTACCCTGTTCTAGCAAAGTAAACATAAATGACTTCGTCGCTTCTTTGACTTTTTATTCTTCTTCCTTTGTGGTCGTTCTCATTCTCTTGCAGATTAGCATGGCTTTGTTCCAATTGGTACATGGATATATAAGCTGCCGTGGACATGCGGGGTCAGAAGCAGCGAAAGAGCAGACTCACTGGCGGGCAATGCTCTAGTTGATGGCATAGTATTGAAAAGAGTTAGGATAGACCTAATGAAGTCATTCATACATTTGCTACATAGTGAAAAAGACAACACTGGAGATGGTAGAATGCATGTATAAAGAGTAAAATAAGTGAATAAGGCTAGGTGAGATGGTGTGTCCTCTCTAGAAAAATCCTATGATCATACTGTCAGCATCTGACTGGGACTGTGGATCCGAATATTCGTGAATCGCTGCTGGAAAGAAGAGTGGAATACTTATGGGAGAGACTCTTGTTCCACGATGCTCTTTTCTAAACGATAACCAAGGAACAAGACGTGCTTTAGTGTACTTCTATCCAACTACTGTGCGTGTCACACTTAGTGTACTTCTATCCAACTACTGTGTGTCTCACATTTAGTGTACTTATATCCAACTACTGTGCTTCTCACACTTACAGTACTTATATCCAACTACTGTGTGTCTCACACTTAGTGTACTTCTATCCAACTACTGTGTGTCTCACATTTAGTGTACTTATTTCCAACTACTGTGTGTCTCACACTTAGTGTACTTCAACTACTGTGTTTCTCACACTTAGTGTACTTCTATCCAACTACTGTGTGTCTCACATTTAGTGTACTTCTATCCAACTACTGTGCTTCTCACACTTACAGTACTTATATCCAACTACTGTGTGTCTCACACTTAGTGTACTTCTATCCAACTACTGTGTGTCTCACATTTAGTGTACTTATTTCCAACTACTGTGTGTCTCACACTTAGTGTACTTCAACTACTGTGTTTCTCACACTTAGTGTACTTCTATCCAACTACTGTGAGTCTCCTGTTACGCATATTCATGTTTGTTCTGGATGACATAACTGTCAAATCCCGTTATAGCAACTTGTTCCGGTCCAACGAAATATGTATGTAATGCATATAAATATTGCTATACTCAGTATAAATCGTAACGGATAAATATGGTTGGGGATGTTGACAAGTGTTGTTAAATAGGATTTTTTAAATATAAAAGGATATGCATGCTGTTGCGTCTGTGGTTCTCATCAATGGCCCACTAGACAGACCACTTATTCACTAGAAATGAAATTTCTAGAAGTTCACTAGAAAACCTTAGCAGATGACATGACGTTATATTGAGGCTCTCTTATGGAAGTTTGGTAGCATGCCATTTATATAATTATAGACCATCTGGTAGAAGGATCATTCAATAGGCATTGCACTAAGCCGAAGAGCTGAAGTCTCCTGGATATGAAATTAAGCTCAGAATAACCACCCCACTGAACCATAGGAAGTAAGAGCTAATCGCTCGCAATTCCTGGGGTTCTCAATCAATCATATCAATCATATAAATGGATACGTTATAGAAGGATTCCGCTGTATTAAGCTCGCGAGAATTGAAAATGTGTGGCCGTATGATTCCGGGCCTGAGAGGGGAGCAAAGAATATCAACACTGTTTACGTTCCATGCATGACGTAAGAGGCGATTAAGGAGGTTATGGGATGGAGTTGTCTGCCCCATACCATATAGGTTAGTGACCGAAAGTCATGCTGAAGTCGGATGTGTCAGTCCGAAAGGCGCAGTATCGCAACAATGCTGTAAACCATGACACAACGCATTCCGTTCTGCGGACTACATCCTGCTAACCTGCAGGAGTTTGTGTATGAACACAGAAGAGGAAATTGGTGATTTCTTTTTCTGCCACAGTTATAACTCATCCAGAAATTTCTCTATTTGTCTTTCTTTTACTCTTTTCCCCTTAATCTTTCTGGTTGTTACGAATGTTCAAGTTTTACTTTTCTCATAATTTTCATCAAATTTCCTAAAATCTGTATTGTCTGCTTCTAATTTTTTGCTATATTTTGTCGTTTTACTCTAGCATCTCTGAGACCTTCTACGTTAGTTTTCTTGGTTGCCCATGGAATTTTCATCATTCTTCTTTGAAAACCACATCTCATTTACCTCCAGCTTGTTTTGAGCACTTTTCTTTCAATATTTAATATAACATCGTAAACTGCTTCCTAATTTCTCGATTATTCCATAACATCAGTTACTGTATTCCCTAACATCAGTGGCTATGTTTCCTAACATTAGTGGCAGCGTTCCCAAACATCAGTGTTCCCTAACATTAGTGACTATATTCCCTAATACTAGTGGCTGTATTTACTAACCCCACCTCATGGTCTATACACCCCTGACAAAAACATTAAAAAAACAGACCAGGACGTGACATGAACTGATAAAAACTTGACTAGTGTTTACTTGTCAAGAGAGATTAGATTACATCAAATACATCTTGTTGCTAAGGATATACACTTTATATATTCACTGACACAACACTCGTACAAGACAGTGCACACTAACCCACACCAGTATGAAACACTGCAAAAAAGTTACTATATCACCCCAGTTTAGATGATATATTATATTACGTTTCGTAACAGATGACATCTCCAGTTTTGTAAACAGCTTAGACAATTTCTTTAGTTTCGTAACATTTGACATGAACAATTTATCAACTACACAATGACTGACCAGTTTGTAGATATATATTTTCTTCTTCTTCTGTGTTCGTTCACAAAATCCAATAGAATAAAGGATATGGTCTGGAGAACGGAATGCTTTGTGTCATCGTTTACAGCTTGGCTGAGATATATGCGCTTTCCGGCCTAACATATCCGGCTACAGAATGTTGATTGACAATAAATAGAGCAGGTAAATAGTCTTAGTAAGACTTTCCCGTTGCCTTGTTATCATTTCTTCTATTGTTAAATGTCTTAAAGTGTATTCCATATTTAGTACTATCATTTATTATGATTTCGTCTTTTTCTATCGTTGAGACCGTCATATTGATGCTTCCAACAAAGGCAGCAGTCACCCCGAGTTGCCAGCAGTGTCACAAAGTTTGTCATGTGTTTTTTTTTAAAATAAAGGCCTTACAGTCGAAACTTAGATTCAGTCTGTTTTGTATCATTTTAAACACTATTTCTATCATGCCAGTCAGTGAACTATACAACTTTCATTTCTAAGTTTATTCTCATACTCCTGCAGATAGCAGGATGTGTTCCGGAGAATGGAATGCATTGTATCAATGTTTACCACCTTCGAGGTCATCTCCTTGAAGTGGAGATGGGGCTTAGTCCAGCCAAAAGAGGCTGGAAACAAAGTTCGGTCGGGTTATCCCTGACATCGATTAGGACCACAATCCTGCCCAAGAAAACACTGTTGCTGAAGTCGGAGATATCAGGCCGAGAGGCACGCACGAAACTATGGTACCACGAAACACGACTAGATATCATGTTTTAACAATATCATTGCATACAGCCTGGCTGCGATATCCACCTTTCGACCTGACACAGCTGATATCACAATTTTTCTGTGTGGCTTTGACCCTCTAGAGCAGGACTATTTAATTGCCGGCCCGCGGAGGCCTAGTAAGTGGCCCGCGGATCATTGCTTAAACAGTGAAATAAAGTTACAAAAAAACTACATATATAAAATCATCAATTTGTTTTTTTTATAAATCTTTGAGAAAAATAAAAACTATAACTATACTCCTATAGTATGAAATATAAATAATTTTTTTAGGCTGGGATTCGAACCTCCAGCCCGTGATGATACCCATTTTCTATATTTTGGCCCCCGATTAAATATAGTTAAATAGCCCGGCTCTAGCGGGTGGAACAACCAACTTCACACACATATCTCCTTAGTCGTCACTTACGACATGCATGATAGGTGTTGCTATTCTATGCCCCTCTGTCCATCCTCTTCAACAGAGGAGCATCATTACGAAATAATCTCATCGTTGTGTGGAGATTCTAACTTAAATATAACTCCCACATTCATTCAAACTAATCTCCCTACACATAGTTCATCTACCTCGTATATCTCCGCCTCTGACTAAGAATATGGATTGGAAAGCGACTACGACGCCACATCTTCCGGGACTTTCATTTCAATGACAGATTGGAACGTGAGTCGGTCGCGTCACGTGCGTGTCTTCCCTCTCAGGTTTGAATGATTGCGTCCTGTGGCTCAAAAACAAATTGATGAACAGCGTTGAAGACATGGTGAGAGCTGTAAGTCAACTCACCGCTCAAGACAAGCATTCTGTATTTATTCTCTTGATGACATCCCCCAGCGTACTTAACGCTTTATCAAAGATGACGGCCATTTCTCACAACCATTTTTTTCCCCCATCCTATTCTGTACCTTTGTAAAAAATGTTTATGGAAGTAGATAGACAGTGCATCAGTTATCAGAATATGTGCATGTTTTTGTTATTGTTTAGGCAAGCGTTGAGGGTAGCGATAATTTTGCAATATTGTATTTATTTGTTACATGTTTAGTGAATATCAACGCAGAGTTATCTCTTGCAGATTATAGAAATAATTCTTACAGCTGACAGGAATTGAACCAGGTCTGTTCTAGCAGCACCGAATCGCTTTGCAACACAAGTAAACAGGTTTTCCGTACTTGACCAACCACATCCCCAAAAAAAAAAGATATGGCGCGGTCAAGACTTTCAACCTGTGTACTCAAGTCACTGAGAACAGACCAATCGAGACAAGGACTATTACATCAACGAACATCCCGTACAAGTATTAAAGTATCCTCAGGAGCACAAACATAGAACATGCATATTTGTACACAAGGACATAAAGGCCTTCATGTAATTATAGAATCAAGATTATAGAATCATGATTGCTTACGTATGGTCTTCCGTGAGACAACTGGAGTCTGGACTTATAATTCAGGATGCAAAGAATAAGAAGTCTTCTTTCCAGACATGTCGTCGGAGACGATTAAGGAAAGTTGAGTAATATCTTCTTCTTCGTCGTCGGTCGTCCTGAAAAGGACGTTTGTGGCGTAGTGTCTGTTTACAGTGTTGCTGCGATACTGCAGCTTTTGGTCGACATATCCGACTTCTGCACGGTTATTTTTGTGGATGGGTTGTCCTTCCCTCTTCGATCCCTAGAACTTGGCCAGGCTACATTACTCTATTCCTGTTTCCAGACCCACTGTGTGTCGCTAGTCCCCAGCACTCTGGTGTGCTTGGCATCTTGGGTCCTAGTTGAGTAATATGCTGGCAAGATGTCACGTGTGGAAAAGTCATTATTACTGCATGTGGTGTGTAATTTTTTTAATGTTTACCTTCTGTGAAATGGTTCCCGAAGAGGACGGAGACATGACTGCCAGTGAACATTACGCCCATGTCCTTGTGCGGTAGATTCCTAAATAGCAGGGAATTCTAAGTGAGACATCACTGCAGATGGATAAAAACATCTGACGGAAGAAAGATGAACTAGTTAACCCAGCGGTATAAGCTGCACTTGTGGTAGTAGGTAGTGATCTTGGTATACTGTTACAATGAAATGTCTCCAATTGGGGACTAAACAAGCATCCATAAAGAACCTCCCCCCCCCCAATCCCTTTACGCAACCAAGTCTTTGAGACAGTACGCGTTTAGAGTGTCACCGTTGTTACTCGACTGAGAAGCACCTATGTTTTTGTCAGTAGACTGGGCTGGTCAGAGCTGGCTGGACACAGTTTAGGGATTATATCATCATCATCATCATCCTCATAGTCATTATTTACGCACACATAGAAGAACAGAATCACATTATATTTTTTATTACTGCGCACATTTTGTGTATTCAAAATCCTGAACACTTATGTCAATCAGCGTCACTAATATCGGTTGATGTGACTTATGTCAATCAGCGTCACTAATATCGGTTGATGTGACTTATGTCAATCAGCGTCACTAATATCGGTTGATGTGACTTATGTCAATCAGCGTCACTAATATCGGTTGATGTGACTTATGTCAATCAGCGTCACTAATATCGGTTGATGTGACTTATGTCAATCAGCGTCACTAATATCGGTTGATGTGACTTATGTCAATCAGCGTCACTAATATCGATTGATGTGACTTATGTCAATCAGCGTCACTAATATCGGTTGATGTAACTTATGTCAATCAGCGTCACTAATATCGGTTGATGTGACTTATGTCAATCAGCGTCACTAATATCGGTTGATGTGACTTATGTCAATCAGCGTCACTAATATCGATTGATGTGACTTATGCCAATCAGGGTCACTAATATCGATTGATGTGACTTATACCAATCAGGGTCACTAATATCGGTTGATGTGACTTATGTCAATCAGGGTCACTAATATCGATTGATGTGACTTATGTCAATCAGCGTCACTAATATCGGTTGATGTGACTTATGTCAATCAGCGTCACTAATATCGATTGATGTGACTTATGTCAATCAGCGTCACTAATATCGATTGATGTGACTTATGTCAATCAGCGTCACTAATATCGGTTGATGTGACTTATGTCAATCAGCGTCACTAATATCGGTTGATGTGACTTATGTCAATCAGCGTCACTAATATCGGTTGATGTGACTTATGTCAATCAGCGTCACTAATATCGGTTGATGTGACTTATGTCAATCAGCGTCACTAATATCGGTTGATGTGACTTATGTCAATCAGCGTCACTAATATCGGTTGATGTGACTTATGTCAATCAGCGTCACTAATATCGGTTGATGTGACTTATGTCAATCAGCGTCACTAATATCGATTGATGTGACTTATGTCAATCAGGGTCACTAATATCGATTGATGTGACTTATGTCAATCAGGGTCACTAATATCGGTTGATGTGACCTATGTCAATCAGCGTCACTAATATCGATTGATGTGTCCTATGTCAATCAGCGTCACTAATATCGATTGATGTGTCCTATGTCAATCAGCGTCACTAATATCGATTGATGTGTCCTATGTCAATCAGGGTCACTAATATCGGTTGATGTGACTTATGTCAATCAGCGTCACTAATATCGATTGATGTGACTTATGTCAATCAGGGTCACTAATATCGGTTGATGTGACTTATGTCAATCAGCGTCACTAATATCGATTGATGTGACTTATGTCAATCAGCGTCACTAATATCGGTTGATGTGACTTATGTCAATCAGCGTCACTAATATCGATTGATGTGACTTATGTCAATCAGGGTCACTAATATCGGTTGATGTGTCCTATGTCAATCAACGTCACTAATATCGGTTGATGTGACTTATGTCAATCAGCGTCACTAATATCGATTGATGTGACTTATGTCAATCAGCGTCACTAATATCGATTGATGTGACTTATGTCAATCAGGGTCACTAATATCGGTTGATGTGTCCTATGTCAATCAACGTCACTAATATCGGTTGATGTGACTTATGTCAATCAGCGTCACTAATATCGATTGATGTGACTTATGTAAATCAGGGTCACTAATATCGGTTGATGTGTCCTATGTCAATCAACGTCACTAATATCGGTTGATGTGACTTATGTCAATCAGCGTCACTAATATCGATTGATGTGTCCTATGTCAATCAACGTCACTAATATCGGTTGATGTGACTTATGTCAATCAGGGTCACTAATATCGGTTGATGTGTCCTATGTCAATCAACGTCACTAATATCGGTTGATGTGACTTATGTCAATCAGGGTCACTAATATCGGTTGATGTGTCCTATGTCAATCAACGTCACTAATATCGGTTGATGTGACTTATGTCAATCAGCGTCACTAATATCGATTGATGTGACTTATGTCAATCAGGGTCACTAATATCGGTTGATGTGTCCTATGTCAATCAACGTCACTAATATCGGTTGATGTGACTTATGTCAATCAGCGTCACTAATATCGATTGATGTGACTTATGTCAATCAGGGTCACTAATATCGGTTGATGTGTCCTATGTCAATCAACGTCACTAATATCGGTTGATGTGTCCTATGTCAATCAACGTCACTAATATCGGTTGATGTGACTTATGTCAATCAGCGTCACTAATATCGGTTGATGTGTCCTATGTCAATCAACGTCACTAATATCGGTTTATGTGACTTATGTCAATCAGGGTCACTAATATCGGTTGATGTGTCCTATGTCAATCAACGTCACTAATATCGATTGATGTGTCCTATGTCAATCAGCGTCACTAATATAGATTGATGTGTCCTATGTCAATCAGGGTCACTAATATCGGTTGATGTGACTTATGTCAATCAGCGTCACTAATATCGATTGATGTGACTTATGTCAATCAGGGTCACTAATATCGGTTGATGTGACTTATGTCAATCAGCGTCACTAATATCGATTGATGTGACTTATGTCAATCAGCGTCACTAATATCGGTTGATGTGACTTATGTCAATCAGCGTCACTAATATCGATTGATGTGACTTATGTCAATCAGGGTCACTAATATCGGTTGATGTGTCCTATGTCAGTCAACGTCACTAATATCGGTTGATGTGACTTATGTCAATCAGCGTCACTAATATCGATTGATGTGACTTATGTCAATCAGCGTCACTAATATCGATTGATGTGACTTATGTCAATCAGGGTCACTAATATCGGTTGATGTGTCCTATGTCAATCAACGTCACTAATATCGGTTGATGTGACTTATGTCAATCAGCGTCACTAATATCGATTGATGTGACTTATGTCAATCAGGGTCACTAATATCGGTTGATGTGTCCTATGTCAATCAACGTCACTAATATCGGTTGATGTGACTTATGTCAATCAGCGTCACTAATATCGATTGATGTGACTTATGTCAAACAGGGTCACTAATATCGGTTGATGTGTCCTATGTCAATCAACGTCACTAATATCGGTTGATGTGTCCTATGTCAATCAGCGTCACTAATATCGGTTGATGTGACTTATGTCAATCAACGTCACTAATATCGGTTGATGTGTCCTATGTCAATCAACGTCACTAATATCGGTTGATGTGACTTATGTCAATCAGCGTCACTAATATCGATTGATGTGACTTATGTCAATCAGCGTCACTAATATCGATTGATGTGCCTTATGTCAATCAGCGTCACTAATATCGGTTGATGTGACTTATGTCAATCAGCGTCACTAATATCGATTGATGTGACTTATGCCAATCAGGGTCACTAATATCGATTGATGTGACTTATGCCAATCAGGGTCACTAATATCGGTTGATGTGACTTATGCCAATCAGGGTCACTAATATCGATTGATGTGACTTATGTCAATCAGCGTCACTAATATCGATTGATGTGACTTATGCCAATCAGGGTCACTAATATCGATTGATGTGACTTATACCAATCAGGGTCACTAATATCGGTTGATGTGACTTATGTCAATCAGGGTCACTAATATCGATTAATGTGACTTATGACAATCAGGGTCACTAATATCGATTAATGTGACTTATGCCAATCAGGGTCACTAATATCGATTAATGCGACTTATGCCAATCAGGGTCACTAATATCGATTAATGTGACTTATGACAATCAGGGTCACTAATATCGATTAATGTGACTTATGCCAATCAGGGTCACTAATATCGATTAATGTGACTTATGACAATCAGGGTCACTAATATCGATTGATGTGACTTATGACAATCAGGGTCACTAATATCGGTTAATGTGACTTATGTCAATCAGCGTCACTAATATCGATTGATGTGACTTATGCCAATCAGGGTCACTAATATTGATTGATGTGACTTATACCAATCAGGGTCACTAATATCGGTTGATGTGACTTATGTCAATCAGCGTCACTAATATCGATTGATGTGACTTATGCCAATCAGCGTCACTAATATCGATTGATGAGACATGCCAATCAACGTCACTAATATCGGTTGATGTGACTTATACCAATCAGCGTCACTAATATCGATTGATGAGACTTATGCCAATCAACGTCACTAATATCGGTTGATGTGACTTATGTCAATCAACGTCACTAATATCGATTGATGTGACTTATGCCAATCAGGGTCACTAATATCGATTGATGAGACTTATGCCAATCAACGTCACTAATATCGGTTGATGTGACATTACCAATCAGCGTCACTAATATCGATTGATGTGACTTATGCCAATCAGCTATACTAAAATCGGTTAATGTGACATATGTCAATCAGCGTCACTAATATCGGTTGATGTGACTTATGTCGATCAGTGCCACTAATATCGGTTGATGTGACTTACGTCAATCAGCTATACTAAAATCGGTTGATGTGACTTATGTCAATCAGTGCCACTAATATCGGTTGATGTGACTTATGTCAATCAGCTATACTAAAATCGGTTGATGTGACTTATGTCAATCAGTGCCACTAATATCGGTTGATGTGACTTATGTCAATCAGCTATACTAAAATCGGTTGATGTGACTTATGTCAATCAGTGCCACTAATATCGGTTGATGTGACTTATGTCAATCTGTGCCACTAATATCGGTTGAGGTGACTTATGTCAATCAGTGCCACTAATATCGGTTGATGTGACTTATGTCAATCAGTGCCACTAATATCGGTTGATGTGACTTATGTCAATCAGTGCCACTAATATCGGTTGATGTGACTTATCTCAATCAGTGCCACTAATATCGGTTGATGTGACTTATGTCAATCAGTGCCACTAATATCGGTTGATGTGACTTATGTCAATCAGTGCCACTAATATCGGTTGATGTGACTTATGACAATCAGTGCCACTAATATCGGTGGATGTGACTTATGCCAATAAGCGTCACTAATATCGATTGATGTGACATGCCAATCAGCGTCAATAATATCTTTTGATGTGACTTATGCTAATCAGCGTCACTAATATCGGTTGATGTGACTTATGCCAATAAGCGTCACTAATATCGGTTGATGTGACTTATGTCAATCAGCGCCACTAATATCGGTTAATGTGACATATGTCAATCAGCGTCACTAATATCGGTTGATGTGACTTATGTCGATCAGTGCCACTAATATCGGTTGATGTGACTTACGTCAATCAGCTATACTAAAATCGGTTGATGTGACTTATGTCAATCAGTGCCACTAATATCGGTTGATGTGACTTATGTCAATCAGCTATACTAAAATCGGTTGATGTGACTTATGTCAATCAGTGCCACTAATATCGGTTGATGTGACTTATGTCAATCAGCTATACTAAAATCGGTTGATGTGACTTATGTCAATCAGTGCCACTACTATCGGTTGATGTGACTTATGTCTATCAGTGCCACTAATATCGGTTGATGTGACTTATGCCAATCAGCGTCACTAATATCGATTGATGTGACCTATGCCAATGAGCGTCACTAATATCGATTGATGTGACTTATGTCAATCTGTGTCACTAATATCGGTTGATGTGACTTATGTCGTTCAGTGCCACTAATATCGGTTGATGCGACTTACGTCAATCAACCAATAATTTCCTGAGACAGGAAACATTTCTGAAGTATTATGGACAATATACCAATCATTATTTCGAAAGCAGAAACTACTATACAAGTACTAAAAGAGACAACTAAGAATCATATGCAGAAAACATACCCAAAGGATATATGAATGATCGGGAATATATTTTGTAATACTAGATGGAAAAGAAATAGAAAAATCTATACCCACAGACAAACACTCCACAAATTTCAAAGCTGTAATGGAAACCATACTAGAGGCAGCCAAAATGCACATAAATTGCATGCCGATTCACAACAGACATGTAGTCTTTCTAACAGATGCAAAGTCAGTGTTGCAGGCAATGAAAGATCCAAAGAACACTAGTATGAATGAACTTATGGTCTTGTTACTACTCCTCAGCAGTACTACCAAAGAAACAGAGTGGATCCCTGGACACTGTGGCATACCTGGAAATGAAGACGCTGATCTTTTAGCAAGGATAGGGGGATCACTGGAACAGATAGAAAATGATAATACGTACTATGAATGTAAGACTGATAAAAGCAGAATATAAGAAAAAGTGAACGCAGATGCACCCAACTGCAGAACCAAATGATACACAAGGAACACACCATCATCTTCAGACTACAAGCTAACCACAACAGACTGAGAAGTCACATGTTTCGAAAGCTGAAGATTGGCGAGACAGACTTGTGTAACTGTGGACGGAGCCCAGAGACTGCAGAACACATTCTACGTACATGTCGACTCTACCAAGTAGAGAAGGAGAAACGGCACCACTTCCAGACATGAGGGATGGATGGCCTGAAGCGAATCACACAATTCATTGAAACTATTGGCGCTGTACCTGATATCTGACTGAAGCTATTGGCGCTGTAACCTGATATCTGACTGAAGCTATTGGCGCTGTAACCTGATATCTGACTGAAGCTATTGGCGCTGTAACCTGATATCTGACTGATGCTATTGGCGCTGTAACCTGATATCTGACTGAAGCTATTGGCTCTGTAACCTGATATCTGACTGAAGCTATTGGCGCTGTATCCTGATATCTGACTGAAGCTATTGGTGCTGTAACCTGATATCTGACTGAAGCTATTGGCGCTGTAACCTGATATCTGACTGAAGCTATTGGCGCTGTATCCTGATATCTGACTGAAGCTATTGGCGCTGTAACCTGATATCTGACTGAAGCTATTGGCGCTGTAACCTGATATCTGACTGAAGCTATTGTTGCTGTAACCTGATATCTGACTGAAGAACGATGAAAGAGAAGAAAAGCATATGGTTAGATCACCTTTGTGTACATTCACTATTAGATCCTTTTGTGTACATACACTATTAGCTCACCTTTGTGTACATATACTGTTATATTACCTTTCCTGCCGAAGATGGATGTGTCGGGCCATTGGTGCAAATTAAAACGGCGACACAACGCATTTCCATTCTCTAGACTATATCCTGCTGGAAATCTAGTAGGATCATGGTTTTGCTGCAAAGGAGATCCAGCTGGAGTTTGAGAATGAACGCTGAAGATGAAGATTACCTGTGTGTATATCATTTGTTAGATTACCTTTGTGTATATAATTTGTTAGATTACCTTTGTGTATATAATTTGTTAGATTACCTTTGGGAATATAATTTGTTAGATTACCTTTGTGTATATAATTTGTTGGATTACTTTTCTGTATATAATTTATTAGATTACCTTTGTGTATATAATTTGTTAGATTACATTTGTGTATATAATTTGTTAGATTACCTTTGGGTATATAATTTGTTAGATTACCTTTGTGTATATAATTTGTTGGATTACTTTTCTGTATATAATTTACTAGATTACCTTTGTGTATATAATTTGTTAGATTACCTTTGTGTATGTAGGTCTTTATTGTGTTATGGGAACAAATTGTAAAAGCTTTATTCTGCACAACATATTGTTTTGGGCTTTATTGTATCATGTGTACAGATTGTCAGAACGTTATTGTGTTATGTGAACAGATTGTCAAAGTCTCTTCCTACGTTTCTCAGAAGCCTTATTGTTCAAATATCTTCTCAGAGAAACTTTGCACAGACCGACTGTCAATTCTTCTAACCAGTTCACCTTCTGTCTATGCACCCACAAACTAGTGAAAGCATTAACTGGTGATAGATTGTCTGGAACTGACGGGTGGGCGTAAGTTCTTGACACGCCTAATCTCCGAAACGTTCATTCTATAGTTACGGACTGCAGAAAGGGTTATTTCATGAAAGACTTATCACGCTGGAAGCTGGACCGGTTTTCTTGACACGCCAGGCCAAATAGACAAATTTGTGAGACATCCAGTATATCTACCAGCTACTGGGATGGATATTTGTGTAGTAGCAGAGATCAAGCTTAGACGTAAATATCACCGTACGTTTCACCGCAAGATTCATCTTATTTGCTTAAAGGGTGTCACAGACAGATTACGCAGAACATTTCATAAGTGGATCATATATATACTGTGGAGGGGCAACAAACTGTTTACTATAAGCTATACAAAAGTTCGCATACTTTTTTGTAGGCAACTGTCAAATAATATAGTAAATGTACAAATAGTAATAATAACAATACACAAAGTATATCTATCTATCTATTCGCTAAACCCTTTGTTGGGTTTCATCGTACGGGGTAGAAGAGTTTTCTGGAGACGGTCCTCTTGTGTGCTGAGTATATTATGGAGTTTGTCGCCTCTTTTATTTCGGTGGCCCATCGGCATCTAGGTCTGCCTTCACAGTATCTGTGTAGCATAGCTTGCTGTGGTATACTGTTTGATGGTAGTCTGTTGATGTGTGCAAACCATTGTATTGTCTAATGCTTTAATTTCTCACTCTGCCTCTTAGCGATATTCCTAGGATTCTGCGCAGGCATGCCATTTCAGCTGTCACAAGTTTACGTTTGCCTTGTGCTGCCGTTGTCCCTGTTTGGCATTGGTAACACAGAGCTAGTATAATAATTATCCCCTTCTACTTTCACATCTCTTCCTTGCGTGACATATCTCCGTTTCGGGGCCCACGTCTATCTACCACTTTCTCTTCTTCTTCTTCGCCTCTGTAATAATTTTCCCCCTTTCTCTTATCCTCTGTTATCTATCTCTATGGTCATTTGGTTCGAGTCATGAAAAAATAAAACACTCTCCTCACTGTTTGTGTCTACGTCCATGACTTAAGCTCAGGTTCTGGCCCGCCACTCATTCTTTTATCTTCCTTTTTTGAGTCGTGTTTTCATTTCTTCTGATTCCATGACTGTATTGCTTTCTTCCTGCGTCTTTTTAATTGCGGGAGACTGCAATTGCGAGAGATATGTCTTTTTCCTTACCTGGCGAGCTGGTCACATGGGCCTGGTCTATTCACCCGTCACTTTTGTCTACTTTCGTCTGTAGTCCAACCCGTTTGATCCATTTGATAAAGCATCTCAGTTGGATCAAGCCTTATCTGAAGCTGCGTTACCTGTTTTTACTTACTTATGATCACCAATATTCCCTATCTTACCTGCATATATCATCACTGTATTTTATTTCTATTATTGTCTGCTCTTATTACTCGTATCTTTCCCCTGCTCTACATTTTCTTTCTGCTCTTTGGTCATATGTACTCTGTGGTTTCTTCTGCTTTCTCGTATGTTATTGCTTATTGGCCTCTTTCTCTCCTCTCTCTTTCTCTCTCTCTCATCTCATCTCTCGTACCATCCTCTATTGCTCTCCCATTACGATTGTATACGAATACTCATTGCCTGTGGCCACTTTTGAGGTAAGTATCTTAATTTATCCTTATTTATTTTATTTTACTTGCTATCACATCGTACCTATTTTCACTCCTCACCCTCTTATCTCCAGAAAACTCTTCTACCCCTGACGCTGAAAGGCAACAAAGGGTTTAGCGAATAGAAAGATAGATAGACTAAACACATTGAGAGATTTACTGTAACGCAGATCTGAGCACCTGATGTGTCCGGTGTACGAAGACGATTATCAATACCAATCAATCAGGTGTCTTGCTGATCGCTATAAGCGAACTTTATGTTTTCACAATTCTCTCTTGCGTTGTTGATAAGCTCAGTTGGTTGATTGGTTGGTTACTTATCCAACGATTCATGGACTCATGCCTTTTGACACTTTTGAATTTATTTGTATAAACTCAAATTTGAGCTTTCTACATTAAAAGACAGAAGTATCATCGTCATATTTCGCACCAAACATCCTGCCAACGACGAAACTCTCTTTGTACTACACACACACACACATAGAATCTATGTCTACTACATACACACATAAACTCTCTGTGTACTACACACACACACACACATACTCTCCGTGTACTATACACACACACAGAGAGAGAGAGAGAGAGAGAGAGCAGCAGCAGACCATGTCCCAAGCAATGCATACAACTTAGAATGGGTGTCTCCTATGAAAGAAAGTTCTGGTTAAATCCACCCATTCCCTAAAACATGTAATAAGAAACAAACGCTTTATAGCACGTAATTCATTGGAAAGCAAGCAAAGAAACATCATATTGAAGTCAAGTGTGGACATTCTACTTATTATTCAGCTTGTCACAAAAACCTATCTATTTAATCATGCTTCCTACCGCCATGTTTCTTGTGAAGACATTAAGACGACATCCAATAATTTCCTGCTGTGACGAATGTTGAATGTTCATAGTTCCCACACCGGATTGAAATATTTCAAACAAGGATATCCTTCATTGTAAAAAGTCGGTGGGTAAGTTACAAGATCAGGATCTTGTCTCAGTCATTTAACGATAACAAAGAAATAGGATCACTAATTCCTAAAAAAGGGGGAACATGAAAGATACAGCTTTAAAATCAAGTGACATTATTTAGTAGACGGAAAAAATAATTACTGTCTAACCAATACGTCCTGATAATAAGCACAAAGGACTTAGGTCCTAGGTTGAAAAAGACATTCCTAAGTTTAATTAAAGGAGTTTTATTCCATACTAAACAAACAAAACACATTCTGCATCTATTCCTTTATTCGGGGGTTCGGGCAGGGGAAGGGTGTTTCATCGTCTTCGTTCTCTCGTCGATGATCAAGTTTCAGAGACAATAGCTTCACTCTCTCTATTCGCGTTATTCCCCGTTATGCTGTGCAGCTTCAGGGGTAGAATAGTTCTCTGGTAGCCCTTTATGCCTTGCAGCGTTTCATATATGTTTGTTTTCATTGGTTCTTTAATTTCTCTAATTCATCTTGTGCATGGTCTGCTCCTGGCTTGATATCCATCGTGTGTGTATAACAATGCCGTTTGAGGGGCGCTATCTAGTGATAGTCTGGAAACACGTGAAAAGCACTAATCTGTTGTCTTCTGATGTGATTCAAGGTTGGTATTGTGTTTGTTAGTCTTCTGGTGTTTTCATTTCTGAAGACTAACTAACACAATGTTCAATGTGTTAGTTTCACTATGCCTGTGTAATCCTACGAAGTTTTGACACACGTAAACAATCAAATAATCAACGTCGACAAGTGTGATTATCTGGGTGTAAATATAAACAGCTTAGGTGATTACACAATGGAAATTATGAAAATATTAGAGATAGCGTTAACGAAATTAAAAGAAATGAAAAAATATATGGAAAAACTTTTATGAAGAAACAAAAGTTATACTTCTTAGATCATACATTTTTCCAGTTGGAACATATGCCTGCGAGACTTGGACAATAAATAGAACAACGGCAGAAAGAATATCGGCATTCGAACTGAAAAGTGTTAAACCAAGGCAATATTAAGAATTTTCTGGGTAGAAAAGATTAGGAATAGTGAGGTTTTGAGTGTGCTGAATATAGAGGAAGGATGGCTGGTTAATATAACTTTACATAGAAAATTGAAATATTTCGGACATGTAAAAAGACACAATCGAATGGAAAGACGCATATTAGAGGGCATAGTTCCGGGAAGTAGAAGAAGAGGTAGGCCCTGAAGGGGATGGACAGATAACATCAAAGACTATGTGAAGATATCATTGGAGAAGTCAGGCAGGTTGGCACAGGATAGAGTCAGGTTCAGGACATCAATTGCAAAGACAACATTCCGGAAAGAATATGTCACGTGATAATGATGATTGTGTAATTCACTTCAGGTCATCCATGGAACCCCTCAAGCTCGGAAGCAATGTAGTCTCAGTTGGACATATTTTCTCCCTCTCTTCTCGACAGAGTTGACATGCAACACGAATGTGTTCTGCAGTCTCTGGGATGTGTCCACAGTTTCGTATGTCAGTCTCACCAATTTTAAATTCTCTGTCGCCCGTGTGTTGCCGGGGCCCAAAAGGAGAGCAAAGAATAGCAATACTGTTTACCTTCCACGCATGTCGTAAAGGGCGACTAAGGAGGTTATGGGATGGAGTTGGCTGTCCCATCCCATATAGGGTCAGTGACCCAAAGTCATGCTGAAGTCGGATGTGTCAGGCCGAAATGTGCAGATATCGCAGCAATGCTGTAAGCCATGACACAACGTATTCCGTTCTCTGGACTACATCCTGCTAATCTGCAGGAGTTTGAGAACGAACGCAGAAGAAGAAGAAGAAGAAGAAATTCTGTACAAGTGACTTGTCAATCTCTTGTCACCAGTTCGTAGTCTGATGATGATGGTTTGTTCTTTGTGTGGCATTTGGTGGTTAGGGATTATTTTGTCCTGTAGTTTGGTCATCTACGTCCACTTTTTCTACGTTTTCTCAAAGACATGATTGTGTTAAGAAGGATTTTGTTTGCATAGTTAGCCCTGAAGGGAATCGTTTATGTCAGGATCATCCCGTCCTATCCTGAGTCAATATAGACGTCTGGGTCAACTATTTCATCATTCTTCAGTCAAGTCTGTCGAGCCTTCTGCAGTGATGGCACTCATAGTATTACATGCCACCTAGTCTGCTACAGAAAGACGACGGTGCAAGGCTTGCTGGCCTAACATCTCTCCATCATCCACGGAACCAATTAACAGAAGTATGACATTGAAGAAAGACAAGCAGTAGCAATGACTTTTACACATATGACGTGAGTAGACATATCAGTCTATCCCATCAGTTTTCCCTAGTTGCCTACGACATGATTGAAAAGAAGACAATGGCCGTTTCTTTGTACCCTGAACAGAAATTCAGGCCACAGTTGACACGAGATTATATATATATTGTCATCACTGCCACAATTTGGGTTTTGTCACTAGATATTTGTTTTTGGTATTCGTCTGTGTTGCTGGAATTATTTTAACCGTAAAAATAAATTGTTTTTGTAAAATCTCAGATTTCTTTATTTATATGCATTATATAGTCTGGGATTATCTGGTGTTATTTCTGAAATATCAGTTGAAAATGTTGGATATTGGTCATTTTCACACTGATGGTTGTCATGCACATCACATTCCCACTTAATGACAAAATAAACCGCCGACACGTCAACGACGGTTGTATGTCAGTAACATTTGTATGTCCATGGCAGGTGTACCTTAACATCACGCCCTGTATCTTATCCGGTTGCGGGTATAAAGTAGATCCTGTCACGATTTATAGTCTGTCTCCACTTTCAGGGATCTGGCAGGGATGAAGAGTTAAATCAGTCCACGGGGCTTTTTCCAGCTGTAGATTTTTAAGGCACAAAGGTACAAACTTGAAGGTTTAAAGTGAAAAACGGCAGGTATGTACCTGTGTTAGCGCCATTAACAAATAATCATAAATTGCTGTCTCCGCAACGAAGATTGGCTGCAACAGACCTCCAACGTCCCTGTATCATATTTTGGTGGTGCACTGTGCTAGACTGTAACCTGTCCATCTTGTAATGTTACTTTACTACTTGTATTTCTGCTAGGGCTGTACCAGATTCAAATTTTTGAGATCCGGCCGGATCCGGATTTGGCCGGATTTATGAAGTGAAATCCGGCCGGAGCCGGATCTACAAATAAAAATATTAAAATTAAATAACGTACTATATCACTTGACTTAGGTGAGTGGAGTCACTCGGCTGTTTATTACTGCAGTTCATTACTATAGACATGACAATGATGCCATATACTCATATTAAATCATTTAAATGTAAAATAATTATATTTACATTAGAATAAGTAATATTAAGTTCCATAAGTTCAAGATGAAACACAATACATAAGCACATAATGCTAATTTAGTAATTTTAATTTTTAGTTTTCAGTTTTTGATTTTCACAATTTTTTCAGTTGGCTAATTAGCAGCTGAGTTACAACTCACAACAACAGTACATTGAACAGATTGAATTTATTGAAATACATTCATTCAGTAATTTCACTATTTTAGTCAGTAAGTCTTCATTATGGCTGTGAAGTTGAACTCTCAGAGTCAAGAAGGGACGAGTTGTATTTCAGGAAAATCAACAATTCCTCATTTTGTGGTACAATGCTACTACGGTGGTCAGTGATAATGTCTCCTGCAGTATTGAACAAGCTTTCCGATGGCACACTTGTAGGTGGTGGTGCAAGAAATGCCTGCGCCAGTCTAGCCATACTTGAAAATCTTTGCTTATTGGCATGCCACTATGAAACTGGATCTGACTGTCGAGTTTGAAGTGGCTCTGACAGGTACTGTGTCATCTCAGTGTTAATGCTGTTGCCTTCGGCACTTGCAGAACGATCTGCGGTGGGATTTCCCTCGACAATTGTGTCAAAACAGCTCCATAGGCTGGACTCGTACTGTGTGGCAGTGCTCACAGAAGTCAAAACACTAGTACTACTACTAGTAGATGATGAATCCTGTGCACTGACTGTGTTTGCTGAATCAATAATGGAGTTAGCTGCTAACATCAGATGGACTCGTGCATCACTTCTGCCACGTTCGGAGAAGAAGCACAGCTTGAATCGACGATCCAGTAGTGTGGCACAGGTGTAAATACTGTTAGATTCAATGTCCGCAAATCTGCTGCTAACAGCTTCAAGCAGAACTGCTTTCATAGTTTTGATTCCAGCATCACTACCTTCTTTCTGGAGGAAAGTCATGAGTGTTTTCACTAATGGGATCACAACTGATATTGATGCCTGAGCTGCACTTATTTCACGTGTGTGTTCTTCAAATGGTGCCAAAGTAGCTACCACATTCTCCGTGACTGCCCACTGCTGTGCCGTTGGCCCAGTTACCGAATCAATTTCAACACAGTATAGACTGATGCTGCGCCGTTGCTCTAACAGATGTCGTAGCATATAGAACGTTGAGTTCCTTCGTGTTGTCACGTCCTAGATAAGCTGATGCTGTTGTAGGTTTAATTCATTTTGATGTTCATGCAAACGATTAAGTGCTGACGAAGAGTGTTTGAAATGTCCTACCAATTTTCTTCCAGTACTGATGATGTCAGCAACATACTTTAGACTCAAAAAACCATCATGCGTACACAGCTGCAGTTGATGCCCCAAAGTTTGGCCACGTCCTATGCCTGCACAATTGACTGATGAGCACTGCTGCTTGCTTTGTGCAAACACGGATTCATCACAGATGTGGTCGCCACGCCAATATACTGGCCTCCGGTGATGCTTTCTTTTCCATCATTTTGTCATAGCTTATTCTGTGCATCGATCGCAAATGGGTCTGCATTGATGATGTTAAGAAGTCTTTGGGACGATCTGATCATCCACGCGATAACTGTTTGTCACACAACTTATATATTACCTCCGCTGAATCATCGTCTTTAACCTTGAAGTAATCCCAAACGGCGCTGTATGACTTTGATTTGGATGCCATTTTATTTTATCGGCAAGACCACATAAATTTAAGAAAATTCGAAATATTCAAGTTCCACAAACTCATGAAGTACTGCACCATTAAAGTTCAAAATTAATTTTTGTTTCTTAAAATTCTTATTTACATCAGCGAGAAATAGTAAACCAGAAAGTGCTACTTTGCTATTGCCTAAGATTCGGCTTGGCTTCATGAAACATGTACAGAAAATTCACGTGACTAGGCAACACAAATCCGCCCTAAATCCGGCAAAATTTGACCGGAGCCGAAGCCGGATTTGTAAAAATGGCCGGATTCCGGATTTACCGGAGCCGGAGCCGAAATCCGGTACACCCCTTATTTCTGCCTACCTCTTGCTCGTTTCCCTTTGACTTTACCCTCAAGTAAGGTCTTCAATAAAGTGTCATTTCGGTGTAGGAAAACCTGACAGTAGAGTTGGGCCAGGGCTAAATCGTTGTCCCTTTTGTGCCTGAGCCCATCGGGTACGGAACCCTTTCTCTTCGCGAGCATATTTCCGGTTTAGGAAGGCTCGACATTAGAGTTGGATTTGGTCTTCTTGCTTTACCAAACGCCAATGAATGGGTCTGTGTCTCTGCCTGTAAGGAACACAGGTAACTAGAAGCTCGTCTCGAGCTGACGGAGCTTGTAGTTTCCCTTTCCTAGGGACTTTTCCCTTTCTATTTCCAGTTCGCGCTGCCCTCTAGCGCTGTTCTGCACTTTCATTGTTTCATTGTACTCGGTATGAAATCTATTTGTCTCCCGCCATGCATCTACCTTTACAAGTAAATTTAAGTAGGAAGCCAGAGGACAATTTTAAAAATTCTTGAGACTAACGTAAGTCTCGTAAAAAAAATTCGTTAGTCTCAAGAATTTTTAAAATTGTCCTCTGGCTTCCTACTTAAATTTACTTGTATAAACAATTATTTGAAGCAAAATTGTATTGTCTATATATGTTATCCATGTTTACAAGAAGACCTATCGGCCCTTGTATAACTAATACGGATATTATGTTACGTGTTTGTTGTTACTGAGGATATTTCAATACCTGTACGGGATGTTTGTTGTTGTTGTAATAGTCCTTGTCTCGATTGGTCCGTTCGGGTGACTTTGTGTGCACGATTTGAATGGCTTGATGAAATCACATCTTTTTTGGAGATGCGGTTAGTCAAGTACTGAAAAACGCGTGTGCAATTTTTGCTAGGCGATTTGGTGCCGTAGAACGGACCAAATGTTCGGACTGGACTGACTAGCTTCACTGTATGTTGACAGTGTCGATATATGTGGTGATGCTGGTGGTGTCGGAGATATTGTCTGTCTCTTGTGCAGTCAGATCTCTTTCCATCTGCTACCTTTACATTATCGGACACGATCCCCAAATGATTTGGCCAGAATCAGCTCGAGCTGCTGTATTTCTGTTTCCAGGGTGCACCACGTGGAGGTACATTTGGGATCTTGGTTATCTGCTAACCCTGCGCCCGCCTAGAGCAATGCGTTCCCTTTGCACCCCTTATTGCATATAAGGTTGTCCGTGTGTATCTGTCCCCGGAGGGAAAGTCAGATGGAGAAATCAGATGTTAAAAAAGAAGGATCAAAGTGTCAATATTTCGAGTGGCTTGTGTAAGAAAGGCATCATACCATTGCTCTCCTCACATGTTCAGTGTAGTCTTTTTCTTCTTCTTCTTCTTCTTCTGCGTTCGTTCTTAAATTCCTGCGGATTAGTAGGATGTAGTTCGGAAAACGGAATGCGTCGTGTCATGGTTTACAACATGGACGCGATATCTGCGACTTTTGGCCTGACACATCCAACTTCCGAATGGATTTGGATCACTGTCCCTGTATGGGATGTCACAGCCAACTCCATCCCATATCTTTCTTAGTCGCCTGATACTGAAGTTAACATCACACTTAATACTTCCTCAGTCGCCTCTTACACTATGCATATCAATCTGATTGTTGGTGTCAGCAAGTTATGCATTCAGAAGGCACATAAAGGAAAAGTCATACTTAAATAGGAACTGGAACGTGGGGGGGGGGCGGTACCAAGGGGGAAGGGATGAAGAAATAACGATACTGGTACCTGCTGTGCATGTCGTAAAAGATTACTAAGGAGGTTTCGGGTGTGGAGTTGGTGTCTCTATTCTGGTAATGTATTATCCAGTATAGAGTCAAAGTAGTCAATAAGACATACAGAAGTCGGATATGCCAAACCGAAAGGCACAGATGTCACAGCTAAGCTGTAAATTATGTCACAATGCAATCCATTTCCTGGACTACATTCTGCGACTCTGCGGGAGTTTGAGAATGAATGCAGAAGAATAAGACGAACTGGAGTTCTGGAATTAATAGCAACGTGTCATGTCGAAACTCCGCCCGTCCTCAATAAATGTTACTTCAGTGCTGTGACACGCCATCTTGAATAGGCATGCAAGTGGCTCCCTCTAGCGGTTATGTCAGGAATAAACCAAACTCTTTATGTTTTCACTAGAACTTGCTTGAACTTAATAGCAATTGTTGTCTTTTTTATAAGTGCCCTAGATGTAGATTTAAGTCCTCTGTCCCGGGTAATGTCAAAAAGTCGCTTCAGGTTTCACGCAAAGTTGCGCGGCTTGTATTCTACACAAACGCACGAACTGCAATGATGTATACTTCAAATCAGACGAGAAGTCAACTTGAAGAATAGGTTTCCTGTTCTTCAACAAATCCATTGTTGTAACGGGCGTGCTCTTCTGGGAGTTGAACGTATTTTCCAGGCTTATAATTGTAACTGTCGTAATTTGTACAATATTTCATCGCCTGGAGACTAATTATCTTTGATTAATGTCCATATTTTGCACAAAAATGGCATAGAACTCATACAGAACATTAGGATGGGTTGAGTACTTGTAGATTTCGAACAGCAGGAGATACAACACGTGCACATTTATATTTGTTGACGGGTTGAATTCTTTTATTTCTTGACATTTTAATGTTATTGCTACACGGTTATTGAGCGGTGTTTTCTTTTTTTTTGTTTCTCGCATTGGCAACTTTGTGAGTTGTTGACGTCACAATAGGGAGGAAAAAATATTAATCATCATCATTAAATCTATAACCCTCTTATCTGATCTCTTGGGTTCTGAGCTTGCACTATTTTTTTCACTATGCCAGGTGGTGGTTGGTGCATATCTTCTTCAGCTGTGTTCGGATTGTATAAAGAATGTTAATGATGGAAGGGTTTGGTGGTAATAGTTGTTTCCGCTGTACTTATGGTCTATACCACAACTTCATTGACTTTACAAAGGCCTTTGATCGTGTTTAGCATGATGGTCTGTGGCACATACTGAGGAAATTTAATTTTGACACCACAATTATAGACATTATTGAAGCTCTGTACGAAAATGCAAATAGTGCTGTCTTGTCACACAATACAATTGGAGAGTTCTTCAAAACAACTGTGGGAGTTCGACAGGGATGCATAATGTCCCCAGTACGTTTTAACATATACTTAGAGCACATCATACAAGAGACATTACATGACTACAACACGTCTATATCGATCGGAGGTCGCCCTATTTGCAACTTGCGTTTGGCTGATGATATTGATCTTATAGCTGGGTCAGAACAATCATTGCAAGAATTAACATCAAAGTTAGAAAAAGTTACCAGCAAGTACGGAATGGAAATCAATTCAGATAAGAGCAAAATCTTGGTAAACAGCAGAGACACTGTAAACCAGACTAATATCATGATGAATGGACACAAGCTTGAAGAGGTGAATACCTTCAAATACCTCGGATCCAGTATATGCAGCGATGGTAAGTGCAAAGCAGAACTAAAAATAAGTCTGGAGATGGCTTTAGCGTCCTTGTCAAGGCTAACTGTGATTTGGAAAAATCAGTGTTGGAGTGAAAATCAAACTGTATAGGTCGCTGGTGCTTTCTGTTGTGTTGTATGGTTGTGAGAGTTGGACACTCACTGCGGACATGGAGAGAAGATTACAGGATTTCGAGTATAAATGCTACAGAATAATTCTACGAATTTCCTATAGGGAACATAAGACCAATGTGTACGTAAGAAATAAAGTAGAGATGTGTGCATGTGTCCAGGAGCCATTGCTTTCAATAGTGAAACGACGAAAACTAGCATGGTTCAGACATGTATGCAGGCACGATTCCTTGACAAAAACAATATTGCAGGGAACTGTCGAGGGTGGAAGAAGCAGAGGAGGGCAAATAAAGACATGGACAGACAACATCAAGGAATGGACAGGGCTAGATATTTCCACACTCATCCACATCGCTGAGGATATAATTCGCTGGAGGACTCTGTGTGCTGAAGCATCCAATGTGGTACCCCTACGACCCTGAAGGGTTATGGGTTTATTGATTGATGGTGCGGGGCATTACATAAGGAAGTGTTTTACTTTTTCCTCTTCCTGTCTGTTGTAGTCGTTGCAGCTTTATATTGCGTTTATTTTTCTGGTGCAAACTTTTTTTTAAAAAAACATAGGGCTGCTTCAGCAAAGTAGTATCCGGGACTAGGAACACCATTTTCCAACTAGTCCTATGCTGCTTTTGACGTGGCTGTTCCCAGACTTCTATCTGCGGGTAGATCATTTGTAGTGTGCTTCATCACTCTCAATTCCCCTCTTCCTACAGTCTGTCAGTATAGTCGTGAGTGCCATGTCCTGTGTGCCATGTCCTGTGTGCTATGTCCTGTGTGCCATGTCCTGTGTGCCATGTCCTGTGTGCCATGTCCTGTGTGTAATATCTGCTGAATTTGATAAGACATATACGATCGTCACGACCTAAATTATCTTGTTTCACATCAGGTTTTTTCACCTCAGGTTGTTTCACCTCAGGTTGTTTCACGTCAGGTTGTTTCACGTCAGGTTGTTTCACCTCAGGTTGTTTCACGTCAGGTTGTTTCACCTCAGGTTGTTTCACATCAGGTTGTTTCACGTCAGGTTGTTTCACCTCAGGTTGTTTCACATCAGGTTTCTGCTTTCTACTGTTAGCTTCTGGTTGTCAGTTCAACGTACAGCATCAAACCAATAAGATTTTGCCGATCCAAATCACAGGACATAGATTGTATGACGATGTGCAAAACCACAAATTGAGGGGACTTTCTACGAAATTGAGGGAAGGGGGCGAGGTTGATCAACAACAAGATATTACAACATAGAAATTTAAATATAAAAAGTTGATGGGCGTTCTCAGACAAAGAAAACATCACTTTACAGTCATACAGTTTCATAGTTTAATGTTGCATGATGTTTGGCCTGGTTACCACTGGTTGTTGCTACCCGACCTTCTATATACTGGTAGGTGGGCCTGGACAGTATTAATTTCCAACCTCTGATTACTGGACTGAGTCCCAATCTTGACAACCGTGAGGTCTGGATGTCAATAATGTCTTCGGAATGAAATCATGCATTATCAAGTCCCAAATCGCACAAGTTTCTTACGTGTCTCGCCATGGCCTGGAATTGTTTTTGTTGACCTACAAGAACATTGATTTTCTCACATATACATTTGTATTATGTTCTATATTAATGAATACACAACACTTGTCTGTCATCTTCTCTCTTTGTTCTCAAACTCCTGCAGATTAGCAAGTTGTAGTCTGGTGGTTCTACAGAAGAATGTTGAGAATGCCATGGACTGCCAGAAAAACTAATGTGGAGGTGTTGAAAGAATCAAATGCGAAACGGACCTTAATCAATAATATAAGAAAAAGACAATCTTCATTTTATGGCCACTTCATGAGACAGGGAGGTTTGGAGAACATAGTCACAACAGGCAAGATTAAAAGCAACAGAGACAGAGGGCGACAATGTGAGGAAATGTTGGACAGTTTGAAGGCCTGGCACGGCAGGGAAACAACAACGATATTGATACATAATGCCGGAGAGAGAGCTGTGGAGAGCCATGATCGCCTACGCCAGTCGGCATGACACATGACGATGATATTAATGATGGTGACGTACCAAGTAAACCGTGTCAGATATTTCCAACACTTTATGTGAATAAAGCTCTAATATGAAAAACTACCCAAAATAGGACAGCCAATAGCAGTATATGTTACAGGCGGGGGTATATAAAAGTTTGAACAGCAATATTTTCACAACAACGTAGTTGTTAATTTGACACTAGATATTTATCCGAACTAACACTTTTTCACAAAAAGACTGATAAAAAATCATGATCTGGGTCCTGTATAGACCTCTCAACAGACGTTAACACACTTTCATTCGTGACGTTTTTGACTGTTGTCATTTTATTTGATCACTGTATATATTCTTGAATCATATATTCGCATTCCCCCTCACCCCCCAAAAGAAGGCAAAACCTACCAACGAAATGCTCGGAAATAATACAAAATCTGCGTTTCAGGTCATGTTTGCTATCTGTTGAGAGGTCTTATAATATAATCTGAGGTCACGAATAAATCAACACAGAACTGAAACCGTGAGTCACTGTACTCTTATGGATTGGTAGGACGAGGATCGGACACTTATGGACGTGTCCGGTGTGCTCTGAGAAGATCTACGTCATAACTGAGTGGGATCTCCCGAGATTTGGATTTTTTAGGGCCTTCACCAGGTCTATTCGAGCAATGGCTATACTTCTTCTTCTTCAGCGTTCATTCTCAAACTCCCGCTGGATCTCCCTTGTAGCGGGACCATGGTCCTACTAGATTTCCAGCAGGATGTAGTCCAGAGAATGGAAATGCGTTGTGTCGACGTTTTATTTGCGCCAGTTTTATCCATCTTCGGTGGGCGTGGCTATACTATAAACTACCATCCATGCGATGATGGGTGTGGCTAGCAAGCCTTTCAGGGTTTTAGCAGGAGGTTATGTGGGGTGTAGTTGGCTGTCCCATATAGGTTAAAAGTGACTCAAAGCAATGCTAAAGTCGGACATGTCAGGCTGAAAGGCACATATATCTCAGCAATGCTGTAAGCCGTGCCACAAATTATTCCGTTCTCTTGACTACATCCTACTAATCTGCAGGAGTTTGAGAACGAAAGAAGACGAAAAAAGTGACGCTTATTTATGAATTTGAAAATTTAGCTTATTTTGTTGTCGAAGAAACTCAAAATATGTAGATGACTGATTCAAGTTTAGTAGAGTTTTCTCACATGCACTTCGTTCATCACAGTGAAGAGGCACGCCTAATGCTGATAGTCGAAAAAAAAGTTGCAAAAGTGTAAAGGATTGACGTCACAGTACTAGGGTTACGGGTTACCCCTATAAGTATTCCGTCTTTCTCAACGAAGCAACAATCCGCCCGCTGAGAGCACCATTCGTAACACTTATCTCCGTAGCTTCAAGCCATAATCCAAGGCATCTCAGACAAAAACTCACTTTATAAACGAGACGACGCTAGTGGGATTTAAGCTCACGACCTCTTGAGAGCTAAGTGAGCGGCTTAACTACTACGCCAAGCAGATTACCTATATATTATCAATCGATACTTCACAGGGATCGCCAAAATAAAATCCAATCTGCAAAACGTTACGAACAGCCTTCGTATTTTCAGTCTCCTAGAAACAGCATTCGTATTCTCTGTCTCCTAGAAACAGCATTCGTATTTTTAGTCTCTTAGAAACAGCATTCGTATTCTCCGTCTCTTAGAAACAGCCTTCGTATTCTCCGTCTCCTAGAAACAGCATTCGTATTCTCAGCCTCATAGAAACAGCATTCGTATTCTCAACCTCCTAGAAACAGCCTTCGTATTCTCCGTCTCCTAGAAACAGCATTCGTATTCTCAGCCTCCTAGAAACAGCATTCGTATTCTCAGTCTCATAGAAACAGCCTCCTAGAAACATCATTCGTATTCTCAACCTCCTAGAAACAGCATTCGTATTCTCAACCTCCTAGAAACAGCCTCCTAGAAACAGCATTCGTATTCTGAACCTCCTAGAAACAGCATTCCTATTCTCAACCTCCTAGAAACAGCATTCGTATTCTCAACCTCCTAGAAACAGCCTCCTAGAAACAGCCTCCTAGAAACAGCATTCGTATTCTCAGTCTCATAGAAACAGCATTCGTATTCTCAACCTCCTAAAAACAGCCTCATAGAAACAGCATTCGTATTCTCAGTCTCATAGAAACAGCATTCGTATTCTCAACCTCCTAAAAACAGCCTCATAGAAACAGCATTCGTATTCTCAGTCTCATAGAAACAGCATTCATATTCTCAACCTCCTAGAAACAGCCTCCTAGAAACAGCCTCCTAGAAACAGCATTTGTATTCTCAACCTCCTAGAAACAGCCTCCTAGAAACAGCATTCGTATTCTCAGTCTCATAGAAACAGCATTCGTATTCTCAACCTCCTAGAAACAGCCTCCTAGAAACAGGCTGCTAGAAACAAATCCGATGACTTTAACTACTACGCCACGCCGAAAATGATGTGATACGGATAACACCCTTGCCCTCCCGCCCCCTCCCACCTTTACTTTCCCAGAAGACCTGGTACTAAATTTGTTGTGAGTCGCTGCCTCGATAAGAGTTTTAAAATATTTTCTAGAAATTTTTGTAATAGAAATTTGATCTTGGAACAATCAACTAGGATGCCACTGCCCTAACACATGAGCCACAATCTCTCTTACCAATGTAAAAATAACGGAATATTTCCTATTACAGATGTTTCTGTCGCAAACATCACCTGTCAAGTGTTGAGTTATCCAGACAAGCATCGGTTCTTGCCTAGCAGAACATAAATACGCCATTTGTCTCCAGGTTGTGCACGGTCTTAAGATCTCGTCTGTTGTGTGCAGCGTAATATGTAATTATTTTGTCAGGTATGAAGTTCTATACCGGCAGGGGGCGTGGAAGAGAATCAGGCTTAACAAGAACTTCACTTCAATTTGAAGCTTTTGTCAAAGTAACAAAGCCGATGAAGGACAGCACAACAAATATGCTTCAACACGAAATGGGATCTTCCTTTTCAGAAAACACGTCCTTTCAGAGCTTATCGTATCCTTCCTACCTGATCCATAAACGTCAGCTCCACCAATCTGCCTCGTATTACAGAATACATCCTGTCATTTGAGTGGTTCGTGAAACAAAGGGAGATGATAGAAACTGGCAGTACAAATTAGAGTTTCTTGCGTGTGGATGCGAGAGCAGGATGTTTCTTGTCCTTCACATTAACACGCTGGCCTGATGCTGTTGTCGCCACAGGGCAGAAAACGTCAATCAAATCTCTCGGAATCTATACAGAATGCTACCTGAGCTCAGAGCAATGTGCTTCCCTTGCTCTGATAACTCATGTTTGGACTGACTTTTTTGTAAATTGAAACCATTGGTTGGTCTTCACAATGACTGTTTTATTTCTGGAGATAACTGCAGACTGGACTTGTACTGGTTGTCATGTGATTCACAGCAAATTCTGATACCAGATACCGTTTTTCTCTCGGAAACACTGATGGGATAATAGTAATCACCAAGTCTCAATCTCTTTACGTTGTAATTTGTTTCTGCAGTATGTTATTTGTCTTGACGTTTATGTTGTTTGTGACGCCAATAACTATAGACCGACATAATAATATTTGTTCATTATTTTTTTTAATGGATATGAAATGTATTGGGAGAGAGAGAACTGATAGAGGTGAGGATCGTGTTGAGTGGGCAAGGGTACACAACATGATTATTGGAAACACCTTCTTTCTTCTTCTTCTTTTGTTCACTTGAAACATGTCTATATCTGTAATTCTGTCTCCTGAATAAAACTCACTGTCTTTTGTAGTTCAAACAGTGTCCCATAGAGCTGTGATTCCAGTGTTGTTTCCTCTGGCCAATATGTCTGCCTCAGCGTTTCATACTCGGAACACTCGTGAAGTATATGTTTGGCACTCTGTGCTGCCTGTCCACATGTACACATGGCCGTGTTGCCAATCTTGAACTTTGTATACATGTGACTGCGGTCTCGGCTGTGTCCCGTTCTTAGGCGTTGAATTACAACTTGTTCTGATCTGTTCATAATGTGATAGTCATCTTGTGGTGGTGTTTGTGGCTGTCTTATTGACTTGATCATCTGTTTTTTCTAATGGTAGGTGATTGATATATCTGGTTGGTCTTCGGCAGCACCTTCCTTAGCCAGTTGGTCTGCTTTTTTCATTTCCTGGTATTCCACAGTGAGAGGGTATCCACTGCATGGTTACTCTATACTGTTAAGACGGTTCATTAAGTAGTTTTTGCAAGTCTGTTAGTTTTCCAGACTGGAGAGCTTGAAGCACTGACCACCCTGCATCTGTCAGGGATACCACGGGCTGTGGGCCAGGGTTGAAGTTCAGCCGTTTTTCAGTTACCACCCTAATTGCCTGGATTTCTGCATCATAATTATTGCAAAATTTTCCCGTCGGTGTTCTGATCGTTATCTCTAGGATTGTTTGGATATTCTATATATACACCAGCACCTCCATTCCTCACAGCATTCTGTGCTGACCCATCTGTGTATACTCTGACCCATATGTCTTGCGGATATTCCTCATCCAGGAAACTGAGGGTGACTGTCCTTCACTTCACACTGTTCTGTTTGTCCTCGCTTAGTATTCCTTTCACATATGTCTGAATGTATATTGGCATTCCATGCTTTTCACTCCAATGGGTTTGTTCTGGTACAGACCTTAAGGGGCTGTCAACTTCAGGCATGAGTGTAAGTGGTCTACGGAGTCGTTTAGATTGGCGGATAAGGCTGCTTCCTTCTGTCAGGAACACCTGCAACGTCTTTGGACATGGAGACGTCCAGGAGATAACTATCTCAATTAAAGTGACTACGTACGCGATTTCGAAGCAATTTGTCTGTAAAATCAATATCAGGAGCAGATTACAATAGTGACTATGTCACAGTAATAAAATCAATATCAGGAGCAGATTACAATAGTGACTATGTCACAGTAATAACAAAATCAATATCAGGAGCAGATTACAACAGTGACTATGTCACAGTAATAAAATCAATATCAGGAGCAGATTACAATAGTGACTATGTCACAGTAATAACAAAATCAATATCAGGAGCAGATTACAATAGTGACTATGTCACAGTAATAACAAAATCAATATCAGGAGCAGATTACAATAGTGACTATGTCACAGTAATAACAAAATCAATATCAGGAGCAGATTACAATAGTGACTATGTCACAGTAATAACAAAATAATACGAATAAAATTGGGGGAAAAAATTAAAGAAAATTCCAATAAATACCAAGATATATCTCGCAACGCTTGAGCCAAATAAATAAATGAATGAAAGATACACCATTACTGTACAGAATAGATACAACGCTGTAAAAAAGATACGCAGTATAGATTAACAATGGCACATGTTAAAAGAATCAATTGAACACACATAAAAAAAAAAATACAATAAATAAAGAGAACAACATAGAATAAATTGATGACATAAGAAATTTTACAATTGATGGATACCATAAGAATAAACATATAAAATGAAGATGTAAATAAGAGATTGTATAAAGAAATTGAATAAAAATGTAAGACAGCGAAAGAAGCCTGGTCGGATGGTAATTGTAAGGAACTTAAGGAAAAAAGAGAAGACACACAGTATGTACATATTAAAACACCGTGAACTAACAAAAATTAGAAAGCAGTCAAAAATTGTTGTTTGAAAACAAAAGATGATAAAATAATAACGGACAAAGAGAAAATAATAGATTGATGGTTAGAGTAAATACAAGAATTGTATGATGACAGCAGCAGATCAGAAACAAACACGCATAGCCAATGAGAGGACATTAAGATTTAAAGCAGATGTAGCGGAAGCAATACAACATATGAAGAAAAATAAATCCCCAGGGACGGATAACATCACAATTAAAGAAATTAAAGCTGTGGGTGAAATGTGTATAGAAGTCATAACAAACTTGGTGATTGACATCTACAACAGCGGATATAGATCTCTCTTGAAGATCTCTTGAAATCTATCTTCATAATCTACCACAGCAACCTGGTGCCATAGATTGTGACGACCATCGCACATTAATATTAATGAACCATGTGGCAAAATTTATGATGAGAATTGTAATGAAAAGTGTAAGGAGTAAAATAAATCCAGAAATTGGAGATGAACAATGTGGATTCGTAAAAGATAGAGCGACAAGCAATGCCATACAAACATTGGGAACATTAATAGAAAAAATGATGAAAGCAAACAGAGATATGTATTTGAACTCTATTGTATATAATAGTACTTACGTAAAACACAGGTTTTTAGAATGTTCCACTTAGACACGACAGACTATCACTAAAACTAGGGGGTTATGATGTGTAAACAAGAAAACATACAAACTACAATGCACAAAACATTTTCAACGTTTCGACCAAAAGGCCTTTATGAAGATACGCATAAAACATCAAAAGAAGACGAGTAGAAATGATCACAACATACAAACGTGTCCAACCGAAATATGCATTATAATATGTTGTCTAACAACCTTGTTTGATGTATTGAAATGTTCCTGATGTGGGCGTGTACCACGGGCCCAACGAGTTGTAGAACCATCGCTAGCCACCACTGAAAACTGAAAAAACATGGTATCAGTTAACAGAGATTCATATAAAATAATGACTCCTGACCCTTCAGCCGAAAATGTTTAATGGCAACAAGAAATACAAAGGCGGACACGCACAAATTGTACCCCTCGGTCACCGAATGCTGTCCAGTAAAATACAAAAGACAGTAGAGATCACCAGATTAGATTCAGACACTTTTAAGTATGTATCGAGATGGATAGTGTGACTGTTATGTGGAATGAACGGATAGATTGGTTGAAAGAGGAGAGTTAGTGGGAATCAGTTTTTAGTTTTAGTTGGCAGTTGGGTTTTGAGCGAGAGAGTTTGGCCCTTGCTGCGGACAGACGTGTCCACGATACTCTGAAAATACAGAGTAGTTTCCAGAAGATTGGATAGTCATACTTTTGTTGAGAGTAGATTCCAGAAGATTGGATAAGTCATATTTTCGTTGAGAGTTAATGTTATGCCTTTTTGTATTTGAACGAATATGTACAATAAAGTTACGAATTATATGTGAACGCTGGAGTTACAGCCTTGTTTCATACTATGTTATCGTTTGGATATATGTGAGAGAGCCACAACAGATATACTGTCATAACTGTTGACAAGCAGCCTTTCACCCCTTCATATACGTTCATAACTGGTGACGTAACTAGGACAGTCTAATACGTTCACACTTATATATAACACCTTGTAATATAACATAGGAAATATTACCTTATATTGGTTGTTATATTGACTATACTAAGGTATTTCCTAAGGGGAAACAAGAAGAAATAATTTGAATATTGAAGAATTTACACATTAATGGTAAAGATCTGAGAACAATAAGCAATATATATTGGCAACAAAGAGCAGCTATAAAAATCGATAACGAAACATGAACATTTCAATACATCAAACAACGTTGTTATACAAGGTTGTGCGTTGTCACCAGATCTGTTCAATGCATGTAGTGAAATAATGTGATCCATACAAGATATGCTAGGAAAATCAGTTGGAAGACACATTATAAACAACATACGAAAAGCTGATTATGCAGTTTGGAAAACCGAAAATGACACACAGTTACAAAAAATTATGAATATTATTGTAAAAGAAAGTCAAAATAAAGGGCACTAAAAATAATAATTACTAAAAATACTATACCAAAAAATACTGTATCAAAATACTATGCTAAAAATACTTTACTAAAAACAATATGAAAAACTATACTAACATACTATTCTAAACTATTATACTAAACATATTTATCAAGTGACATATTCTTTCCAGAAAGTTGTCTTCGTCGTGGATACTCTGAACGCATCTGTTCCGGACAAGTAGGCCTACATTGGCCAGAGACATTTGCATACAATCTTCGATGTGACTGGTCCATCGTCTTCTTGGTCTTCCGCTTTTTCTCCTACCCGGCACTCTGCCCTCTAGAATCAGCCTTTCGATACCATCATGTCACTTTAAGTATAAAAAATACTGTAGCTTTCTTCTTATGATGAGATTTAGAAGCCAGCCTTCATTTAGTTTCAGTAATTTCAAAACTTCAATGTTCTTCTTTGTCTCTGTTCATGATATTCGTAGGATCTTTCTGTAGCACTTCATTTCAAATGAATTTATTCTTTTGGATATTGTCTTGTTTAAAGTCCAAGTCTCGCATCCATATTTTGTGAAAACACATGATCTTAAAAGGGTTACTTTAGTGTTGTTATTACTACTTTGCCATAGCCTACTCATTTGTGTTAATTTGAGTGTTGCAATTGCGAGTCTTCTTCTAATCTCCACTGAATAATCTCCGGAACTGCTTATATTTGCTCCCAGATATTTAAATGTGTTTATACATTCTAGTTCTATATTGTATACTAAAAACAATATATTAAATTACTGTGCTAAATTACTATACTATAAATAATACACTAAAAATACTATATTAAAATACTATACTAAAAATACTATACTAAAAATACTAGTGTTATACTAAAAATACAAAAATGAAAATGCTATACTAAAATACTTTACTAAAAAAATACTATGTAAAAAAAACCATAATAATACTCATCATCATGTGACATACCCTGTCACAGAACTTGCTCTTGTTTATGGATTCTCTGAACACTACGCGATTACTGAGAGTTGACCTGCCACAGCTAGAGACATGTTTAACCAATCTGATATATCACTGCACTATCGTCGTTTTGGGCGGCCTCTTCCACTGTTGCAGTTAACTCTGACTTCAGCTATTAATCTTTCCATGATGTTACATAAAATAAATACTAAAAATACTAAACTACAAATGTTATACAAAAATACGATGTTCAAAATACTATAATAAAATTACTCACAAAAGTTCAATACTAAAATTCAATACTAAAAATACTATACTAAACATATTATACTAAAAACACTACAGTAAAAATACTGTACTATAAATTATATACAAAAAATATAATCCTGAATATATATAATATTATAATAATAAATAATATACTGAGAATTAAAAATGCTATACTACAATACTATACCAAAAATACTATATCAAAAATTACTATACCAAAAATACTATATCAAAAATACTATATCAAAAATACTATACCAAAAATTACTATACCAAAAATACTATATCAAAAATGCTATTTTAAAAATACTATACTAAAAATACTATACTAAAAATACTATACTAAAAATGCTATACTAAAAATACTATGCTAAAAATACTAAACAAAAAAATACTATACTTATATATTATAATATAAATACTATACAACACATATCATACTAAAATTATTCACAAAAATTCAATACTAAAAGTTCTATACTAAAAATATTGTACTATAAATTATATACTAAAAAATATAATAGCACAAATAATATACTGAAAGTACTATACTAAACATACTTAGTGAAAATACTATATTACAATACTATACCAAACATTACTATGCCAAAAATACTATATAAAAATGCTATTTAAAAAATACTATACTAAAAATACTATATAAAAATACTATACAAAAAATAATATACTAAAAATACTATACTAAAATATTATACTGAAAATACTATACTAAAAATACTATGCTAAATATACTAAACAAAAAATACTATACTTATATATTATACTAAAAATACTATAGGCCTACAACAAATGCTATACTATAAATATTATTCTAAAACTACTATACTAAAAGTAATATACTAACAATACCACACTATGATAAAATTTCACAAATCCTTTCCACAGGAAAGATCATGTGGAAGGATTTGTGTATCTCAGATTACTCTTGTTAGTCTCATCCATCACAACATGGGTGGTAGTTTGCAGCTATTGTTTGATTATACATTTTCAGATGAGTCTAGCTTGCCAGACAGCCATTGCTTGATTATACCTTTTCAGATGATTCTAGCTTGTCAGACAGCCATTGTTTGATTATACATTTTCAGATGATTCTAGCTGGTCACATGGATGTAACTAAATACTACGAGAGTGATCTCAAAGCTCAGAAAAGATATCTTGAGGCTACAAAGGACACAAACACATCTTTTTGGCCACTATACTACATGGAAAAAAAAGTTCAATACTGTCCGCTGACACCAAGAAAGGTTACCCAGGTCTGGTTTAGATTCTTGAGTTTTTGCCCGTTTTTACTTGGGCCCATAAGAGGAATAAAGAGTAGGAACACTGTTTACTTTCCATATGTGTGATAAAAGGTGATTGAGATAGCTGGAGTGGAGTTCGCTGTCCGATCTTATCGTTGTCATTAAGTGCCGTCTACTTGACGATGGTTGGCTGCAACGGACCGTCAACATTCCCTATCTCTTGCCTTGGTGGTGCACTCTGTCAGACTGTAACCTGTCCATCTCGTGATATTTCTCGCCCACGTGTGTTTCTGCCGTCCTCTTGCTTGCTTCCCCTTGACTTTACCTTTAAGTAAGGACTTGAACCTGGTTGTCATGTATTTTAATGTCTCCAAAGTATTTTAATTGTTTGATCTTTATTTCTTTTAATAGTTCTTCGTTCATACGAAGTGTTGTTAGAACCTCTTCGTTGGTTTTCTTCTTTCCATGATGTTCTATCTATTCATCTATATATCAACTTCTCAAAAACATCAATTCCCATCTCATATAGTGTCACAGTGACTCAAAAGCAAGCTGCAATCGGATGTGTCAAATCGAATGGCGCATATATCCCAGTTTTGATGTAAATCATGACACAATGCATTTTTTTATTCCGACTACATCCTGCTAATTTGCAGGAGTTTGAGAGCGTACGCGGAAGAAGCAAAGTTTTGGATTAATATGGTTTCTTCAACCCAGTTGTGTAACATGTGGTTTCTTCAACCCAGTTGTGTAACATATGGTTTCTTCAACCCAGTTGTGTAACATATGGTTTCTTCAACCCAGTTGTGTAATAGCGCTTGAAACATAAGTAGGTGTTGATAGCAAATGCTATTTCTTCTTGCGTGTAAATCCTTCAATGTATGAAGGATTTATTGTATTAATTGTTATTCCCCACATAATACAACTCCCCTTGATACCTGATTATGTTTCTTTAAGGTTTCAAATTTCAAAAATAAGTACGACAAAAGTTGGACAATAGGGACAGACGAAATATAACACTACGTTCCATCGTAAAATCTGCACACATTATCTGGTTGAATTCAAACAATGTGATAAGACTGACATTTAGTTGTATACATATCAACTGATCCTTCATTTGCAAATATATTCTAAAACATACTGTCAACATAATCTCTTTAATCCGGGTAGCATAAACGTCATACTTACCTAAACCCCACCTTTACATTGAAAGAAAACCTGATTTATTACGACTTGTGCGTCAGGTTTGTTGTTTAATATATTCAGAGATTGTTAGATCACATGTTAAAGTGAAATTGGATTTTACAATCGTTATAAAAAGAGTTAAAAATCACATACAATTACATGGCCCAGTCTATATAATTAAAATGGGTACTGAAAATTAAAACAACAATTACATAAGCCAGTCCATCTAATTAAAATTCATTCATTTTCCTTTTGCGCTGAAGTTAGCGCATATGGTAGAGGTCAGATCTCTCCAATTCTGTCTGTTCAAAGCTATTCTGTGCAGTTCTTGAATAGTTATGAATATTGGTTGTTGTACTTTCTCTAAGTATTGTTCTTCTGAGTGTTTCTTTGATCTAACCACTGCTCTTTTGCATCTAATAAAAATGGGCACTGAAAATTAAAATAACAATTACATAAGCCAGTCTATATAATTAAAATGGGCACTGAAAATAAAAATAACAATTACGTAAGCCAGTCCATCTAATTAAAATGGGCACTGAAAAAATTAAAATAACAATTACATAAGCCAGTCCATCTAATTAAAATGGGTACTGTAAAATGAAAGCATTTCTCATAAATTTCTACTTTATGATAAAGAAAAGTATAGACATTTTAGACAGTGACTAACCAATTTTAAGCATTACTTCTTCACCATTGAACATCAAGATAGACATCCGAAGACATTTAGCTATATGACATGTTCTTTACAGAACGCTGTCCTCACTACCATCCTGTAAGCCTCTCAGTTTTCTGTGCTAGCTACTCTGCTTCTTCTTGTGTCATGTTAAAAATGTCTTCGATATCATTTATCTATTTTAGTCTTGGTCTGCCTTTTGTTCTCTTTCCCGGAACTTTTCCCTCCATGATTATTTTTTCTGTGTCTCTTATTTCCGAAAGATGTTCTTTTTTTCTTTTTTTTTTGTTTTCAAAAAAAATATAGTTTTGAGGAGCCAGTCTTCTTTCTATTTTCTTAATCTTTGCGGAAATCTGTGTTGGTTCGTCCTTCTGTCCATTATATCCTTAGGACCTTTCCATACCATTTATTTTCGAATGCCTTTCTTTTCCACCGAACATGTGAAAACACGTTCGACAGGAGGCGACAAATTCAGCAGTGTACTCAGCACACGAGGGCCATCTCCAGAAAACGTTTCTACCCATGACACTGAAAGGCAACAAAGGGTTTAACGAAAAGATAGACATATATTTTCTGTTCCGTTGCGGATGTCATCGCACAAGTCTCTATAAACGCTTGTTTGTGGTCGTCATGAGTTTCTTGACATTATATACGTCTCAGTAGTTTGCCATAGCTTTATTAGCCAGTTCTTGGCGCTTATCATTTACCGTCCTTGATGCGCCCTCAACCCAATACGGGACCTTTCCAACTTTCGCCTTCGAAGCCGTCGACGATAATACGATCTTCCTTCTACCTTCTCCACCAGCAGTTATCTGTACAGTAGTGGAGGAAGAATGTTTACAGTAGTGGGGGAAGAATGTTTACAGTAGTGGAGGAAGAATGTTTACAGTAGTGGAGGAAGTCATCTTACTGAGTAGTTTCATGTTGTTCAACCGACTAGCCTAGGAAGTTGCGCGGAAAACGGGGAGAGGGGGGGGGTCTGGCGCTGCTGTACAGAAACAGACACGTGGAGCCATGCTGAAGAGAGGGAACCAAATAAGATCCGCACCTTCCGAATTGGGGCTCTGCCATTGCAGTCTTGCGAATATGACAGCAGAACATATCCTACAAGAATGTCCCCAGTATGCAGACCTGAGAAACAAGACATGGCCCACCCCAATCAGTGTTGAAGAGTAACTGTATGGCACAGCGGAATCTCTAAAACAGACAGCAGCCTATATCATAGAATCCGGAGTCCCAAGCTGACTGAGTGATGATCTATATCATAGAATCCGGAGTCCCAAGCTGACTGAGTGATGATCTATATCATAGAATCCGGAGTCCCAAGCTGACTATGAGTGATGATCTATATCATAGAATCTAGAGTCACAACCTGACTGTGTGATGATCGCCGGAGAAGAAGATCCACACCTTCCGAAGGGAAGTGGTTTCCACTCACCGTGAGGTAATATCCTCTACTTTAGTCCTAGATGAAAGACAGATAATATTCTTTTTCTCTGTCCATGATATTCGTAGGATCTTTATGTAGCACTTCATTTCAATTGAATTTATTCTTTTGAATATTATCTTGTTTAAAGTCCAAGTCTCGCATCCATATGTTGCCATTATGAAAACACACAATCTTAAAAGGTTTACTTTAGAGGTGATATTACTACTTTGCCACAGCTTTCTCATTTGTGTTAATTTGTTGCAATTGCAAGTCTTCTTCTAATCTCGACTGAACAATCTGCGTGTTACAGGGAATTATTTAGAGGTGTAATTTTAGGAAATACTGTAATTAATCACTGACATAAGATCACTGACATAAGATCACCGACATAAGATCACTGACATAAGATCACTGACATAAGATCACTGACAACTGATGTACTTTTAAACAGGAACACGATACAAGCGACGTATCTCATCCAACGTTTTGTTACTCGAAGATACAACAACTAGTTCACAACATCAACGTATCAATTAGGTACATCAACAAGAAATCAAATAGTTGCATCAATAGATCTACTGCTAAGAGTTGACGTCTGCATAAAACGGTTCAGAATCGAGAACGAATCTACATTCTATGGCCGTCCTTTTTAACAACTCATCTTAGTTGTTAGGCTACTGTGAATTGATGGTCGATCGTATAGTATTTTTGAGAATCGTTCGCTCTCTATCTTCGCAGCTTCTGGTGGAATTTGATAATCTCCACGCTGGCAACCCACAGTACCTCAGAAGCGATTGAGTTTTGAGTTTCCTTCTCACTTGTAATATGTTCGACTTTCGTTTAGTCGCATCCATTACACTTGAAATCAGTATCATAAAACACTTTTCTTAACTAATCCTCACATTTAGAATTGAGACGTATTTTCAAACTTTCTAAACTAATCCTCACATTTAGAATTGAGATGTATTTTCAAACTTTCTAAACTAATCCTCACATTTAGAATTGAGATGTATTTTCAAACTTTCTAAACTAATCCACCTACTTAGAATTGAGACGTATTTTCAAACTTTCTAAACTAATCCTCACATTTAGAATTGAGATGTATTTTCAAACTTTCTAAACTAATCCTCACATTTAGAATTGAGATGTATTTTCAAACTTTCTAAACTAATCCTCACATTTAGAATTGAGATGTATTTTCAAACTTTCTAAACTAATCCACACACTTAGAATTGAGACATATTTTCAAACTTTCTAAACTAATCCACACACTTAGAATTGAGACATATTTTCAAACTTTCTAAACTAATCCACACACTTAGAATTCGAATTGTTTTCTCGATGTTTTAAATCTATCTATTTAACTTTGGTAATTCGGCAGCTGTCCTACACACTGTCTGTCTGGACAGCCGCCGACTTGACTCGACCGAATCAAGACCGAATCCGACTGAATCCCAAAGAATCTTTTCGACTGAATATGTCCCCCCATATATACTAGTTCCTAATATAATGCACGTGATCGTATTAAATTCCTAACCTCATACTTTATACAATTAAATTTACAATATTTCATTTCCCGATTTGTACACGTGTGACATTCAACTTTCTACAACTCTAAATAATAACTACAATAAAATATTGACTTTTGACAAACTAAAGGACAAGCAATGAAAATGGCATTTTTATTTGTGATCGCGACATACCAGTATATTAGTAAATAATAATAATTGTCATTTATCATTCTAATGTACCTCAATGGAACAACACCTAAGTGTAACAATCACTTAAGTAGGTGTGAGTTCCTAATAAAAGTTAATACAAGTAACTATGCACAATGCAATCTCTTTTCAATGGTCGATTATTTTCGGTCTCCCATTGGTATAGCGCTTTACGGTGATCTAGATAAATATTTACGAATGATACGATCGCCAGCGTCTGAACTCTAAAGAGGTTGTTCCTAATTATCTAGGCAGTTAGTCGGATTGTTATTCTTCAATCATAACACTGGCCAACTAATTTGTGTATGATGAAGAAAACGATAAGCACCAATCATATTTTTTACTGGAAGTTTATGAAGAACATTACACGAAGTACATTTTGACTGGAAATTTGCGAGGTCGTCGTCTGTGTTTCATTCTCTAACTCCTGCAACTTAACAAGACATTCATTTTCTTCTTCTTCTTCTGCTTTCATTCTCAAACTCCTGCATATTAGAAGGATGTTGTCCGGAAGACGAAATGCGTTGCGACATGGATTACAAATATCTGCGTATTTCGTCGTGGCACATCCGACTTCAGCTTGGCTATGGGTCACTGGCTCTATATGGGATGGAACAACCACCTCCATTTCATAACCTCCGTAATCGCCTCTTACGACATGCATGGAAGGTAAACGTGGTGCTATTCTTTGTTCCACTCTCGGGCCTGGCAATACAAGGACGTTAACAAGATATACACCGGATAGTGATGTGTGTTGTGCCATGGTTTACAGCTTGTCATCAATATGTCAACCTTTGGTCTTGACACCTCTGACTTTAAGTCACCTCTCACATCATGTGTGATCGATTACGCTGTTGCCATTTTTTCTTAACGTACAGGACCCGATGGCACACGGTCAACATTAAGAGAAGTTAACGTACAGGACCCGATGGCACACGGTCAACATGAAGAGAAGTCCACATGGACTCAACGCAACCAAGGCGACATATCTGAGCTTGAAACAACAACTGAAGCACCCACCACTACGTTTAACGGCAAGTGTAGATACTATCAACCATCATTCACCTAGGAAAAGACAATATACATTGAAGTAGTACACACGTTTATAAATATTTCTTACATAGAAAATCTGTTTTGTTCTAATGATTTCTGAGACAGATTCTACACGAGTGCTCAGGTGTCAATGAATCATTCTATACAATCTGGGTAATGAACACTGGGTTAACATGTCTGCCAACAGAGATTCTTATCTAGGACTGGTTGAGTCATGAAAGATATGCCTTAATGCAGGTGACTGCTTGAGCTGTTGATGTAATGACACGGAGAGAAAACACTTATACAATGTGGGTACTTGAGTGTCTATTTGGGCACAGGAAAGGATTAGCAAAAAGCGAACTTTTAACTTGTGAAAGCATAAGATCAATTGATTTGATAATTCTTTTGTTCTGTTTGCACGCGTTCTCTATCTCCCCCTAGTTCACTATTGTAGCAGGACAATGATCTTACTACTTTTCCAGCAGGATGTTGTCTAGAGAATGAAGATGCGTTGTGTCACGGTTTATTTAAAGCCAATGTCCCGAAACATCCGGACTACGGTACCGGTATTGTTAAGTGTTTTACAAATTTCACTGAATGGTGGAAGTCCATTACCATATCATAAGTTGGTCAGCCGTGCGTTGTAAAACTGTTTAACAACGTTTGCTCGTATTGCACGCGGGCCCCGTTAACAAATCTGAAATTTATCCACAGCAAACAATGCTTGATATTTTTGTTGTTACCGTTGTTCTAGTCTCTATCGGCTTGAACATACACGGATATGAAAATTGTTTGAAGACAATAATAGAAGATCAATTGCTATGATGAGATATTTTAAACTTTGTATCCTCACATTCTCGGACATATGGGGATCTCCCTAGTATAGTATAACTGTTCGTCTTGTGTTCAAGAGGTCATGAGTTCGAGTCCGGCTTATGTCGTCTTGTTTACAAGGTGGATTTTTTCGGAGATCCCTGTGGATTATCACTTGAAGCTACGGAATTACGTGCTTTGCGTGGTACTCTCAACAGGCGGCGTGCCGCTTCGTTGAGATTGACAGAATACATATGGGAAACCGAGTACAGTGAAATCAATACTCTGTGATATTTTAACCTTTATGAACCCGGACATATAATCAACTATACACGCAAGAACATTTGTTTCTGAGCAAATAGCACAACCGTTCTTGTTGGGTACACATTGCAGATTAATTAAACACGATTTTTCCACTGCCCCACATGGTTGTTGTAACCGGTGACTGGGCATAAATCAAACGTTACCAATATTATTAGAAAAAAAAAATTACCAACGAGACATTACCTGTTTATGACAGGTAATAGTGTTGCTATTTTTTTTGTCATACCTAGAACCGGCAATACCCCATCGGGTAATTCAGAAGTTCTCAAACTGTGAATACGGAGACACTGGACCGAAAGGTACAAAATAGTCCAGCCAAAGCTGAAAACCACAGTGTCACGCAATGACTTCACATGTCAAATAAAAGATTACAGATGATTCGTTTTGGTGCTTCATCTGTGGAATCCCGTCAGGCGGATGAAGTGCCGGGCTCTAAGCCTCGAAGGAGCCCACCCTCAGCGACTGGTTGTACCTCTGTCCCCAATTTGTGGAGCCAGGAAAAGAGATCGGAAAAAAACTACTGGTTCAAAAAAATCACATATAGATCATGATGCAGACAAAGACAAAAATAAGCACTTAAAAATATTGCAGTGGAATGCAGAGGGCGTGTACAATAAAAAGACTGCACTTGCAAACCGATTACACACAGAGGAAATCGACATAGCATGCATACAGGAAACACACCTCACAAACAACAATAGATTCAACATCCGAGGATACCAAACATTTCGGAACGATAGAGAAAAAAGACATAAAGGAGGAGTTCTTATACCTGTGAAAAACAATATCGTTGCCTCTGAAATTCGAGTAGACACAGAAGAACAGGCTGAAATCATTGGAACCTGTCTAACCCTTCCAACTAAAGAGGTCACAGTATATAACTATTACTGTCCACAAGACAAGAGCCTATCTCTACACACAACACAGAAAAAGATAACTGTCTTCTGATTGGTGACTTCAATAGCCACTCACAGAGTTGGGGATATACAGAACAAGATACTAGAGGAGAAGAAGTGGAAGACTGGCAGTGTGAGGTGAAACTTCAACTGCTTAATGAACCTGAAGACCACCAAACTTTCTACTCTAGAAGATGGCACACCACCTCAACCCCTGACCTAGCCCTTGCAACAGACGCCTTAGCGAAAATAACATACAGGGAAGTGCTGGAGCAGCTTGGTGGAAGTGACCATCGCCCCATCAAACTCACCATTGACATTAACCATACCCCTGCTGGCCCTACAACCACACCCAGATGGAACTTCAAGAAAGCAACTGGAGTAAGTATGCTGACCTGACAGACACATTCACAAAAACCTTAAATCCAAGGATTAAAAACGAGAACAAAACTGCATAACTCCTGGCTTCTGCACTTCTTCAAGCAGCCAAGCAAACCATACCAAGAGGTGCTAGGAAAAATTACAAATCGTACTGGTCTGACGAATTCGATAAGTTGGAGAAAGAAGTGTCAAAGGCCAGAGACACAGCAGAAAAAAGCACATCCACAGAAAACAACATATCACTAAAAGCTACTGTAGCCAAACTAAGAAAAATGACAATTACAAACACAAGGAAAAGCTGGCATGAAAAAACGGAAAATTTAAACTTCGACAAAGAGGGACGAAAGCTATGGAAAATAACAAAAATGCTCAACAACGAAGATAACAAAACAGCACCAGTAGCTATAGAGAATGGTGGAGATGTACTCACAGGAAAGAAGGCTGCAAATCACTTTATAAAGCATTACCAAAGTACTGCCTGCCACAAAATCGATGAAAATAGGAGAAGAGAAGTAAGAAAAGAACTACGGAATATCGAAAAAGAGATCAGCAAAGATAAACAAGATGTCATGAATATTGCATTCACGATCAATGAACTAAATGAAGAACTAGCAGTATTAAAACTTAGGAAATCACATGGCCCTGATGACATACCAGATGAACTGCTAATTCACATCGGACCATCAGCAAAAAAGAAATTAATAAAAAAATTTAACAACTGTTCGGATAGAGGTCTAGTACCACAGGTGTGGAAAACCGCCATAATGATACCCATCCACAAGAAAGGCAAGCCAAAAAATAAGGTGGACAGCTATCGACCAATACGTCTGACCTGCTATGTTTGCAAATTATTTGGAGCGCCTGGTAAACAAAAGAATGATGTGGTTCCTAGAAAAAAATAAATCCTGCTAAATCACCAAGCTGGCTTCAGAAAGTTTAGATCAACTGAAGACCAGATTACACTAATTGCCCAGGAAGTAGAGGATGCTTTCCAGGGAAAAAAAACAGACATCAGTGGTGTGGGTAGATATGGAAAAAGCCTTTGATTGTGTATGGAAAGATGGACTCCTCCTTAAACTACAACAAAACAAAGTGACAGGGCGCATGTATTACTGGATAAAACACTACCTGCACAACCGAAAAGCAGCAGTGAAGCTTGAAATGAAGCACAGCAGAAAGAAACTCTTTAAGCATGGAGTACCACAGGGAGGTGTTCTATCCCCCACTCTATTCCTTATATTCATGAATGACATTGACCAAATTCTCTCGCGTAAAGTAAATGCTGGAATGTATGCAGACGATCTGGCGATATGGTGCAGTGAAGAGAGCGTAGGCACAACAAAAATAAGGTTGAAAAAAACTATGCACAATTTGGCCAAGTGGACAGACCAATGTGCCATGTCTATCAATGCCCAAAAAACTACCTATACCATCTTCAGCATGTCCACCAAACCACAGAAAATCCTACTAACCATAAATGGTCAAACATTTCGAAAAGATGAGACACCTACATACCTTGGAGTCACTTTTGATTCAAGACTTACATGGAAACAGCACATAGACAAGTGCCAAACAAAAGGTACAATGAGGACAGCACTCCTTAAAAAATTTGCTGAAACAGATTGGGGTGCAAATGGAAAAATTCTAAGTAGAGCATATACAGGTTATGTAAGACCAGCTTTGGAATATGAAATGTCAGCTTGGGGGGACTGCAGCCAAGAGTAACACTCAAAAGATCTCAAAGATACAAAACCGCAATCTCAGAATTATAACAGGAGGTATGAATACTACCCCAATCACAGAAATGGAAACATGCACAGGTTTGCCATCAATGGAAGAAAGAAGAACTGAAAAAATCCTCACACAGTATGCAAAGTTCAAATGTTTGGAGAGTCATCAAATGAACGAAAGACTAAGCAGACCTACACAAGAGCGACTCAAAAGAGGTAGCTTTCTACACTACGCTAAGCAGCTCCAGAAATAACTCACAGATACAGACCTACAAAACCTAAAACCACTAAACACCCTTAGCACATACCCAACATGGGACAGGAAAAACTTCCCAAGAATTATGGACAATATACCAAGCATTATTTGGAAAACAGAAACTACTATACAAGTACTAAAGGAGACAACTAAGAATCACATACAGAAAGCATAACCAAAGGATATATGGACACATGTATATACAGATGGATCAGCGAAAGAGGCAGTATTAGATGGAGGATCAGGAATATATATAGTAACACCAGATGGAAAAGAAATAAATAAATCCATACCCACAAGCAAACATTCTACAAATTTAAAAGCAGAAATGGAAGCCATAATAGAGGCAGCCAAAATGCTCATGAATTGCATGCCGAGTCACAACAGACATGTAGTATTTCTAATGGATGCAAAATCAGTATTGCAGGCATTGAAAGATCCAAAGAACACGAGCATGAATGAACTTATGGCCTGCTTACTACACCTCAGCAGTACCACAAAAGAAGCAGTACTGCAGTGGATCCCAGGTCACTGTGGCATACCTGGAAATGAAAAAGCTGATCTCCTAGCAAGGAAAGGGGGATCACTGGAACAAATAGAAAATGATAATATGTACTATGAACGTAAGACCATGTTAAAAGCAGAATATAAGAAAAAGTGGAAGCAAATGCATCCAACTGCAGAACCAAATGACCCCTACCACCAAATGTCACGCAAGGAACAAACCATCATTTTCAGACTACGAACTGGTCACAACAGACTGAGAAGTCACATGTTCCGAAAGCTGAAGATTGGTGAGACAGACCTGTGCAACTGTGGACTGAGCCCAGAGACTGCAGAACAAATTCTTCATGCCTGTCAACTCTACCAAGAAGAGAGGGAGAAAATATGGCCTACTGAGACGGCACTGCTTCCAGATTTGTGGGGTTCCATGGATGACCTCAAGCGAATCACACAATTCATTGAAGCTATTGGTGCTGTAACCTGATATCTGACTGAAGAACGATGAAGAAGAAGAAACTGTGAATCGCGAATCCTTTAGGGGTTTAACGACTCTTTCACAGGGGTCACCTAGACCATCGGAAAACACATAATATGAATTAGGAACGAAAATAATTTTAAGGTAGGGGTCATTACAACACGAGGAACTGTATTACAGGGTCGCGGCATTAGGAATGTTGAGAACCACTGGGTTAATTCTTATGATTAGTAATAGTAACATTTGTGTTATTCCTATTGTCATTTTCTTCTTCTACGTTCTTTTTCAAACTCCTCCAGATTAGCAGGATGTAGTCAGGAAAACGGTTTACAGCTTGATGCGATGTCTACGCCTTCCGGACTGGCACATCCGGCGTCATCATGGTATATGGGTTACTTTTATTATATATTCGGATGGAGCAGCCAACTCCACCCCTATTTCATTGATCGCCTCTTATGACATGCATGGGAAGTAAACAATTGTTGCTAGTCTTTGCTCGGAACCTGACAAGACATGGGCGATCCTTATTGCTGCAACGTATTAGGTGTGCAATATTTGTTGTGTAGTTCCTACTAAAACTACCTGAGAGAAATTAAATGATTACAATATGTTTCCTCCGGCGACGGATGTGTCAGGACATTGGCGCAAATAAAACTGAGACAAAGCGCATTTTCATTTTCTGGACTAGATTTCTGCTGGAAACTGAGTGATTGACTACGTTTCTGCTTTTAATTGAGTGATTTCGATTTCTTCTTTAAATTGAGTAATTGACAAAATTTCTGCTTTAAATTTAGTGATTGATTTGATTTTTCCTGGAAATTGAGTGATTGACTATATTTCTGCTTTAAATTTAGTGATTGACTAGATTTTTACTGGAAATTGAGTGATTGACTATATTTCTGCTTTAAATTGAGTGATTGACTAGATTTCTGCTTTAAATTGAGTGATTGACTATATTTCTGCTTTAAATTGAGTGATTGACTAGATTTCTGCTTTAAATTGAGTGATTGACTAGATTTCTGCTTTAAATTGAGTGATTGACTAGATTTCTGCTAGAAATCTAGTAGGTATTAGGTAAGAGTACTGTAAAACTGGGACCAACATACTTTCGGAATAAGTACTATTTAAATCTAGTATGATCATTGTCTTTCTACAAGAGAGATTCCAGAAGGAGTTAAGAGTGAACACTGAAAAAGAAGAAGAATATAGTAGCAATCAATTTATATTTCAGCTTTAAGGCGTGACATCTCTGAGCCCCCATTCTCTGTCATCTGTAACGTAATGCAACACTGGGGACCTGCTTCGCCAATCACTCAAGAGTGACATGGCCCTCTTCAGTCTGTTCACTGGAAGTGCAGTACACGACAGGGATGCTTTCACTAGAGACGATTCAAGGCAATTAGCTGGATGTGATCGTTATGCGCCCGACTGAAGACGACGTCGGATATCCTTCATATTGCGCCCGGGCTGTTATGAGAGCGCCCTGACAATAATCAATAGACGCATGAACTTGTCACTAACAAACGGTCAGGTGCAGACAGGCGTTTTGCTCGCGACATTAAAAGACAAAGCGCACAGCTCAACTAGACACTGCGCTGCTTTAGAGGGCTGATCAATCGAAACATATCTGTCACTTGGGAACATCTTCCCGTTCTTTCAGTGGCTAGGGTCAAAATAGAATGTTGTCTTTCATGGACAACGGTTAGTTCGTCTTGTGGCAGCCATCGATACTATTGTTGGTGTCAGTATCTTTCTAGTGTGCACGTGCATTGTTTGATTTTTGCGCCCATGTCTTGTCAGTACTCGATTGGTGAGCAAAGAATAACGACACTGCTGCCTGTCATGCACGTAGAAGGAAACGACTAACGAGATTTTGTTGGCGGCGATAGCTCATCCCATTTAGAGTCAAACGGACATAGAAGGCATGCTGAAATTGAATGTATCAGATTGAAAGGAGCAGACATTGCAGCAACGCTGTAAATTATGGCAAAACGTACTGCATTCTCCGGACTGCATTCTGCTAATCTGCAGAAGTTTGAGAATGAATGCAGAAGAAGAAGATTGATTTTTTCGTTACTAGTATTGTTAAAGGTGTAGAACTTGGCCGATTGGCTAGAGCTCCGGTCTCAGAAACATATGGTCTGTGGTTCAAACACACTATTGGGACATAATTTTAACGTTCACAAAATATTTTTTTAAAACTATCTTCCTGTAAACGTCGTGGCTTTTTTTATGTGCACTGCCTATAGAAAACCTCCCTTTCACCCTCAGAGGAAAACGTGCGGTTACAAACGTGTATCGTTTGCAGTATCTTTACTAATAGTAAAAAAAAACAAAAAAAAACATTACATTCCCCATTTGAGGCGGAAATGTTTTAGACTGCGAGGGAGAGGAGATGGCTATCTCCCTCATATAGCAGAGCCACTGAAATGTGAGATTGCTAACATCACACACCCCTACAGCATTAATAAATGCTATGGGTAACTACATTTTACTAATAGTAATAACAATAGCAGTTTATGCAGTAATAAAACGGGAATGCCATACATATCATGAGAAGCGACTCAGTGAGAACTAAATTGAAACTATTGCCCCGAGCAAGACAAATTTAACTGTGAACAGATATTACAAGGTCACAGTATTTCGACAGGTACATTCCCGTCTAAAAGCACACTAACACCAAATCAGTATCAGGGTATCAGCGGAACAGCAGCACAGACACCAGAACACATAAAACGGAATTATCACAGTATCGCTGTTCACAGAACGACAATCTGACCCAAAGGAGTTTCTCAGCAAAATAAGTTCTGGTGAACCCAAGACGACCTAAAACAAACTGCTCTATACATGAACAATAATAGACTAGATGTTCAACAGTTGATCGCAGAAGTTGTGTAGTAACATATAGACGTCATCAGTTGTTGTGTAGCATCAGGACCCCCAAGACGACCTAAAACAAACTGCTCTATACATGAACAATATTAGACTAGACGTTTAACAGTTGTTCTCATAAGAAGAAACAGAAGAAGAAGACTATAGAGGTAAGACGAGGGTCGACTATTCAATTATGTAGACGAATTGTTTGCATGTTCTTCTGCGTTCAGCATCTGTGGTCATGCTATATTGTTAGGCATGTCGTCAAGACGAAGTCCACTGTCTTCTCCAGGTCAAAGCGGCTGCTCCATAGCTTTTGCCTCAAGCCTGTATCCTCTGGCCAGGTCTGCTGTCTCTGCTCTTTGTATGTTGGGCAGTCCTGAAGTATGTGTTCCGGGGTCTGGGTTCCGGATCCACATGGGCATTCATCTGTGTATGAGATCCTCAATCAGTAAAGGTGACCCAACAGTCTGCAGTGGTTGCATGTTCTGATTCCCAGAAATTACAGATGAAAGCTCTTGTTTTCTATTTGCAACTGACGGGAATTGAACTAAGGTCCGTTCTAGCTGCACCGAATCGCCTTGCAACTCAAATGTAAGCTGGTTTTTTTCCATTTATCCTCATGCTTCCTATTTGAATTTTTTGTATAAGCTATTATTTGAAGCAACATTGTACTGTCTCTAATTATCTTTATGTTATTTATTTTTTCAAAGAAGGCATTTAGGTCTTCTAGCAATAATATATATGTTCTATATTAGTGCTAGAAGACCATCTTCTGCCAAAGATACTTCTCTATGGTGAGCTAGAGAAGGGTATACGATCTCAAGGTGGCCAAAGGAAGCGCTACAAGGACTCGTTAAAGGACTCACTGAAAGCCTTTGAAATAGACCACGATACATGGGAAGAACTTGCACAAAATACTCGTATATCTACATGGCGTTCTAAAATAAAAAAGAGCACATCATCTTGTGAAAAGAAGAGAAGCAGCAGCTTAACAGCGGAGAGCAGCTAGAAAGTCACGGATAGACCAAGATCCGTCTACAGTCGTTATTCCATGTCCAAACTGTCCAAGGACATTTACAGCTCGAATAGGGCTCATAAGCCATCTACGAACTCATAATCAAGGACATAACTAAAATTGAATTTTCAAAAGTGGATGTAACAAATGGTCATCATCATTTGTGATGGGCGAACAACAACAATATGTTCTATGTTTTTCTGAGGATCCTTCAATACTGGTACGGGCTGTTCGTTGATGTTGTAATAGTTCTTGTCTGGATTGATCAGTTCTCAGTAACTTGAGTACACAGGTTGAATATATTGACGAGGTCAGATCTTTTTTTGTGGGGATGTGGTTGGTCAAGTACAGAAAGCCTGTTTACTTGAGTTGCTTCCGTGCCGGAAGCAACTCAAGGCGATTCCGTGCCGCTACTTTAATTTCTTCTTGAATTGCTTTTCTATTTGCAAGGGGAGTTTCTCCAGAACATTCCTTAATACCCAGACGAGATACACTCTCAAAAGGATGCAATGGTTTGAGTAGGGGCAGCCTACTCCTAATGGTTTTATGGGTATGTGGAATGTGTCCCTACTGTGTATGCAAATTATCATTAACATTTTTGGCCACACATTCTACATGACTGCATGGCTACAGTTTGGTCATCTTACAGAATCTGTTGATGACAGGACCGTAGATATGATTACCTTAAGGATATAAGTGGTATTTGTCCGTATTCGTGTATGCATTTCAAATATTTGAAGGGGAATGTGAAGACCTTTTTCTTTTAGTGAAAATTCGCTAAATTCTTTTGGTGAAGTTTCTAGTACTAAAAATCATATTCAGATTTACTGAGAGAGGAGTTTATTTTACTGACATTTTGGTGAAGTTTCTAGTACTCTAGTGTCTGTCAACACACTGCAAAATACTCCCAGTCACATCTGAAGGGATTTATATCCAGTGATAGTACAGTTGTTATTTTTTTGCTCCTCTTTCTGGCGACGATATCATGCAGTCGGAATTAGAATTATAGGCTCTCGTTTGGAACGAGTGCTTACCTATTTGATTATTTCTCTTGACAATGTTTGTCAGTTTATGTCAGTATAAGTTTTTTTAGGGTTAGGCTTATGGTTATGTAAAACACAACTCTCCTAACCCTAGAATGATAAATATTTAAATTAATTGTTGATTAATTATTGATATAATATTTAGATTAATTAACCCTAACATAAGTTGGTAGGCACGCGATCCAAACAAAAACCGAATTATATTTAACCAGCGAGTTATGGGAACAACCAGCGTATACATATTATTCGATATCTTCTGAGGGACATTAAAAACCTTTGTATCTACCTGAACTGCAATGACATCCGTTAATATTAAAAAAAATTTCAGTCTTCTTCTTCTCGTTCGCAGTTTGACATGTCTACACAGCAAGTCCTGTTTTCTTAATAAATGCTGCTGTATTTGAAAGCTCTTCAGTGCTCCAATACATCTTTCTGTGGATATCCATCTCTGTAGGCCAGTGTTCCTCCCTTAACTGGTGTAGTGTATTGCAGTCTTGCAGGATATGTTCAACGGTGTGTGCTGCCTTCCCACAAGGGCACAGAGGTGATGGGACCAGTATTAGTCTATTTAAGTGGTTGTTTAATCTGTTGTGTCCTGTTCTGAGGCGGAAGATAATAACCTGCTCTGCTTGTCCAGATAGTTGTAATAGTCTTTTGGGTGGTCGACTTTCCTGATGGTTTTGATGAGTGTCCTCTTTTCTTGGTAGGTGATTTCTTGGTCTTTTTGTTCCTGTATTGCTCCATCCTTTGCCAGTCAATCTGCCTCTCCTTTTCCTGGTATGCCATAGTGAGATGGTATCCACTGTAGTACTACCCTTCTTTGGATGCTAACTTCTCGCATGACTTCCTTCAGGTCTGGCAGTTTATCGCTCTCAAGGGCGTGTAGGACAGACATAGCATCAGTAAGAAATACCACCTGCTGACATTGGTCAACTATTCAGGTGCGTCTCTCAGCCTGGTATGCCTGACTTCAGCACCTGTGCTTACTTGGGCAGGACTGTGGCCCTGCTCGATATTGGGTTGGCCCGACCAATCTTAGTTTCCAGCCTCTGTTAGCTGGACTAAGCTCCATCTGCACGTCAATTTTTTTAATTTTTTTCTTCTTCAAATTGTGAATTATATTTTGTCTTCCTATTCCTCGTTATGAAACTCCTGCAGATTGGCAGGATGTAGTCCAGATTATGGAATATGCTATGCTTTACTACGGTATAGCAACTGTCGGCCAGACACATCCGACTGCAACGTAATTTCTGGGTCACTTTATATGGGATGATACAGATACCTCCACCACCACAACTTCCTAGTCGCCTCTTACAACATACGTGGCAGCTAACAGTGTCACTATTTTGTACTCCTCGTTTGGGCCTCGGCAACACTCGGCCAGAAACTACATTTAAATATAAACATTCAAACAATAAAGAAGATTAACCAACATAAATTTATGCTGAAATCGGATGAACTTTACCAATACGATTATAACATAACATGCGACATTATGCATTGAATATTTTGTAATACTAACTCGCCTTTATATAACCAACATTGACTGGGTGTAAATGTCCACACAAAAAAAGACTTAAAGCTCTATCTCCGAAAATCGATGCACTGCCCCCCCCCCCCTTCGTCATGTTGTTCGTCCATCACAAGTGATGATGACCATTTGTTACATCCACATTTAAAGCTCAGAGTTATGTCCCCAACCAGAGTTCACAGATGTCCAAAAAATCCCACTCTGGTCGCAAATGTCCCCAGAGAGTGCGAGCATGTAATGACCACTCAAGATGGTTTGTTAATCTATTCGCGACGTTCCTTACTCCCCTCTAGTCGACGTATCTCTCCCCTTTAAAACAAGACACTTTTTGACCGCAGGTCGCCATGTAGCTCTATTTTGTGTAAGTTCTTCCTCTGTATATTGGTCCATCTAAACGTTCCCCAGTAAGATTTCCAGCGAGTCCCTTCATCGTCTCCCCTGGCCACTTGAGAAGGTATGCACCTCCATAACTCACTACAGAGAAATATCACTAGCAGGCGATGATCACGCACATTCACCGCATGACGGGCCCAACGAACTCTTGATGGATATGAACGTGATTTGCACTGGGGATTTTTATTTAAGTAAGATAAAGTTGTGCAATGAAAAAAATTTAATCCTGCTTTTTCCTACATTCACCTTCTCGCCACTATACATGTATTTCGTAGGTTGTCATTGTTGTCTTTACAGCCTGTGTTCACAAAATCCTACGCGGATTTAAATCCACCTATGCAGTCTGAGACGTTAGTTTTTAGAGTCAGTCCCAGACTTCTGGAGTACACAAAAAAATGTTCTGATATAGTCAAAAATAGTATTCAGTCTGAAATAAATGTGGAATTCATTGGTCTTTAGAGAAAATGTGAGAGCATTTGTAGAAGAAATTCGAGATAGTACAGCTGGCCTTTGCCATTGCAGCCTGTAAAATCTGCGAGAGGAAGATATCTCATAGGACTGTTACCATTATGTCGACCTGAGAAGAAAGACATGACCCACACCCAGCAGCTTCACGGAGAAACTGTACGACAAAACTGAAACACTGATACAGACAGGTATCTGTATCAAGGGGACCAAAGTCCAGGTAACTTTATCTTAGAATCCAGTGTCCAGGTAACTATATCTTAGAATCAACGAGAGTCCAGGTAACTATATCTTAGAATCCACGAGATTCCAGGTAACTATATCTTAGAATCCAGAGTCCAGGTAACTATATCTTAGAATCCAGAGTCCAGGTAACTATATCTTAGAATCCACGAGAGTCCAGGTAACTATATCTTAGAATCCACGAGATTCCAGGTAACTATATCTTAGAATCCAGAGTCCAGGTAACTATATCTTAGAATCCACGAGAGTCCAGGTAACTATATCTTAGAATCCACGAGAATCCAGGTAACTATATCTTAGAATCTAGAGTCCAGGTAACTATACCTTTAATCTCGGCGTGGTGTGCAAAGGAAACGCATTGCTCTCGGCGGACCCAGGGTTAGCAGAAAACCAAGATCCTAAATGTACCTCCTCGCGGTGCACCCTGGAAACAGAAATACAGCGGCTCGTGCTGATTCTTGCCAAATCATTTTGGGACCGTGTCCGATAATGTGGAGGTAGCAGATGGAAAGAGATTTGACTGCATAAGAGGCATACAATATCTCCGACCCCATCAGCAACAATAAATGCAGCGGCACTGTAGGCACACAGTGACGTTAGTCAGTCCAGTCCGAACATTGGAGGGGCTGCCAATGAAAAGTCGCAAAAAGGTAGATGCATGGCAAGAGAAAATAGATTTCATACTGAGTACAATGTTAGGGCAGAACAGCACCAGAGGGCAGCGCCAAGTGCAAACAGAAAGTGAAAACGTCCCAAGGAAATCGGAACTACAAGCTCTGTTAGCTCGAGACACGCTTCTAGTTACCTGTGCTCCTTATGGACAGAGACCCAGACCAAATCAGTGGCGCTCGGCAAAGCAAGAAGACCTTGCTTAACTCTAATGTCGAGCTTTCCTATGCCGGAAACATGCTCGCCAAGAGAAAAAGTTCCGTACCCGATGGGCTCAGACACAAAAGGGGGGCAGCCCTGGCCCAACCCTACTGTCAAGCTTTCCTATACCGGAAATATACTTTCAGAGAGAAAGAGTTCAGTACCCAATGGGCCCAGGGAGGCGCAAATGGAACAGATTCGCTCAGCTCGAGAACGCTTTGCTTCCAAACGCGTGGTGTGAGACTCGAACTTTGGCGAGGGGTACACAATGTCGGTGAACGACACCTCGGATAAGAAGGCGAAAGAGCCAGGGTCCAACTTTTCTGTCGAGTTCTTTCTCATCCGGAACCAGGCTCGCGGATGAGAAAAGGTTTAGTCACCGATGGGCACAGGCACAGTTCGTCCAATTACACGAGGCAAGTTCATAGACGGTGGAACACCTCGTACGAGATAGACGTGAACGACAATCGTCTTGGCGAAGAGTCACCACACACCCGCGTGCCCGTTGACAGATAGGCAGGCTGTCACGAACTAGGGAAGCCTGCTACCCAAATTAAAGGATTGACGAAAACGGATGTGCTGGACCTCGGATGTCCAGACCACAAAGAGGCCAACCGAGGTGCAAATAACACAGTTTTACTGTGGAACTTGCAGCACGACGTACTTCACACTCCCCGGCGGAAATCACACGATTTATATGTTGTGGTTATATGAGAGCAAACGCAGAAGAAGAAGAAGAATAATCTCAGCGTTAACAACAACAAAAATCTGAGTTTGACTTCATTGCTGAAGAAAATTTAATGTCGTCGTTATCAGACCAATCAAAATCAAACGTGTCAGACGAAGACTAATAAGCCCTGTGACGCCGGGCCCCTAAAGGAGAGCAAAGAATAGCAACACTGTTACCTGCAATGCATGTAGTATGAGACAAGTAAGGAGGTTTGAACGTGGAGTTGGATATTCCATCAAAGGGTAAAGTGATCCAGGTTCTATGCAAAACTCGGATGTGTCCTATATATATATATATATATATATATATATATATATATATATATATATATATATATATATATATATATAAATATAGGGGCATATAACACATGCAAGCTGTAAACCACGACACAGCGCATTCCGTTCTCCGGATACCATCCTACTAATCTACGGAAGTCTGAGAACGAACACAGCAGAAGTAGTCAGATTAAAACATACATAATACAATCGTGAATCAAAATAAATACCAGAAATCTTACAATCAACCTCTATAATCAGTAACCATTAAATACATTGAAAGCAGTTCAGCTCTGGTAACTCAGAACATTTGACATATAACATTTGAAGAACACTGAGACACACAGGGGCTGTTTGAAGAATTGGCAAATTTGAATTGACGTGTAGAGCGATTAGTTAGTGGTTGACTTTGTGAAAAACGTACACCCAGGTTTCCTTAGGAACTCCTGGGATTATGACTGACATGTTCTTAACAGAAGTAGACGTGACAGTCAACAAATGTGATGTTATCGTTACACGCTGTGCCAATCAGACTGTCAGAACAAGAAAGAACTCTCGCATTGGAAAACACGAACTCGACACTAGCTTGTTCGACAAACATCGCAAGACATTTCGTGAAACTGACAGCCTTGTCCTTTGTGGGGAAAATCCTTAAAAACTGTTATAATTGCTCTAGAAAATTAGTGCGTCTTAACCCATCTTCCATTACGAGATCCGTATCTCTGGCCGACTCCTTCTGACAATTACCAACTACGTCTGTCAACTTAGAGATTTGGAGCTGAAAATAGAAAAATGTTTTTGACATGCACGAGAAGACACTGAGAGCGTTGGATGTCATTCACATTTATTTCATTTAATGCACTACAGAAAAAGATAGAATAAAACTTGACTTCTCGTCATCCCCATTTTCAAGTACCATTCAAACTGAGAGTTGACGCAGTCAAGTACTTAGAGCGCTTGCTTCGCTATTGAATGAGACAGGGTTCGCTTATAGGGTTAGACATGCCCTAGTTAACTACATTGTTTAAATGAGTTAATTTGTGTGCAAAAATATCCCATATCCTTCTGGCTCATCCTGCAGCCGTGTCCTTTTTTTGTTTTGAGTCTTAGGGTTCAAGTCTGAACCAGAAGCAGTAGATGAAAAACGGTTCATACGTGAGAATAGTTTGACGAATGAGGTTCATGAAAGTGAATCAACTCTACGGGCATAGAAAACTAATCACAGAAGAGGAATTGGAGAACTTATTAACTGAGGAGATGAAGAAGTTATTAATCTAGTTATGAACTATTAACATAGGAATTTTAGAAGTTATTAACCGAGGAGTTAAAGAAATTATTAACCGAGGAGTTAAAGAAATTATTAACCGAGGAGATGAAGAAGTTATTAACAGAGAAGTTGGAGATGTTATTAATCTAGAAGTTGGAGAGATTATTAACCTAGGAGTTGGAGAGATTATTAACCTAGGAGTTGGAGATGTTATTAACTTACGAATTGTAGAAGTTATTAACTGAGGAGTTATAGATAGGTTATAAGTAATTAACTCCGATATGCTGTCCCCAGACCGTAGATATTCTTACCTTAAGCAGGGGGCTTCACCTATTGAAAATGTAAATTTGAAGACCCTTTTGCGAAAAATCACTAAGGGAGGAATTTGTACCAACCTTTTACTTAAGTTTCTAGTACTAAAAATCATGTTCAGAATTGCTGAGAAGGGATTTGAACACCCTAAACCCCCAACCCCCTGATCTACGGGCATGCCGGAGCCTAAATAGGAATAAAAGAATAGAGACACTGTCATTTGCCGGACTTGATGTAAGAAGCGTACTAAGGAGGTTTAGGGGATGGACTTGGCTTTCTCATCCAATAGCGGATCAAAGTGCCCCAGGGTCATGCTGAAGTCGCAAATGACAAACGTAAAGGTACATATACCTCCGCTAAGCTGTAAACCATGAGGCATCGCAAGCCGTTCTCTAGACTACATCTGCTAATATGCAGGAGTATGAGAAGGAGGGCAGAAGAAGGAGACGACTAGGCTACATCAGCAAAGCCTAATGAAATGGGCACCACTGTTCCCAGAAATGTCAAAGCGACGAGGTTGATGCTAACCACATCATCCCTATGCATGCTATCAGTTAATGGACAATACAGAATTAACACTGTATTCTCAATATGCTTCGATGTCTTGGAAAGGGACACTTACTTAACTTGTGTCTTGTATCAACCGCGGATAGTAAATAGATATTTTGCCTTTTTGTGCTACCCCCCCCCCCTTTTTTCACCACCATTCAGACAAACACGTTTCATTTTGGTTGTGGCACCCTGAACTGTGCTTTTGAAGCTTTCGCAGCGGTCGCCCCTTCATAATGTCGTTTCTGCCTGTTCGAGACAATGCTTTTAATGTATGCTTTACTTTGTATGCCCACATCTTAACATGGTGTCTATAAAGTCGCTGTGCACTGAATTTGACAAGAAATACACATGCTCAATATGACGTCATTTAAGTATTTGTGTATTTCTGGAGACTAGTGTACCGAGCGACTCACAAATTATTGCTCGCTGTAGAGCTAACTTGTATTCTATTAGCTGACCCAGAATTTTGCTAAACGCTGAACAAGAGCATTTGTGGTAAATGAGATAAGTTCATATCGACGTTATAGACATCTTTATATTTCAATAAAACTGCCAATATTATGTGAAATGATACGACTATCGCAAGCATGCTCCGAGGCTATCATAACGCATCTCTAGCCTTCTGCTATCTTCTTCTTCTTTCTGTCCTCGTATTCCTTTCGGTGTTGAGAGGAGAGTGAGTACGGTATTTTGCCTCTTCTGCTGTTATATTTCCGAGTGTCTCTAATACGCTATCTATCCACCTTTTACGAGGGCGTAAACACAGCACTTTATTCTATTGAAATAGACAGCGGCCATCTTGAACACAATTCATATCTGATCTTCTATGAGTTGTTCTTGCTTTTCTTTAATGCTACAGATGTTGGTAGTTGCTATTTTTGTTGTTCCCGCTGATCTCTTTTGCGTGTGATGTGTCTTCAACTATAGAGGCAGAAAAAAGGATTTACGGAAGTTAAAAAATACATTAAAAAAACACAGTATACAATCATCTCATATGTTCGACAGCTTCCAAATTTCTTTATAGAACTTTGTCAATAAAAATGATTTTCCAGAACCCAAACTGTGTCTTCAGACAAAGGCAGAACCCAAACTGTGCCTTCAGACCAACGCAGAACCAAAACAGTGCCTTCAGACCAACGCAGAACCAAAACCGTGTCTTCAGAACAACGCAGAACCAAAACCGTGTCTTCAGACCAACGCAGAACCAAAACCATGCCTTCAGACCAAGGCAGAACCAAAACCGTGCCTTCAGACCAACGCAGAACCAAAACCATGCCTTCAGACCAACGCAGAACCAAAACCATGCCTTCAGACCACCGCAGAACCAAAACCATGCCTTCAGACCAACGCAGAACCAAAACCATGCCTTCAGACCAAGGCAGAACCAAAACTGTGCCTTCAGACCAACGTAGAACCAAAACCGTGCCTTCAGACCAACGAATGTACTGCGCCATTTAATATTTGAGAAGTTCAGCGACGTCATTTACGGCCTGATGTGACCACGAGACTTGGACATTTTCATGAGCTTGTTCTCGTAATATAAGACACCTTTGAACGAAGTCTGTCACTCTTCCAACAACACGTCTACTACTCAGGTATGGTAGTTGTTGTTTTATCGATCTTCAAGAATTACGAGTGATTATCTCTGGAGTAATGGTTTAAATGTCCTACATCGGGCATATCCTACGCTCAGACATCAACAGAATACAACACCAATCTCTTGAATGGATACCTACAGGGAAAAGAGCAAGGGGTAGACCAAAAGAAACACTCAGAAGAACAATACTTAGAGAAAGTAAAACAATCATTATCCATACTATTCAAGAACTGCACACAATAAGCTTTGAACAGACACAATTGGAGAGTTGTGACCTCTGCCCTATGCGTTAATTTAGTGCAAAAGGAAAATGAATTAATGACAGTGTTGCTATTCCATGCTCTCCTTCGGTCTTGACAAAACATGGGCGAAACGGAGATCTGAACACCTATGAACCTGTCCGGTGTGTTAAGTCCAGCGATTAATCTACTTAATACTTAATGGCGCTATCGTTTGTTGTCGTGTATTAATCCGTTCAAACTTCTGTTCTTGTTTCTTCCATTGAACATCTAATCACCAGTCTCACAAATATTGTAGAGTTCTTGCCAATCTTTCATTTCGTTTCTGACTCCTTGCCTCAAGTAATAGGAACCTTTGCTGCAGTTTCTTGTAAGGCTCCAGTAGTCTGAGAATGACGTATTAGTCGGGCGTAAGCATTTGGCCACGCAACTAGCAGTCATTTTCACTAAAAGGCCATTTTTCACCGCGTGGGCTCTTGGATGTGAAGTTTATAGCAGGAGCTGTAAAGCACCAGGGAAAGTAATTGCCAATTTTGGGAGCTTTGTTCTGAAATGTCAAACCTGAACGGGAAATTGCCGAGGTCGTCAGTGAGTCAGAAGAAATATGGCGCAGAGGTCATAGGTCATCGATTGTTGGATTATTTTACCGGAGGGGCGTAACCCGAGGAGGGCGAGACCGAGCGAGAAATGTAGAAGTACTGACAGCACAGACCTGCCGGCTGCCGGAAATATATGAACATTTGTGGTAGTGTTCAGAATCTGTCATTTATCAAGAATTCTATACTGATCTCTGGTTCTCTTTTATTGTGTTATTAGAGAGCTTCTAACATCGGTGGCTTTCTGTCCCTCTGTTATAGGGACGTTAGCTTTTTGTCCCTCTGTTGTAGGAACAATTGGAAAGCAGTAGATGGGATGTGAGCACAGTATATTCAGCGAGTACCTACCTAGCTATTCGTCTCGAAACTTAATTTTTATTCTGTTTGTTTTTACACTCCTGCAGATTCCGCGGTTTACAGGCGGAACACTGTTTCTTCATTTTACTCACAATTTCATCTCAAGAACAACTTCTTGATTTTTATTTGTTCTTCTTCTTCTTCAGCGAACATTCTCAAACTCCTGCTGAATTTCTCTTGCAGCAGGGCCATTGTCCTGGTAGATTTCCAGCAGGATGTAGACCAGAAAATGGAAATGCGTTGTGTCGCCGTTTTATTTGCGCCAATGGCCCGACACATCCGTCTTTGGCGGGATTTTTATTTCATGTAGCCAAGGAAAAACTCTAGGAAGAACCATTAATAGAGAAGGCATGTCAATGAACCTAAACAACAATTGAAAGACCTGGCAACACAAAGACAGAAATGGAAAGCTATGGTTTATGCCCTATGCGCCGTCTATGGCCCTGGAGGAACATAACATAACATAACAAGGTGGTATAGCGTTCAAACCATCTCTCGATAACACCATTTAAGATTTTCTACAATAAGATTTCAAATTAAATAATGTTCAGGCATGAATTTATGTTTAATAACATTTCAAAATGTTGTATATATACCTCTCTACTGGTATGGTACCCATTTCTCTATAATGTGTGGTTTGGAGGAAAGGAGTTTCTTTAGCCAAATACTGAGTACATAAATAAACTAAACTGGTGTGAATACTGAATATTTCATTTTAAGAAACTTAACTGAAGTTAAATGAAATTTGAGAAATATACATTTGATACTTCACGCACAATTTTTGTTTACACACATTTTATTTACACAATATTTATTTACACATTTCTATTCTTACACAAATTTTCATTTACACAATTTTTATTTGTAAAATTTGTATTTACACAATTGTTTGTAAAAATTGTTACTAATGTAACTACATGCAGAATGTCTTAGAAATCATGTATCATCATGGACACTACAAAGATCCAATGAAAAACATATGACATTACATTGAAAAATATATAACTTTACATTGAAAAATATATGACTTTACATTGAAAAACATATGACTTTACATGGAAACAAGACTTCAATCAAACAGGCGAAACTTGGGACAGAGTAATGTAGCTTTGTTACTCACTGGTCACACGCATTATAAGACACAATTTGAGACAGAGTAATGCAGCTTTGTTAGTCACTGGTCACACGCATTATAAGACACAATTTGAGACAGAGTAATGCAGCTTTTTTAGTCACTGGTCACACGCATTATAAGACACAATTTGAGACAGAGTAATGCAGCTTTGTTAGTCACTGGTCACACGCATTATAAGACACAATTTGGGACAGAGTAATGTAGCTTTGTTAGTCACTGGTCACACGCATTATAAGACACAATTTGGGACAGAGTAATGTAGCTTTGTTAGTCACTGGTCACACGCATTATAAGACACAATTTGGGACAGAGTAATGTAGCTTTGTTAGTCACTGGTCACACGCATTATAAGACACAATTTGGGACAGAGTAATGCAGCTTTGTTAGTCACTGGTCACACGCATTATAAGACACAATTTGGGACAGAGTAATGCAGCTTTGTTAGTCACTGGTCACACGCATTATAAGACACAATTTGGAACAGAGTAATGCTACTTAGCTAATCACTATTTAAACTGGTCACACACATAATAACACACAATTTGGTGTTTCGGCCAATGGTCTTTAAATAAACATAACGATAATGAAGATATAGCAGCACAAACTGTTTATTGTAACAGCAAAAACAACCGCACCAAGTATTAGAGTTAAGTCACTCATGACCAAATACAGTATAGAAGACTTGTGTACAGAAAATGTAAACATGATTTGAGAAGCGTATTTCAATTATGCCGTGCATTTCGTGGATATTTTTGGCTTGCGCATTCATGAATATAAATAGTGACCAAAAAAATCATGACAATAATCCAAAACGTCACGAATGAAGTCGTAATGAATGTCTGTACTGATGTCTTATATTATTGTCGAAGGTCACGAGTCACTAACATATCCGGCTTTCCAAATCAACTCGTTATTCTTGTATTGAAATCTTCTTGTTCAGCATTCATTCTCAAACTCCTGCTGGATCTCTCTTGTAGCAGGACCATGGTTCTGTCCATCTAGATTTCCAGCAGGATGCAGTACAGACAATGGAAATGAGTTGTGTCGTTGCTTTATTTGCGCCAATAGCACGACACATCCGTATTCGGCGAAGTGTATTGAAATGAAAATTAATTCAGTGATTGCACAAGCATTGCGAAGTAAGGGGTATTCGGGTTCAAGTTTTGGGGAAGCTGAGGAATGGCGCCAACTCAAATGAACACGTGCAGAAGGTGATGCTAGCCATGCAATTTCTGATGAGCCACTGATTATGTAACTGAACAAAATCTCACTAGGTAGCTGAAGTAAGTTTCTCACTAGGTAATTTAATTGGTAGCATATCCTATTCAGGACGTAGCTATCAACCCAGCATTTGTTGGCTGTGGTGATTTTATAGGCAATATAAATACGTTCAGCAGGTTGCCATTGCTTTCTGAGCGGTCCGGATGCACAATTGCCTGTGGCAATTCGAACTCGGTAATGTTGCCGTCACAGACGCGCTCTGTACCACTTCGCCACAGTTCCGGACATTTTTTTGTTGTACAAAAACTGACTAGGTTGTTATATGAAAACTCACTGACTGGGTTGTTGTATGAAAACTCACTGACTAGGTTCTTGTACGAAAACTGACTAGGTTGTTGTACGAAAACTCACTGACTAGGTTGTTGTACAAAAACTCACTGACTGGGTTCTTGTACGAAAACTGAATGGGTTGTTGTACGAAAACTCACTGACTAGGTTGTTGTATGAAAACTCACTGACTAGGTTGTTGTACGAAAATTGACTGGGTTGTTGTACGAAAACTCACTGACTAGGTTGTTGTACAAAAACTCACTGACTAGGTTGTTGTACGGAAACTCACTGACTAGGTTGTTGTACGTAAACTCACTGTCTAGGTTGTTATATGAAAACTCACTGACTAGGTTGTTGTATGAAAACTCACTGACTAGGTTGTTGTATGAAAACTCACTGACTGTGTTGTTGTACGAAAACTCACTGACTAGGTTGTTGTACAAAAGCTCACTGACTAGGTTGTTGTACGAAAACTCACTGTCTAGGTTGTTGTACGAAAACTCACTGGCTAGATTATTGAATGTAGTCTCACTGACTATGTTGTTGAACTTCTGCTTTCGTTCTCAAACTCCTGCAGACTAGCAGAATGTAGCCCGGAGAGCGGAATACGTTGTGTCATAGTTTACAGCATTGCTGCGAATTCTGCACATTTCAGCCTGACACATCCGATTTCAGAATGGCTTGGGTCACTGACCCTATATGTAATTGGACAGCAATCTCCATCCATGACCTCCTCAGTCGTCTCTTACGGCATGCATGGAGAGTAAACAATGTTGCTATTCTCGGGCCCTGGCAACACACGGGCGAGGTTGTTGAACCATATCTCACTGTCTAGGTAGCTGAGCCGTCTCACTGTCTAGGTAGCTGAGCCGTCTCACTGTCTAGGTAGCTGGGCCGTCTCACTGTCTAGGTAGCTGGGCCGTCTCACTGTCTAGGTAGCTGAGCCGTCTCACTGTCTAGGTAGCTGAGCCGTCTCACTGTCTAGGTAGCTGGGCCGTCTCACTGTCTAGGTAGCTGGGCCGTCTCACTGTCTAGGTAGCTGGGCCGTCTCACTGTCTAGGTAGCTGGGCCGTCTCACTGTCTAGGTAGCTGGGCCGTCTCACTGTCTAGGTAGCTGGGCCGTCTCACTGTCTAGGTAGCTGGGCCGTCTCACTGTCTAGGTAGCTGGGCCGTCTCACTGTCTAGGTAGCTGAGCCGTCTCACTGTCTAGGTAGCTGGGCCGTCTCACTGTCTAGGTAGCTGAGCACATGAGTGTTCTGCAGAGAGATTTGGCTGAAAATAGTGTACCATGAAGCTGTTTCAGAACGCATCCTCGCCCATGTGTTGCACGCCCATTTGTTACTCACCCATTTGATACTCGCCTATTTGTTACTCACCCATTTGATACTCGCCTATTTGTTACTCACCCATTTGATACTCGCCTATTTGTTACTCACCCATTTGTTACTCGTCCATTTGTTACTCACCCATCTGTTACTCGCCAATCTGTTACTCACCCATCTATTACTCGTCAATGTGTTACTCACCCATGTGTTAATCACCCATTTGTTACTCGCCCATTTGTTACTAACCAATTTGTTACTCGCCCATTTGTTACTCGCCCATTTGTTACTCACCCATTTGTTACTCACCCATTTGTTACTCTCCCATTTGTTACTCACCCATTTGTTACTCGCCCATTTGTTACTCACCCATTTGTTACTCGCCCATTTGTTACTCACCCATTTGTTACTCGCCCATTTGTTACTCACCCATTTTTTTACGAACTCATTTGTTACTCGCCCATGTGTTACTCGACCATTACGACACGCTGTGAATATAAACAGCGTCGCTATGTTTTTTTGGCTCGCTTTAAGTTCTTTTTCAACACTGCAGGCTTACCTCTTTATTTTGGCTGGGAGTTTTCTGTTCCACCCCACAGAGGGTTAGAATGGCCCAGAAGTATTGCTTAAGTAAGATGTGTCACGCCAAACGGCGCAGATAACGCAATAAACCATAACACAACGCATTTCGTTCTCCGTTCTTCTTCTTCGTTCATTCTCAAACTCCTGCAGATTATCAGAATGTAGTCCGGAGAACGGAATGCGGTGTGTCCTGGTTTACATCATTGCTGCGATATCTTTGCCTTTCTGCCTGACATATCCGACTTCAGCATGGCTTTGGATCATTGATCCTATATGGGATGGAACAGCCAAACTCCATCCCATAACCTCCTTAGTCGCCTCTTACGACATGCGTGGAAGGTAAACAGTGTTGCTATTTTTTGCTCCCCTCTTGGGCCCAGGCAACACATGGGCGTTTCTCCGGACTACATCCTGCTAATTTTCAGGAGTTTGAGAACCACGCTAAAATAAGCAGATACGATACGGTCTGATATCCAAGGTATGTCCAAGGCATGCCAAGATTTGGATCCATAGATGACATCACAGAAATATTACAACATGATTTTACATTTTTCACAACACAGATGTGCAAATTCAAGTTGACAAATGACATTGTATACCAGTGGGCGGGCCGCAAATTATGCTCTAAAGGGCCATACGCGGCACACGTGCCATCTGTTGAACAGTTAAGTACCTCAACATATGATACAAATGGTAAATAAACGGAGTTGATTTATTATCTGCATTTGATTATCAACATTTTTTTCGAAGGCGGCAACTTTTGTGACAATTTTTCCTCTCTAGTACCGTGGCGACTTAATACACTTCTTGTTTATTTTGTCCCTGGTGGCTTAAATACACATCTTGTTGATTTTGTCTCTTGTCCACTGGCGAATTAATACACATCTTGTTTATTATGTCCCTGATTCCTGGTGGCTACATACAGATCATGTTTATTTTGTCTCTGGTCTTTAGTGGCTTAATACACATCTTGTTTATTTTCTCTCTGGTCTCCTGACGGCTTAATACACGTATTGTTTTTTGTCTCTGGTCTCCTGACGGCTTAATACACATCTTGTTTCTTTTGTCTCTTGTCCACTGGCGAATTAATACACATCATGTTTATTTTGTCCCTGATTCCTGGTGGCTACATACAGATCTGGTTTATTTTGTCTCTGGTCTCCTAACGGCTTAATACACATCTTGTTTCTTTTGTCTCTGGTCTTCTAACGGTTTAACTCTTTCAGGACTTAATTATGTTTAGGTTTGGACCAAATTAATTTTATAAAATTTCCTTATATGTGTTTTTTATTGTATCACTTGACATACTAATATTGATAAATAGTGTATGTGTAATATATAATTGGAAAGGGGAATGGATACAGAATATGAATATATAAGTACATTGATGGTATGTGATTACTTCACAAGGTTAGAGTTAGCCTTGTGAAGTAATAAAATATCAAATCAAAGCCAGTATACTGGCGATTGGTCCTGTAGACCCATAGTATAAAGCCAGTATACTGGTGATTGGTCCGGAAAGAGTAATACACATCTTGTTTCTTTTGTCTCTGGTCTTCTAACGGCTTAATACACATCTTGTTTATTTTGTCTCTGGTCTCCTAACGGCTTAATACACATCTTGTTTATTTTCTTCATGCTTATGTATATTGCATATTAAATGACGACTACATGGTTATCAGATAAGTGTCCGGCTATGTTGCGATGTGGTACAGAGCGGTCTGTGACTGCCAAGATATATACAGGGTTGGAATCCCGCAAGAAGTAACTGTGCTTCCGAACCGTTTAGAAAAAAATGACAGATTGTGTCCCCTAAAAAGGATACGGTAAGACCTCACGGGTGCGACCAACTCACTACTTCTAAACCATGCGACACCATATCTCTCTATAAATAACAAGCAGTGAAATAATGTTCACTCACAGTATACAATTGCTCAGAAGATCACATTTCTCAATAAATCAGAAATTTGACGTGTTCTCTGTACTTGTGCTGGTTTTCTTGTTGGATCATGTCAAAAGATCTATAATAGGACAGAACTTCACCGAAGCTATAAACAAACAGACGCAAATTGGAAACCGGCTCATGAAACACCACGTGTGTTCAGCATCACCATTATCATTTTAATTTTGCGCTGAAGTTAGCGCATAGGGCAGAGTTCAGATCTCTCCACTTCTGTCTGTTCATAGCTATTCTGTGCAGTTCTTGAATAGTATGGATATTGATTGTTTTACTTTCTCTAAGTATTGTTCTTCTGAGTGTTTCTTTTGGTCTACTCTTGGTTCTTTTGCCTGTATGTATCCATTCAAGAGATTGGTGGTGTATTCTGTTGATGTCTGCATAGAATCACTCCTCTTGACTGATCTCACATAGAATCACTCCACTTGACTGATCTCACATATAATCACTCCACTTGACTGATCTCACATATAATCACTCCACTTGACTGATCTCACATAGAATCACTCCACTTGACTGATCTCACATATAATCACTCCAATTGACTGATCTCACATATAATCACTCCACTTGACTGATCTCACATAGAATCACTCCACTTGACTGATCTCACATATAATCACTCCAATTGACTAATGCACATAGTTCTGCGATGATCAGAACATGTGCTGTACCCCAACCACTCATCTCTAAGCTGTCCTTTCGAACAACGACTTTGATACATAATACTGTGGACATAGAGCTGTGGAGAGCCAACCGCTACGCCAACCGGCATGGCACCTGATGATGATGATGATGAAGCAAGACCTAACAGACAGCGAATATTACAATTTCCAATACTTTTATGCCGGGCAACTATTTTTGTGTCGATGTGCATGCCTCCAATTTTCATTCTCATGCTGGAGGATGTTGCCAGGTAAGCTGAATTTTGCCCCACTATTGTTCTACCTCTCTGTGAAACCACATCCTGATATTTTACAAGGAATCATAGAAATGTCAGGTGTAAAAACAGCATCATTTTCTACGATGTTGTCACGTAGTAACTGTTTATTTTAAAATCCACTTTCTCATTATACCATGTTCTGCACTGCATGCCCAGTGTAATAACGACCTAAAACAATTTTCCAATTTCTCCCAGTCTGTATCCACTTCTCTCTTCTAACTAATCATTTGTAATAACCAATGCAGTAGTTGTTTCTGCCTGCAAAAACCATAACATCCCTATCTTAATTTAACTACATCTCTAAAAAAGATGCGATTTCATCAAGCCATTCAAATCGTGCACACAAAGTCACCCGAACGGACCAATCGAGACAAGGACTATTACAACAACAACAAACATCCCGTACAGGTATTGAAATATCCTCAGTAACAACAAACACATGATATAATATCCGTATTAGTTATACAAGGGCCGATAGGTCTTAATAAAATTCTTGAGACTAACGGGAATTGAACCAGTCCGTTCTACGGCACCAAATCGCCTAGCAACAATTGCACACGCGTTTTTCAGTACTTGACTAACCGCATCTCCAAAAAAGATGCGATTTCATCAAGCCATTCAAATCGTGCACACAAAGTCACCCGAACGGGTGATGACCGGTCTTAAAGACCTATCGGCCCTTGTATAACTAATACGGATATTATGTTATGTGTTTGTTGTTACTGAGGATATTTCAATACCTGTATGGGATGTTTGTTGTTGTTGTAATAGTCCTTGTCTCGATTGGTCCGTTCGGGTGACTTTGTGTGCACGATTTGAATGGCTTGATGAAATCGCATCTTTTTTGGAGATGCGGTTAGTCAAGTACTGAAAAACGCGTGTGCAATTGTTGCTAGGCGATTTGGTGCCGTAGAACGGACTGGTTCAATTCCCGTTAGTCTCAAGAATTAAAAAAAAAATTGTCCTCTGGCTTCATACTTAAAAAATTTACTTAAAAAATTTATCTTAAAAAATTTATCTTAATTTAGAACTTTTGAGATCCACAATGTTTCTGTTAAGTGAGAGCTTTTTGCCACTAATGACGCGCTTGTATGTCTTGACCTGGACCAACAAATGTGGCGATGTGATGGGCATTTGTCTTAGTAGGTATCGCATTGCCACGTTAGTGGTATCTCTAGTTCAACTTAACATTACTCCCAATCTTTCATTCTGTATACATTCTAACAGATGGTGGTATCAGCGCTAGAAGCCCCAAGCCGCAGTCAAATACTGAAAGGACCAGTTACTTAAAGATCAAAATGAATAGAAATGGGTACAAGTTTTACAAACATTAGTCAATAAAATAAACTAGTAACGAGATACGGCGACTGACGACGTTTCAACTAAAAGTCTTTACCAGGACGAAAAACAAACGAAAACAACAACAATATACTAAACGTGGGAACGCACATATGAGGATGGTTTATAAAAAGAGATTAAATTAAAGCTTGGTTTTATAAAAGGCATGTCATTTGTTTTACTCACTAATATTTGTAACACTTTCACCTATTTTCCTTCATTTTAATGCTTGTCTTGTGTTACCGCAGCCCCCCCCCCCTCCAATTCTAGTTGAGGGTTGTTTCCAGTCTCTGGAGCTTTATATCTCGCGTCTTGAAGAGTAGGCACACAGTCGCTGTTCTAGATGTGGAGCTGGAATTGTTTTAAGAGCTGCAAGGTGACGTTTGCTTCCCTGTATGACATGATCAGCACGAGATACAAATGACTATTCGGTTGACTGGTACCCCTAAATGTGTTATTATTTGGCTCTTTAGTATGTCTTGTGGGTTGTCAGTATTTATTGCAGAGCATGGAATACTCTGTGTCATTGTCAAAAACTTGTCTCCGATATACGCGTTTTTCGATCTCACACTTCTGACTTCAGCATGGCATCGGATTAATTTCACTTATATGGGATGATACAGCTAAATCCACATACAAAATAAAATATTTGTTATGCTGATATCCATAAATGACATCTACAATTATTTGCTAATTTTTTACCCCCTTGTCAACACCTGTCAAGAATTTAGTGTCCCGTTTCTTAATTATGCCAACATCTGTCAAGACTTCAGTGTACCCTTGCTTAATTATGTCAACATCTGTCAAGAATTCAGTGTACCCTTGCTTAATTATGTCAACACCTGTCAAGAATTCAGTGTCCCCTTGCTTAATCATGTCAAGATCTGTCAAGAATTCAGTGTCCCCATGCTTAATTATTTCAAAAAATATTTACAGCCCCCCCCCCCCCCCCCGACAAAATCAATACAGAATTTTCCAGAAAAAGTGCAGTACTTAATATTTTTTCAATTTTTTTTTACAAATATTTTTTAATTCAATCAATTTAATTGGGGTAGACATAACAGTATTGTTGACGTCAGCTTTTGTCAAACTACTTCTCCCTCTTTTCACCAACTGTCAAGCATTTTCAGACCATCCCTAATTTATTAGGTATTTTTTGAACAGCACTTGGTCGTCTGTTACGACATGAATGGAAAGTAAATAGTGTCGCAATTATTTGCTCCCCTTCGGTCCCCTGATAACACAGGATCATAAATAAGATTTCAACACAGAACAAGATATACAACTATTCAAATGTCAAAATTACTTTGACATGTTTTCTTGATCTCTGATACCTTTTATGTATTCATGCATTCTTTCTTTTTAATTGTTCATTTTCCCGTAAAGTTGTTATACCCCACTATTTCTATTCTTCCTGGCGGATGTGTATTCTATTGAATTGTTCAATTTTTTCACGCGAATAATACTTCGACAAAGTCGTAGTGACACGAAGGTTGTTGTATTTTGTCTGTGTTCTTTTATATATAAAATGGCGGAGATATGCACCTGCAATATGTCAAGCTTGACACACTCAACCAAATGTGTACACTATCCAACAAAAAAGGAAGGTAATAAGAAAAAGAAGTATTCCCAATGTATGTGTTATCGGGAAGCAGAGGGATATATATATATATATATATATATATATATATATATATATATATATATATATATATATATATATATATATATATATATATATATATATGGCACGTATTTTAAAGACACAAATTCGTGGCTATGAAGAATACTCGGAGTGTCATTAAGAGAGAGAATTAGACACGATAACATCAGACAGATAACCAAAATAATACCAGTATTGGAACACTTCAAAAGAGAATAGATCAAGTGGTTTTCACACACTTCCAGACTACAGACAGACAGCATGCCATACATGGCCATCACACATAGATATCACGGCTATAAAGCTAGAGGCAGATCATGTAAAAGATGGATCACATAAATCAAAGAAGCCACAGGAACAAGTTTACAAACAGCATACAAGACGGCCATCTCTAGAAAACTCTTCAAACCCTGACGCCGCAAGGAAAACAAGGGCCACAGTGTGCGTGCGTGAGTACGTGCGTGGGTGCGTGCGTATGACACACGTGGGGCTCGAAAGATCTCGCATTGATGTTGTGCGGACCCAGACAAAGTTAAGCAGATAATAAATATCCTAAAAGTACCTCCTCGTGGTGCACCCTGAAAACATAAATACAGCTGCTCTTGCTGTATTCCTGGCTAACACTTTTAGAATCGTGTCCGTCGATGTGAATGCCGCAGTTGGAATTTTTTGCAGAGAGACTTGAAATATCTCCAAAACCTCTACGCCATTAAATCCAACATATGCATGGCATCTGTGTATTCTGATTTGGCCGGCTTAAAAGCAGAAATATTGGAGTGACGACCAATGTCAATGTACCTAACATACGAGCACACACCGAATCTGAAATAGGTAACACACGCTAGAGGACAGCGTAGTCTACGTGAGTCGATTCAGTGACAACGGAGCTACAATGGTCCAGCATGAGACCAACTGGCGTAAGTACTGTTCATGCTGGAGAACACACAGAAGCCCACATGTCCCACCACAATTGACCACATTCAAGATAGGAGTCCTGACTCAGGCATTAAATACGCCAACATATCGAACATACACTCCTGGGTATGGAATAAAGTTTTGAATACATCTCCCCATTGCACACATGACAAGCATTGAACCGCTGCCGGGGAGCGCATTGTTCAAATATCTGACCGAAGCAGTGGTGATACTAGGAATCTGGACACTGTGGGCAACGTAGACGGGGGAGGCACAAGATCTTGGTTCTGTTTCATTGTTTTGGTGATTTTCTATATGTCAATCCTTCTTCTCTTCTTGCACGAACATTTTCATATACTAAGAAGTCTGTAAATGCAAGAGATTCACCACCACGAACGGGGATTAGCCTGGTAGAGGTCGGTAGCTAGCGCCCTCCATCCGATATACCAATATACAAGTATTCTTAATCGCATCTTTCGACATTCATGCCAAGTTACAATTTTACTATTCTTGGTACCCATTTCGGACCCCAGATACGGACGTGCACAATAACGTTGAGTAGTCAAAACTACTAACTGTCCCATTTTAACAATTCTGACCAATAGCAGGATATATTCCGGTGAACTGTTTGCGTTGTACAATTGATTGCATCCTTTCTGTGATATGTGCGTCTTTCTTACTGCAACATCTGTCTTCAGCAGGATTTCTGGGCCACTTTAACCTTCTAAAGGATAGCTAACCATCCCGAAACCTCCGTAGTCGCCTCCGACGACATCAATACTACTATTCTACCAGCTTAGAATCCAATTTAACAATCACTAGGAACTTGCACATCCAATTTGTCTTAACTGGTGTACTGACCATTTCTCAAGACTCTCATACCAGAGGTTTGTTTGAAATACCTCAGTTCATGCGTGCATGGACGTACTTCACGGCTCCTTCTCGTTACTTTCATTTCCTTCATACTACTACATTCAGTTTTTGTAGTTATAATGCGGATAAAATCATAGTTACCACTCTAAAGTTTCATAAAAGGCCATGAGTGGGTGGCATCGGTGAATAAAATGACTAGAATTTATGGGTATTCAGCAAATGCTTTGAAGTGATGGACTGCCGTGGAAGACCAAAGACCAGGAGATTATGTTTAATTAAAAGACAAAAGATTCACCGTCTGGTACATAAGAGAAACGTTATTAAAAACATGAAAAAAGTAGGTGAAAAAGTAAAAAATCAACAACCTATCAAAAAGGACATAGAACAGAGATTTGAAAGGATTTAGTAAGAATTGAAACACGTGCGTTGTCGGAGCCCGAAGGAAATAAAAGAATATTAACACTTACTTGCCGTGCATGTCGTGTGAGGCGACTAAGGACGTTTAATGATGGAGTTGGCGGCCGATCTCACAGTCATAGTGACACAGAAGCCATGGTGAAGTCGGATGTGTAAAAGCGAAAGGTGCAGATATCGCTGCAACGCTATAAATCACGATATACCGCAGTCCGTTTTAGGATTACATCCTGCTAATCTACAGGAATTTGAGAGCGAACGTAGAAGAAGAAGATTAATTCCCAAGGTGCACAACGAGAATGTGCTTTTAGTGTCTTGGTTATTTACTGACCCAAGGTTTACACGAGAGGCCTTTGCACCCCCTTTTGTGTGTTAAAACACGTTTTTGCAAGATATCAAATAATACGTTTTTAAGTTTTTAATTTTAATAGCTTTTAAGTGTTAATTTCATGGACTCATGCCTATGCAGATGGCTCGGCCACAAACGCAATTGAGAATGGAGGTGGAGGATGGACCCTCAGACTAAAATACGGGAAAGATGTTACTCTAGCCATAGCTACAGGCAAGTTCTCAACCAATTTTAAAGCAGAAATGGAAGCTCTCAAGAAAGCAGCAGAAACTATCTTACAACACAAAGAACAAGTGCACAGGAATATTGTACTACTAACAGATGCACTCTCTGTCATAACAGCACTGAAGCTACACAGGAACACCGAACTGAATGAATTGAGGGCAGTGCTAGTTCAGTTGTACAATAATTTCCAAAGAGTAGTGATCCAGTGGATACCGGCACACTGTAACATTGAAGGGAATGAAGTTGCAGATAGACTGGCCAAAGAAGGAGGGAAGTTACCTCAAGAAGACTATCTGGTCAGTTATGAAGAAGTGAAGACCATCATTAAAGGCAACTATAACAAAAAGTGGAAAGAAGACCACCCCAAATATAATGCAGATGACGGGTATTACCAACTGTCCAGAAGAGACCAGGTTATCCTGCTGCGCCTCAGAACTGGTCACAACAAAATGAGACATCATTTGTACACCAAATTCAAAATAGGGACAACTGGGCTCTGCCATTGCAGCCTTGCAAATATGACAGCAGAACATATCCTACAAGAATGTCCCCAGTTTGCAGACCTGAGAAACAAGACATGGCCCACCCCAATCAGTGTTGAAGAGAAACTGTATGGCACAGTGGACACTTTAAAACAGACAGCAGCCTATATCATAGAATCCGAAGTCCCAACCTGACTGAGTCATGATCTATATCATAGAATCCGAAGTCCCAACCTGACTGAGTCATGATCTATATCATAGAATCCGAAGTCCCAACCTGATTGAGTCATGATCTATATCATAGAATCCGAAGTCCCAACCTGACTGAGTCATGATCTATATCATAGAATCCGAAGTCCCAACCTGACTGAGTAATGATCGCCGAAGAAGAAGTGTTAATTTGTGCCACCAAGTTTTTCAGATAGCAAAATGAATCAAGTTTAGCAACATCAAAGAAGCCAAATGTTTAGAGGTAATGAATGCACCGACTGCGTTCCACAGATTCTATCTACTATTTCTTCAAGTAAACCAACACGTCTCCAACGTCTAAACATTAACGATATTCTCTCGACGAGGGAATGTCAACTGCATCTTCATTATTCTATCACTGATAAGAAACAATTATCAAAGAAACACTAAGATAAGAAACAATTATCAAAGAAAAACTAAGATAAGAAACAATTATCTATTGTTGACGAAGCAGGGTCGTAGATAGGATCTCCGTGTGTGGGGGTGTTAAATCATTTTTTTAAATAATAAATTTGACGAGTTTTTTTGTTTAAATAATCGCCCATGGGGGTGGTGATGGGAGTGCGGGAGGAGGCGTTTTTACTTTTGGCCAAGTTCCTAGTGATAAAAGTCATGATGCAATATGCTAATGGAAAGTCATTGTCATGACAAAATGACAATATAACAACACCGCAGACGCTGAACACAGAAGAAGAAAAACAACATGTGTACTTTAAAAATTGACAAAAATATATTTCTTGTTTTTTTTGTGTGGAATTTAACTAATGTTTAAACAAGGGATGCGTACTATTCCTGTTCCTATTCAACATCTATATAGACAAAATATCAACAACAAAAAACTTAAAAGCAATAGAAGAAGAAAACCAACCTGAACAAGAGAGCTGAGAAAAAGAAGACATTAACATCATAAACGCATTGTTATTCGCAGACGATCAGGTGTTGGTATACAACGATATATCTGAGCTGCAAAAACACACTAAATACCCACTGTGAAACTAACAAAATGAGAATCAACAAACCAAAATTAGAAACATTGAAGATATACAGAAATCAATCCCTACTAGAAATATACATAGGCGGCACAAAACTCAACCAAGTTAAGGAATTTAAGTATCTAGGCAGCGTGTTCTTGGAAGACGGGAGACTAGATAGAGAAATAGGGACAAGATGTCAGAAAGCAAACTCAGTTTTATATCAATTAGCTGAAACACCAGAACATTGAAAAGATCTCTAAAAGAACGTTCATAAACTCAGTGTTCATGCCGACACGGTGCTACCAATGACTGCACAGTGACACTGTGCTACCAATGCCAGACCTAGACCCTAACAGAGAAACTAGAACATATACTCACTCTATGTGAAATGAAGTGCCAGAGAACAGCACAGGGGGGGGGGGTAACAAAAAGAGATATAATAAACAATGACACTATAAGAATTCTGATGAAAACAATATCGTGCAAAGAATACATAGACACACAAAAGATCAAATGGTTCAGCCACCTACTCAGAATTGAACCAGATCGCATTCCATCGATGCCTTAAAAAAATACAATCTGAAAAGAAAAACAGGGGAAGACCCAGACGACGATGGATAGATGATTTAAATGAAATACTAGAACACAAAGGCTGCACTATAGCAACAGCATCATAGTAAGCGAAAGAAAGAAGAATTCGGCTCACCATGACGCCTAAAACCACACATGGATAGGACAAGACAAGGCATGGCAAGACAAAACAACAAATATTGTCTTCACTATTCCTGTATACATGTAGCATGAAGATTGCATGTTATAAACAGATTTTTGATAATACATTTCTCAGCATATCTAAAAGTTTGGTTCCGATAGCAAATAAATCCAGGAATAGAATAATAACATTTTGCTAATAACTAAAGATACATAATAACACACACAAGTCGACGTTTCGACCAAAAGACTTTTATTAATACAAAAATGGAAATAATATTATAACATGCAACTGAAAACGAACAGTAAGGATGTGGACGGTCACATTAATATGTGTGCTAATTAGAGATAAGTTATACAAGTTATAAAGTAGTAAAGGAAAGTGAAAACAAAGTTTAAACAAGAAGAAAACAGAAATAATGGTCGTATCAAAGAGACATACACCACCTAGATGCAACATAATAATTAATGACACAAAATTAACACAAGTTGACAAAGTGAAATATCTTGGCACCCTGTTAACATCAGATGGTAGATGCTCAATTGAGATAAAGAGCCGAACAGCGCAAGCCACATCAGCATTCCAAAAAAATGAGAACCATTTTTTGCAATAGAAGTCTGTCAATGAAGACCCGAATTCGGGTGCTGAGATGTTGTATCGAACCAAGTCTTTTTTATGGATGTGAAGCATGGACAGTAAACAAGAAAATTCAAAGTGAATTAGAGGCTACAGAAATGTGGTTTCTGAGAAGAATGATGAAAATACCATGGACAGCTAAGAAAACTAATGCTGAGGTTCTCATTGATGCTCGCGTAAAAAGATCAATCATATCAAACATTAGGGGCAGACAGTCAAGGTTTCTAGGACAGGTTACAGTCTAACAGAGTACACCACCAAGACAAGAGACAGGGGATGTTGGAGGTCCGTTGCAGTCAACTTTCGATGCGGGTACCGCAATTAATGACGAATAATGGTAAACAATTTACAAATGTGTCTTTTTAAAATTATATTTAATCAATATTTTGGCAATAAACAACACCAATCATTTGGCAACTTTGGTAGATGAAACTTCAATAAGAAAAAAATGTTATCTCTTGAACGCAGAAAGAAGCAATGAGTAACCTTAAGATAAAATGAACATTTTCAATAAGGCTTGTTTATTCTTTTTCAGCGTGTATTTTTGTTAATCTATTTAGAACATTAATCTTGTCACTGACAGTTAACTGACATAGATGTACTTGATACACCTAGGAAAACAAATGTTGTTGCTACAAAACAGTGCAGTACTTGTGATAGGCAATCTTGTGTAATTGGAAGTCACGAGAAGAAATCAGTTCGAATCATTCTAAATCTCATTCCAGAGATAAGATAACTTTCAACGCTGAAACTAGAAGAGGTGATTAAGGAGGTGACGCCAAAAGCAATGACCAGTGAAGCCACAACCGAAAATAATAAAGTAAAAGGAGAGGCAATCTGTAGATTTCTATAGACTGTCTTCGGCAGATATGACTTCTTCTTCTGTTGTGACTCGTAATCTGAAGATAATGTTATGATCTTTGCCTGGCATTTGGTGGTAGGGGCCATGTTGTTCTGCAGCTGGGCTCATTTGGTGGTAGGGGTCATGTGGTTCTGCAGCTGAGCTCATGTGGTGGTAGGGGTCATGTGGTTCTGCAGCTGGGCTCATTTGCTTTCACTTTTTCTTATATTCTGCTTTTATCATAGTCTTAGTGATAGAGAGTTGTGGAGATCCATGATCGCCTAGGCCAGTCGACACGACACCTGATGATGATCATATTCTTATATTCATAGTACGCAAAATCACTTTCTATTTGTTATAGTAATTCCTCTCTCCTTGCCAGAAGATAATTTATTTTAAAATTATCAGATATCCCACAGTGACCAGCGATCCAGTGGAGTACTGTTTCTTTGGTAGTACTGCAAAGGTGTAGTAATGAGAGTATTATATCATTCATGCTCATGTTCTTTGTATTTCTGGTTCTTTCACTGCCTGAAATAATTATTTTGCATCTGTTAGAAAGACTACATGTCTGTTATGATTCGGCGAGCAATTTATAAGCATTTTGTCTGACTCTATTACGGCTTCCATTTCTGCTTAGCGATTTGTGGAATGTTTGCCTGTGGGTATGAATTTTCGATTTCTTTTCCATCTGGTGTTAATATATATTTATATATTTCTGTACTGAAACTGGGCAAACGTGTTTGGTTTGGACATGCAATGATATACATGTAGCTTTCTAAAAAAATTTTTTTGCAAGGAACAATCGAGGGTGGAAGGAGAGGAGGTAAGAAAAAAACAACTTCAATAGATAACATAAAGGAATGGCCTGAGAGGAATTTTTCTTCACTCCTCCTAATGGCTGAGGGTGGAATTTTGTGCTTATTTTCTCCAGTGTGGTGCCCCAACGACCATGACATGTTATGGCTATCATTATTATTATTATTATTATTATTATTATTATTATTGTAAACATATATTCCGTTCCTCCATGCAATACAGGTTCTTTCGTTGATTCATCTGTGTATACATGTTTAATATGTATTAAAGGTGTTTAGTGGTTTTATGTTTTGTAGATTTGTATCTCTGAGTGATTTCGGAAGCTGTTTTGTGGAGTGTAGGAAACAACATCGTTTGAGTCGTTCTGTTGTTGATATGCTTAGTCTTTGGTTTATTTGATGACTCTCCAAACATTTCAACTTTGCATATTGTGTGAGGAGTTATTTAATTTCTAATTATTTTTTTTAATTGACGGTAAGCTTGTACATGTTTCCATTTCTATGATTGTGGCTGTTTTAATACCTTTTGTTACAATTCTGAGATTGCGGTTTTGTATTTTTAAGATATCTTGATCGTTACTTTTGGCTGCAGTGCCTCAGGCTGACATTCCATATTCCAAACCTGGTTTTACGAATCCTGTGTATGTTTTACTTATAATTTTTCTTATTGCTTCTCAAGCAAAACAAACACATTGTAGCCATCTTCTTTGACTTACAACAGGCTTATGATCGAGTATGGAGAAAAAGTCTATTAATGAAGATGATTGAAATGGGAATTAGTGGAAAGCTATGTAAATTGATAAAGTACTTCCTCATTGAAAGAACAATCTAGACAAAGATAAATGATGCAATCTCATCTAAAGAAGTTCTACCACAAAAATAACACTTTATCACAGTGTAGCACCAAGGCAGTATACAGATAGTGCTGAAGACATATTGCTGTCAACCTTAGTCGCGAAGACGTTACATAATCTGATCCGAACTAAATCAATAAGCAAAAGCGTAATTATTAACAGCCCAGTTCTTATAGAACTATTTTTTGAAACGATCTACTTAGAAATCGATTATTTATGCAAGGGTATACTGTATAAAGTCTTATCAGGAAGCAACTAATTCACCGTTGATCGGCGGATATCTGAGGATAATGACTTACTGGAAGCTTTCTCCAACAGAAAAGAAAGCTCTACCGAGTTTTGCTGTGAAAACTCCACACTCCAACTTGAAACCCTCTGCATCAAGTATTAGTGTTTTACGATATAGATTTACGACAAACCAGGCACACTTTTATTACCGCTTATAATTTATATGGAGGAGAAACTGCCGCAAGCTGACAAAGTGCTTCCAGTTTCATGCTTTTTAAAAAGTTTTCTTACAGATCAAAGTCTAAATTTATCGTCTGCTTTTTCCTCCTATATCACCTATTACTTCTTATTCCCCTATTTCATTGGCGCGAGACATAATGGCAGTTAACGTCACCGGAAGAGAAATATCTCACATTTATCGATTATTAATGCCTTCCTTTTTGAAGCCTTTTCTCCCTCCATGTTTTTGTTAGCGTTCGGTTTATGACAGCACCTGTTTTATGACAAACAATGCCTATTTTTAGCATGTCTCAGAAAACAGGACCTTACGAGATAAAATATTTTCTTTAAGATCGGTTAAAATTTATGAAGGTCTTTTGAGAGCCAGAAGACAGTTTTATAATCCTTGTGGAGTTAGTTTACCGTCATCCATTTCAGCAAGATTTATATGATTCAGGAACGATAGTAGTTATATACGCATGACTTGATACTTATTTGCTCACCAATGCTCACCATTAGATGGCTCAAAGAGGAAAGTATTGGTGAGCTGCTCACCATTGCTCACCATTGCTCACCATTGCTCACCATTTAGATGGTTCAAATAAGAAAGTATTGACACACCAACACACCAGATTGTCAGCCAGTAGGATGGGGCGGCGCGAGATACCCCACCCCGGCCCGATCGGGGTCGCTCGGATCACCCCCACCGGTGGTGGGGGGCGCGCGGATCCCGGTTCTTCCACTGAAACTTTTCCAGTGTTTTTAGGTACAAGGTGATACATCAAGGTCAGTGAAGATTTTAACCTGTGATTCACCTTTAGACTGATAAGCCAAGATAAAGAAAATGACACATACATCAGCTGAACTTGTGTCGACCTCAACATTCTAATTAAGAAACTTTTCCACACCAGAAATTTTACTCTCGTTCAGATTAGTGGACTATCGCACCCACATTTAAACCAGGCGTTGTATTGGTTTATTTATAAAACATGCGTGTGTGGTGTCTAACGAATGGGCGTGAAATGGTATTTCCATAGAAACTTTTCCACACCAGAAATTTTGTTTCGTTCAGATTAGTGGACTATCGCACCCACATTTAAACCAGGCGTTGTATTGGTTTATTTATAAAACATGCGTGTGTGGTGTCTAATGAATGGCCGTGAAATGGTATTTCCATATAAATTAAACCAAGAAACAAACAATTCAACACGTTCAACGAAATATATGAAGAACCCGTTTAAATATATGCCTATGTAGCAAGCTTTATATAAATACACAGTGAAAATAAAACTAACATCTATTTAACTTTAGCTGGTAGCATAACGCTGGACGAGGCCAGGTAAGCCAAACATCTGCAAACCATTAAAACCCTCTGTATCGCAATTTAGTCCGTGGTCAGTACACGGAAGCCCAGCGGGTGCCAATTAACCAGATAAGCACGCTCACACTGAAAGTGGGCGCGCGTTTCTTTAAAACGAACGTTAAGACTATTTTCTCTCTCTCTCTCTTTCTCTCTTTACATATGTGACACTTTATAAGCAGAGAAAGTTTTCTGTTACTTATACAGCTGTTTTTTTTTTTTGTTTTTGTATTTAGAAACATATTTTTGTTAAAAAGCATATTATTAGTAATATTATAAATTATTATTATATACAAATAATTATTCGTATAATCACGTGTATTTTGAGATATTTGAACCTAGGAAAGAAAACATTCTTCTTCTGCTGGTGTAATCAAAGGTTCTTCCCTTGTGTGATTATATTCAAGCGGGGTCTCACATTGTAAAACATGAAGGGGGCTTTTAATGTTTTATATCTATTATGTTGAGTTATTTGTTTAACAATGACAATTGATAATACGCATTTGAGATATTTGAACCTAGGAAAGAAAATACTCTTCTTCTGCCGGTGTAATCAAAGGTTCTTCCCTTGTGTTGTTATATTCAAGCGGGGTCTCACATTGTAAAACACGAAGGGGGCTTTTAATGTTTTATATCTATTATGTTGAGTTATTTGTTTAACAATGACAATTGATAATACGCATTTGAGATATTTGAACCTAGGAAAGAAAATACTCTTCTTCTGCTGGTGTAATCAAAGGTTCTTCCCTTGTGTTGTTATATTCAAGCGGGGTCTCACATTGTAAAACATGAAGGGGGTTTTTAATGTTTTATATCTATTATGTTGAGTTATTTGTTTAACAATGACAATTGATAATACACATAATATGAGACATGGCTAAGAAGAGTGTACCAATTGACCTGTAAATGTGCTGAAGCATCCGAAGTGCTTAAACGCCGGTTCATGGCACTTGAAAAAACAGCTAAATCAGCAGTATTTGTTATCTTGCCTGTATCATGAACCGCGTCGGTGAATCATCAGCCCTAGCTTGACCGTGTCATGAACGCAGCAGAAGCGTCAGTAACGCACGTGCACCCATAATCACCATAAACTGTTACCCCGACCTGGTTATGGTGTGCACAAGCTAACCTAGCACAACAGCTAGTTGTACCTAGTTAAAACTGGTTTTATCTAGTTATTTCCGAAATAGACAAGCCTGTAACAAATTTTTTTTTTTGCTGATTCAGCATTCGGCGCACTATAAATACCAGTGATTCTGAAATTATCCGCACTCTAAAAACCACATTCCGACTGATAACAGCGCAGTGTGTCAGACTTTTGAACCTCAGATAAACAGTGTTTATATTCCAAGAAAATGGTGAGTTATATGTTTTAGTATGTATTAGTTTGAGTACATTTTGATCTTTATGTTATCGTCTTTTATATTGTATATGCTATATGTTACCCATGTATATATATATATATATATATATATATATATATATACAGGGTTACATATACTGTGTGTGTGTGTGTGTGTGTGTGTGTGTGTAATATATGCCTACACGTCTGGTTTAGGTCTATGGCATGTCTCAATGTGTACTATTATATACGTCTGGTATGCCTAGTGTATACATATCATAGGTGTTATAATTAACTACTATAAAAATTAATAATAGGCATTCATTAATTATGTATCTATTAATTTATTTGTTATATAATATATAAATGATACAATATCTTATATAAATAATATAATATATAAAAAAAAATATTAATTAGTGTTCATTAAATTATTAAACACATAGTTATTATTATATATGTATGTATATAATACATATACACTATAATTATATATTTTTAATATTATGTAAATCCCAATCCCAATGTTATACAATCTATAATCTATGAGTTTTATTTATCTATGGTGTAAAGTCGTTATGGATGTCTGACAATCTGTATTCTGGTCTTCCACAGGCCACTATCATTCCAGCTAGATTTGTTTGTACTGTTTGCAATAAAGTTTTCTCACGAAACACCAATCTTAAACGACATGTGGCTAGTTCACACAATGGAAAACGCTACCCATGCCCAAGGTGTACACAAATGTACGCGTACCCGGCAGCTGTAACGCGCCATATTAAACATGCTCACATCAGTGAAGTTATTGCCACGCCTGTGGCAACACAAATGCTTTGTGAACACTCGGGGCTGATGTCTGATCTACAGGCCACCGATACAATAACAACAGCAATGATTGATACGGTGAAGACTATACCAACAACGGGACTGTCGCAAACCACAGAGACAACACCTGCTGTGATTTCCAAAAAACGACATGTAGAAACAGAGGGTGGGCCGGCTAAAAAACATAAATTGGATGATCTCGTCATGCTACCGACTGATATACAACAACTTTACAGAGACAATTGGGATACCATAAAAACGCATTCGCGCATACTTACAAAGATGGCACATTATACAATTTTTCATTCACCCACAGAACCACACATAAACAACTGGCACGATACACTAATAACAATACACAACGCTCAAACTACACGCTACAAGATTAGTTTAACAAAACATATCATTCTCCGCCACAAGGAGACCCTAGAACCTCGCTTTTTTCATGGTTCCACCAATAACGCCTCGGTGCTGGAGAGTCCTGTGATTATAAACAACCGATCGGACATGGATAGATTTATTAGCACTGTAAATGAACTCGACTCTACTAAAGTCGGTCTTAGTGTGCGACCCGACACCAAGTATGAATTAGAGAATATCTGTGCCACCGAATTTTATCTTTATTTTCTGTCTAAACATACGTTAGGCTGTTCTTTAGATACACTGCCCCCACATATAAAAAATAATAGGGGTATTAATATATTACAAAACAACGAAAATACAGGTACACCTTATCACGATAATCTCTGTTTTTTTCGTTGTTTAGCATTACATCACAAACACAACATTAGAGCACTCAACATGCCAACACGTAGTTTATTAAGTGACTGGTACACATATCAAGACATAGAACCACAGACCGCTTTTTCTGGTGTAACCCTTGACCTTCTACCAAGCTTAGAAGACTGTTACCAACTGAATATTGACGTATACGAATTTGACGAGTTGAATGTCCTGGTGCCCATAGTACGCAGCGGTAGCACATTTCCTAATATTATGTACCTCCTACAACATAAAGAGCACTTTATGTACATCGATAATATTGATCAAGTTAGCCACTCCTTCGGATGTCCCAAATGTGGGAAAGTCTGGAAAGACAACTTTATGCTCACCCGTCACGAGAAAACATGTAAAGGTGGTATCAGCACGGGGGTCTACCCAGGTGGAGTCTACATCCCATACGACACTGTCTTTGAAGAGCTGGCAAAAATTCTACCACTCGAGTTGGTAGATACGGGTTATATCTATCCTTACAGGGCTACATTTGACTTCGAATGCTATTTTGACTCGTCTGATTGTGCTGCAAAGTCAACGAGTAACACGACCTACATAGCAAAACACATCCCCATGTCGTGTTCTGTAGCGTCCAATGTCCCTGATAAGAAAGACCCAGTCTGTTTCGTCAGCACAGGAGATCCTCAGAAACTGATCAATAGTGTGCTGAAGTATTTAGTGGAAATCGCTGATGCCGCTGGAAAACGCTTAAAAGAACGTTTTGCCGATCATCTCAAGGTCTTGCGTGATGGTGAGCATTTTTTAGAGTTGTGTAGACTCGAGGGGTATCTCGCGCAACTGCCTGTGATTGGGTTTAATTCGGGGAAATATGATGTTAATTTGATTAAACCATATTTCGCCCGGTATTTTTTAAAAAACCCCGGTGAAGATGGGGCCTTCGACTTCGCTGTCAAGCGAAATAATAATTTTATGTGCATATCCACGGAAAAATTAAAGTTTTTGGATATTGTCAATTACCTTGCACCCGGTTTTAGTTACAGTAAGTATTTAGCAGCTTACAAGGTAGTCGAACAGAAAGGTTTTTTCTGTTACGAGTATGTAACAGACCTGGCGCAGTTGAAGGAACCCTGTTTACCTCCACACGCGGCCTTCTACTCAAAACTTAAAAATTCCAACATTTCTGTTGAAGAATATGCGTACTGCCAAAAAATCTGGCGGGAACATAAAATGACGAAATTGCAGGATTTTCTCGAGTGGTACAACAACAAAGATGTCGCTCCTATGCTGAAGGCCCTATCCAGCCAGGTTAAATTCTATGCTGCGATTGGGATTGATATGTTTAAGGACGCAATCTCTGTTCCGGGTATAACCCTCAGGTACCTTTTCAAAACCCTACCACGTGGTATAGTCTTTACGTTATGCGCCAAGTATGAAAAAGACCTACACAACATCATACGTCACAACATCACCGGTGGCCCGTCTATTATTTTTCATCGACACCATGAGGTGGATAAAACCAACATCCGCGGTGGTAAGGTGGTTAAGAGCATTAAGGGGTATGACGCCAATGCTCTTTATTTGTGGGCATTAATGCAGAAGATGCCCACAGATTTTACAATCACCCGAACACACGATGATGGTTTTAAACAGCACAGGCGAAATCTGTACACCATTCAATGTAGGGAGTGGTTAGCTTGGATGGCTCACACGAGAAACACAGAACTTATCACCCAATTCAACGGTAAGGAACACCGTGTTGGTGATGCTCATATTCCAGTGGATGGTTATTGTACTATGACCCGCACGGCCTTTCAATTTCATGGTTGCATGTTCCACGGGCACCCCAACTGTCCAATCACCAAAGACCATGTCATCAATCCGGTCAACAAAAAACCGCTTGCTGATTTGTATTTGGCTACATGTAGAACCAGTCAAACGATAGCTAACGCGTGTGGTGGTGGTATTGTCGAGTGTTGGGAATGTGAGTGGCAGGCATTAAAAAAGACGGAGAAACGTGTCAGAGACTTTCTAGCAACAGCATTTACGAGGCAAAAACCATCCTACGCTAAATACACGAGACCCACACAAACCCAAATTATTGCAGCTGTTGTTGATGGTTCGTGTTTTGGGCTTGTTGAATGTGATATTCATGTCCCAGAGGCTTTGAAAGTGTATTTTTCGGAGATGACACCCATCTTTAAAAATATTGAGGTCAGTCGGGCAGATATTGGCCCACTGATGGAGAAATACGCAAATGATAACAAGCTATTGACCACACCTCGTCGAACACTTATTGGGAGCTATATTGGTAACAAAATCCTGTTGGCCACACCCCTACTAAAGTGGTATCTGGCTCATGGTCTAGTGGTTACATACATCTATCAGGTTATAGAGTATGAACCGGTAGCCTGTTTCAGCCAGTTTGGTGATACTGTTACTAGAGCTCGTCGTAAGGGTGATCTCTCCCCAGCCGCTTCTATTACAAGTGATACTATGAAATTACTTGGGAATGCGGCTTATGGAAAAACACTCACCAATAAAGCTAAACATGCTAAAGTGGTGTATGTGGCCCCTATAGCGACCGACAAGTTGGTCAATAGCCCTTACTTTAGGAAGATGGTCGAGGTTGGGCCTGATCTATACGAGGTTGAGTCACGATATCAGCACACGAAGTGGGATTTACCCATCCAGATTGGTTTTTTCGTGTACCAATATGCCAAGCTTAGGATGCTTGAGTTTTACTATGACTTCCTCGATAGATTCGTGGACAGGGGTGATTTTGAGGTGACAGAGATGGATACGGACTCTCTCTATTTAGCCCTATCTGCGGACAGTCTACATGACGTCATTAAGCCTAGCATGAGGGCCGAATATCGACGAGTCTACGATCAGTGGTTCCCTAGGGAAACCTGTCATCCTCATATAGACCTCTTACTCGACCCACCTAAAGACTGCCCCCAATGCATCGAGGCTAGGCTATTCGATAAGCGAAAGCCAGGTCTATTCAAGCTCGAATATGCTGGTATAGGGATGATCTCACTATGCAGCAAGACATATCACTGCTTTGGGCCCTACGACAAGACATCGACAAAGGGTCTAAGTAAGACCCAAAACAAATTTGACGCAAAGACATTTTCCGACGTCCTGACAACCAGACAAAGTAGTGGGGGTAAAAATCTGGGTTTTAAGACGACAGGGACAGCTGTGTACACATACGAACAACATAGAGCATCACTTTCATACTTTTACATAAAACGACAGGTGCAAGCAGATAATGTCTCAACTACACCACTCTCTATATAACGATCCTTTTACTCATACTTGGTGTCGGGTTTTTTGTGTGTATAATAGCATAATGTATTGGTTTATCTGTAAAAATATGGACGCTCTTTTCATAATTTTGTGATCTTTAGAAATGTTTATGTATTTATGGTCTTTATACAATTGTACATTTTCTATTTGATAGATTTATGCTGTATAAATGATACACATTCGAAATGTTTTATGAAAATACATACCCATTTTTCGTAATTGTATAACTTGGCACGTACCAAAATATAAAAAAGTACGTAAATAAAAGTATTTCATATGTTTACCCCTTTTTGTTTGTTTTATATTTGTGTGTTTTAAATGTGTATGTCTCCCGAGTCTAACACCCAACACTTAATGGATTCTTGTCTGTTTTCTGACCCAAAAACCACGCTTCCCAGCCTGCCCTGTATCTGACCACTGGTGTAACCCGCCTCTGGGTCAGTCGATCTGCTTTTATCTGAATTTCTTGACCTGTGGATAACGTCTGAGTTCTTGACCTGGGGATAACCTTGAACCTCTGGTTTGACAGATGATTCTTTGTAGCAAGTTAACAAAACACACAGTACAGACAGCACGGTAAACGAGAACTTGAAAATATTTGACAACAAATTGTTTCAGAGATAATAAAAAAATATTTATTCATGAATCGTGTACATTTTTCAAAATAAATAAGAAAAAAGAATGTTCACTGTATAATTCACTGTTGATAAAGCGGTATCAAAACAGGTTGTGTTCTTTGTCTCTTGGCTGGTTTGGGTTTGGCGATTTTCTTTTCTGGGGTTGATACCGATGGTTCAGGTACATAGACAGGTTCGTAATCAGGTGTGAGATACATCTCTAGGTTACCACAACCATATGGGAATGAATCGTCATAGGTGTTTGAAACTGGAGCCGATGAATCAATGTACGTGTTTGAACCTGCAACTGTTGAATCGTCATATGTATTTGTAACTGGAGCATTTGAAGTTTGCTTTGTAGGAAAAACACTGGAAATTCTATCAAATTCATTCAGAATAACATCACGTAGTTCTACTAGATCGACGAAATCTTGTCGACTCATCGTGATACCTGTTTTGGTGGGATACTTTATGTGTGTATCACCATAGTATCTGCGAATCTGAATAAGAGGTTTCTTGAAGGATGATACAGCCACTGCATTAACACCATCACCTAATGGTTTAATCATATCGTTGGTTCTAGAAAAGTATGTAACTGGTGAAGCCATCTTCTTAATACAACTGGAGTTGGAAATATCACTTCTAGACTGGTAGTGCGATGTGAGGTTTATATCAAGTGAACTTCTTATTTATACACACAGCGGCGGCCGGAGCACCCCACGCACGCGCGGCGGCCGGGCTCCCGATTGGTCGTGTCTGTGGCATGCCTCATGGATGACCCCACGCCAGTATGGCGTTTCTAGGTCACAGGTGCTGCCAGATTTGATTAATGACTCATGGGGTGGGTACGCTGTGGTATCTAGGTCACAGATGTTGTACTCGTGACTTTTGTTTGACCTGGTTCCAGACTAGGGCGTATACAAGCTTATCATTTTTCCACTGTTTGACCGTGAAAGGTCGCAACACACATGCCATGGACGCACCGCGTGCTTTTAACATTAAGAAATACACAACGTATAAGCCGCAAGTAGAACTCAACAAATCTTGTAGTACTCTCGGGTTGTAAACATAAGGTCTATTTGAAATTCTTTCTAGAAATTTGATAATCTCTGAATGTCTGGGTGGCAGGCCAAACGAATCAAAATATGTAAATGTTCCAACACCATCGTAATAAATTGCCACCCAATGGGATCCCGGTCTATAACTGGGGTCTGTATTGACAACAAAAGCAGCTGTCAGAGTTGGGTCAATGTATCTCGGTAACTTATCCACTGGTACGACTCGTACTAAACCGAGGCGACGAATCCAGATATCCTGTATTAATAGCTCGTAGATTTGGTTAGTGTTCATTCTCTCAAGCTAAAAAGTCTGTAAGAATTGATCTGGTCTTGGATACCTCCAAAACACTGTCAACTTCAAAGTAAATTAAAACTTGAATAGCCGATGCGGTCACGGTGGCGAATTTCAGTTCAATGGCCAGTGGCCCAGTCTTGGCCATCTCAAATTGATCACCATCAAGCAAGCTAGGGGTCAGATCAAAAGCGTAGAGATTATAACCATGCTTAAAACCTCTAACGTCAATACCATTTCCAGCATCTTTACCGACAAAACCTAGGGCTGTTAGACTACCAAAGAACGCTCTGATGTACTGATCATTGGCGTAATTAATAGTCAGTGGTTTACCACTCACATTTCTACCATCTACCAACAGGTTTAAATACGTCAGATCAAAATGATGAAAATTGAATGGATTTTTCTTAAGATTACCGTTAAAGGCACCAGCATCAACCAAACCAATAACGACTCTTGTGGGTGTCTGTGATAAAAATAAATTGTCTTGAACGTGTGATAGCATACCATTAGGGATGGAAAATGTTTTCAAACCAACCCGTTTTATCGGGTACTTGGCATTACCTCGCATTAAGGCTTTCTCGTGGGCTAGTGAGATGGCTGGATTAAGTTTGACTTTTCTAAGTACTAGCGCTGCATGGGTGATAACACTTTTGTAACCAACGGTCCCATCTGTAGCCATCAGGTTGAAGACATCTTTAGATGGTGTTAGCTTGATCTTTACATCCACACCATTCAACATATATCTGTCTTGGGCGAAAATATCAGCGTGTAATTTACCCATCATATCCATTTCTTCACTCCCCGTTGCCAGTTGGCGGCGAATTTTAAAGCCGTTATTCGTATCCCCCTGCGTATCTTCATGGGCTTTTGGTGTATCTCTGTAGTAGAGGGCGGCACACAAATGACCCTTTTTAGCATCATCACCATAATTCAAAGTAGCTTCAATATAAGCTCGGTAAGGGTATGTGTTTTCGCTAGCTGTGATAAGAGTATCGTTCAATGAAACGTCGACTTGAGAAAATAAACTGTGCATGTAATAATTCACAGGACCAACTTCAGTATTGGGTGGTAAACTATCACCGTTAGGTAGTGTCACTTTGGTTCTTACGTGTAAAAAGGTGTTGAAAAGATCCAAGTAATCCTCACTATTACCCAAAACAACAAACTCGATGGGTGCCCCTGGCGCTAAAGCAGCCAGGGGATGAATTTCCACGTATTGACCCTCGTCAACAGCTGTTTGGGTTGGTGGTACACTAAACAAATCAAGTCCAGAATGAAGACATTCACACGAGTTGGGGTGAATGAGAGCCATTACGCGAATATGTCTCGGGTCTTGTTCTGCTTGGAATGAGCTCGGTGTCGTTTAGCGGCTGGTTTTATTCTTTTCCGGCAGGGGGCACCAGGTGGTGTTGGTCGTTTTCGATGTCTAATACCACGACCTGATTGGGTAACGTGGTCGACAGCACCAACCAATAGGCGCTGGCCAGCTTCTTTGGCTCTATCTCGCATAGAATCGCGAATATTCACACCACCTAAAGCATCCTGGGCCACTTGTAAACCAGAAGTGACACCTTCTCTAAGTAGAGCTTTACCACCTGTTTTTAACCAGGGTAGTACCATTCTACCCAGACCACTAAAGAAACTACCTAGTCCGTGTCCTTTTTGATGTCTACCACCGACAAATACGGGTAGCCCATTCCCAGCTTGGTTACAGAAAAATTCCTCATATAGCTTAGGATTTCTGTGGATTGTTGCGTGTCTAACCATTGTTTACTCCAAGTCAAACCGTTTGCGAGAACGAAAATGAAGTGTCACCGTTGACGTCCCAGCTGTAAATGCGATCTTCTTGCCTTGGTCTGTGGTTAAAAGGATTTCAACGGCGTCAAACGAGAAGCGACTCAGTGGTGCATAATGGGGTTTATCATAGATTCGAAACACTGAGGTAGCTGTCTTGTCCAATATGGGTACAGAGCGTAATAGTGGGACCATCGCATCACCCACTGAACGCGCAGATACAATGTCTGAATACACGTAGACATTTTTCATATCGCGATCCATATCGACCATATCTTGACTGGTTCGATCTGCGTCGTCATAGGTCAGACGTGTTTTTGGTAGTGCTAAAATATTTTTCAGCGTCTCACTCAGTGCAAGTTCAGTACCTTCATCGAGAATCTTAATTGTGGCTCTCTTTGAAGCTTTATTGTAATAAATTTTCGCAATACGACCAGCATTGGTCAGCTTAGAATTGAGTTCGTAGATAAAATCCTCTGGTGAGTCGTATAGACCGGCCGGCATAGTTATTACACCGTTCAGGTTATTAGATGGTGGGTGAACATATGTCAACCACACCTCACCATCAAGAACGTTGAAATATGTGTTTGGAAATTGAATTTCAGCTAGACCAACCTCATATTGGGAATTCATCTCTATAGTTTGTGGAAGTTTGACAAAATAATGGCTGGGGTTATTGTCCGGATAAATGTTCATTGAAGAATTGCTCGGTAAGGTAACGTAGAAACTCATCCTAGCTTTGGGTTTGGTAGCATGTAGCCCAAACAACTACTCAGTAAGGCGATCCAGATCTTGGCGCCAGGTGCATCGAGGTCGACTCGAGACAGATTAAATAATGAAACACCAATCACCACATATATAATAATCATTTGACAAAGGAAAACAATTTCTAAACGTGGGACCAGTTTACCGAATAAGACCCAGAGTGATGTTCGTACCCCTGCTCTTTCTTCTTCTGGTCGTAATACTGTTTCAACTTGATCAATTTCCATTAGTATCTTGTAATGTCTGTGGCCGACACCCAGGAATTGAATGAAGAATTATAGCCGAACCACTTGACTAAATACTGTTTCCGATGGCCAGCCCCACGTTCTTCTAGGACTGTTTCGATACGAAACGTTGTTTTGTCACCAACTTTTTGAAGTTCTTCTTTGTAAAAGGAACCTTGCACTTCTTCACCCGCATCATCTTTGATCGTATAAGTTATAGGTGTTGTCGGTTGTATCTGACTGACGGTAAACAATTCTTCTGTCCACGCAGGTGTATATCCTTTTTTAAAATTGTGTCTACCTAGCCCGATTCTCACCCTATCACCAACATTGAAATATACTTTTCTGTCTGTTGGTCGCTCTCCATATAACGTATTCCACACTTGGGCTTGATTACCCGTATTAACTTCTACAGGCGCCATCCGAATACTCCTATGAAATGAATAATTATAATTTCGAAGCAGGGCGTTTATCACATCTACATAACGAGGTTTATTGATTTTAGTGAAATATCGCCACATTTTCTCCTTCAATGTGCGATTGAAACGTTCGACAACAGCTGCTTTGACGTCTTCATTTTCAGTTGTGAAGAAATGAACACCGTTGTCTTTAAGAAACTTGAGAAATGTTTTATTGGTAAATTCCGAACCCTTGTCGGTTTGAAAATTTATTGGTTTTCTTTGTTCTAAAATACGACGCACAGCTTCGACTAAAGCTTTTCCAGTTTTGTTCTTGATCGGAACAGCCCAAGCGAATTTACTAAACACATCTATACACGTCACCAAATATGAATATCCATCGTTGTATTTTCTTAACTTTGTAAGATCAATTAAATCAGCTTGAAACTGTTGGTCTATACCACCTGTTATGGTTACACGTCTTTTAAAGCGACGCCGAATAGGTTTATGTAAAGTGTAAGTATCCTGATGACATAACCAGTCTTTGATTTGTTTTGTTTCAAGTTTGGTGGTACGTTGTAAACCACTAACACCACCAAACGCTCCAGCTTTCTTAGGATTGTAGTAATGACGCGACAACATTTTGTCTACCATGATTCCCAAATGGGTGTTTTGGTAGGCGTAGGAATTTTACTTTTCCTTTTCTTCCTGAGCGAACGTTTAGGTGGGTCAGGCGTCACTTCAACCTTGTCTGGAATTTTCTCAGCTGCTTCTTCGGTTTTATGTGGTGGTTCGATAGGGACCGGCAGAGTTGGTTTGTTATGTGCTGGTTCTACAGGTACCAACGAAGGTGGTTTGAAGTCTAATAAACCCAACGGTCTGTTTTTGTACTGGTCAAGGCGAATCAAATACTGTTGTAATGTTTGCTGGTAAAGTCTAGCTTTATCAGCGTTAGATAAATCAGAACGATCTAAAACATCACGCATCTGTTGATCCAGATCACGCATGTTATCCGTTAAACTATCAGGTGGTGTGTACGTAGATTTTTGCTGTAAAGTTTCTAGTACCCGTGGATCGATCAGCAACATTTTCTTGGCCATTATACACCCAAGAGACTACCCAACACACTCAGGACAGGTTTCAGTAACGCGCCTATGAAACCCCCTTGTTGAAGAATATGTTTCCTTCTTTTCACGGTAGTCTTTTTGCGAGTGAGCAGTCTGAGATTAGTCTTGTGTCGTTGCAGTCGGGTCTTCTGATGCTTGGTAAGTCGAACATGCCCTTTTAAGATATTGTGGGAACATTCACACAGGGTGCGTATGAGTTCCGGTGACGCTGTTTTTATTATACTCTTCACAACTGCTGGTTTTGCACGGCACAGGGTTTTTAACATTGGGCCGTGACGTATCAAAGCGTCAGTCATTTTTATTTTGGAACGTATACGACTTGGTTTTCTCCAGGAAATATATGACTCCGCAATCTCAAATGATCCGGTGTTGCCTGTCTGAGATCTATCAACAAATAACCATGTGGGGCCGCTGTCGCGTCTTTAAAACTATCTTGCACATAACTATTTTGACCGGGGTACATTTGCTTGGCCAAATGTATAATTTGTGACCCATCACGAGGATTCTTGAATAGTACAATGTAGTGTGTGTTCAGACTAATGGTTCTGTGTTCTTTGTTTTTACCAAACAAATTCTGCACAATATACAACACACTCAGACTCCGATGATGACTCCCTTTAGTAAATAATTTAGTAACGCGATCATCTGTTTCAGTCATCAAATCATCAATAACCAACAGTCTTGGTTTATCACCATTCCATTGCTCCACGTCTGGTAGACCTTCAATAAATTTAACACCAGGCATGGTCTCATACACAACCTGCCACGCACCATAACACCAGATAATTTCCTCTGGTATCGGATCCACCAGCTCATGCACATATTTTAAGAAATTTTGCACAAAAACAGTTTTTCCACACCCGGTCGGACCAGCAATCATAGCTGTAAAAGGATGTTTCCACCTCGTATCCATTTCTATTAATGAGCTCTTTTGAGTTCTTTTTGTTGTATATATATATATATATATATATATATATATATCACAAACACAACACCCCTATCTGTAATACCACAAGACCAATATGAACGGCTGACAGCAACCACGCCCACACCCCCACACACATACATTTTCATCATTAAATACATACTTCACACATAATGGTAGTACCAATGCTATTTCTTTGATCGGTCCATAGCTAAATAACGTAGTGGAAAATTTTCAGCGGAAAAATAACCCAGCGGGTGGGGTCCCGCCCCACCACCCCCGTGATCCGCGCGAACCCCCACCAACGGTGGGGGTGATCCGAGCGACCCCGATCGGGCCGGGGTGGGGTATCTCGCGCCGCCCCATCCTACTGGCTGACAATCTGGTGTGTTGGTGTGTCAATACTTTCTTATTTGAACCATCTAAATGGTGAGCAATGGTGAGCAATGGTGAGCAATGGTGAGCAGCTCACCAATACTTTCCTCTTTGAGCCATCTAATGGTGAGCATTGGTGAGCAAATAAGTATCAAGTCATGCGTATATAACTACTAACGATTCAATGAATATGACTAATGACAAGAGTATAAGTGTGATCGTTTAACTAGTTCGCGAGAACACGCTAGATATATTTTTTTAGTAATATAAATACACATATAAAGGTTCAGAGAGGAAATGAAAATGAGAACAGAAGAAAGTGTATACAAATATTCAGTGACATACAGTGACTTTTCTCAATGGGGACTAGTGTGTTGTCTTTATGAGCAATTGGGTGGAAAAGGAAAAATCAAATTTTTTAGGGGGTGATAATTTATGACTATGCAACTTAGTTTTTTTTCTTTTTTTTTGGGGGGGGGGGATGTCCGGATATATGGCAGAGTGGTGCAGCGCTCATCTGTGACAACCAAGATACTATTATCGAGTCCCGCCACAGGTAATTGAATCAGGACTTCTCAGAAGGCAATGGCAACCAACTAAACGTGTTTATTGCGCTAAGAAAATCACTACAGACAAATAATGCTTGCTGATTACTGACTACCTTCTGAAAAGGATATGCCAGAAATGATATAAAGAAGATTGACTTCGTACTTTGCGGGGGGGGGGGGGGGGGGGGAAGAAATATTTCTCACGAAAAGATACTTAATTTTTGTTCACGTTCATGAACAAACAGGGCATTAGAAAAACACAAGAAACTCAAAAAAGAACAAAGAATAGCATCACACTACCTGTGATGCATATCATAAGAGACGACTTCGGGATTTAGGGTGAGGTTTACTGTCCCATCCAATAGATCAGTAATCTAAAAGCCGTACTGAAACCGGATGCGTCAGGTCGAAAGCGAAGATATCGCACGAAGTCATGCTGTAAAATAGCACATTACATTCAGGCTAACGAAATAAATCCTCGTAATTTGTAGGAGTTACGAGACTGAAACAAAAGAAGAAGTAGTGAAGGTAACACAGAGACATATGAGAGAGAGAGAGAGAGAGAGAGAGAGAGAGAGAGAGAAGGAGAAAGTAGAAGCTGAGCATTGTAAGAAACAGGTAATGAGCGAAGCTGTCCTTTACAAAAATGCTGTCTGTCTTTTTTGTGTTTGTTGATCTTTGTTTTTCTTCTTCTTCTTCTTCTTCGTTCGTTCTCAAACTCCTGCAGATTAGCAGGATGTAGTCCGGAGAACGGAATGCGTTGTGTCATGGTTTACATAATTTCTGCGATATCTGGGCATTTTGGCCTGACACATCCGACTTCAGCACGGCTTTGGGTCACTTACCCTATATGGGATGGACAGCCAACAAGTTCGAAGAACGGATCGCGATGTGTTATGATTGACAGCTTCTCTGCGATATCGGCGTCTTTTATACTAGAACATTTAACTTCAGCATGACTGGGTTGCTTTAAATTTTAAATGAGATTTGGGCAACAACTCCACTCCATAACTTCCTCAATCGTCTCCGACGACATACATGGGTGGTAAACTGTTATTAGTGTTTGCTTCCCATTCGAGTCCTGAGGACACAAGGTGTGCACCTGCTCTGTAACAATCTTGTATAGTCACTTCTACATACCCTTTGTAGTGGTTATGCCACATCTCTCTAGGCAGTTATCATTTTTCGTTCATTATATGGTACCCATTTTAATGTTTGTGGTCGCTGAAGTTCTATTATTTCATCTATTAGATGTAAATGTCATTTACACGTTGCAGTTGTAGTAGTATCTCTATGCTCCTCCTGGAACTACAATCTGGCGATGTCTACAAATCAGGATATGCCTTCAGACTTCACGAATGTTTGTAAAATAAAATGGCTATCTATCTATCTATCTATCTATCTATCTATCTATCTATCTATCTATCTATCTATCTATCTATCTATCTATCTATCTATCTATCTATCTATCTATCTATCTATCTATCTATCTATCTATCTATCTATCTACCTACCTACCTATCTATCTATCTATCTATCTGTCTATCTATCTGTCTGTCTGTCTGTCTGTCTGTCTGTCTGTCTATCTGTCTCTCTGTCTGTCTGTCTATCTATCTATCTATCTATCTATCTATCTATCTATCTATCTATCTATCTATCTATCTATCTATCTATCTATCTATCTATCTATCTATCTATCTGTCTGTCTATCTATCTGTCTATATATATATATATATATATATATATATATATATATATATATATATATATATATATATATATATATATATATATATATATATATATATATATATCTGTCTCTCTCTGTCTGTCTGTCTGTCTGTATGTGTGTGTGTGTGTCTGTCTGTGTGTGTGTGTGTCTGTATGTATGTATGTATGTATGTATGTATGCATGTATGTGTGTATTTGTGTATGTGCGTGTGTGTCTGTCTGTATGTCCTTCTGTCTGTCTGGCTATGCTGTAAGGCATCACATGATTGAATGAGGATCTGTTTTCTGGATATGGCTCGTCTGGTCGCTTTGTATGCAGTAACATTGTGCCATCTCAGAATGTTGGTAACTCCTTTAATCCACCTTCTTCACGGTCTTCCTCTGTATCTTGCTCGTTCAATTTTTAATGTTGTATGCGCTTGCCGCTGGCCAATAAGGGTTAATTCCCATTTAGTGACCTAACTATTTCAGAATCTGTTTTTCAATATACTTGACCATGCATGTTGTTCCAACAGTTCTTGTGATATCTTCATTCCTCGCATGTTTGGTTTGCTGTTTTTTTAGACGTCTCATTTCACTTGTAGTAAGCTCTCTCTCTCTCTCTCTCTCTCTCTCTTGTTCTTTTGTCATTGTCCATGTCTGACATTGATAACACAACGTTGGTACGAATCAAATGTATAATGTTTGTAAAATCGCGTGGTTGTTGCTTATAAAAATCCACTTCTGGTGTTTGGAAAATCAAATATGTGGTGTTTGTATAGTCAAATATCCGGTGTTTGTATAGTCAAATATCCGGTGTTTGTATGATCAAATATCCGGTGTTTGTATAGTCAAATATCCGTTGTTTGTATAGTCAAATATCCGGTGTTTGTATAGTCAAATGTCTGGTGTATGTATAGCCAAATGTCTACTGTTTGTATAGTCAAATGTCTGCTGTTTGTATAGTCAAATGTCTGCTGTTTGTATAGTCAAATGTCTGGAAAACAGAATTCAGACTGTTGTGGTCTGAAAAAACTGACGTCATCACTGAGAGCCATCAACTGTCTTTTTGACGTTCACAAGATGACAATGTCATCTGAAGTTAGTTATCCTGCCACCATTCGCTGTTAGCTGTCATCACCAGGTCTTTGATCTCCGTGCGAGCTGGCCTTTGAAAGTGGATCACGAAACGAGATGAATGTCATTCGCATTACACAGTCAGCTTGACATGACCTCAGTGTGTTCTAATATATAAAATATAATAAAAACACTGAACGTTAAACTAAATGTTAAACTGAATGTTAAACTGAACGTTAAACTAAATGTTAAACTGAATGTTAAACTGAAGGTCTTTGTCACAGCAGAGCGTAAGACAACAGTTGGAATGGATTGAACTGTTGCCATGTCCCAAAGTTCATTCAGGTGTGAATAGTTAAAAAGGGTTCGGAGAAGCAGGTCTTGCAAACGTCCTGATATAACCAAAATGGACATCAGTCATAGGTTCAAAACCATCACTAAACAAACTAAACAGTGTTCTTGCAAACTGAGTACATACGAAGGTAGCACAGAGCTAAAAGGCAGCTTTAAATTTAAAAAATAGTGAGAAAATAGAAAGCATATGCATCATTGTTTACAATTCATGCATATCGTAAGAGGTGACTAAGTAGGGTATGGAGTAGAATTTGCTGCCCCATTCTATATAGGAAAAGTGACCCAGAATCCATACTGAAGTAGGATATGTCAGGACAAATGTGCAGATATTGCACCTAAGCTGTAAACCGTACTATAATGTATTTTGTTATCTTGACTGCAACCTGCTAATTTGCAGGAGTTTGAGAACGAACAAAGAAGAATTTAAAAAACATAAGGAAAACAATCATCATACTTGAGAACAAGGTGTCAGCTGTCTATAGGTTGTTTCGAGAGGTTCTTCTTCGGCGTTCATTCTCAAATTACCACTGGATCTCCCTCGTAGCAGGAGCATGGTCCTACTAGATTTCCAGCACGATGTTGTCCGGAGAATGGAAATGCGTTGTGATGCCGTTTTATTTGCGTCATTGGCCCGACACACCAGCCTTTGGCGGATGGAGAAGTTCAAGAAAAATATAGGTTGAAACTATGACGAGTTGTTCACGATATCCTTTACCATGGCTGTGAGGGCGAATCAATCCTGGTTCTTCTTCTTCTTCTTCTTCACCGTTCATTCTCAAACTCCCACTGGATATCTCTTGTAGCAGGACCATGCTCCTATTAGATTTGCAGAAGGATGTATAGTTAAAAATGGATGTATAGTCCAGAGAATGGAAATGCGTTGCGTCGTCGTTTTATTTCCACCACTGTCCCGATACATCCGTCTTTTATATACTCAATTTACAGTATTTAGTGTTTGTCTATATTAAATGTCTAGTATCAAATTATTTCTATTAAATTTTGTGTTTGTTATTTTTTAGTCACAATTTCTAACTCTCACGTGGAAAGAACAAGTTACATTCTTGTCTTACTTTACAATATATTTATTAATTGTCTCCTGACGAAGGCAAAGCTTTACCAAAACGTTGAATTTGTCCATTGATTAATTTTTTGAGTACATTTTGTTATTATTTTCCATCTTGTAGTTGTTTCTCAGTCACATATAACATCTCCATAAATGTACCTCCTTAATATCTCCTTCTATTTATAGTACTGTAGCCATCATATGTTGGTGGGATATTCGTTTCGTGTTTGTGGGCGTTCATATATTACGTCAAAAAGTAGGGGAAAGGGGGTATACCAGTTGTTGACATGGGGGAGGGAGTTGTCAAAAGTTGACAACAATACTGCTTGATATACAACAAGCATGTTACAATTTTAAAACATTTTGTAAAAATCTGAACAAATCATGTAATGTTTTCATAATTTATCTGTAAACATTTCTTTTTAATTGGGGGAGGGGGTCTTGCAATTTTTACGCAGGGATGTCTTGCATTCTTAACAGTTATAGACAATGGGAGGTGATGTGTTACTAAAATTGGGGAAATTGTTTTAGAACCACATGAATTGCGAGCGATTAGCTCTTACTTCCTATAGGCAGTTATATATGATATTTATTTCTACACTGGACATTTTGTCTTTATTTTATCTCTACACTTGACATTTTGTCTTTATTTTGTCTCTATGCTTGACATTTATCTTTATTTTGTCTCTGCACTTGACATTTTGTCTTTATTTTGTCTCTGTGCTTGATATTTTGTCTTTATTTTGTCTCTGTACTTGACATTTTGTCTTTATTTTGTCTCTATACATGACATTTTGTATTTATTTTGTCTCTGTACTTGACATTTTGTCTTTTATTTGTTTCTAGCGTCGAGATTTCATCTTTAATTTGCTTACAACCTCAAAATTTAACGCTCTGTTAACGTTAAATCTCAACTAATTTTTTTTCTGCCAATTTACTAAGAACTCTCAACATTTTTCCAGGAAGTCAACATCACGTGGCACACACATTTTTTGAACTCAAAAATACTTGGGTTCTGATCTCATCAACTGGACAGAACTCCTCCTCGCTCTGTGCCTCCTCGACTTTCGAGAATGCTCCTTTAGATGTCGAGAGGGCACTTGTCGATCCGTCGTCAGGTGAAGGTGAACTCTTCAGACTCGAACAGCGACAGCCTCTGACAACAACTGTCCAGAATGAGAAAGAGATGCTTTCCGCTGTCACGTGAACAGCTGCCCTCGTTTTGAATCACAAAAAGGAAGCTAAATGAGGATGATGACAACTAAGAGTGACCTGGGAGGCGAGGCTGTAGCACGCTTGCACACACATATACACGTGACAAACGCTACAACACGAGTGAAATATATAAGAGAGAAATTTGATGAGTGCTTAACTGCATTTACACAATTTGATGAGCGCTACATTTACAAATTTGATGAGTGCTACATTTACAAATTCGATGAGTGCTACATTTACAAATTTGATGAGTGCTACATTTACAAATTTGATGAGTGCTACATTTACAAATTTGATGAGTGCTACATTTACAAATTTGATGAGTGCTTACCTGAATTTACAAAATTTGATGAGCGCTTATATGAATTTACAAAATTTGATTTTTGCTTAACTGCATTTACAAAACTTGATTAGTGCTTTACTGTATTCACAAAATTGTTAGCGTATCCTATTCCTCTTCTTCTTCAGCGTTCATTCTCAAACTCTTACTGGATCCCTCTTGTAGCAGGACAATGGTCCAACTAGATTTCCAGCAGGATGTAGTCCAGAAAATGGAAATACGCCCTGTCACCGTTTTATTTTCGCCAATGGCCCGACACATCCGTCGTCGGCGGGGTATCCTTTTCAAGATGTAGCCATCAACAAAGACTTTCGGCGGTGAAGACATCTGTACAGAAAATAAACCAGCCTTCATTCGTGACGTTTTTGATTATTCGCGTGTTTTAGTTATTCACTATTTATAGATTTGGAGTAGCATGCTAAAAAAAGGCAAGGCGACCAACGAAATTCACGGAAATAATGAAAAATAAGCCTTTTTAGTCATGTTTACTTTTAGGTACGGAGACAGGTCATGAACCAACATATCATTATTTGGCTGTAGTGATTTTCTTGGATTATAAATAAGTTCAGTAGGTTGCCATTGTTTTTTGAACAGTCTGGATGCACATTTGCCTATGGTGGGATTCGAACTAAAATTATATATATATATATATATATATGCTGTCCTACGGACATCTTCTACGCTAATTCTCAAACTCCAGAAGATTAGCAGATGTAGTCTAGACAAAGGAATGCTTTGTGTCATAGTCTACAGTTTAGCTGTGATATGCGCGCCTTTCGTCTTAATAAATCAGTCCAGCATGGTCTATGAATCAATTAGACTCTACAAGATGGGATAGCCAACTCTAATTCTCCTCTCCCCCCCCCCCCTCTCCATATGGGCTGCCAATAAATAACGGCTAAATAATGGCAACAATTCGGAGGGAATTGGACATGGAAGACTGAACAGTTGCATTTGATAACAAGAGGCGAGTTTCACCACAATTGACGTTAACAAAACAATTTTTATACACTAATAAATAAATAATAATTTGTATTTATGATTTTAAAACAATTTCTAAATATCGGAGGAATTATGTCATTTCATCGTACTTTTTTAGTTACACGAAATTTTGGGAAGGCGGGGAAGTAACCAAATTTGATATAATTAACTAGGGGGGGGGGGACTAAATTCTTGATATGTTGTTGACTAGGGAGGGGAAGATGTCAAAAATTGCCGCAAAAAAAGGATTTATGTAACTTACGAACAGCCTAATTAGTCGTATCTAACGACATGCATGACAGGTCACAATTTCACTAATATTTGCTCATCTTTCGGGCGTCAGCAACACGCAGGAGTTTGAGAAAGAGCATAGAATCTGCAGGAGTTTGAGAAAGAGCATAGAATCTGCAGGAGTTTGAGAAAGAGCATAGCATCTGCAGGAGTTTGAGAAAGAGCATAGAATCTGCAGGAGTGTGAGAAAGAGCATAGAATTTGATACGCGTAGAACATCAACCAAGATTCCAAGAATAGATTGGCATCTTGAGAGTGCACTCAACTACACATTTACGTCGACATTTCCAGACCAGTAACTTCATTACTCCAGAACGCCGTTTCCCTAAATACGGCTTCTTAGAGATACTAGCCGATATCAACATACAGAGATCCAAACCAACAGTTGCACTTAATGTTAACGTAGGCCGACCTCTGATCTTTCAGTTTTAACAAGGCTTACTCTGATCTTCCTAATGGACATTACGAACATGTTCAACATTATCTTAACGAGACCGCCAAACCATTTAAGACATCCATTCTCAATGATGCAACTCGCTAACCTTCTTTTCATTTCATGGAAGCATTTCTTAATGATAGTTGCTGATGTTGTTTCACACTGTGCTGGGACTTTCTTTCTTCTTCTTTCTCACGTTAGTGTTGTGTGATCACGTGGATGTTCTATTAGTGTGGACATGTTCACTTGTTAAACCTGTGTTACAATGAACAGTTGAGGGTGAAAGGAGAAAAGGTAAGAAAGAACATATTGGATTAACAAGATATTCTTCTTCGTTTATTCTCAAACTCATGTAGATTATCAGGGTGTAGCCCAGAAAATGGAATGAGTTGGCTCATGATTTACAGCTTAGCTGCGATATCTACACTTCAGCATGAGACCTATGTATTGTTTACCTTCTGTGGGATGGAACAGCTAACTACATCACTCAAACCTCCTTAATCAAATCTTACGACATGCCTGGCATGTATATCTGGTGTGTCAGTATTCTTTGCTCCCTCCTCTGATGGAAGACACTTGGACTTTAACAACATCTAGGAATTATCCAGGCATGATGCTTCTTCTTCTTCTGCGATCACCACTCACAGTCAGGTTGTGACTCCAGATTCTAAAATATAGATCACCACTCCAGTCAGGTTGTGACTCTAGATTATATGATATAGGCTGCTGTCTGTTTTAGAGTTTCACTGTGCCATACAGTTTATCTTCGACGCTGAATGGGGCGGGCCATGTCTTGTTTAGGCCTGATGCATTAGTTCATGGTTGACAAGGGATCAAAGTTCCAGTGTTGGGTTCCATCAAATCATCAAATTCACATAATACGTCCTATCAGTAATGCATCTCATACAGTAACAGCGGATCAAATCATCAAAAGTATACAGTGGCAACCTCTAACACATTATACAGTAACAGCGGAGCAAATCATCAAAAGTATACAGTGGCAACCTCTAACACGTCATACAGACTTCATCAATCACCGTACATAAAGAATAGGTCGCATTCTACAAAAATCTTTCTAACCATCCAAGTCTCCACTTTTCACTCATCTTGTCATTATTTTAGCTCTCTCCCTCCCCTCGTTATTTTCGCTATTCTGATACATTTTACCCAAGTCTAATTAACTTTTCAACTTTTCAGCCGAGTTCTACCGAGATTGTTGTCTGTAGTTCAAAGCTTTTGAGAACGGGAGAGATGTTAATGCACTTTCATGCCATGTCAAATCGGACTTTTTTACACATTGGCTTAACAAATTCAATTTTCTAGAACGATAAAGAAGCAAATATTTCTGTCAGAAGCGACAACACGTGAGCTTTTAAGTAAAAAATTTTCTGTCAAGTTTTCAACCATTTCTTAAAACATTTCCTGAGCTCTATCGTCAAGAGCAGTGTTACCACTGACGTTTTAGAATTAACTCCATATTTTCTCTTCAAAGAAAACCCAGATAACCACATACTATATAATTCAATATAAATAAGGCCAGAGCAGTAGGTATTATATCTTTAAAACCACGAAAACAAAAAACAAAACAAAAACCAGGACAATTTGCCAATTTTCTAATGCAACATTCATCGTTCCCATGAGACTTTTGGTGAGCTTTTATGAAACTCGGGATGAATTTTGACTACATTCCTAGGATTTTCTGAAAAAATACCCAGATTAAGACAATATTGACCAAATAAACCCCAGCATCCCAAGAAAGGGCTAAAAACCATAAATCTAATGAAAAAATCCGCAGTTGTGGCACCGCTGATCAGGAGTTTAGCATGTTTTTGAGTGAGATAACAAGATACAAAAAAAAAATCACATGACAAGTTATGAAAACCTCGTGAGTTGTAAACATCAGTCTTCAAACGGTTCCAGCCTTCTTTGCGATCCAGCACGTGGAGATTATTCACGCGGAATGTAGAGTATGCTTCTGATGTAGAGACTGAAACAGGAGAACAGGGTTGCTTGTGATCTTGTCCTGACATGAGAAAGACTGCAGGAATTTCGAGCTGATTCTTTGCTTCACAGTCAGAAATCAGTCAAACTCTCTTCAACATAACTCTTTCACAGTCATAGATCAGTCAAACTCTCTTCAACATAACTCTTTCACAGTCAGAGATCAGTCAAACTCTCTTCAACATAACTCTTTCACAGTCAGAGATCAGTCAAACTCTCTTCAACATAACTCTTTTACAGTCATAGATCAGTCAAGCTCTCTTCAGCATAACTCTTTCACAGTCAGAGATCAGTCAAGCTCTCTTCAGCATAACTCTTTCACGGTCAGAGATCAGTCAAGCTCTCTTCAACATAACTCTTTCACAGTCAGAGATCAGTTAAGCTCTCTTGAAAATTTTCACAGTCAGATATCAGTCAAACTCTTGAACATAACTCCTTTGCAGTCAGAGATCAGTTACGCTCTCTTTTAACATAACTCCGTAAAAAATTGAAGAATTCAGCGCATTTCTTATATAGAGAGCATAAGATAACCGCCTATGTGTTGCCGGGGCTCGAGAGGGGAACAAAGAATAGCAACACTGTTAACCTTCATGCATGTCGTAAGATGCGTCTAAGGTGGTTATTGGATGAAGTTGGCTGTTCCATCCCATATAGGGTCCGTGACCCATAGCTATGTTGAAGTCGGATGTGTCAGGCTGAAAGGAGGGGTGGACTACATCCTGCTAATCTGCAGGAGTTTGAGAATGAACGCAAAAGAAGAAGAAGAAGAAGCAGAAGAAAACGCGTACATAAGGAGAAGAGATGTAAGAAAAACTTGCATTGTATGCAGACATGTATGCAGACATGTATGCCGACATGTATGCCGACATGTATGCAGACATGTATGCCGACATGTATGCCGACATGTATGCCGACATGTATGCCGACATGTATGCAGACATGTATGCCGACATGTATGCAGACATGTATGCAGACATGTATGCCGACATGTATGCAGACATGTATGCAGACATGTATGCCGACATGTATGCAGACATAATCCTTGTCAAAAGCGATACTACAAGGAACAGTAGAGGGTCGAAGAAGCAGAGGTGATGGGACAAAAAAAATGGTTGATAGGCAATATCAAGTAGCGGACAGAACGTGTCCCTTATTCATCCGCATCGTTAAAGATATAAATCGCTGGAGGACATTGTGTATTGATGCATCCCTACGACCGTGACTGTTGACGCATCTAATGTGCTACCCCTATGACCATGACTGTTGACGCCTCGAATGCGATATTCTGTGATGTTTGTAGATGCATCCAATACGTGCAGTACGATCCTAACGCAGTGTGCTAATGCATCTAATGTGGTACCCCTATGTTCATGACGGTTTGTGGGCTGATAGATGGGACTCACTAGTATTATCTAGTCCTTTGGAGGTCCGCCCAAGTAGTATTTTCATAGCTCTTGACAGCCCATATATTGACAGTGCTTTTAATACAGATTGGTGGGCAAGTAAAATTTATTTGGTGGACCAATGAAAATTGATTGGTGGACCAATAAAGATTGAGTGGTGTGTCCGTAAAAATTAATTTTTATTTAATTTGTGTGTGTGTGGGGGGGGGGGCTAGTAAAAATCGATTAATGAACCAGTAAAAATGGATTGGTTTGTGAGCCAGTGAACATTAATTTGTCAGTCTGTAAACATCCATTGGTGGTCCATTAAAAATTAATTGGTGGGCCAGTGAAAATTGATTTGGTACTATAAAAAATGATTGGTGATTCTGTAAACATTCATAGGCGGGCTAGTAAACATTGATTAGAGCCAGTAAAAATAGCCTGGCGGACCAGTAGAAATAGGTTTGTGGGCTAGTAACAATGGTCTCGTGGGTCAGTAAAAGTAGCTTTGTGGAACAGTAAAAATGTCTTTGTTAGCCATTAAAATAGCTTTGTGGACCAGTAAAAATGGCTTGCCGGACCAGACAGAAAATGCTTGTGGGTCACTCCTAGCCTATGTGGTACAATTGTCAGTTGAATGTGTCACGTGGAATGGTGCTGCTATCACAGTCAGCCAGTAAATTATGATACCACGTATTCCTTGTGTTACATTGTGCTATAGTTTACAAAATAGCTGCGATATTTGCGCATTGTCAATGATATTCTTAGGAAATTCCTATAGCTTAATTTCAAATGATGATATGCAGTGCAGAAAGTTGTGACTTTGCTTAAAAAACCGACTTGTGTGTTCATTTCTGATAAAGATATTCAATATAAAGATATGTGCCTTTCAACCTGATACATCCGACTTCAGCATGACTTTGGGTCATATTGACCCTATTTGGGGTGGGACAGCCAACTCCATTCCATAACCTCCTTAGTCATCGCCATTCTGTGCTCCTCTCTAGGGTCACGGTAACATACGAGCGAGGAGTCCATCTAGAGTAGCCGCACCGAGATTAACTTGGGGGGGGGGGGGGGGGTGGGCTCCCAATTCTTCTTCTGTATGTTTTCCTGTAGTCTTCATCAGCGTACATTCTCAAATTACCGCTGGTTTTCTCTTGTAGTGTAGCAGGACCATGGTCCTACTAGATTTCCAACATGATGTAGTCCAGAGAATTAAAATACGTTGTATCGCTCGACACATCCGTCTTCGGCGGTTATAGTAATCCTTTTATGAATTAACATCGTTACTAATAATCGAAGCAGATTGAAAGGGGCATCGTATCCGACATCGATCAGACGAGAAGATAAAAAAAAACCGTGATAACAAATGTAGTCGGGGTCTTCTAAAACGATTCGTCACATTAGGGCAGGGCGTAAAGTCATAGAGAAAATATGCTGGGATGAAATCTCCGGGGTGACAGAGAATAACGTCACCGGAGTCAAAATGGCGGTAGAGGGCATGACCTTCGAGAGATGAACGTTGCGTGTGGAGGTAATGTCGGCAGCGAAATATGAAGCTAAGGGGAGCAATGAGCGAGTAATTTTCTATCGAGGACATATTAAACTGCATGCATTCTAATGTTCGTTCGGCAATTTGAATATCTTGTTTATGTGTTTGTGTGAGTATGTATGTGGATTTTTGTGTGGATGTTTAAAAAAAAAATCAAGTGTATGTATTGTTAGCAGTGCTGTAGCTTCGTCTTGGGAGAGGGAGAAGGTGGGGGTGGGGGACTCAAATAATATAGTTAAACAAAAAACAAATACTTTACATTTTTTGTTGAATTTTGTAATGAACTTTTTTTTGGTCAAAACCATTAAAGGGGTGAGGGGATAGAGTCTTGCTTTCAAACACTCATATCGCCCGTGTGTTGCCGGGGGCCCGAAAGGGGAGCAAAGAATAGCAACACTGTTTACCTTCCACGCATGTTGTAAAAGGCGACTAAGGGGGTTGGCTGTCCCATTCCATATAGGGTCAGAGACCCAAAGCCATGCTGAAGTCGGATGTGTCAGGCTGAAAAGCGCAGATATAGCAGCAGTGCTGTAAACTATGACACAACGCATTCCGTTCTGAATTGAATTTTGTATAGTTGTAAGATATTTACAGCTTCTATAGCACGTTTCTCTAACTTTTCCCTCAAGCAAATTTAATTATCTGATTAACCGTCTAACGCATTCACGCCATTTTTGGCATATGATTTTTTGGCATATAATATTTTGTTACACCCACTTAATATGTACTTTATGTGTGTGCATCATATCAAATTTTCATACTCATTAAATCCTTTGATCTTTTTTGGCATACTGATTATTGTGTATCGAGAAAAGAAATTTAACAAACTCAGACATTAGACCGGATACAACCTTAAGTCTTGTGTTCGAGAGTACGAAATAGTGCAATTTCACGGCTAAATCATGTCAATTGAGTGATAAACGAATCATGTGAAAATGAGCTCTTACAAATGACTGTAAACATCTTTAATAATGTGTGTGAGATGTGTGTTGACAAGAAGACTTTTAATATATATCACAAATAAACAAAAATTGAAACTAGTGGCTGCATTTTGACGAACATTTCAACATACTAGCATTACAACGTAGTATAAATTAAATCCCAAAACACACAATTAACTATAACTGGAAACATTCAAAATAAGCTCAAACATCATTCATTAATTGTAGTGCCACTGGAAATGAACAAGCTGATGCCTTCCCAAAAGCAGGAGGAGAAATGGAACAATTTAGCTATCATCTGTCAAACATAAAAGCTACTACAATAATACTTCTTTTTGTCATTCAAGCGCATGTTATCAAACTCCTGTAGATCAGCAGTCCAGTGAGTGAACAGAATGCGTTATGTCATAGTTTGCAGCACTGCTAACTGTGATATGTGCATATTTTTGCCAGACACATCAGAATTCAGCAGGGTTTCTGGATCACTTGAACCCTATGTGAAATGGGACAGCCAACTTCGCCTCATAACCACTTTAGTCGCCTTTTGCGAAAGTAAACAGTGTTTCCATTCTTTTCTCACCTTTCCGCATTTGACTCCAAGGATTTGTCGGGCCATTTGCACAAATAAACCGGCAAAACAGTGCATTTCCATTTTCTGGACTACACCCTGCTGGAAATGTAGCAGGAACATTGTCCTGTAACAATATTTGACCAAGTGGAAGTTTGAGAATGAACAATGAAGAAGAAGAAACTTCAACAACGCTCGGGCAAAACATCAATCCGCAACCATTATTCATCATAGTGGAAGAAAGATGATTGGTTGGTTGGTTGCTGATCCAGCGGTCTATTGGTTCATGCCTTTTGACCCGAAAGATATGGATAATATCAAAAGCTAGACCAAATACACCAACTTCATAGGCAACAGCAGACCACCATCTTTCGATTTAGACCTAGCCTCTGCAAACTACAGAGCTACCTGTACAGGGTCAGGATGATTCACAAAAATAAATGTACTTTTGGAACATGGATACATACTCCGAAACTGTCCAGAATACTAAGAACTGCTAGGCGAGACGTGACAACATTGGACTGAACTGAGGCAACAACTTTGGAGCAACCGCTCTCGCCTGGAGAAGACTCGGAGCTTCGTCCTGGTGATTGGACTGAAGATCTAACAAGAACAAAGAAATCATGAACGCAGAAGAAGAAAGAGAATCAACACACTAATACTAATTCCGGCGACAGCATATATTCTCCTTTCCGAATACACTATTTTGCTCACTCATAGACTTATTCGATTACTCACTCATAGACTTATTCAATTACTCACTCATAGACTTATTCAATTACTCACTTATAGACTTATTCAATTACTCACTCATAGACTTATTCAATTACTCACTCATAGACTTATTCAATTACTCACTCATAGACTTATTCAATTACTCACTCATAGACTTATTCAATTACTCACACATAGACTTATTCAATTACTCACACATAGACTTATTCAATTACTCACTCATAGACTTATTCAATTACTCACTCATAGACTTATTCAATTACTCACTCATAGACTTATTCAATTACTCACTCATAGACTTATTCAATTACTCACACATAGACTTATTCAATTACTCACACATAGACTTATTCAATTACTCACTCATAGACTTATTCAATTACTCACTCATAGACTTATTCAATTACTCACACATAGACTTATTCAATTACTCACTCATAGACTTATTCAATTACTCACACATAGACTTATTCAATTACTCACACATAGACTTATTCAATTACTCACTCATAGACTTATTCAATTACTCACTCATAGACTTATTCAATTACTCACTCATAGACTTATTCAATTACTCACTCATAGACTTATTCAATTACTCACACATAGACTTATTCAATTACTCACACATAGACTTATTCAATTACTCACTCATAGACTTATTCAATTACTCACTCATAGACTTATCCAATTACTCACACATAGACTTATTCAATTACTCACTCATAGACTTATACAATTACTCACACATAGACTTATTCAATTACTCACACATAGACTTATTCAATTACTCACTCATAGACTTATTCAATTACTCACTCATAGACTTATTCAATTACTCACTCATAGACTTATTCAATTACTCACTCATAGACTTATTCGATTACTCACTCATAAACTTATTCAATTACTCACTCATAGACTTATTCGATTACTCATTCATAGACTTATTCAATTACTCACTCATAGACTTATTCAATTACTCACTCATAGACTTATTCGATTACTCATTCATAGACTTATTCAATTACTCACTCATAGACTTATTCAATTACTCACTCGTAACTATCGACTTAGAGAAAGTAAAACAATCAATATCCATACTACTCAAGAACTGCACATAATAGCTTTGAACAGACATAATTGGAGAGATCTGACCTCTGCCCTATGCGCTAACTTCAGCGCAAAAGGAAAATTAATGAATGAATTGAACTATCGAAGGTACTATCGAAGCCTTATAACTGATTTAATTAGGACCACGTTCGTTACGTTTTTGAATACTTTTGTGATTTTGGTTGGTCGCTATTTGCATACTTTGGGTCGCATGCCAAAACAGCCAAGGCCAAAAAATAAATCGCACAAAAATTACCCCTCCCCCCATAGATCATGTTTACGTTTTAGTTGGAAGGCCTCTAGTACTGTCAATAGCCCCGACCACTCATAAACATTCGATTACTCACTCATAAACATTCGACTACTCATACTTATTCCACTACTCATCGACATTTGATTACTCATGGACATTCGATTACATACATTGATTTAATAATACAGACGTATTCGATTACTCATTTTCGACAGACCTATTCTATTACGCATTCAATTTCGATTACATAATTCGATTACACATTCCTCACACGATTCACTTACTGAATCACCCAAACATACTGACTGACTCACTCATATATACAATTCACTCACTTACCCGAACATACTGACTGACTCACTCACACATACGATTCACTCACTGACTCACTCAAACATACTGACTCACATATGTAGGATGGTTAACCCATTCACGAATTCACACCTATATGCCGATTTAAGGCGATTACATTCACATATCGCCTGGGAGCCGCGTTAGCGCAGTGGTTAGCGCACTGGTTTCGCATATGAGTGGTGCTGGGTTCATTCCCCAGTTGAGGCGGAAATGTTTTTCAGATCGCAACGGCTCCCAGGTCGATCCAGCCTTAAATGGGTACCGGATTAATCCGGGAAGTAAAGACTGCGAGGGAGAGGAAATGGCTACCGCCCTCATTTGCAGAGCCTGTGAAATGTGAGATCGCTAACATCTCACACCCCTACGGCATTAATAAATGCTATGGATTACATTACTTTTTTTGTATATTCACATACTGACTCACTCACACATATGACTCATTCCTTGACTCATTCAAACATATTAAATGACTCATTCATTCACACGTTTAGAATAGCGAATAAATCTATGAATTCACTCACACATGTAGATTCACTCACACAATCACTCTCAGATATTGTCTCATTATGATACTCACTCGCTCAATCCCTCACACAATTACTCACAAATACACGCACCAATTTTCGAACGCACACACGATTTACCATACTTCCAAAAACATAACATCCACTCTCTTTAACTCACTGACCCACTCATCCCCGTTATCATACTCTCTTAGGCAAATAAACTAGTCAGTCTAGAAGTTTCTATGTAAAACCGTCAATCAGTGGACAGCAAGGGACATCTTTACTTGAAAGAAGGCCAAAGAAGTAATTAATTGTGGACTCCAACTTTGTCCTTGATGTATTTTATCTCTGACCAGGCAGAGTTTTCAGACTTAACGAGCTGTCTACTTTTGCCAGGATCGTCGCCTTTCTGCGAGGATGAGTTGCGAATGGCTCTACTTCATCTGTTGAAGTCTATACATTTAGAACGTGGGAAATTTCGTTAGATCTGACTCTATCAACCGTTCAGATTTTTTTTCTGCGTTCGTTTCTCTTAATGCAGTGGTATCCCCCTGTAACGCATTCTTTTATAACATGTTTCCGATCTGACAGAAAAGACAGGCGAAAGGGTGGAATTCTGACACTAGTTAAAAACAATATCAGCGCATGTCAGCTGGAAGTATACATGGACGGGGCAGAATACCAGATGCTCCACCTAAAAACAGACAGTGCAGAATTCCATCTCCTGAACTACTACTGCCCAAATGATAAACCATTGGCACTAGACACAATTCCAGACAAAGAAAGGCTTATGGTGTGTGGTGACTTCAACAGCCACTCTCAGAGCTGGGGCTACGATCATATCGACAAGAGAGGTGAGGAACTTGAGAGCTGGCAGGATGAAAATAATCTCATTCTTATTAACCAGCCAGCTGACTCACCAACCTTCTACTCGAGAGCATGGCACACCACCTCTACACCAGATCTGGCATTCCACTCACCAGGCCTGGAATGGAACATCACACGTGTCGTTGGAAAGCAGCTTGGGGGTAGTGACCACAGACCAGTATTTCTGGAAATTCACAATGAATATACCAAGGACAGCAGCACGCTCACTAGGTGGAACTATAAGAGGGCAGACTGGAAAATGTACCAGCATTTAACCAGTGTTCTAGCTAAGGACATGAACTTGGACAAAGACATCAATAGAGCAGTGAGTGAATTTAATAGATGTATACTACATGCTGCTAGTAAAACCATACCCAGGGGGGCACGCAAAAACTACAAACCCTACTGGAATGATGAACTGGAAAAGCTGCAAAATGAGATGGAAACATCTAGAAAGCAGGCTGAGAACAGACCTAGCCAAGAACATCACAACAAATATCAGCAAACAAAGGCTAAATTTCAAAGAGCCAAGTTACAAGCCAGACGGAACAGCTGGAAAGAAAAAACAGAGTCGCTGAACCTAGAAAGAGATACTAGGAAATTATGGAAACTTGTAAAATAACTAAATGATGAAGGTACAGGGAGAAATACCAGGATCACACTTTATAAAGATAGAAACATTTTAACAGGTAAACATGCAGCTGATTACTTTGCAGATTCCTTTGCAGAAGACAATAACGTCAAAGTCAGCCCAGACAAACAACAGGAGGTTCGAGCGAACCAGCAAAACATTGGACAAGACGAACCTATACCTGAAGTCATGGAGGCACCAATCACAATGAGAGAACTGGAGCATGCAATATCCAAATTGAAAATGAAAAAGTCCCCTGGAGCTGATGGAGTGTCCAATGAAATGATTAGAAACCTGGGAATTGCAGCAAGAGCAAAGCTGCTGCAAATCTTTAACACAAGCTGGTCCACAGGTAATGTACCACAGGCATGGAGAGAAGCAATAATGATACCTCTCCTCAAATCAGGAAAAGATGGCAACACAGTCTCCAACTACAGGCCCATCAGCCTCACAAGCTGTCTATGCAAAACAATGGAACGCATTATCAATCTTAGGATGCAGTGGTACCTTGAAAGTGAAAACCTTCTGGTATCACAGCAAGCAGGTTTCAGACAGTGCTACTCTACTGAAGATCAGGCAACCTACCTCTCCCAAGAGATTGAGGATGCCTTCCAAGATAAGAAACTGGTACTAGCAGCATGGATAGACCTCAGGAAAGCATTTGATAAGGTCTGGAAAGAAGGGCTCCTAAAGAAATTGCGAAATTGCAGGGTTAGCTCAAGAATGTACAAATGGGTAAAAGCATACCTGCATAATAGAAGAGCCAGGGTACAATTAGATGGTCGCAAAAGCAAGAAAGTCCTACTGCGTCATGGAGTCCCCCAGGGAGGAGTCCTGTCACCCACACTTTTCTATGTTTACATCATTGACCTAGTTGCTGAACTACCACACGGGATCAAAGTGGCAATGTATGCTGACGACCTGGTGATCTGGTGCACGGAAGAACATGCGACAGTGGCCACTAAACAAATACAAAGAGCTATTGATGCCCTAACCTTATGGGCAAATAGATGGTGTGTCAGCATTAACACAGATAAGTGCAGCACTACACTCTTTACCCTCTCACCAAAACAAAAAGCCGGTCATATCAAGATAGACGGAGAGCTCTTGAAAGAAGACAAACAACCAACATACCTCGGAATTACTTTTGATGATAAGCTGACATGGAAGCAGCACATAAACAAAGCAACAACAAAAGCCAGGAGGAAGTTAGCTATCCTGAGAAAACTAAGTGGAACCACATGGGGAGCCAGTGGGAATATACTCAGTAAAGTTTACCAGCAAGGCATAAGACCACACCTGGAATATGGTTCAGCTGCGTGGTGTCCTGCATCAAACACCACATTACAAGATCTAGATAAAGTGCAAAACCAGGCACTTAGAATAATGTTGGGAGCAATGAAATCAACACCCATAGCAGAGATGCAGAAAATGGGAAGAATGCAAACACTTGGCGAACGCAGAGACACAAAAGTACTAATTCAAGCGGAAAAGTTTCAGTGTATGCCAAGTCATCCAATGAAGGAAAGATTCCAAAACCTAGCAATGGGGCGACTGAAAAGAAGCAGCTTTATCCATCAAGCTAAACGACTCCGTAGACAACTTACAGACCTACCTGAAGTTGACAGCCCCTTAAGGTCTGTACCAGAACAAACCCCATGGAGTGAAAGGCATGGAATGCCAATATACATTCAGACCCATGTGAAAGGAATACTAAGCGAGGAAGAACAGAACAGTGTGCAGCGGAGGACAGTCACCCTCAGTTTCCTGGACGAGGAATATCCACAAGATATATGGGTCAGAGTATACACAGATGGGTCAGTACAGAATGCTGTGAGGAATGGAGGTGCAGGTGTATATATAGAATATCCACACAAGCCTAGAGATACAATCAGAACACCGACAGGAAAATTCTGCAATAATTATGATGCAGAAATCCAGGCAATTACTGTGGCAGCTAAAAAACTGCTGAACTCCAACTCTGACCTACAGCCTGTGGTATTCCTGACAGATGCAAGGTCAGTGCTTCAAGCTCTCCAGTCTGGAAAACTAACAGACTTGAAAAAACTACTTAGCGAATTGTCTTACCAGTATAGGGTAACCATGCAGTGGATACCCTCTCACTGTGGAATACCAGGAAATGAAAAAGCAGATCAACTGGCTAAGGAAGGTGCTGCCGAAGATCAACCAGATATACCAATCACCTACCATCAGAAAAAACAGATGATCAAGTCAATAAGAAAGCCACAAACACCAACACAAGATGACTATCACATTATGAACAGATCAGAACAAGTTATAATTCTACGTCTCAGAACAGGACACAACCGACTCCGCAGTCACATGTATACAAAGTTCAAGATTGGCAACACGGCCATGTGTACATGTGGACAGGCAGTACAGAGTGCCAAACATATACTTCAAGAGTGTTCTGAGCATGAAACGCTGAGGCAGACATATTGGCCAGAGGAAACAACACTGGAATCAAAGCTCTATGGGACACTGTATGAACTACAAAAGACAGTGAGTTTTATTAAGGAGACAGAATTGCAGATATAGACATGTTTCAAGTGAACGAAAGAAGAAGAAGAAGAATAACATGTTTCCCTGTATAACAACACTTTTAAAAATATCCAATTATATTTATTCTATATTGTTTATACTGTATGTAGAGAATGTATGTTACTACATGCATATTTTGTCGGTCCGAACGATTGTGTTAAAACGGGACTCCACTGTATAGATATCTCGGGGGCTAAGCAATACACCGTCTGTTCAAGAAATTGTGGGCTCCATCTCCGATCGCGAGATCTTGTTTACAAGTAAATTTTTTTCTAGAATTTTAAGGCTTATGGCTTGAAGATACAAAGTTTATGTGCTGTGAGAAGTGCTCTTGGCGTCGTTGTTCCGCTTCGTTGAGAGGGGCAGAAGTACATATGAGGAAACCTGAGTACTATGAATTCAATCCTCTACGTGTTATGAGCCCTTTAGAGTCTGTCGCTGCGTCAAATTCTGACAGTCTAGCAAGATGTCCTGACAATCAGACGTGTAACATCATAGTAAACAGAATAATTGCTAAATATATCCTTGTCTACTAGAGTCAGAAAAATTCAATAAAACGTTGTTGGTTATTTGAAGGGATATTCAACTTTACGACACAACCCTAAATATTTGTTTATGTTATTATGCATGGCAGGCGCCTCCTGACAGTTCAGCTCGACTGATTTGTCAGTCTAATCGTATACTGATCATTTTTCTCTTTACCTGGTGTTGCAATCTTTACACCAATCTCACACAGACTTGAGAAAACGCATTAATTATGACTGATTGATCCGTTGTTATACATATTGACACTGTGGCCAATCTCGCCTGTGTATCGTTAGTTGATCTCATTGTTGATTCTATGTCGGTAGTGACGGTATCAAACTTCAGCAGGCAGCGTTACATCAGACATCATCAGGTCAGACATCATTTCATGTTGTCTCCATCCACCACGTCCGGCTTCATTAACAGCCTCTTAAAGTTAATGCTAACCCATATAATTGATTAATGCCGTAGAGGTGAGATGTTACCGATCTCGCATTTCAGTGGATCTGCTATATGAGGGCGGTAGCCATCTCCTCTCACTCGCAGTCTTTACTTACCGGATTAACAATTAAGGTTGAGTCGACCTGGGAGACGTTGCGATCTGAAAAAAAAACATGCGGTAGGAATGTACACAGGACCACTCATACGCGAAGCCACTGCGATAACCACAGCACTACATGGCCCCTGAACCGCCTCTTACATGATGAAGATGGGAGTGTTAGTATTCGTTTTACTCTTGTAGGCACCGACACCACACACGTAAATCATAGTTATATGTATCTAAAGTTACTGTGCTAACATTACTGTGCTAAAGTTACTGTGTTAAAGTCACTGTGCTAACGTTACTGTGATAAAGGTACTGTGCTAACGTTACTGTGCCAACGTTACTGTGCTAAAGTTACTGTGCTGAAGTTACTTTCCTAACGTTACTGTGCTAAATTTACTGTGTTAAGTTACTTTGCTAACATTACTGTGCTAAAGTTAATGTATTAAAGTTACTGTGCTAGCATTACTGTGCTAATGTTACTATGTTAACGTTACTATGCTAAAGTTACTGTGCTAAAGTTACTTTGATAACGTTACTGTGCTAAAGGTACTGTGCTAACTTTACTGTGCTAAAGTTAATGTGTTAAAGTTAATGTGCTTGCATTACTATGCTAACGTTACTATGTTAACGTTACTATGCTAAAGTTACTGTGTTAACGTTACAGTGAAAAGTTACTGTGCTAACGTTACTGTGTTAAAGTTACTGGTCGACACTATCATCTCGCATTGAATGCCTTTAGTTCGAATTACTGCTGATAAATAAAGTCGCTCCTAATTTAGTCACATATGACAACAGCAACAAGTTCGGACTTCGCATATGCTAGATACGCAGGTTAAAGAACTATCCACCATCGATAAGTGAAGGGAGGCTCATCAGTCCATGTCAACATTCAAGAATGAATCGTTAAGTGAAGGGAGACTCATCAGCCCATGTCAACATACACGAATGAATCGATAAGTGAAGGGAGGCTCACGAGTCGATGTCAACATTCAAGAATGAATCAATAAGTGAAGGGAGGCTCATCAGCCCATGTCAACATTCTTCTTCTTCTTCTTCAGCGTTCATTCTCAAACTCCCACTGGATTTCTCTTGCAACAGGACAATGATCCTACAAGATTTCCAGTTGAATGTAGTCCAGAGAATGGAAATGCGTTGTGTTGCCGTTTTATTTGCACCAATGGTCCAACACATCCGTCTTCGGCGGCATGTCAACATTCAAGAATGAATCGTTAAGTGAAGGGAGGCTCATCAGTCGATGTCAACATTCAAGAATGATTACACAAATGTTGATCTTGTTTGATTTGAACATGCATGTCAACTTGACTCTTTGTCAAAAACAATACTTACGGGAACTCTGACTCTGTAGTTGATGTATCCACCACTGTGATATGCCTCAGACCCTACTACTCTGTATGTTGATACATCCACTGTGATATGCCTCAGACCCTACTACTCTGTATGTTGATACATCCACTGTGATATGCCTCAGACCCTACTCTGTATGTTGATACATCCACTGTGATATGCCTCAGACCCTACTACTCTGTATGTTGATACATCCACTGTGATATTCCTCAGACCCTACTCTGTATGTTGATACATCCACTGTGATATGCCTCAGACCCTACTCTGTATGTTGATGCATCCAATGTGATATGCCTCAGATCCTACTCTGTATGTTGATGCATCCACTGTGATATGCCTCAGATCCTACTCTGTATGTTGATGCATCCACTGTGATATGCCTCAGACCCTACTACTCTGTATGTTGATGCATTCAATGTGGTATGCCTCAGACCCTACTCTGTATGTTGATGCATTCAATGTGGTATGCCTCAGACCCTACTCTGTATGTTGATGCATCCACTGTGATATGCCTCAAACCCTACTACTCTGTATGTTGATGCATCCACTGTGATATGCCTCAGACCCTACTCTGTATGTTGATACATCCACTGTGATATGCCTCATACCCTACTCTGTATGTTGATGCATCCACTGTGATATGCCTCAGACCCTACTCTGTATGTTGATGCATTTAATGTGGTGCCCTGAAGACCCTGACGAGAGACGTATCGATAAATAGAAGGATAGGAAATATTCAGGCATACCTAAAAGTAAACCACAATCACACGAAGTGGTTATATGACTTGGGGCAATGTGTCTTCTAGTTACATGAGATTAGTTTTTTCTGACAGCGGAACGCTATGTACGAGATGGATGTAATCGACCCAAGTTCAATTCCATACAAATCGTGAAAAAAACAGCTAACTTGCAATGAACAACTAATATGCAATGCCGTTCCCTTCGGTTGAGACCATCGGGCAGGGTATCATACACATATACATGCTTCAAGTATTTGTGTGAAAAAAACTTTAAATACAGCTCCATCGCCGCAGACGTATGTGTCGGGCAGTGGTGACAAACGTCGAGATAGCGAATTTTCAGGTTGAATCAACGTCATGTTGAAGTCGGATCTAATTTGGTTTGTGAGTTCTTCTTTTTCTTCTTCTTCTTCTGCATTCGTTCTCAAACTCCTGAAGATCAGTAGGATGTAGTCCGGAGAACGGAATGCGTTGTGTCATGGTTTACAGCATTGCTGCGATATCTGCGCATTTCGGCCTGACACATCCGACTTCAACATGGCTTTGGGTCACTGACCCTATATGGGATGGGACAGCCAACTCCATCCCATAACCTCCTTAGTCACCTCGTACGACATGCATGGAAGGTAAACAGTATTTTTATTCTTTGCTCCCCTTTCGGATCCGACAACACACGGGCGGTTTGTGAGTTCGTAGGTGTCCGATGAGTCCAATTCGTGCACGGAAAGTTCTATTGCAGTGCATGCAGGGGTGCTGAAGATTCGGGGTAGGAGAATTTTCGGATTTGTCCTTCCGCTCCTTGCGCTTGTGGATTGCCCGCAGTGTTCTTTCTTTTTAAAATTTCGTGATACCAGAAGTGATCTCGGTGTGCCAGGCTGAGCGATCAAGTGCTGTGGTCTCCCAGGAGCTAGGATCGATGCTGCAGTGCATTAGAGAGTTTTTTAGGTGATCCTTGAATCGCTTTTTCTGCCCTCCGCTTGAACGTTTACCTTCGCACAGCTCCCCATAGAATAATCTCTTTGGAAGGCGCTTTTCTGGCATATGGACGATGTGGCCAGTCCATCGGAGTTGGGACCTAGTCAACAGTGCATGGATGCTTTTCATACGGGACTGCTGAAGGATTTCCGTGTCTGGTCCTCGATCCTGCCAACGTACTCCTATGAAGTTTCGTAGGCACCGAAGTTGAAAAGAGTTTAGCTTTCGAGCGTGTCTCGCATAGACAATCCAATACACATAAAGAGAATGTTAGTAGTGGGAGTATCTAGAGGTGAGGGGAGGAAAAGTAATTTTTTTGGAAGGCCCCCAAAGATCATACAATCAACACCTGACCGGGACTCTGAGTCTACATACACTAGGATGGCCGATGGAGGGCGGAGCACGTATGGGGTTGCTGCACGCGCTGTGAAGCCAATTTCTAATCAATAATTAAGATGAAACTGTAAACCCTGACAATACGCATTCTACTCTCAAGCCTGCTAGCTGCCAGGAGTATGAGAGCATACTCATAAGAAAAAGTATCCGAGCCGCCTCGAAAGATTATAAACGCTTATTCCAATTACAACGACAAATTTTGTTGAAGAAAATATTATTTTTCATCTATTTATCTCCAGCTTTATGAATTTATTCCTTCCTTTATTCCTTTCTTTATTCCTTCCTTTATTCCTTTCTTTATTCCTTCCTTTATTCCTTTTTTTATTCCAACCTTTATTTATCTCGTATTGTCACGATAGCTACCATTTCCTGTCAACCTCCCAACCTTGTCATCTGAATAAATGAAATTTCCTGCCAAACAAGACAGCAATATTTTCTCCTCACCATCTCGAGCATACCCTCGACTGCTCCTGTCTATGATGTATGATAATCTCTCACGTCAGAAACATCTGATAATTTCTCCTGGTAACTCTCGGATATTGGCAGCAAAACTAATAACATGGCGTCTCTGGAGAAACGTATTCTAGCGAAGTACGCCTGCGTGGAATTATCCAGCAATGTTTCCGGAAGGGGGTGACCACCTTAAGATTTTCACAAAAGTCTTCTAACCCCGTAGGGATATATGCGTCTTCTTCAGAGTGGAGTAATTTTCAATTATAATCACATTGTTATGTGTTATAGATTACAGTAATCTTCTTCTAAAATCGATCTCAAACTCCTGCAGATTAGCAGAATGTAATACGGAGAAAGGAATGCGCTGTGTCATGGTTTACAGCATTGCGGCGATATCTGTGCATTTCAGCATGACTTTTGGTCACTGACCCTATATGGGATGGGACATCAACTCCATCCCAATAACCTCCTTAGCCGCCTCTTACGACATGCATGGAAGGTAAGCGGTGTTGCTATTCTTCGCTCCCCTTTCAGACCCGGCAACACACAAGCGAGCTGGTGAAAGATAGATAATATAATTTCGCTGTCAGAGAACACATAAATGATTAAAATAGAAAGATCGTGGTGACTGGATTACCAGAGCTGCGACCTACACTATTTTATGATGGGTAAATCTCTGATATATCCACATTAGATTAAAGTCCGTGGTTGAAATTTACGTTCCCCACCACAATATGTACTTTTTACTGAACTTAAGAATGAAGTCCGTCTCCGTGGGGGCTGATGTGCTGCGTTCAAATATGAACTACACCCATGTTTTGCCGGGGACCGAGATGGGAGCAAACAATAGCAACACTGTCTACCTTCCATGCATGTCGTAGGAAGCGACTAAGGAGGTTATGGGATGGAGTTGGCTGTCCTATCCTATATAGGGTCAGTGACCAAAATCCATACTGAAGTCGGATGTGTCAGGCTGAAATGCGCAGATACTGCCGCAATTATGTACTCCATGACGCATTCCGTTCTCCGGATTACATCCTGCTAACCTACAGGAGTTTGAGAGCGAACGCAGAAGAAGAAGAAGACGAAATATGAACTAAAGGATGATGTACTTCTTTGTGGCAGGCAATGTACCAAGTTAAAATCCAGAAACAGGCAGTTATACATCTGGACCACTCAGAAAGCAATGGCAAACAACTGAATGTATGTTAATTATATTGCCAAGAAAATCAATACAGCCAAATAATAATGGGTTGATGTCAAAATCCTGAATTGATTATGATACCATTTGAATGACTGAAAGTTAGAATGACAGTCTGAGAATCGTGTCTTCATATTGAAATTATAGTAATTGCTAGTTTGATTTCTATCTCGGAGATTGATTTTCATCTCGGAGATTGATATTTTTATCTTGGAGATTGATTTTTTTTATCTTGGAGATTGATTTTCATCTCGGAGGTTGATTTTTTATCTTGGATATTGATATTCATCTCGGAGATTGATTTGTTATATTGGAGATTGATTTTTTATCTTGGAGATTGATTTTTATCTTTGAGATTGATTTCTATCTCGGAGATTGATTTTTATCTCGGAGACTGATTTCCATCTCGGAAATTGATTTTTATCATGAGGATTGATTTTTTTTCTCATAGATTGATTTCCGTCTCGGGGATTGATTGAGCAAAAAGATTGATTTTTTTTTTCTGTTTGAGTGGCAAACAAAAAAAAAACAATGTTACAACTATTAAGAGCCTATCTCGTTCCAGTGTCAACATATGGTTGTGGGACGTGGACAATGACATGCAATGGAAAAGAAAATATCGACATTGGAAATGATGGAAATGTCCTAAGAATATCATGGACAGAAAGAAAAAACAACGCAGATGTCCGCAAAGATCTTAACATAGAAGAAGAATGGTTCCTGATAACTATCAAAAAACGCAAATTTACATATTTCGGACATATAAAGAGACACAATTTTTTTAGAAAGATAAATCATGGAGGGCAAAGTTTCCGGAAAGAGAACAAGAGGCCGACCAACTAACCAATCAAACAAACCATCAAATTTAGATAAATAGCCGACAGATCAGCCTGACATTTTAAACTAGGTTTAACGATTTGTTTTTCTAATTAACGCTACGAGGAAAAGAAAGGGGGGGGGGGATTGTCCACAAAATGCGTAAAAAAATATTGTGCCAATTTTTGATGTTTTATGTTATAAAAAAATATAATAATACCCTAATCCCCCGGCACCCTAAATAAATTTTAAAACACCCTCGTTTCTGGAACCCTAAAACAATATACAAACACCCTCGTTCCCGACAGCCTAAAGAATATATACAGATTCTCGTTCACGACAGCCTATAAAAATTGACAGAAAAAGGTACGAAAAATCTACATGTTTCACATTTTTAGAAAGTTTTTTTTTTTTCAAATTTAAACTATTGTATTGATGCAGAAAACCTAGTATTGTTGAATTGTTGACGTAATCTTTTTCCCTCCCCCCTCCCCCACCGCCTCTCTTTCTCTCTCTCTGTCAGAATCTATCATACTTTTATCATACCACCCCCTCCCACCAATTGTTGTAATTTATAGCCCCCTAACCGCTTGAGAATGCTAGCAAGCCAAGAGACGGTTGGTATGCAAGTCTTAACTTCATTAGATTATTTCATTGTGTTGCGCCCCTATAGCTGTGGATTAGTTTTTGCACGTGAATTTCATTAATTCTGTTGAATGCATCAATCAAGAGACTTCTTGAAAATTGCCGTCTGACAACGGGTGTGTTTTTACATTCTAGTCTGTTTATTGTCTATCGACACGAAATCTCCCCAGCCTGCTTGTCATTGGTGAGTTTCTGTTCCTTAATTACGTTTATTTAGATGCTTCAGTCTTCTGGTGTGTGGCCTTGTCACTAACCATGTCCCTGTAATGTAGTGATATCCTTTGTAATAGTGTTACATAGTTCACAATGTTTCCTGAAACAAAAGCTACGGATTTCATTTTCTTGTTGTTATACTTGCCATTAAATTTGAAATTAATGTTTTTACATCGTTCATTTAGTGTAAAATCAAGAAACAGCCGTAAAGGTAGAAAGGGTAACATCAGACTGGTTTGAAGTACAAAAAGGAGTAAGACAAGGGTGTACATTTTCGTCATACAAGTTTAACATATATACAGAGAACATAATCAGAAATATGAAACACACAACAATGCAATAAGAATTCAGCCCCATAAACATCAGAGTTCCAGAAATTAGATGTTCTATTAACATCAAATGAGAAAGACTTACTGAAATTAATAAAATCAACAAAAAGCTTTAGCGAACAACAAAACCTGTTTCTAAATGTGAAAAAGACATGAGAAACAGACAACGTTGAAACAAGACCTAGAATTAATATAGATAACAATGCATTAGAAGACGTGACACATTTAGAATATCTAGGAGCTAACATCATCATCATCAGGTGCCATGCCGGGTGGCGTAGGCGGTCATGGCTCTCCACAGCTCTCTATCCACAGTATTATGTATCAAAGTCGTTGTTGTTTCTTTGCCGTGCCAGGTTGTCAAACTGTCTAATATTTTCTCACGTTGTCGCCCTCTGTCTCTGGTGCCTTCAATCTTGCCTGTTGTGATTATGTTTTCTAAACCTGCCTGTCTCATGAAGTGGCCAAAAAAAGAAGATTGCCTTTTTCTTATATTCTTGATTAAGGTCCGTTTCGCATTTAACTATTTTAACACCTCTACATTAGTTTTTCTGGCAGTCCATGGTATTCTCAGCATTCTTCTGTAGAACCACATCTCTGTTGCCTCCAATCTCCCACTTTCCAGTTTGTTTATTGTTCAAGACTCGCACCCATATGTTAGTATAGGGGTTATATAGCACTGCAGAACTCTCTTTCTCACCTCTGATGATGTTCGTCCGTCGTGATCGACGATGACCAAAAACTCAACCATAATAATAATAACAATAAATAAATCTGAATGTTGTTTTTGCCTGTCCTATTCTGCATCTTATTTCTGTTGAACTTCTTCCATCTGCTGTAATAATTGTACATAGATATTTGAATTGGTGGACCTGTTTTAATACTATATCATTCACTATGATCTTGCAAGGTGTGTTATTTTCTTTCTTTGAAATAACCATTACTTCTGTTTTCTTGATATTTAGGAAGAGGCCTTTCTCTTTGCTTTCTGTGACTACTACTTTAATTAAGTTTTGAAGGTCTTCCTCACTTTTTGTAATCAGAACAGTGTTATCCGCATATCTCAAATTATTTATGTTATGTCCTCCCACTGATAAACAGGAGCTAACATAAACAGTTTAAAAAAAAAAAAAAGTAACCCATAGCATTTACGAGCATAGTAACCCATAGCATAGCTCGTATTAATGCCGTAGGGGCGTGAGATGTTACCGATCTCACATTTCAGAGGCACTGTATATGAGGGCGGTAGCCATCTCCTCTCCCTCGCAGTCTTTACTTCCGGATTAATCAAGTACCCATTTAAGGATGGGTCGACCCAGGAGCCGTTGCGATCTGAAAAATATTTCCGCCTCAACTGGAGAATGAACCCAGCACCACTCACATGCGATGCCAGTGCGCTAACCAGTTGAGACCCGGAGGAGAGCCGCAATGGTGATGTCCAAATTAAAACTAAAAAATGTGTAGCACGGTGGAAACACGCGAACGGGAACTTAGGTATGTTTGTTACGTACATGTGTGTTCCCAGTGGTGATCTACAGCTGCGAAACATGGACCGTAAAACAACGGCTAAGATAATAGAGGCTTTAGAAATGAAGTGCTGTAGAAGAGTCCTTTCTTCTTCTTCTTCTTCTGCGTTCGTTCTCAAACTCCTGCAGATTAGCAGGATGTAGTCCGGAGAACGGAATGCGTTGTGTCATGGTTTACAGCATTGCTGCGATATATGCGCCTTTCTGCCTGACACATCCTACTTCAGCATGGCTTCGGGTCACTGACCCTATATGGGATGGGGCAGCCAACTCCATCCCATAACCGCCTTAGTCGCCTTTTACGACATGCGTGTAAGGTAAACAGTGTTGCTATTCTTTGCTCCCCTTTCGGACCCCGGCAACACACGGGCGGAAGAGTCCTTTGAATACCATAGACAGTAAAAATGACCAACCAATTCGTGCTAAGAAACATCAACATCAAAGAAGGCTGACTTTTAAACGCTTAAGAAGGAAGTTAGGTTTTTTTTTTTTTAACCATGTGAAGCGATACGATGGCATGGAAAGAGTGGTGTTGGACGGGGCGCTAGAAGACAGAAGAAGTAAAGAGGTCGACCAAGATGTCCATGGGTAAGAGATATTCTTCTTTCTTCTTCAGCGTTCATTCTCAAACTCCTGCTGGATCTCTATTGCAGTAGGACAATGGCCCTTTTAGATTTCCAGCAGGATATAGTCCAGAGAATGGAAATGCGTTGTGTCGCCGTTTTATTTGCGCCAATGGCCCGACACATCCGTCTTCGGCGGTAAGAGATATTCAGAGGCCGAGACAACATGCCAGAGACAACGGGGAATTCAGAAGATTCATAACGAAGACTACGTTCTGGAAAGAATCTGTCACATGACAATACATTTAGTGTGATCATTTGTTATCATTTTTCTTCATCTACATTCTCATACTTATTATTATTATTCAGTACTAGACAAAAGAGGGGTCGGAATTGAGTCCAAAGGCTTGAGGGCACCCAATTAAAAAATAAGACGATTTTTTATATCCGTAAAAGAAAAATATAAGAAAATATAAATAAAAATATAAAATATATATTTTAATGTTTTGTACATTTCTTGATAAAGACCTTTTGGTTGAAACGTTGAATATGTTTTGTGTATTGTAATGTGTATGTTTTCTTGTGTGCACATCTAAAGACGTAGAGGATTGACTTCACAGTACTCGGTTTCCCACATGCACTCCGTCATTCTGAAACAATGATCTCTTGAACACAAGGTGAACAGCTTAACCACTATGCTAGGGAAATCCCCTAATTATATATATATATATATAAATGGCCCTACAAGATTTCTAGCGGTATGTCGTACAGAGATTGTATTTTGTTGCCTATGTAGACTTCAAAAAGGCCTTTCAGTAGAAGCATCCAATGTCTTTCCAATAATTAGCTTTGCTTGATTACCCTGTTCTAAGCTTTGCATATAGTGCAGAGGCAGAGATATGCGTTACGTAGACTTTTTTATTTATGCTAATGGACCGACATATCCAACTTCGGCATTGGCAACTAATACATTTAGTGTATTTACCATTTTTCCGAACTGTGGACGTCTATAACCATATCGATAGTACAGTCGACTGGCCGTAAAAGAGAAATAGTTCCTGTACCTACCCGCTGATGACCACGTTCAAAGATAGCCTCAGTTCACGTATAACCGTTAGCAGTTATAGAAGATTTCTGCACATAATTAATAGGACTTCATCCGTTACGTTTTTGATTATTGTCGTGGTTTTCGTAGGTCACTATTTATATACTTGGAGTCGCATGCCAAAAATAGCCAAGAAGACTTACAAAAACTCTTACAAAGAGTTAAAGCGATGCAACAATTTTGTTGAATATAAAACGGTTTCAAGAAAGACAGTTGTAACAGCTTGAGCGTAAATACATATATTGGGATAAACACGTCAGCCCAGATTATGAGTCGTCTATACACAGTAGATTGATTGACTGTAAGGGATCTGGAGGGCTTGTTTTACTTCTCTACGTCTTCTGAGTTCGATCTGACACTCCTGAAGATTATTAGGATGTAGTCTAGAAAAACAGAACTGTTGTGTCATGATTTACAGTTTAGATGCGAAAGTTGTACCTTTCAGCCTCACACATTCGACATCAGAATGGCTTTTGTGTCAGTTTGACGATGTATGGGATGGACAAGACTTCACCACATAGACTCCTTAGTTATCTCTATCGACATCCATGGAAGGTAATAAATTATATAATTCTGTTCTACCCTTTCAGCACCAGTAAAACATGGGCGTTTCATCAGGATAAAGAGTTCAACCACTAATACGCTACATTCTCCAGTTTATCAAAAGGAAGAGCTTCAACCATTAGTACGTTAATCCCCCAGTCTATCAAGCTGAAGAGCATCAACTATTAGTACGCTAATCCCTCAGTCTATGAAGCTTAAGAGCTTTAGTCAGTAGTACGCTACATTTCCTAGTCTATGAAGCTCAAGAGCTTTAGTCAGTAGTACGCTACATCCACCAGTCTATCAAGCTGAAGAGCTTCATCCACTAATACGCTACATCCACCAGTCTATCAAGCTGAAGAGCTTCATCCACTAATACGCTACATCCACCAGTCTATCAAGCTGAAGAGCTTCATCCACTAATACGCTACATCCACCAATCTATCAAGCTGAAGAGCTTCATCCACTAATACGTTACATTCCCCAGTCCATCAAGCTGAAGAGCTTCATCCACTAATACGCTACATCCACCAGTCTATCAAGCTGAAGATCTTTATCCACTAATACGCTACATCCACCAGTCTATCAAGTTGAAGAGTTTTATCCACGAGTGACATAAATTACGCCAACAATTGGAGGCGGAATCTGAAAAAGTTCGAAAGCAGTTGACAAAGTTAGTGACTTGATTGACAAAAGTTGATGTCAACAATACTGTTTATTCTACACGAAATAATTTGCGTGAATAAGAAACATCTAAAAAAAATCATGTTATATTTGGTAGTTTTCTGCTAAACATTGGTTGTGTCCTTGCTGCTGTTTAAAACAATTTTGGTTACACAATTAAGCGGGGATGCTGTGCATGAATTCTTAACAGTTGTTGACAAGGAAGGGGGTGGGGGTAACAAATTGGCAGAAAAAATAGTTACGGTTCAAATCCAGCGCGCGGCATCTTGTTTACCCCGGCGCGCGGCGTCTTGTTTACTTCCTCGCGCGACATCTTGTGTAAAATTGATTTATTCCTGAGATTATTGTTAATTATAGCTACGGAGTTATGTGCTATATGGTGTACTGTCGGCAGTCGGTGTAACGCTTCGTTGAGAGGGACAGTGCACATTATGGGAAACCCCGAGTATAACAAAGTCTCTCCTTTGTCCATGTGAGCATCAATTCTGAGACTGCTTCCAATCTTGCGTACGATTCTCCAGGACTTGTCACTTATAATTTTGTGTCTGTCCTTCTAAATACCGCTCATTTTTCTTAAAGTTGTGTACGCATGCTTTGTAAACTGCTCCGTCTCTGAGTAATTGGAACCCGTTCTTTACTCGATTCTTGTGCCTGGCACCTTGCACCCGAGAACTCTAAATCAGAACTCAAAAATGAAACCTGCCCCAGCAAGGGCAGTAATTAAGAAGAGGTTGCCACTCAAAGTGGCAATTTGTCCTTCGAATCCCGTCGCCGTTGCACGAAGGAACGGCATTATCCCTGAAATTGATGGGAAAACACCGAGCCCGTCTCGCACGTTATGCTCCTAAATCGTCCAGGCTTTGCACAGAACCCAGATCACGTATCATGGAATTAAAAAGATTTAACACTCTGTCTCAGCAATAACCCCGACACCACAGCTTCAAGTAGGCGGGGAGTGCTTGCATGTTTATGATTATTATCTGCTCCGAAGGCGGACATGTATTTTGTGTCTGACTGTCAATTGACATAACTCAGCAGGGGGCAGGAGATTTTTACCCCCTCCCCCTTCCTTTTCTCCATCAGCAATTTAAAATGTAACCTCAACAAGGAAGCAGGTACAATCAGTAAATGTGCGTTCTTTCTTTACAATCACATTCCCGTATTTACGGCTACAGCTGTCAAACAATTGGAGAAAGTCCCGGGCTGTCTTTTCACGTACTAAACTGACAGGTTTGGCAAAAATATGTTTATAATCTGTTCTCAATTGCATGATCTTGTCTGGAGATTTCCAGTGATTCCGGGTACAAAGAAATCGCTGTGTTTGGAGCAGATTTAAGCTGGAAATCACGAACCTGGATGTACTAAAGTTGTGAACAACAAAAACAAGTCTGACCTTTTAATGACGAAATAATGTTAGGAATGAGTATATACAATAGTAGGCAATGACAGAAGAAAATCAGTGATATAAGGCAATCAGTGGCAGAAGAAAATCAGTGATATAAGGCAATCAGTGGCAGAAGAAAATCAGTGATATAAGGCAATCAGTGGCAGAAGAAAATCAGTGATGTAAGGCAATCAGTGGCAGAAGAAAATCAGTGATATAAGGCAATCAGTGCCAGAAGAAAATCAGTGATGTAAGGCAATCAGTGGCAGAAGAAAATCAGTGATATAAGGCAATCAGTGGCAGAAGAAAATCAGTGATATAAGGCAATCAGTGGCAGAAGGCAATGGGTGACAGAAGGAAGCCAGTGACAGAAGACAGTCAGTGACAGAAGACAGTGACAAAAGGCAGTGACAGAAAACAATTAGTGACAGAAGAAAATCTGTGACATAAGGCAATTGGTGACAGAAGGCAATCAGTAACATAAGGAAATCAGTGACATAAGACAATTAGTGACAGAAAACACTTACATTAGGAAATAAGTGACAGAAAACAATCATTGACAGAAGAAAATCAGTGACAGAAGACAATCAGTGACAGAAGGCAATCAGTGACAGAAAACAATCAGTGACAGAAGACAATCAGTGACAGAGGACAGTCAAGTACAGAAGACAATACTTGACAGAACGCAATCAATAACAAAAGACATTCAGTTACAGAATGCAATCAGTGACAGAAGACAATCAGTGACACTTCCATGTGTTGCGGAAACCCGAGAGTGGAACAAAGAATTGTACCACTGTTGAGTTTCCATGCATGTCGTAAGAGGCGACTAAGAACGTTATTATGGTAATGTTGGTTATGTCATCTCATATATGACCAAAGTCACCTGGAAGCCATGCTAAAGTCGGATGTATCAGACCGAAAGGCAAAGATATTGCAGCACAGCTGTAAAAAAAATGGCACAACACATTCTGATCTCCGAACAACAACATGCCAATCTCAAGGAGTTTTAGAACAAACAGAAGAAGAAAAGGAAGCTCAGCGATAGGTGAATATCAGTATCTAATACAAGATATGCTGTCAGTTTTATTGTCATGGAGTGGGAATGTGGTGGGAGAGGGGCGCAGGGATATATAATATACGCAACAGAGGGCGCTGGACTGGGTAATATATACAAATAACGTTGTTCTGTATAATCTATATGAAAGCAGGCGTTAGTCTATGTAATCTATACGAAGTCCGGCTCTGTGGTGGAGTGATACAGAGCGCATCTGTGACGGCACAGGTGCCGAGTTCAATACCCACCAAAAGCAAATGTGCATCCGGACAATTCAGAAAGCAATGGCAAACTACTGAACATATTTATATGACCTAGAAAACCACTACAGCCAAAAATACTAGGTTGATGGCTACGTCCTGAACAGGATACGCTACCCTGCCGAAAACGGATTTGTCAGGCCACTGGCGCAAATAAAATGGCGACACCACGCATTCCCATTCTCTGGACTACATCCTGCTGGAAATCTTATAGGCCCATTGTCCTGCTATAAGAGAGAACCAACGGGAGTTTGAGAATGAATGCTGAAGAAGAAGAAGAAGAAGGATACGTACCAAAAATATATACGACAGGGCGCGCTATAATAGTATATGTAATCTATACGACAGGGCGCGCTATATTAGTATATGTAATCTATACGACAGGGCGCGCTATATTAGTATATGTAATCTATACGAAAGGGAGCGCTATATTAATTCATGTAATATGTACGAAAGGAGAGAAGGGACTTCGAGGTTTGGGAAACACCTCTCTAAAACACGTGTAGTAACCGCGGTATTATATATATATATATATATATATATATATATATATATATACCGTAACATGTATATATATATATATATATATATATATATATATATATATATATATGGTCTTTGTAACGGAGTTTGCAACGTCATAGTAGCAGGCGATATTTGATATATTTCCTCACATTAACTATGAGTTGGTCTGTATGAAGTTTGAGCGCTGTTTATAAAAAGTGGTCTAACTGGGTATCCCGTCCTTAAAATAATTTCCACCCCTACGTTGCCAAATACCTGTTCAAGTTGTATGAAGCGACTAAGGGGGTTTTGGGGTGAAATTGGCTGTCCCATCTCAAATATAGTCAAAGTGACCCAGAAGCACTGCTGAAGTCGAATGTGTCAGGTCAAAAGGCTCAGAACTCGCAGCAAAGCTGTAAACCATAGCACAGCGCATTTCATTCTCAAGACTGCATCCTACTAATGTACAGGAGTTTGAGAACGAAGCAAAACAAGAAAAAAAACTGAGAACCACTTTTTTAGAACTAGTCTCGGTGCGGTGCAGCATTTACAAACTAAACCCGTTCGACAAGAGTTAATATCATTTGCAATCACTCACGCCACATGGCTCTGTCAATGACCTTTGCCTTCTAGCATCTGGCGTGTTAGAGCTTATAGCGCATGTGTAATCACGCTGCGCGCGCTTCAAATTTGTGCTGGGTGTAATAATGACTGCCTGGTGAACATTAGAAAACAGTCACGTAATACTTCGGGTGGAAAAAAAACTAGATTAATCAGTTAAGAAGCAAGACAACAGCATTATCTTCATACGTCGCACACAGTATGTACAGTATGTAATGGCCATGACACATATACATAACGGTTATAAAGCCAGAGACAGACCATGTAAAAGATGGATCACAGAAATCAAAGAAACCACATGAACAAGCTTACAAACAGCGCACAAGAAGGCCATCTCCAGAGAACTCTTCCACCTCTGACGCCGCAAGGCAAACAAGGGACACAGCGTATAGATAGATAGACTCCATCCTCCCTTGTACTCATCCTTATGAAACTGTCGACTACAACCTTTTAGAATTTCCCGTACTGGATGTTGTCAAGAAAATGTTTCTCTCTTCACGGCCTGATAAATGAAACATACTATATCAGTGGTTACCCATTCGGTTGTGTCTGTGGATCTCACAAATGGCCCATTAAACAAACCAGATATGCAACAGAAAACTTTAGTAGATGACATGCAGTTATGTTGAGGCTCTCTTATGGAAGCTTTGTAGCATGTCATCTATACAATTATAGAGTAGAAATTCCCTTCAATTAGCATTTCACCAAAAAGAAAGCTGAAGTCTCCTGGATATGAAAGAAAGCTCAGGAAAAACACCCCACTGCACATAGGAAGTGAGAGCTAATCGCTCACAATTCTTAGGGTTCAAAAGAAAGAGACAAACATATCAGAGATTCTCAATATTTTTCAGACTGTGAGAACCGCCCACATGCAGTCAAGTAGTTCTCGCTAGCTTTTTTTAACTCTCATGACGCAAGCACAAGTCTTTACAAAATCACCAGGTCGAGAACGCCTGCCCTAGGTGGAACAAAAACAACGGGCTCACATATACATATTTCACATGATGTCATGTCATTTGGTACTGAACTAGTAGCGATATTATATGCATATTAAACGGAACAAACTTTAGTGAAATGAAGTTTACCCGTAACTAGGGTACAATTTGACATAAAAACATGCTATATAAGGGACACATTTATAAATAATGTATAAAGTTTGTTGACTACACCGTGATAACTTACAGAGTTTGAGCCTGACTACACCGTGATAACTTACAGAGTTTGAGCCTGACTACACCGTGATAACTTACAGAGTTTGAGCCTGACTACACCGTGATAACTTACAGAGTTTGAGCCTGACTACACCGTGATAACTTACAGAGTTTGAGCCTGACAACACCGTGATAACTTACAGAGTTTGAGCCTGACTACACCGTGATAACTTACAGAGTTTGAGCCTGGCTACACCGTGATAACTTACAGAGTTTGAGCCTGACTACACCGTGATAACTTACAGAGTTTGAGCCTGACTACACCGTGATAACTTACAGAGTTTGAGCCTGACTACACCGTGATAACTTACAGAGTTTGAGCCTGACTACACCGTGATAACTTACAGAGTTTGAGCCTGACAACACCGTGATAACTTACAGAGTTTGAGAACGGACGCAGAAGAACAGAATTACTTACTTTGTTTGCCTATTTTTCAGAAAATATGGTTCTTTGAAAGATCTTCCACAATTTATTCGTCCATCTTAGAGTTCATAGCCTACAAGTTGGAAAGTACAACGCCATTACTGTGTTTAGCCGGACATGTTCCCTTACATCTACCTCAAATTTCAAAAATGTGTCTGTAAGCGGCGCTCGACATCACTGCCTCTCGTATCGTTCAAACGTGAACAGAAGTGAAATAGTGCTCACTCCTGGCAGTACACGCTCTGATACTTGCCTTAAATGACTCCCGGACAAGTTCCTTAAGCTTAAACACAGCTCTCTTGGAGAGTCGAAGCGAGACGGCCTGAGGGCCAGCTGTTTACAAAAGTTGCTTGCCCTCACGGTTCATTATGCTTTATTTCGAGAATTGAAGTGTCCCGTAGAAAACCATCATCATTATATGACACGCCAGGTGGCGCAGACGACCATTGATATCCCACGATATTCTTTCTGCAGAACTGTGTAATCAAACCTGTCCATCGGAGGAGATGATGTCCCGCCGAAGATGGATGTGTCTGGCCATTGCAGCATATACAACGGCGACATAATGCATTTCCATTCACTGGATATATCCTCCTGGAAATCTAGTACCACCACTGTCCTACTATATGAACAATTAAGCGGCAGTTTGAGAATGAACGCTAAAGAAGAAGAACGGATGGTGACAACAGTTTCAGATTCCTGAACCACTTCCCTGGTGTGTGTTGCCCTCAATCTCAGAAGATGATGACAACAGTTTCAGATTCCTGAACCACTTCCCTGGTGTGTGTTGCCCTCAATCTCAGAAGATGATGACAACAGTTTCAGACTTGTGTTCCATCGTGTGTGCGGATATGACTGAAAAGTCGAATTCTGGCATAGAATTCTTTGAAGCATTGGGGCCACATCAGAATTGAACATGTGTGTCCTTGTTGTTCTATCTCACCGGGCGGTGCGTTTTCTTAGTGCCTCTGAGATTTGATGCTTTCCAGTGATACGAGCAATCCCAAGGAATGTACACATGTCTACACAGGTGGATCGGCAGAGGGAGCAGTAAGGAATGTACACATGTCTACACATGTGGATCGGCAGAGGGAGCAGTAAGGAATGTACACATGTCTACACAGGTGGATCGGCAGATGGAGCAGTAAGGAATGTACACATTTCTACACAGGTGGATCGGCAGAGGGAGCAGTAAGGAATGTACACATGTCTACACAGGTGGATCGGCAGAGGGAGCAGTAAGGAATGTACACATGTCTACACAGGTGGATCGGCAGAGGGAGCAGTAAGGAATGGAGGAGGTGGATTGCATATACGTCTCAAAGACGGGAATAGAATATCTTCTTCTTTTTCTTCTTCGTCTTATTCTTCTGCGTTCGTTCTCAAACTCCTGCAGATTAGCAGGATGTAGCCCAGAGAACGGTATACGTCGTATCATGGTTTACAGCATTACTGTGATATCTGCGCCATTCAGTCTGACACATTCTACTTCAGCATGGTTTTGGGTCACTGACCATATATGGAATGGGACAGTTAAATCCATCCCACAACCTTCTTAGTCGTCTCCTACGACATGCATGGAAGGTAAACAGTGTTGCTTTTATTTGCTCTCCTCTCGGTCCACGGCAACGCATGAGCGAAATTAATACCTCACGCTTTTCCAACCGGAAATACTCCTCCACTTTAGAGCAGAAACAGGTTCACTCTATCAAGCACTGAAAGTCTTCACCGAATCAAGACTGCTAAGACCATAGACGTTTGCTATTTTGCAGATATATTGCAGGTATATTGCTACATATTGCAGATATATTGCTACATATTGCAGTTCCCTACTGGAATCAATCCAGAGCAACAGAAATGAAAGCCTTCTGCACAACATCAGACATGAGCTAGGACATATCTAAAAATAACCAGTTACTGCCCTTCAATGGATACAGTCACACTGTGGAATCATGGGAAATGAGAAAGCGGATATTTTGTCAAAAACAGGAAGCGAAATGGCACAATACAGACATCCACTGTCCTAAGGTGAAGCAAAAACAATAATCCAGAACACATACATAGCAAAGTGGAAGAAACAAATGGAAATTGGAAGACAAACATGATGCAATACATCACGTCCAAAGATATCAACAGACCATACTATTTGGCCATAGAACAGGCCACTACAGACTGTTGGGTCATCTTTACCGATTGAGGATGTCATACACAGATAAATGTCCATCTGGATCCACAACCCAGACTCCGGAACACGTACTTCAGGACTGCCCAACATACAAAGAGCAGAGACATCGGGCCTGGCCAGTTTGAAGCAAAAGCTCGACAGGTCTGACAACATCTCCACAACATGGTCGCAGATATTGAACGAAGAAGAAGAAGAATGAGTGACACGAGCATATGTTATGGTATTGCTGCGCCCCACTGAGTTGCTGTGTCCCACTTAGCGACTCTGATGGACAAAATCCTACAATGTGACATCGAAGTTGAAGATCTTTAGAAACACTTTGAGTCATTGAAGCGTTTCTTCTGTTCACTGTCCGTACAGTGTATCAGCTCGACTTTCCACCGTCCATACAGTGTATCAGCTCGACTTTCCACCGTCCATACAGTGTATCAGCTCGACTGTTGATTGTTCACAGTTAAAGATCGGTGTTGATTTATTAGTCTCTTCGCAAATCTATTATGCTTCTCTTACCGACTGTTCCAATTCCGCGCAATCTTGAGAGCGACCGCAATTCACACTTTTGAAAATATTCTAAGTGAACAAGGTTTCTCGGCTCATTAACTATGCCCGGAGGATGCATTCATACGTCCTGACAACATACCGTTGTTTTAACTCCTCCAGATGCATCCTTTCAAAATACCATTGTTTCAACTCCTCCAGATACGTCCTGATAACATGCCATTGTTTCAACTCCTCCAGATACGTCCTGACAACATACCATTTTTTCAACAACCTCCAGATACGATTTGACAACATAACGTTATTGTTGTTTTCCAAGAATGATGTGATACTTTTAATTTTACGTAACCTCCACTGGAACACATTTTCGAGTGTGTATGTGCATATATAGGGGAAGAACATTTAGAGATTCTACGTATCCTCCACGGGAAGATCTTTTAGATTTTGTATGTGTCACCACTGAAATAACTTTTATATATTTTGTGTGTCTCCACGGGAAGATCCTTTAGAAATTGTATGTCTCCACAGTTAGAGTTTCTAGAGAATTTATGTTTCTCCACGAGAAGAGCTTTTAGAGATGTTATGTCTCCATGGGAAGAACGATTAGAGATTTTGTGTGTCCGCCGTCCTCTAACAACGTAAAGTACTGTTAGAGTTTTTGTTTCCCTCCAGGCGATCTATATTTTATATTAATCTGATGTTTATTTTTAACGTTTAAAGCAAAATCTTTTGACTGTTATAACACCATACCTCTTCTGTCCTCTCTTTGTATCTCTGACTTTTCTTCGCCTCTCTCTCTCCCTCTCTCTCTCTCTCCATCTCTTCTCTTCCTCTCGCTGTCTCCAAGTAAATGGACCGAAAAATGAGGAATTTATGTGTTCGCGAGATTGGAAAAAAAGAGAATGAAAATGTCAGTGAAAAGACACTATTGATGGCGTTCTCATGGACAACATTTTATAGGACTGTCTGCTTGTAATCATTCCTAGAGACTGGACCGCTAGATAATGAGTCCCCCGCGTCATACATGTGACCGTTCTCTCATCCTGCGTGGAACTTGCCTAGAACAAATTTGATTTTCAAGAACGCAAAAATAATGGACAGGCCGTCACATGGTGACAGTTTTAAAAGATAAAGGCCGCTTTTATCGCAGGTCGCAGCCGAACCTGGGGAAAAGGTTTGACGTTAATGTGTTTGAGTTTGGTCCTCCAACTATTGTTTACGACGGCCATTATGTCCTAACTGGCATACAGAACTGCGGGTATAAATGTTTGTCATGAATAAAAGAATACTTTTGCGTTATTTATGCCAATTTTCGACCAAAAGTCTAGTCATTTTAGCGTCAGTTTGGTTCGAATAGAATGTGTGATGGAGTTTGGCAAATTTAGACATGTTCTATGCGATTTTAGCAGATTAACTAGTTTTGATTGTGTGTTCTTGAATAATGTGTGTTTGTGTATGCATATGGGTGGCTGGAGGAGTGAGAGAGCGAGAGACATACTAAAAGCATTAGAGAGGTGTTGTTAGTGACATATACAACTATAAGATATCGATTTAAATGTTATGTATAAAACATCACCTTCAATGACAGGAGAAAAATAGTAATATCTAAACAAATTACAGTTAAAAATAAGAAGTATAAAATGTTACATCTATTCTATATTAATGTATGGCTCAGAAACATGGACACTAAACAATTAGAAGACATAATGGTGCCTTTGAGGTGTGGGCATATAGAAGAATAGTGAGAACATCATGGAAAGAAACGAAAAAACAAATAAAGAGGTGCTAAAAACACTTCTTCTTCTTCTTCGTTTGTTCTCAAACTCCTGCAGATTAGCAGGATGTAGTCCGGAGAATGGAATGTGTTGTGTCATGGTTTACAACATTGCTGTGGTATCTGCGTTTTTCGGCTGACACATCCGACTTCAGCAAGGCTTCGGGTCACTGACCCTATATGGGATGGGACAGCTAACTCCATCCCATAACCTCCTTAGTCGCCTTTTACGACATGCGTGGAATGTAAACAGTGTTGCTATTCTTTGCTCCCCTTTCGTGCCCCGGCAACACACGGATGGCTAAAAAACACTTAAAATGAAGAAAGAATTACTAAAAGAAATAAAGATCAGGCAAATAAAATATTTTGGACACATTAAAAGTCTGGACACCTGTTGAAGACTTTACTTGAGGGTAAGGTCAAAGGGAAGCGAGTAAGAGGTAGGCAGAGATGCAAGTGGGAGAGTCATCACAAGATGGACAGGTTACAATCTAGCAGAGTGCACCACCAAAACAAGAGACATGGGTGTTGGATGCCTGTTGCAGCCAACCTTCATTGCGGGGACGGAATCTGATGATGATGAAACATCACACATTTAGTTGAATCATCCATGTGACGGCAAAAATTATGATGATATTTGTAATGACAGGAGCCAGACGTAAAGTCAAACCAGAAATCGGACAATGGCGATGTGGATTCGTAGATGACAGAGGCCAGGGTCGTAGATATGATTACCTTAAGGGAAGGGGGGTTTACCTATCAAAATTAATTAAAACGGGACTTTGGTCAGATTACATGTGTACATTTCACTACTTGACGGAAATTTGACTTTTTTTTACACAAAAAAATTACTAAGGGGGTGTGGTTTTACCGATCTTAGGTTAAAATTCATGATACTAAAAGCAATGTTCAGATTTTCTCTCTATCTACGGGCCTGCTGGGAGCATTAATAGACAAAATTATGGAAGTAAACAGAGATCTGAATTGTGGCCTTGATTAGCTATATATAGTAAAACATTTGATAACGTGAAACATGAAGAAATAATTAGAATACTGGAGAATTGAAACATTCAAGAAGACTAGAATTCCATGAATGTTTAAAATGACAAATGTAGACGTACGTGGTTGTCTTCTTGATTTCACTGGTTTCACAGCACGCGGAACATTCCCATAATTGCTCCGCCTGTGGTTGAAACGATAAAGGGGGAAAACAGTGACAAAAGGGTCGAGGATCTCTGATCTTGATTTGGGCGTGGTGACCATCTGGTACCATAGTAAGTAGAGGAACCAATCCTCTTGAACGGCTGCGAATGATCGGCTGTACTAATAATATGGATAGAGACGTCTACCGTTCAGTGGAAGTGTGAAAACATTGAATGCATTAATTACTAATGCCGATGTCGGATGTGTCAGGCTATTAGTGGAAAAAATACAGCGAGACAACACATTTCCGTTTTGTGGATTACATCCTGCTGGAAATATTGTACGACCATTGCCCTGTTATAAGACAGATCCGGTGGGAGTTTGAGACAAAAAACGAAAAAATATTTTTGGTAAAATAACAAGTGAATGTTGTTAACCGCCGAAGACGATTGTGTCGGGTCATTGTGGCAAATAAAACGGCGATATAACTCATGTAAATTCTCTGGACTATATCCTGCTGGAAATCTAGTAGGACCATGGTCCTGCTACAAGAGAGATCACGTGAGTGTTTGAGAATGATCGCCGAAGAAGAAGAATGTTGTTACAAAAGTCTATGATTGTTGGCTGGATCATAAAGATAAACACAGACTACTCTTCTCCTTCCACCCTCGACTGTTATTTGCACAATTGCGTGTCATGTTACAAATCAAAATCATGCAAGTTTACGCCGTGTCACCACTGCCAGAAGTGGTTCTTGATAGCCTGCAAGTCTGTTTATTTGTTGCTGGATAAATATATTTATCTAGTTGTATATATATGTCATAATGAAATACGCAGATATCGCAACGAAGCTGTAAACAATGACACACAGCTTCACTATTTTGAGAGAAGTAAAATTATACGGATTTTCACAACAGTAAGGTTCCTCGACAAGACACACAGAAGACATAGTCTAAAGTTCTTAAACAAAAAAGACAAGACACAGTCTAAAGTTCCTATACAAGAAAGACAAGATACAGGAACAGCATAATGGCAGTGTAGCAGTATTTGTCAACAATGGAGTTCAAGACATTACCCCCCCCACCCCCACCCCCATCGTCCCCAGGAAATCAGAATACGACATATAGTGACTATTAATCAAGTATTTTCCTTCTTCTTCGGCGTTCATTCTCAAACTCCCGCTGGATTTCTCTTGTAGCAGGACATTCTCAAACTCCCGCTGGATTTCTCTTGTAGCAGGACATTCTCAAACTCCCGCTGGATTTCTCTTGTAGCAGGACATTCTCAAACTCCCGCTGGATTTCTCTTGTAGCAGGACATTCTCAAACTCCCGCTGGATTTCTCTTGTAGCAAGACATTCTCAAACTCCCGCTGGATTTCTCTTGTAGCAGGACATTCTCAAACTCCCGCCGGTTTTCTCTTGTAGCAGGACATTCTCAAACTCCCGCTGGATCTCCATCGTAGCAGGACAGTGATCCTGCTAGATTTCCAGCGCTATGTAGTCCAGAGAATGGAAATGCGTTGTGTCGCATATTTATTTGCGTCCATGGCCCGACATACCCCTCATCGGTTTGAATAAAGTATAAATAAAGTACTCTTCCTCTTTTCTCTCTAATGGTTCCCCTTTCCTTCCTCTTTAGTGCTTCCGTCTTCCGTCCTCTTTAGTGATTTCCCTCCCCCTACCCAAGAGAAAAACACACTAAAACGGAGAAACTACATTGTTTTATGTAACCCACCTCCTACATCACTGGTAAGAGACATTAATCCTCTTATCTTCTATAATCTCTTTCCTCTCTAGACATTACCAGAATATGCCCAGCAATCAACAACAATAACCTCGCCTTGCAAATGTCAACGCAATCATCACGAAATAATCGCACACAATATCACCACCGCCTTATCACCGCCATCAAGACAAGTACTCACACACAACCAACACACGATCGCGGGAGCAAGCCCTACCCCACGATAGCCTGCACGTCAATCATGCTACCAGCGTAATGACGATTTAACACGCTCTGCTTACACAAATATTATTCGAAGTGAAAATCAGGAAAAGATATCAGAAAACGGGGAGAAAAATGACCATAGTTCGCGGACAGGCCATCGATCAAACGGTCGGTGTTGGCTTGATTGTCGTTTCTATAGAGATCCATTGGCTTGAGAAATGTGCAACCCTTATCTACTGCCATTTGAAGCCAGAGATGTCTTCACGCCTAGGTAGCTAACAGAAGCTGTGTTCAGACAGTGATAAATGTGGCCCTGACAGGTTGGAGACGTTAGTCAGAGAATTATTCCTCTAATTGTAATAGATGTGTTTTTCATACGGCCATTACTTCATCCTGGTGCCAATTCTTTGAAAGGAACTGTTTGTCTTGTTCAATCGCTCACTTGTAAGTCCTCCACGTAGGTATTTGCTTGTCGACATTGAAGATTGTGTGGACTATGGCAAGACGGAGAGTTAGATGAATAATTTGAAAGAGTCTTGATCTTGCTATTTTTTACTCTAGTCATCCTTTATTCTAGAAACTTTCGGAAACTCTAAAATTACTTGCCTAAAGGTTATCGAGATCAACGTTTTCACACGCATCTGTCGTCCGCTGTTCCTTCTTTTATCATGTTCTCTTCTTTATGTTCTCCTCATCCATCACCCTCTAATTATTTCCACATCTTCTCACTCCCAATTTTCATCGCCGTTATCATAGTTTTCTTTTGCTTTTCACTGCAACGCCAGTCATCACATTATCGTTAATGAATTCCCTGGTTCTGTAATATTTTCAGCTTCATGTCTGGAAAGTGTGACCAGCAATTTGATTATTTCCCTTGGCTATGTTCATCAATTTATGTTTTTCATTTATTAATTTAAATATAAATTTATTTAGGAACAGGGTTAGGGTTGGCTATGTAAAACACAAAACTTCTACCCACAGCTGTAATACTAACCCTAAGAATATTGAAATTTACATTTTTTGGTATTAATTATTGATATAATATTTAGATTAAATATCCCTAAAGTAAGCAATTGGTCACATGTTCCAGACATAAACTATTTTCCATCTTTGGTTGCTTCCCCTTTATTCAAATCCTTTATATTAGAATACATTCTTGTTTGACTATTGTCGTCAGGTGAATGATGGTTGATCGCATTCACACTTGTCGATAATCGTAGAGCTGTGAGCTTATGTTGTCACTCCAAGGGCAGATGTGTCGCCTTGGTTGTATTAAGTCCATGTTTGTTCAAGGCTATCTTATTGATTTATATCCACCATTTTCTTGGGCCTTATACCCGGATACAGTTCATAACATTACGCCAATATTTTTTGTCCTTTTTTATAAGCGGTGTGAGATATTAGCGATCTTACATTTCAGTGGCTCTACGAATGAGGACGGAAGCCATCTCCTCTCCCTCGCAGTCTTTACTTCCCTGATTAATCCGGTACCCATTTAAGGTACACAACATAAATTATAGTTAGTCAGTCAGTCAGTCAGTCAGTCAATCAATCAGTCAGTCAGTCTGTCTGTCTGTCTGTCTGTCTGTCAGTCAGTTAGTCAGTCAGTCAGTCAGTTAGTTAGTCAGTCAGTCAGTCAGTCAGTCAGTTAGTTAGTTAGTTAGTTAGATAGTTAGTTAGTTAGTTAGTTAGTCAGTCAGTCAGTCACTCAGTTAGTCAGTCAGTCAGTCAGTCTGTCTTTCTGTCTATCTGTCTGTCTGTATGTCAGTTAGTTAGTTAGTTAGTTAGGTAGTAAGTTAGTTAGTTAGTTAGTTAGTTAGTTAGTTAGTTAGTTAGTTAGTTAGTTAGTTAGTTAGTTAGTTAGTTAGTTAGTTAGGTAGTTAGTTAGTTAGTTAGTTAGTTAGTTAGTTAGTTAGTTAGTTAGTTAGTTAGTTAGTTAGTTAGTTAGTTAGTTAGTTAGTTAGTTAGTTAGTTAGTTATTCGTCGGACCATCGTCACTGCAAACTGGACACGCCCATAGTTGCTCAGACTTCTCCTTGAGTGTATCCGCCATTACACTTCTGCTGACAGTACCGGTCCTATGCTGGTTGACCATCATTCTTCTGCGCCCTCCAAATTGTTCACTTCTAGCAACACCGAATTTCAATCCCTGATCTTTAATCCTATTGAAAAGGAATCATCATCCACACTAGTCTCACTCTCGCGTGTTATATCTCTTAAGGAGTTCAACACGTCAGCGCAATCCATTGCCCCATCGCCGTGTGCAACAATCGCGCATGATGCTATTTAATCCGCTCTTTCATTGCCTCGAACACCCACATGTCCCGGCAAGAAAATAAATGTAACCACTTTCAGCCTCGCCTTTCTCAAGGCCTCAATCCACTGTTCGCGAACGAGATCCACTTGTACCTTCCTAATCATACTCACAGATCCACAAGATGCAGACCTGCGTTACCTTCTGTGTGCATACCCACTCAAATGCCCTGGTCGACGTCAGAGTCTCCATGGTCATGCTACGCGTAGTGACCGCAAAGGCACCACTCTCCTCCCTGATCGCCTTACCTGCGCACTGAGCTGTGAAGGCCCAAGCACTGCGAACATGTCTAATCACAGATCCATCAGTGTATATAATCACATCAACTATTTGGTATTCTCACTGACCAAAGCCTGCACTTCTTTCTCCAAAGCTGTGGGACACCATTCTCTGCATTCCCTGTTAAGTGATATTACTACTCTCAAACAAGTTTCGATATCTGTGGGTAGACTTATCCTTTCTGTACCTGCTGCTACATTCTGCAATCTGCACACGCTTTGTATGACATCCTCAGCACGTCCCATCCACGACTTCCCTCTCTTAAGTAAATTAACATAAATTATACATCTCGGTAGCAGGTGAATAGATTGGGGCAACGTAAAGCAAATATCACAAACTTTCAATTGATTGATGATATTCTTCTCCTTCTTCTGCGTTCGTTCTCAAACTCCTGCAGATTAACAGGATGTAGTCCGGAGAACGGAATGCGCTGTGTCATGGTTTACAACATTGCTGCGATATCTGCGCCTTTCGGCATGACACATCCGACTTCAGCATGACTGTGGGTCACTGACCCTATATGGGATGGGACAGCCAACTCCATCCCATAACCTCCTTAGTCGCCTTTTGCGACATGCGTGGAAGGTAAACAGTGTTGATATTCTTTGCAGGACATACATTTAACTTATGATTAGGGGACAACAGGACATACATTTAACACATGATTAGGGGGACAACAGGACATACATTTAACCCATGAGTAGGGTACAACAGGACATACATTTAACCCATGATTAGGGGACAACAGAACATACATTTAACCCATGATTAGGGAACATCAGGACATACATTTAACTCATGATTGGGGAACATCAGGACATACATTTAACCCATGATTAGGGGACAACAGAACATACATTTAACCCATGATTAGGGGACAACAGGACATACATTTAACCCATGAGTGAGAGACAAGACATAAAGCATGTAGTTTATATAATTGTAAAGATCGTACATGCTGGAGGGATTTTCACTGGTTTTTTTATGTGGGATTAAAGCTTCTTGTCGATGCGTGATTCTTTCATTCTGGGACCGGAGTCTGTTGGTTATATCGAGGCCGTGTTGATTTTTATCTATGTGTGACCTTATTGTCTGTGTAGCTTTTAAAATTACAGGTTATCAGTGCTTTAGAGCTGATCGAATAGACAGAAGAAAAGGAGGTATACTTGCACTAGTCAAAAATAATATCAGCGCACATCAAACTGAACTATATATGGAAGGAGCGGAGTACCAGGTCCTTCAGCTAAAGACCACAAACACATACTTCCACCTACTAAATTACTATTGTCCAAATGACCAACCCCTTTCCCTGGACACACTACCATACAGAGAAAGACTGATAGTATGTGGAGATTTTAATAGTCGCTCACAGAGCTGGGGTTATGACCCCATGGATAAATGAGAAGAACTTGAAAGCTGATAAGAGGACAAATGTCTTCTATTGCTTAATAAGCCAAAAGATCCTCCAATATACCATTCAAGAGCATGGCAAACCACCTCCACACCAGACTTGCAATTGTACTCAGCAGACCTAGCATTGGAAATCAACAGAACAGTGGGGAAGTAACTTGGAGGTAGTGACCATCGACCAGTCCTCTTTAGTATTAAAAATAAACCAAGAGGAAATACAGGCACCCTCCCAAGATGGAATTATTTTTTTTAAAACAGTAAATTGGGGACAATTTAAACACAGCAGTAGTGTTTTGAGCTGGGCAAATATATGCTGTCATGTGACGTATTCTCTCCAAAACGTTGTCTTCCCAATGAACCCCCTGAACCATTCTCTGTCTTGGGCCACGTGGATTGCATTTTCCAACGACTTAGTCATGTTATTGTTAATGTCGTCAGTCCATGGTCTTCTTGGTCTGCCTTTCCTCCTCCGGCCCAGTGCTCTATCCTCCATTATTTGTCTTTCTAAACAGGTGTATATATGACCAAACAGGTGTAGTTTTCTTTTTGCTATTGTGTTTAGTAACCAACACTGTTTTATCTTCAGTGTGTTTATAATATCTGAGTTTCTCTTTCTTTCCTTCCACGATATTCTAAGTATCTTTCTGTAGCATTTCATCTCAAAGGCGCTGATCGTCTTTGCGCTGTTTTACTTAGTGTGCATGTTTCACAGCCGTATGTTGCAACCGGAAAAATAAAAGTCCTTAGCATTAGCTGTTTTGTTTCTATTTTGTTGTTTTTCCATATGTTTTTCAGCCGTGTTATTTTACAATATGTTATTGCCAGTCTCTTCCCTCTTTCTACCATGCAGTCTTCTGCACCAATGATGTTTGCAAATTTATCCACACATTTTATCTCGGTATTGTCTATTCTGATTATTGGTTGTTGTGTTGTTATATCTGTTGACATGATTTTTGTTTGATTTTTTTTGCGCACGTATTCAAATATTCTTCTTCTTCTTCTGCGTTCGCTCTCAAACTCCTGCAGATTAGCAGGATGTAGTCCGGAGAACTGAATGTGTTGTGTCATGGTTTACATCATTGCTGCGATATTTACTCCTTTCGGCCTGACACATCCGACTTCAGCATGGCTTTGGGTCTTTGACCCTATATGGGATGGGACAACCAACTCCATCCCATAACCTCCTTAGTCGCCTTTCACGACATGCGTGGAAGGAAAGCAGTATAAGGTTTGTGATTCGCTGTATTACGTTGTGTTCTTGATTATTTGTTCCAATCCCTTTATATCAATTGAAGGAATCACAGTGCCGTCTGCGTAGCGTAGTTCAGGGATTGCAATACCACGGATGTGTAAAGCGCGGTAGTCAGCGTTGTGTGTCTTCTCTCACATTTCTCATAATATTTTCTGCATAGATGTTGAACAGGTATGGGGAGCGTGTGCATCCCTGCCTTACTCCATTCTGTACTTCAATCTATTCTGAGAGATCGCCCTCTAACTTCACTGCAGCCTTTTGATCTTGGTAAAGTTCTTCTATTAGATGAATCAGATGTCTTGGGAAAACCATGCTGTTCATTATCCCCCATAGTTGGACAAATAGATATGGAAGGAAAAGACATAAATTAAACAGTACATCTAATAACGAGATTCGGGGATAGCCAATAACGAAATGTTTCTGGCTCTACTTGAAGAGTTACATCTCTGGAGTTTAGGAGTTGTCTTGCCAAGACTGCAGTTAGATTCAGGAGTATGGAGACGGGAGAATTAATATTAAATATACATCGATAATTCTGTGACTGGTCCTGACATTTAGGGCCCATAATGACAGCTTCGTGGCCCGGCGGTCACGTGATGAAAATTAAAACTGGAGACAGCATTGAAAGGAAAAATAAGTAAGAAAACTCACAAGTGAGGAGAGCTAGACTATGAGGAATGATAAAAGTATTCAAAAATCTAAGACATTTAATGGTGACATTATTGAGAGATAAGAAGGAGTAGTAGTTTGTCATAGACATAGACTGACGTGAGGATAAACAGACAAAAAGATGTAGTTTAATAGACAGAATAGCTTGAGGGACAAATAGAGGTAAATATTGTGATCTGCAGCTTAGATGCGATAGTCGCCCGTGTGTTTCCGGGGCCCGAAAGGGGAGCAAAGAATAGCAACACTGTTTACCTTCCATGCATGTCGTAAACGGCGACTAAGGAGGTTATGAGATGGAGTTGGCGGCCGGAGATGGAGTCGGATATGTCAGGTCGAAAGGCGCCGATATCGCAGTAATGTTGTAAAGCATGACATTGCGCATTCCGTTCTCCGGACTACTTCCTACTAATCTGCAGGAGTTTGAGAACAAACGCAGAAGAAGAAGAAGATGCGATAGTTGCGAATAACAGTATGCACCTTAAAATAATTCCACCGTGCTAGTCAACCTACTCAGGTGAAAAAATAGGTGAAAGATTTCACTTATCTTGGAAGTACATATCATGAAATGGGAACAACATCAAAGAACTCCACCATAGATACAACATAGTATACCAGATCTTGTGGCAGATGTCTCATATTTTGAAAAACAAATATGGGAACATGAACATCAAAACTACACTACATGTATATAAAATGATTATCGTACCATCACTATAGTACCAATGTCAAACATGGACACTAACAACAGAATCCACACAAAAAACTTGTTACAACAGAAATAGGTTGTCTACACAGAATCCTCGGAGTAACAATTAGAGATAAAATCAGATACGAAAACATCACAAGACTAACAAACACAATGCCAATTCTAGATTGCATCAGAAGACAGATTAAGTGGTTTTCGCATGCTTCCAGATAACCAACAGAAAGTGCCCACAAAAAAAGCATTACTATACAGACACGATGGATACAAAGACAAGGTAAAACATTGCAAACGATGGATTAAAGAAATAAAAGAATCAACGAAAACAAACATATATGAAGCTCACAGAAAAGTCATCTCCAGAGAACTCTTCCACCCCTGGTGCTGCAAGGCATAAAGGGGTATAAAGCGAAAAGTGTCAACATACCTCAAACTTTCTTAGTCGTATCTTACTAGATATATGACATGTTCAGCGTTGCGTTTCTTCATTTCCTCTCAATCTTTGCATAACGCTAGCATATGTATTAGAGCAACATATAAAAATACATAGCGTCGTAAAAGTCGGATGTGCCCGGCCATTGGCACAAATAAAACGGCGACACACCGTGCATCCTTTGTTGGAATAGATCCTGCTGGAAATTCAGGAAGATCATTGCCCTGCTGCAAGAGATATCCAGGAAGCTTATTGCCCTGCTGCAAGAGATATCCAGGAAGCTTATTGCCCTGCTGCAAGAGATATCCAGGAAGCTTATTGCCCTGCTGCAAGAGATATCCAGGAAGCTTATTGCCCTGCTGCAAGAGATATCCAGGAAGCTTATTGCCCTGTTAAATAAAGTTCCAGAATGTTCTACCGAACTCTTAACATAAAAATGGGACGTGTAGTAATAATAATAATTAAGACCCATAACCCGCGAGGGTCGCATAATCCTTGAGGGTCCCATAACCCGTGACGGTCGCATAACCCGTAAGGGTCCCATAACTCGTAGAGATGCCACACTGGATACCTCAGCACACAAAAATCTTCAACTCTATCCTCAGCCATTCAGAGGAGTACAGAAAAATCACGCACAGACCGGACCATTCCTTGATTTAATCCAGGAAATTCTCTGGCCTTGTTCCACCCTTGACGGTTGCTGACAAAACAATGTTAGAAATTAGTGTGTCATGTACAAGACGTTGCTACTCAGTTACTGCTAGAGTTTATGTACTCACTGAGCAAAACTGAAATCCAACAGATACTTGTTAGAATTTGAGATATTTGTTAGAATTTGAAATATGTGTTAGAATTTGAGATACTTGTTAGAATTTGAGATACTTGTTAGAATTTGAGATACTTGTTAGAATTTGAGATACTTGTTAGAATTTGCTATATTTGTTTGAATTTGAGATACTTGATAGAATTTGAGATATTTGATAGAAATTGAAATACTTGTTAGAATTTGAGATACTTGTTAGAATTTGAGATACTTGTTTGAGATAGTTGTTAGAATTTGAGATACTTGTTAGAATTTGAGATACTTGTTTGAGATAGTTGTTAGAATTTGAGATACTTGTTAGAATTTGAGATACTTGTTTCAGATACTTGTTAGAATTTGAGATACTTGTTAGAATTTGAGATACTTGTTTGAATTTGGACGACACTAATACATGTAATCGTGTTGACAGTACAATGTAGACGGCCGTCGATCGAAACACTTAGTTTGACCCGTTGTATTTGCGAGGCGAGCTGTCAATTCTACTACCGCACCTTAAAAATAAAAAAAAATAGTGGCCTTATTGTTCTTCTTCGCTAGTTCTCACAATTCTCCAGATTATGAGAATTTAATCCAGTGAATTGAATGCGTTGTGTCATGGTGTACAGATTAGCTGTGATAGCTGCGCCATTCTGCTTGTTACAATTTCAGCATCGCCTCTAGGTCACTATGATCTTGTATGAGAAGGGCCAACTAACTCAACCCCATAACCTCTTTAGTCTCCTCTTAAGACATGCATGAAAAGTAAATAGTGGTGCTACGGTTCAATTCATTTTAAGGGCCCCGGGAACATGTGAGAGCATTGTGATAATAATTGAAGACATATTGTACATTTCTTTCCTCGTCTTTATCTTTATCTCTTCATTTCTCTACATCACTCTCCCTTTCTCTCCATTCTCTCTCCCATCCTCTCTCTCCGTCCCTCTCTCTCTCTTTATCTCCATCACTCTTCCTCTATCTCCCACTATCTCTCTCCATTTCTATCTCACATCCCTCCCTTTTTCTTCCTCCCATCCACCCCGTCTCTCTCTTCATCACTTTCTGTCTCTTTCTCTCCATCACACTTCCTTTCTCCCACTATCTCTTTTTTCTCTCACATTCCCTCTCTCTCTCTCTCTTCCTCCCACTCCTTTTCTCTCCACCACACTTTCTCTCTCTCTTCCACTATCTCCCATTCTCTTTTCCCTCCCAATCTCAATCTCTCTCATCGTCTCTCTCCTTCTCCCCTCCCTCTCTCTCCCTCAATCTCCCTCGTCATATGTCCCTCTCTTCACCCTGCACTCTCTCTCTTCACCCTCCCTCTCTCCCTCTTTGTGTGCATCCTTGTTTACAAAAATTTCTCTACGTGATGGCCCTCATGTTCTTGTAACTTACAAAACACTCAACTCTCCTGCTTGTGACTGGACTCGACATAAAATGGCGTTCAAAGATGAGTTACTTCCTCCCTTCTAGGACACTACATCATAAAATCCTCCCAGAACTCGGAGTAAAGTCGCATATCGTCAACAGTTATGGACGACCTCCCTTAATCCCAAGATGGAGGAGTCTCGCTGGTAATGATGGGATCTGGGATTTGCATGTAAATTCAAAACATCCATCAAGAAGAAAAGACGACGTCGTCGATAATGAACGGCTCTTTGGAAGTGCTTTATCTTTTCAGTTAAACCAATGTCCGTTTCAGACCCGACCTCTCCAGACAGTGCGTTCGTGTTGTAATACAAATTTCATCAAAGCAGGGGGCAAGCCCCAGGGAGAAATGGAAGGGCCAAAAATTGCCCTTCGGCGCCAGAAGTATACATGGCGTCTGCTTTGGTTATCACACAGATTTATCTATGTTTTTCTCTCTAAAGATTCCGATAGTTTTGCAAGGTTAGGGTGAATATTTTTTCATTTAATTTTATCTAGGTCCTAAAAAAGGAATTGTTGAGTATTAAGATGCTGACTCGAGGAGAAATGCTGACGGAGAGAGATGCTGACTCGGGGAGAAATGCTGACGGAGAGAGATGCTGACTCGGGGAGAAATGCTGACGGAGAGAGATGCTGACTCGAAGGGAGATGTTGACAGAGAGAGATGCTGACTCGAAGAGAGGTGTTGACGGAGAGAGATGCTGACTCGAAGAGAGGTGTTGACGGAGAGAGATGCTGACTCGAAGAGAGGTGTTGACGGAGAGAGATGCTGACTCGAAGAGAGGTGTTGACGGAGAGAGATGCTGACTCGAAGAGAGGTGTTGACAGAGAGAGATGCTGACTCGAAGAAAGGTGTTGACAGAGAGAGATGCTGACTCGAAGAGAGGTGTTGACGGAGAAATGCTGATATAGAGAGATGCTAACTCGGAGGGAGATGTTGACTCGGAGAGTTTTCATCATTTATAGAGATACGTCATCAGTATTGGGAAACAATCCAGATACTGGTAATGCAAGGGGTGCAGCAGGTAAAGTTAAAGTTAACCCATAACATTTATTAACACTGTAGGGGTGTGATATGTTAGCGATCTAACATTTCATTGGCTCTGCTATATGAGGGCGGTAGCCATCTCCTCTCCCTTGCAGTCTTTACTTTCCGGACTATTCCGGTACCCTATTAAGACTGGGTCGACACGGGAGCCGTTGCTCTCTCAAAAAATATTTCTACCACAACTAAAGAATGAACCCAAGACAAATCATGCAGTAACACTAGGCAAATAACAAGATAAAAGGATACAGTAACACTAGGAAAATAACAAGATAAAAGGATAAAGTAACACTAGGCAAATAACAAGATAAAAGGATGCAGTAACACTAGGCAAATAACAATATAAAGGAATGCAGTAACACTAGGCAAATAACAATATAAAGGGATGCAGTAACACTAGGCAAATAACAATATAAAGGGATGCAGTAACACTAGGCAAATAATAATATGAAGGGATGCAGTAACACTGAGCAAATAACAATATAAAGGGATACAGTAACACTAGGCAAATAACAAGATAAAAACATACAGTAACACTAGGCAAAAAAACAAGATAAAAGGATACAGTAACACTAGGCAAATAACAAGATAAAAGGATACAGTAACACTAGGAAAATAAGATAAAAGGATACAGTAACACTAGGCAAATAACAAGATAAAAGGATACAGTAACACTAGGAAAATAAGATAAAAGGATACAGTAACACTAGGCAAATAACAAGATAAAAAGATACAGTAACACTAGGCAAATAGCAATATAATATGAAGGGATGCAGTAACACTAGGCAAGTAACCAGATAAAAGAATACAGTAACACTAGGCAAATAACAAGATAAAAAGATACAGTAACACTTGGCAAATAACAATATAAAGGGATGCAGTAACACTAGGCAAATTACAAGATAATGGGATGCACTAGACTAGACATCACTAGACAAACGGAAACATGTATAAACGTGACTAATATTTATTTAAAAAAACCAAAACCAAGCGTAATTATTGGTAGAACTTTTACGTATGTCTGTTTATCTTCTTCTTTTCATGATTATACTCTCATGGTTCACAGGCTATTATTTTCATGATTATACTCTCATGGATCACAAGCCATGTTTTCATAATTATACTGTGGTTTTCATTATTATACTCGCTTGATTCATATTCTATTTTATGATTATAATGTTGGTTTCATGATTATACTGTTATGGTTCATAGATTGATGTTTTCATTATTATACTGTTGTTTTCATGTATAGACTTGCATGGTTCTTATGCCGTGGTTTTTCATGATAATTCTTGCATGGTTCCCATGCTGTTCTTTCACGATTACACTCGCATTGTTCATATACTGCTGTTTTCATGGCTGTACTGTTTTCATGATTATACTCGTATGGTTCATATGCTGCTGTTGTTTTCAGGATTACACTGTTTTCAACATTATACTAGCATGGATCAAAGGCTATTGGTTACATGATTACAATTTGGAGATTACAATTATTATGTTACAAATAAAAATAAAATTAAAATAACAATTATACATACAATGATTACAATGTGGTTCACATGCTGTTGTTTTCATGACTATAGATGATTATACATGGCTTATGTGCATCTTTGTACTGATACAATTAAGCGACAAGACAATTTAATATGACCAACAGTTAAACATCACCTTTGTAGATCAAGAGAAGGCTTTTGACAGATTTGACATGGACAAGTTGTGGGAGATACTAGAAGACTACAGAATACATGGAGCTCTGTACGAGTTACAAAACACAGTCATGTCTACAGAAGAAACAAAATTTCAGATATAAATATGTTCTAAGCGAACGAAAGAAGAAGAATAAAAGCCAATGTGGACAGTCACTAGAGAACATATTTTGCATAACTGTCCAACGTACCACACCACAGGATACGTATGTGTTTGCGTCTGTGGGTCTCACCAATGGCCCACTAGACATACCATCCATGCAACAGAAAACCTTAGTGGATGACATGCCGTTATATTGAGGTTATCTTCTTATAGAAGCTTCATGGCATGTCATCTATACAGTTGTGAGTTTGTTTTGTTGTTGAAATGTTTTTCATGTTTGCCTTAATATATATGAATGCACCCTCTGTGGTTGGGAGGGAGCCAGAGATGAACTGTGCAGCACTGAGGAGGAGGAAACTGACATCACTGTTTTGCCTATGGCTGAAGCCCATCATAGAGGCACAGTGACTCAGGACGTGACAATACTTTTGACTTGAACATTTGGTTGCATGCCTGGAGCAATAGAGAATTTCGGCATAACCAGTAGTCAATTGGTGGCGGGGAATGAGCACAGTGAACCCTATCTTGGCTACAGTGGCTAGGCGATGTGCATAGGTTGAAACCTACCTTCCTGGAGGTGTGATAGTTATTCTCTGGCTCTGTCCCTGGGTGAGCCAAAAAATCACAGACTTCCCAGCAATATTATGCCATCTAATGGCATTAGGTCAAAGAGCATGAGCCCATGGACCGCTGGATCAGCAACCAACCAACGAACCACCACACCACAGGAAGAAGACTATGGCCATCGGAAGCAGCTCTGACGGACACGCTCTACATCCATATCTCGAGGCTAGTGATCACAGTCTATTTCATTGATGAAATTCATAACAGAGTCTGACCCGCTGGAGAGACTATTTTCCACGTGTATCCCTTACACTGCGAACTATTCCATTTCATTACATTTCAAATTCTTCCTTCCTTACACTGCGAACTGTTCCTACTCCCTTACACTGCGAACTGTTCCTACTCCCTTACACTGCGAACTGTTCCTACTCCCTAACACTGCTAACTATTCCTATTCCCTTACACTGCGAACTATTCCTATTCCCTTACACTGCGAAATATTCATATTCCCTTACACTGCGAGCTATTCTTATTTCAGTGCATTTCACGCCCGTGTGTTGCCGAGGCCCGAAATGGGAGCAAAGAATGGCAACACTGTTTACCTTCCACGCATGTCGTAAAAGGCCACTAAGGAGGTTATGGGATGGAGTTGGCTGTCCCATCCCATATAGGGTCAGTAACCCAAAGCCATGCTGAAGTCGGATGTGTCAGGCCGAAAGGAGTAAATATCGCAGCAATGATGTAAACCATGAAACAACGCATTCCGTTCTCCGGACTACATCCTGCTAATCTGCAGGAGTTTGAGAACGAACTCAGACGAAGAAGAAGTACATTTCAATCTCTTCCTACTTTATACTACCAGAACTAAACTATGTTCACACCCACAATGTCGGACTGAGGGAAGCGACGACATAATCAATAAATTTGAGAAAAATTTCTTTGTTCAACGTTCACTTCTTGAGAAAATAAAACAAGCCGGCCATAAATATGCATTTTTGTACCCCCACTAGGACCTGCGTGATGTATCACCATCGCCATTTACTGTATCAGGGGCCACGCTAGTGCGACGTATTATGTAGAAATGGTCAAAATTATTCCCAAGAAAATAGAACATGATAGTTTGAACTTGAAGACAGAGGTCGTAGATAGAATTGGATTTCTTTGATTTAGGTACCTTCAACAACTACATTTGTGGAACCAAGTTCATGCCGGATGCAATATTCGGGTAATTTGTTTCAGCTGTCATGTTCAGCGAGGTTGTCTCTTCTTTCGTTCGCTATGGAAAGAGTGAAGGCTTGAGTCTGTAGCATTTAGTTAAGCTTATCCTGGGTTTATTGGATGGGTGTCTGATCAGTAGCCGTAATTGACTTAGCTCCAATTTATGTAGGTTAGATAGGGGGGTTAGTATGGCGCATGGTCGAGAGGTTAGGGCGTTAATTTCACATCCGAAGGTTAAAGTGTTGCTATTCCTTTCGGGCCCCAGCACACAGTCAGCAATACTGTTTACCTTCCATGTATATCGTAAGAGGCGACTGAAGAGTTTATGTGTTAGAGTGATTGTCCCATCTCATATATGAGAAAAGTGGCCCAGAAGCTATGCTGAAGTTGGATATGTCGGACTGAACGTTGTAGCTGTTGCAGCACAGCTGTGAACCTTAACAAAGAGTATTCCGTTCTCCTGACTACATCCTGTTATGTTGCAGGAGTTTGAGAACTATTGCAGAAGAATGAACAAAGACAATGTGTTCAATATAACACAGATGTAGTGACGGTGATGAAAATAATGAAACAATTTCTTTGGCTGTGAGTAAGTAAATCTTAACTGTCCACTTGTCGAGTAATCAAGGTGACAATCAAACGCATAAGGTTTTCTTAATTGTTAAGGGGGGAGGGGGGTATAGATGCATGTTGAGTCCATGAAGGGAGGAATTATATTGCGTCATTATCCCAGTATCATCACATCGTGCAGGCAGTATCCAAGTATTATCACATTGTGGAGAGAATATCCCAGTATTATCACATTGTGGAGAGAATATCCCAGTATTATCACATTTGGAGAGAATATCCCAGTATTATCACATCGTGGAGAGATTCTCCAAGTATCATCATATCCTGGAGAGAGTATCCCAGTATCATCACATCCTGGAGAGAGTATCCCAGTATCATCACATCCTGGAGAGAGTATCCCAGTATCATCACATCCTGGAGAGAGTATCCCAGTATCATCACATCCTGGAGAGAGTATCCCAGTATCACCACATCCTGGAGAGAGTATCCCAGTATCATCACATCCTGGAGAGAGTATCCCAGTATCATCACATCCTGGAGAGAGTATCCCAGTATCACCACATCCTGGAGAGAGTATCCCAGTATCATCACATCCTGGAGAGAGTATCCCAGTATCACCACATCCTGGAGAGAGTATCCCAGTATCATCATATCCTGGAGAGAGTATCCCAGTATCATCACATCCTGGAGAGAGTATCCCAGTATCATCACATCCTGGAGAGAGTATCCCAGTATCACCACATCCTGGAGAGAGTATCCCAGTATCATCACATCCTGGAGAGAGTATCCCAGTATCACCACATCCTGGAGAGAGTATCCCAGGATCATTACATCGCGGAGAGAGTATCCCAGGATCATTACATCGTGGAGAGAGTATCCCAGGATCATTACATCGTGGAGAGAGTATCCCAGGATCATTACATCGTGAAGAGAGTATCCCAGGATCATTACATCGTGGAGAGATTCTCCCAGTGTCATCACATCGTGGAGAGATTCTCCCAGTGTCATCACATCGTGGAGAAAGTACAGTATATACGTCTGAACCAATTAGTTTACCATTCTTCCATCTGATCTGTTGACCATCTGCAGTGATGGCACATGTAGCATTGATCGCTACCTAAGAATCTGCTACCAACGGACACAGGTGTAACGTTCACTGGTCTGCATCTATCCGGCATCTATGGGAACCAATTCACAGAAGACGAAACTTAGAAACTGAGACAACGTGAAGTGACAAGTTGAAGTGACAATGAATATTTTACAGGTAACATGTTGTCAGTCCATTCCCCAAATTGCCTTAGTCTCTTCTAACGACATGCCTGGAAAGAAGATAGAGACATTCTTGTAGCAATATGATGCATGACATGATATAACACAGACTGTGCACGACCGTGTGTTGCCGGGGCACAAGAGGGGAGCAAAGATTAGCACCACAGTTTACCTTCCACGTATGTAGTAACATAACGAAAAAGGAGGTTATGGGTTGGATTGGGGTTGGCTGTCCCATACCACATAGGATCAATTTGACACAAAGACATTCTGAAGTCGGATGTAGCAGGTCGAAAGGGCGCAGATATCGCAGGGATTATATATACCATGACACAAAGAATTCCGTTCCCTGGACTACATCCTGCCAATTTGCAGGAATTTGAGAACGGAGAGGATATGTATGTAATGATACAGTTATATATATGTTCCCAAGTAATAGATGCATTTTTATTCAGTGAACTGAAAATATAACACCGTACTCAACTGACGTCAACTTGAAAATATAACCCTTTACTCAACTGACGTCTATATGAAAATATAACCCTTTACTCAACTGACGTCTATATGAAAATATAACCCTTTACTCAACTGACGTCTATATGAAAATACAACACTTACCTCAACTGACGTCTATATGAAAATATAACCCTTTACTCAACTGACGTCTATATGAAAATATAACCCTTTACTCAACTGACGTCTATATGAAAATATAACCCTTTACTCAACTGACGTCTATATGAAAATACAACACTTACTCAACTGACGTCTATATGAAAATATAACCCTTTACTCAACTGACGTCTATATGAAAATATAACCCTTTACTCAACTGACGTCTATATGAAAATATAACCCTTTACTCAACTGACGTCTATATGAAAATACAACACTTACTCAACTGACTATATATTACGTAAACAATTACAGGGGAGGGTCTGAAAAAGTTTTTTTTTACAAGGAGGAGGTTGGAAACGTGAGACACTTGTTGAGAAGGAGGAGGTCTGGAAAAGTGAGACACTTGTTGACAAGGAGGAGGTCTGGAAAAAAAGTGACACTAGTTGACAACGTGGAGGTATGGAATAAACGTGACACTTGTTGACAAGGTGGAGGTCTGGAAAAGTGTGATACTTGTTGAGAAGGTCTGGAAAAGTGACACTTATTGACAAGGAGGAGGTCTGGAAAAGTGACTCTTGTTGACAAGGAGGAGGTCTGAAATAAACGTGACACTTGTTGACAAGGTGGAGGTCTGGACAAGTGTGATACCTGTTGAGAAGGTCTGGAAAAGTGACACTTATTGACAAGGAGAAGGTCTGGAAAAGTGACACTTATTGACAAGGTGGATGTCTGGAAAAGTGACACTTATTGACAAGGTGGAGGTCTGGAAAAGTGACACTTATTGACAAGGTGGATGTCTGGAAAAGTGACACTTATTGACAAGGAGGAGGTCTGGAAAAAATTTGACACTTGTTGACAAGGAGTTCTCGAAAAAATGTAACACTGTTGAGGTCTGGAAAAGTGACACTTATTGACAAGGTGGAGGTCTGGAAAAGTGTGATACTTGTTGAGAAGGTCTGGAAAAGTGACACTTATTGACAAGGAGGAGGTCTGGAAAAGTGACTCTTGTTGACAAGGAGGAGGTCTGAAATAAACGTGACACTTGTTGACAAGGTGGGGGTCTGGACAAGTGTGATACCTGTTGAGAAGGTCTGGAAAAGTGACACTTATTGACAAGGAGAAGGTCTGGAAAAGTGACACTTATTGACAAGGTGGATGTCTGGAAAAGTGACACTTATTGACAAGGTGGAGGTCTGGAAAAGTGACACTTATTGACAAGGAGGAGGTCTGGAAAAAATTTGACACTTGTTGACAAGGATTTCTCGAAAAAATGTAACACTGTTGAGGTCTGGAAAAGTGACACTTATTGACAAGGTGGAGGTCTGGAAAAGTGACACTTACTGACAAGGTGGAGGTCTGGAAAAGTGACACTTATTGACAAGGTGGAGGTCTGGAAAAGTGACACTTATTGACAAGTAGAGGGTCTGGAAGTGTGTCAAAAGTTGACATCAACAACACTATGTTAATACAACAATTAAATAGCTTGAATTTGAACCATTTATTTAAACCTGGAAAGAAAATCGCGCAAATTTTATTTGCACTTTTTTTGTTGTTGCAAAAAGTCGTTTGCCAGGGATGAGTTTAAAAATTGCTGACATAATTTTTCAGATGTTACCTATGAATTGTTGACATGAGTAGAGAAGGAGAGAGAGAGAGAGAGAGAGAGAGAGAATGGATCCAAAATTAACCACACAAAAATGTTGACATAATTTATGAATTTCCATTACTACGATTTGTGTCACCACGTTTGTGATACCGGTATTTTACCCCTCAAGCTCGGTATGCTACAAATAGCTGTATATTTATATTTTAAAAGCATCTTGTCCTCTTATTTCACTGCTTATTTCACTCTTATTTCACTGCTTATTTCACTGCTTATTTAACTCTTATTTCACTCTTATTTCACTGCTTATTTAACTCTTATTTCACTGCTTATTTCACTGCTTATTTCACAGCTTATTTCACTCTTATTTCACTGCTTATTTCACTCTTATTTCACTGCTTATTTAACTGCTTATTTCACTCTTATTTAACTCTTATTTCACTCTTATTTCACTGCTTATTTAACTCTTATTTCACTGCTTATTTCACTGCTTATTTAACTTTATTTCACTCTTATTTCACTGCTTATTTAACTCTTATTTCACTGCTTATTTAACTCTTATTTCACTGCTTAACTCTTATTTCACTCTTATTTCACTGCTTATTTCACTCTTATTTCACTGCTTATTTAACACTTATTTCACTGCTTCATGTAGTTCCCCTCTTCACATTCGTAAATTATATAGGAGCAAACTCTTAGCCAAATTTAATCTGTAACATCTGACCCTTCGATCACAAGGGCCTGACAGACACTCCGCAATCATCTCTTTACAAGGTAAGGAGAATGATAAAAGGACCAGGCCGCGATCTCGTCGATAAGTCACCCACCTCCCGTCCAGTCAAGACGCAATTTATAATTTCCCTAAAGAAATGATGATATACGGATGGATGAGACACTGTTGTAGCGTCACGTGACCTAAATCACGAAGAATGATTGGTGGTCCCAACCCCAAGGTCGAGCTCTTCGTCCCCTCGGGTAAAAGTTGCCCAGGACGAGGGCAGTGAGCGAGGGACAAATTTGAACTGATGGTCTGGCTTGCCCGTAGATGGCGCTGTCCGCGCTGTCGGAACTGGTGAAATATGGAGTTCTGAATGAATCAAATTTGTTGTAAATCACTCTTTGAGCTGTCAAGGGACGTTCTTATGGGGCCGTAACTCGGAATTTATCAGCCAGCATGTGCATCATCAGAACCATTTCATCCTTGCATCAAGGGTCAACTCCCCCTTCCTTTTTCCCTCAAACCGAACCACAATTCCCCCCCCCCCCAACATTTATTTTCCCAATTTTCAGAACGTGTGACTCCAAGAAATGTCATCTCTCCCCTGAGAACACTCCATATACTTTTTAAAAAAGACAGCCGCGTCACGCGGTTGCTGTTTACGAATCACACCGAAGAATTAACGATCATAATAAACCTCAATAAAAATAAACCTTCCATTTTCTCTTAATCTTTCTAGTTTTCTTTCTGTAGTTTCCTGATATATCTATTCATCTCAGGAGACATTCCGAAGAATTCTATTTGCACTGGTGAGCCAAATTCATTTATTTTATCGTGAAATATTTTCATAAATTGAGTATAAAAATCTGTCCAAGATGAGGACGGTAAAACTTTTCCATAACTTTCTGGTTCTCTCCGGCTCATTTCACGACCTGATCATGCCTACACAATTGTAATGGCAGGAAGTGATTGAGTCTGTCAAACCTTATACTAACCTTCAATTTTCAGGACCCGAAAATTGCGGTCCAAATCTTGATAAGAATGGCAAACCAGACAAGACATTAATGACATCTCACACTGTGGAACCCGCTCTGGGAGCTCTTCTTGACAACTTTCTTAAAAGAAATGCGATTGCTTTAGGAAATATTGAAGGAGATTATGTTTTAAAAATGGATGAAACTAGGAAAACACCCAAACCTGCTTCTCTCAGAATGCTAACAGGGCGATCTGAAGTTTTACATTAAAAAAAAATGCAGTTAGTCTGATGAACTCAAAATTGAAAGCCAAAGAAATAACGTTAAAAATGTTTGTTGAAAATTTATTTGCAGTTTCACAGAAATAAATCGCAAAAACACATCCACTGTAATAAATCACAAGGATTTTAACAAATAAATCAAAACCGATAAATATCTTATTTCTGGGTATTCTAAAATTCATTAAATGTAGTGGACCCCTGAGATACGATAGTATTTTTACACTGTGGTCCATCAGAACGTGCAAATATATCTAAGACGGTTTAAAATACAGTAAAATGGCTTGGGGACGAGTTGTGCAGAGGTCGCCGGCTGCGATGATAGAAAGACAATGGATATAATGCGTGCGGAATCATTAGGACCAGGTATGAAATGTTTTAAAGCGGAAGATTATGCAGACCAAGCACAAGATAAATAAGGTGCAAGAAGATTTACATGAATGATTGAAGAGTGGTTATACAAGCAGGTTTCAAGTCACCCATTTATGTAGATATAGTGATTCGCAATTGCGAGGAGTATTCCTTGTCTTCTTATTTAGCTAGTTTTTTTCTGCATAGCATCTTGATTACTGTGGTGTGTCTCTGCTCCAATGTAACACCTACCACTAAAGACGGATGTGTCGGGCCATTGTCGCAAATAAAACGGCAACACAACACATTTCCATTCTCCGGACTACATCCTGCTAGGTATATTATCCTGCTAAAAGAGAGATACGACGGGAGTGTGAGAATGTGTCCTGCTACAAGAGAGATACGACGGGAGTTTGATAATGTGTCCTGCTACAAGAGAGATACGACGGGAGTGTGAGAATGTTCTGCTACAAGAGAGATACGACGGGAGTTTGAGAATGTGTCCTGCTACAACAGAGATCCGGCAGGAGTTTGAGAATGAACAAGATTTCACCACTTATGTTTCTCCTTTAATATTGAAAAGACCGAAATAATGCCAATAGCAAAGAAAGAACGAAATATCACTATATGGTAAAGGAGTTCACCTACTTGGGAAGCATTATATCGAGTGAGGGGAAAAACAGTCAAGAGATACAAAATAGATGCAGTAACACACAGCAGATCCTAGGACAGATGACACGTACTTTCAAGAACAAAATTTAAACATAGACATCCAAGTTGCATTATATAATACTATTAATATTGCATCACTGTGCTACCAGTGCCAAACCTGAACAATGACAGCTCAAGACAAATGAAAAATAGTGACAGCAGAAATGACATGTCTGCGAAGAATACTTGGAGTGTCATTAAGAGAAAGAATTAGAAATAATAACATCAGACAGATAAATTAAACAATACCAGTATTGGAACACATCAAAAGACAACAGATCAAGTGGTTTTCCTACACTTCCAGACTACCAACAGATAGCATGCCATAAATGGTCATGGCACATAGACATCATGCCTATAAAGCCAGAGGAAGATCATGTAAAAGATGGATCACAGAAATCAAAGAAGCCACGGGAACAAGCTTACAAACAGTACAAGAAGGCCATCTCCAGAGAACTCTTCGACCCCTGACGCCGCAAGGCAAACAAGGGCCACAGCGTATAGATAGATAGACATATAGACATATAGACATATAGACAGATAGACAGATAGATAGATAGATAGATAGATATATAGATAGATAGATAGATAGATAGATAGATAGATAGATAGATAGATAGATAGATAGATAGATAGATAGATAGATAGATAGATAGATAGATAGATAGATAGATAGATAGATAGATAGATAGATAGATAGATAGATAGACAGGTTGATAGATAGACATGTTGACAGATAGACAGGTTGACAGATAGACAGGTTGACAGATAGACAGGTAGACAGATAGACAGGTAGACAGACAGACAGATAGATAGATAGATAGATAGATAGATAGATAGATAGATAGATAGATAGATAGATAGATAGATAGATAGATAGATAGATAGATAGATAGATAGATAGATAGATAGATAGATAGACAGATAGACAGGTTGATAGATAGACAGGTTGATAGACAGGTTGATAGATAGACAGGTAGACAGATAGATAGGTAGACAGATAGATAGATAGATAGATAGATAGATAGATAGATAGATAGATAGATAGATAGATAGATAGATCGATATGTGTTTCTCCTTGTGGTTTTCTGCATTCAGACGTTGTTAAACTGCTAACACATAGCTGCAATATGTGCGTTTCTTACACGTATACCTGTTTCTATTCCACCGAATACGGATGATAGTGGTGATGACGATGATGATGGTGGTGATGATGATGGTGGTGATGATGGTGGTGGTGGTGGTGATGATGGTGGTGATGATGGTGGTGGTGGTGATGGTGGTGGTGATGATGATGGTGATGATGGTGATGATGATCGTTGTGGTGATGGTGGTGATGATGACGACGATGATGATGGTGGTGATGATGATGACGATGATGATGGTGGTGATGATGATGGTGGTGATGATGGTGGTGGTGTTGGTGATGATGGTGGTGATGATGGTGGTGGTGATGGTGGTGGTGATGATGATGATGATGATGATGGTGGTGATGATGATGATGATGATGATGATGATGGTGGTGATGATGATGATGGTGATGATGGTGGTGATGATGGTGGTGATGATGATGATGATGTTGATGATGGTGGTGATGATGATGATGGTGATGATGATGATGGTGGTGATGATGGTGGTGATGATGAAGATGGTGGTGATGATGGTGGTGATGATGATGATGGTGATGATGATGATGGTGGTGATGATGGTGGTGATGATGTTGATGATGGTGGTGATGATGGTGGTGATGATGATGATGGTGATGATGATGATGGTGGTGATGATGGTTGTGATGATGTTGGTGGTGATGTTGGTGGTGGTGATGATGATGGTGATGGTGATGATGGTGGTGATGATGATGATGGTGATGGTGGTGATGGTGATGGATGGTGGTGATGATGGTTGTGATGATGTTGGTGGTGATGTTGGTGGTGGTGGTGATGATGATGATGATGGTGATGATGATGGTGATGATGATGGTGATGATGATGGTGATGGTTGATGATGGTGATGGTGGTAATTATGATGATGATTATTATGATGGTGGTGATGATGATGATGGTGGTGATGATGATGGTGATGGTGGTTTTGGTGATGGTGATGGTGGTGATGATGATGATGATGATGGTGATGGTGGTGATGGTGATGGTTGATGATGATTATGATGGTGGTGATGATGATGGTGGTGGTAGCGATGGATGGTTATGATGATGATGATGATGATGATGGTGATGGATGGTGGTGATGATGGTGATAATGATTATAATGGTGGTGATGATGATGGTGGTTATGATGATGATGATGATTATGATGATGATGATGGTGTGGTGGCGATGGATGGTGGTATGATGGTGATGATGATGATGGTGATGGTGATGGTGATGGATGGTGGTGATGATGGTGATAATGATTATAATGGTGGTGATGATGATGGTGGTTATGATGATGATGATGATATTGATGATGATGATGGTGATGGTGATGGATGGTGGTGATGGATGGTGATGATGATGGTGGTGATGATGATGATGACATAATCCCTTAAGCTTTGAGTAGGTACCTCCTGACCGCCCGTATCCTTTCTGATAAAAGTAGAGATTCTTAATAGAATAAACATGGTGATACCTTAGACTTGTGAAGCTGTATCAATGGCACAGATGTGTTAGCTGGGTTTATGGATGCATGGTTAGTCTTCGAAGGGATTGTATGCCATGGTCACCACGTCCAACCCGGAGCTTTGCACACATTTCTGGGCGATCTAACTTCTGTCAGATTTGTTGACGAATTTGTTGACCTGTAGATCAGCAGTTGATGCACATCTATCATTCTCCGCTACCCAGGAGTCTACCAAAGAAGGAACAGAGGTGCAATTTTCGCTACATTGCATCTCTTCCTCATCCATGGGGATCAAATGCTAGAACCCACGGAATACGGATGTGTCGGGCCATTGTCGCAAATAAAACAGCGACACACCGCATTTCCATTATCTGGACTATATCCTGCTGGAAATCTAGTAGGACTATGGTCATGCTACAAGAGAGAACAAGCGGGAGTGTGAGAATGAACGCTGAAGAAGAAAGAGAATATGATAGAAAAAAATGTAAAAAAATGAGACAAGACATACAGCGGCAATGATGGTTTTGTTTCACAGTTGACAGGCTGTCAGCCTATTCCCCAGCTTCTCCTGTGTGGCCACCGTGGCCTGGCCTTCTAGTTCCGGGTGCAACGAATATCTCCACTATTTTCTTTTTAGAGATATCAAGGAAGCGACTAAGGAAAGTTGGGGATAGGCTTCCAATTTGTCACCTGTGAAAAAGTAATTATCACTGCATGTATTATCTCGATTTCTTAGTCTTCTGTTAAATGTGTGTCCATTGATGACTGAGAGATGCGGGCCACTGAAGATTGCACCTTTGTTCTTGTGTGACTCCTCGGTGGTGGGAATACTATGTGCGTCATTATTGAAGATGTTTCAACAGATCTGACGGAAGAATGCTTAATTAATTTGCCCAGACGTATATGCTACATCCCTGATGATCCTGGGAGACTGCTACACTGGAATGCCTCCCTTCGGGAACTAGATATGCATCTATAAACTCTTAACACAATCATGCATTTGAGGCATCAGAATATATCGTCTGTGTCACCTCAGAGAATCAACTAAGAAGCACTTGTGCATATGTCAGAAAGACCGTGGTTTGTTAGAGTTACCTCAATCAATCAATTAGGTGCCATGCCGACTGGCATAGGCGATTATGTTTTTCCACGACGCTCTGTCTCTTGTGTTGTAGTGTAAATAAGCTCCGTTGGTGAGCTTCTACCGTGCCACGATACAAGCCCATCTAGTAACTACCTACTCACATATAAAGGGGATATAATCATCATTCCACAACTTCACTTAGTGACCATCTACGATATGCATCGATAGACAGCACTGACCCTTTTCTTTGCACAATGAAATAGATGACCATCCCAGGTGGACGATAGGAGGGAATAGCTGACCAATTTCCAACCTTCCTTAATTGTATATTAGGATGTATCGTTTGCGTGTCACCGCTCCATATTTCCCTTTTAAACATCTAAAATTTGTTCTGAGTAACTTATTTATACCAAAGTGCTTCTACGGATTAGTCATGCGCGCAGATTCCAAACAACTTCACGTGTCTATTTAGATATTTTTCCAAACTTTTTATTGGCTAGCAATACAAAGTATACGAAAATTGTCCAATGTTCAGTCTCATCAGCCAAAGAAAAGTGAGGATGAACTCTGCGTTATGACCTGTTCTGTATAAGGACTTACTGAAACTGTCTAAAGCTTCTGCCATGTATATCAGAATTTCCTAAAATGTCAGTAAAGTTGTGTACAGATCTAAGTTTGGAACTGTCGAACAAGTACGTAGTATACAGCAAATATAATTGTTACGTGATGTCTGACTTCCCAGCTTCCTTTCTCACCGTCAGATAGAAGCAATTCTTTGAGTTTATTCTGATGAATCGCTTGAAAAAGCAATCAAGAACTGGTGACATAATAAAGAATGCGCATCGTTTTTGCTGTGTGAGATATTATATCAAAAGGATTCACAGCCATCAATCACTGTTCGCCGTGAGGGTCAATGTAGTGTCAAAACCATAATTGGCGAAAATAGCGAGCCACTTCTTCGGCGCCTCCTGTCGGTGGTTGTCGTGCAGAGGTCGCCGCCCCGTAGCTACAACGCCAGAAATCCCCATTGAATGAGTGGCATTTCGATTCCGTTTTGATCATCTGAAATCCCCAGCTAATTTCAGCGCCAAGACATTGAGAGAAGCAAAATTAAATAGCAGATGAATCAAGAGGCTAGGCAAGCTATGTTGAAGTGTTTCCCTCATCGATGAACGCAATCAGTAAGGTCTGGGAGTAGCAGATATTAAGTGTTCGCAATATTTGTTAAGTCAATCTCGTTAAATAAAGGGGAAAAAATACACAGAGTGCGTTACACGGTGCACGTCAGTTTTGCCTTAGGTTCTGAAATAAGGCGATCACTTCCTGGTATAGACTATTTTCATTTGTGAATCAATCGTATTAGAAGCTACATTAGACATGGTATGAGTTCAAAACTTGAACATATTTAAAGATCACTTATCATCATCATCAAGTGTTGTTTCCTCAACAAAAGTTGGTGGCAACGGATCTCCAACATTTTCTGTATCTTGCTTTGGTGGTACACACTGCTAGACCGTAAGTTGTGCATCTCGTGATTTCCCTTGTATCTCAGCCTACCCCTTGCTAGCCCCTCCCTCTCAACTCAACCTTCACGTAAAGTCTTCGTGTCATGTCTTTTAGTATATCAAAAATACTGTATTTGTTAGATATATTTTTTTGCTTTAGATGGTTTTTTTTCATAATAAATGTTGACATAAAGAGATTGATACTTCTACCACGAAGAATCCTCACGATCAGAGGATTTTGAGATGAATGAGCATGAGTCAATATCGAGAATCCGCGAACTGGGAGTGAGGATGGGTTCGGCCCGTAGAGAACCCCTGACAAAGATTTCCAAAAGAACAGTGAACCAACATAGAACCGGAACCATCAGCCGTTATACCATGAGAGATTTACTGAAGCGGAGATCTGAGCACCTATACCGTGTCCGGTGTGCGAAGAGGATAATCAACATACCTTGTTGACATACAGAGATAGATACTTCTACCAATAAATGTTGACATAAAGAGATTGATACTTCTACCAATAAATGTTGACATAAAGAGATTGATACTTCTACCAATAAATGTTGACATAAAGAGATTGATATTTCTACCAATAAATGTTGACATAAAGAGATTGATATTTCTACCAATAAATGTTGACATAAAGAGATTGATACTTCTACCAATAAATGTTGACATACAGAGATTGATACTTCTACCAATAAATGTTGACATACAGAGATTGATACTTCTTCCAATAAATGCAAGTTTTCACTCTTCGATTACTCTTGCCATTTTAAAGTTTATGTTCTCAATCCAAGAATAGACATCCATGTCTTGAATAGATGGACATCCTCTGATTCCTCATGCTTTGATAGAGTTAACTTGCCCTTACTTTTCCTCCCCACAACTCCACAGTCCGGCGCATCCTGCTTTAATATTACTCCTTTCTCCACTTTGATCCTAACACCCGTGCCGATTTCCAGGACTTGCCTATATGTGCAACAAAACTCTTAAGGACATCTTGGCCCACAAGGACCTTAGGTCTTCTGTTCCTGACCATTTCAGTCTTGTTTGTTGCTCACGCGGTCGTTGCTGCACATGTTCTTATGTGGTTCAGATGCGCTCCGTTTCATTTCCCAAGGCCACTTTCACCATTGATGAGGCCTTTACATGTGAATTTCATTATGTAATCTCGTAATGTCATTTACGTGATCATGTGTAAATGTGCGGCAAGCAGTATATTGGTGAAACTGACTTAAGATTTCGCAACCGCTTCTGTAAACATCTTCATGTCATCAAGTACAAAACACATGCTGTTGTTGCCACACACTTCAACGGCGATGACCACCTTATTGCTTTTGATATTCAGGTCACTGCCATCAGATCCTGCACCACCGATGACAGATCTAGGTACGCTTAGGAAAACGTCTTATTTTTGAGTTGGGTACGCTTAAGCCATTTGGACTCAATTCCTACTACTCTTTTGTCTAGTTCTCGGTTGGTGTGGTCTTTGTCTTTTATTCATTTTGTTCCGTCATTTATGTCATCTTTTTATTTGTTTCGTTTCCACATATATTTACGTTTTTATGTACTTTATATTACTAGGATAGACTTCCATGCCTTGAATAGATGGACATGGTGTACATATGTTGCCGAGGCCCGAAAGGAGAGCAAAGAATAGCAATAATGTTACTTGCCATGCACATCACAAGAGGTGCGATTAAAAAGATTGTTGGGTGAGGGGTGTTGACCGTCCCATCCCATAGATTGTCAAAATAGCCCAGAATCCGTGCTGACGTCGGATGTGTCATGCGGAATGCGCAGATATTGCAGCTAAGCCATGATACAATGCATTCCTTTCTCTGGACTACATCATTCTAATCTACATGTGCTTGAGAATAAACGTTGAAGAAGAAGATCTAGATACGAGATTAAATAAGAAAGTAAGTTCGTTTCTTTCTTTCTTTTCTCTTTATACCCCTGTATGCCTTGCAGCGTCTGGGGTAGAAGAGTTCTATGGAGATATTTATACCCCTGTATGCCTTGCAACGTCTGGGGTAGAAGAGTTCTATGGAGATAACTTTATACCCATGTATGCCTTGCAGCGTCTGGGGTAGAAGAGTTCTATGGAGATAACTTTTCTTTTGTGTGCCTCAAATATATTCTTTTTTTGTGTTGACTCTTTAATGTCTGTAATCCATCCTTTGTTTTGCGTGGTCTACCCCTGGCTTCTTTTTTCCATTGGGTAGAAAGTTATTAAACAGAAAATAGACGTACTTGGATTAAGATAATTTGGAACTAGATTGGAGATGTGAATGCCCGAAAGGGGAGCAAAGATTAGCAACACTGTTTACCTTCCACGCATGTCGTAAAAGGCGACTAAGGACGTTATGGGATGGAGTTGGCTGTCCCATCCCATATAGGGTCAGTGACCCAAAGCCTTGCTGAAGTAGGATGTGTCAGTCAGAAAGGCGCAGATATCGCAGCAATGCTTAAACCATGACACAACGCATTCCGTTCTCCGGACTACATCCTGCTAATCTGCAGGAGTTTGAGAACGAACGCAGAAGAAGAAGAAGGAGATGAGAAAATCTAATCACATTTTTCAACGGAAAGTAGAGCAACATAAACAGAAAAGTATCAAGCGAAAAAAACATTAAAGTAAATTAAGAGTTATAAAGTGAACGCACATGGCATTAAATGAAACGTTCTCAAGCGAAAGAACATGCAAATATGTGAAAAATTATCAAGCTAAAGAACATGGCAATAAATTAAATGTTCTCAAGAGAAAAAACATGAAAATAAATTAATGTTCTCAAACAAAAGAAGATGAAAATAAGTGAAAATATCTGAAACAAAAGAACATGAAAATAAATTTTAAATTCTCAAACAAGGACATGAAAATAAATGAAGAGTTTTCAAAGAACGAATTAATCACGAACACAAGGTAATATGAATTTGTTGAGAACAGTCAATATGAACAAAGTAGAGATCGAATCTGACAAGATATCATTACGGTGATGTGAACGTGAAGTGAAAAGTGGCACAGCACCCTAAAGGGAATTGGAGAATTCGGGAATATACCAGTACTGAAAGAAAATATAAACAATAGAAAAATAATCTGAATTGGTCAAAGAGAAATTACTTTCATTAATGAGATAACATCATGAAAATGTGGGACATCACAAAATGCTGATGCTGACAAGGGCGTAGCCTTTCTGGAAGTTTAAAATTCACTTGGGAGTCGAAACAGTATAGCTTCAGTAAGATTAACTTGTGCATCAATGAATAATGGTGCCAGTTTCGATTCCACATATTTTAGTTATTCCACAAGAGCCACCGAGTAAGTGTTCTTATTCCGACCATTTCAGTAAATTGAAAAGAAATGAACACAAGTGGAAATTTACTGTCCGGGTCCATGCCCGAAACGTACAGTGTGTGTCTCTGATAGCCAAAGTTCATGGTTCAAATCCCACCGTAGGATGTTGTGAGTCCGGACCGTTTATTCTTCATTCGTTGGCTTGGAGTGTCCTTATATCTGAAGTTTTATCTCTTCTATCAACTTGAATGAACTCGGAAAGAATTCCTTATTTTTACGTCCACTCCTGTTTCTGTGGGTTGGTATTTTTGCCTCGGCATTTCATATTCCTGGCTCTCCTGAAGAATATGCACTGCCATCTGAAGTGTCTGTCCACATTATACATTGTCGTGCTGCTCTGAAGCTCAGAACGACAACTTTTTCTGACCTGTTCATAATTTGATAGTCATCTTGTGTTGGTGTTAGCTTTTAATTGCGTTGATCATCTGCTTCAACTGATGGTGGTAGCTTAAGGAGCAGTTAAGAAAACAATGAAAAAACAACTGAACGTATTGAAATTTAGTAGAAAATCACAACAGTCAATAAAATGTGTTTTTCACTAAGTCCTGAATAGGGTACAGTCATCCCTCAGTTATCGCGGTTAATGGGGACCAAATTCGGCCGCGATAAGTGAAAAACCGCGAAGTAGTGTCATCCTCTCATTTTTAATACACACACATTTTTTGTGTATGTATAATATAAATAAGTGTATATGAAACCATATAAGTGCATATGTTATCATTAGAACATTAAAGAATAGTTTCAAACGTAAATAAAATATTAATAGTATAAATAACATACATAAAATAATGTATAAATAATATAAATATGATACGTGTGTGTGTAACATACGTAGATGTAACTAAAGTGTACATACTGTAAATATGATTTTAGAAATCCGTAATGTACTGAGGCCGCGATAAATGAACCGTGAAGTAGCGAGGGGTGACTGTATGCTGCCAACATATTAAGTATTTTAGTATATTAACGCCAGATCAGAACATTTCGGCAAACACGAGAACTGGGTTGTGTTTCATTGCTAGGAGACTCTGTTGCTAAGAGACTGTTTAGGTTTGTAGTGATAATACATCCCCGCCGAAGACGGATGTGTCGGACAATTGACGCAAATAAAACTGCGACACAACGCATTTCCGCTCTCTGGACTACATCCTGCTGGAAATCTAGTAGGACCAGGGTCCTGTTACAAAGGAGATCCAGCGGGAGTTTGAGAATGAACGCTGAAGAAGAAGAAGATAGATCAACTCAGAATGTATTCAACAGAATTTTGTACTGGGCCTATAGCTGACACCAATTCAATTTTATTCAAGACGTTTATCGAATTCAACAAAATCTGACCCATAAAATACAAAGCTTCTTTTTCTGCGTTAGTTCTCAAACTCCTGCAGATTAGCAGGATCTAATCTGTAGAACGGAATGTTTACAGCTTGGCTGTGATATCTGCGTGTTTCGACCTGACAAATCCTACCTCAGTATAATTTCTGCGTCACTATGACTCTATATGGGATGAAACAGTCAACCGCACTCCAAAATCTCCATATTCGCCTCTTACAACATGCATGGAAGGTAAACAGTGTTGCTATTCTTTGTTCCCGTTTCGGGTTACGGTAACACATGGGCGAAATAATAAGATATTTAAGCCACTACATGCAACGTGTGTAGCCTGTCGTCACTATTGATATGGACGGGTAGATAGAGACACACAAAACAATACAGAAAGCGCAAAGTTCGTACAGTTCTGGAGGATCACAAACATTAAAACAAGAACGGACCTATAGGCCCTCGTACTGCACGAACCATTTGGCATTCGTGTGTAATGTGATAAAGCCGAACTTACCTTCACGGGACGACTACCAGCTACTTAACAACAAGAACAGTCCTTCATATTTTGACTCAGAACTGGACACAATAGACTAAACAGCCATATGTATGCACAATTTTAAATTTGTACAACAGCAGAGTGTATATGCGGGTAGGCTAACCAGACTTCAGAACATATCCTTCAAGAATGTACAAACTATGACACATTAAGATGCACATACTGGCCTTCTGATACACCAATGAATGTTAAACTTTATGGTACAAAACAAGAAATGGAAAACATTGTCCAATTTATACAAGAAACAACACTGCAGATATAGACATTATTAGCGAACGAAAGAAGAAGAAGAAGACGTTTCAGATATATCATGGGAAACGAATATTATAACGTTTCGATGACTAATTAAGAAAAGCTAAAAATTTGAAAAGCTGTTTTTGTTTGTCTTGTGTCAGCGGTATGCTGATATCTAGTCTCTAACGTTTTCCACAACCTACCTTGCACTTGAATAGTCAAGCAAAATGAATTAAACAGGTTACTAAAACACTTAACTTGCCTATTAATAAATATATATAAAAAAGTATATATAAAAAAACATACAATAAAACTAAACAGGGCAATTCTCAACGTATCAGCTCAAATTGAACCTTTTTCAAGAAACAAACAACAGAAAACAACACAATAAAAACATAATAGATGACTAGATTTCATCAAGCCCCGTCTCCATAACAAAAGCACTTGAAACCTATAGAAGATGTTTACAAGCGTAATCACAGGACATTAGACATTCTCTGGGTTCGTTCTCAAACTCCTGCAGATTAGCAGGATATAGACCGAAGAATGGAATGCGATATTTTTGTGTGAAATGCGTTGTGTCATGGTTTACAGCTTGACTACGACATGTACGACTTTCGTCCTGACACATCCGACTTTAGCAGGGTCTCAGTCACAATACCTTCTAGGTCACCAAACGTCGCATGAAACGAGGGAATTACACACGAAAATGAAGGAATTACACACGAAAATGAAGGAATTTCACACGAAAATGAAGGAATTTCACACGAAAATGAAGGAATTTCACACGAAAATGAAGGAATTATACACAAAAATGAAGGAATTACACACAAAAATGAAGGAATTATACACGAAAATGTGGGAATTATACACGAAAGTGGTTTCATAATCTTTTTTTTAAGTAACACCATCTCCCCCATTACAAAGGCATACCTACGGACTTGCTTGTGTAGGTGTCCAAGAGATATAGAAAAGTTGTATTGTGCCAGAGTTGGATAGACACTTCTCATCAAGAAGGGATAACCCTTCACAAGCTAAGGGTATCTCAGTATATTGTGAGAACCCGTCACAGACAGCCAGCGATTGACGGTGAGAAATACCACAACGATATGCTGCATGACCAGTCTATAATGACTCATGTAATAATATTGTCACACACCCGCCTGATGTATAAAAGCCAGTATAGATGAATGCAGAAGCGTCAATGTAAAAAAGATGGACTGGCAAGACAATAAGCATTGTTCTTCGGACCCTGTCGTGGGAACAAGCGACCAGGTCGACAGCCATACTAAAAGACATTGTTCATTCTCCGCCATCTATACAGGACCTAGTCCGAACAGAACAATAATATATTTTACATTATAAAACGCGCATAAAAGAACTATAGTTTCTATGTCTAGGAAAAAAATACTATTTCCGTGCAAAGTATGAATGTGTGAACAACTGTTGATGTAATGACTTGTCGCACATTTGTGTATAATGAACAAAGAGGGCGGAGATGAAAATATATGTGAGTACGAGAGATGTGTGAAGCATTTTAAGCATTTTGATTGGTTGGAAGTTTTTATTAAGTTGGGGAGAACTTGGAAAATTGAGGTTGGATTAGAGATTCAGGGGATTCGAGAAGTGGACAGCGACGAGGTATGTAGAAATGTGAGCTGAAAATTCGTAGTGCAGGTAGGGAAAGATTAAATGGTAGTTACAAGCTTAGAAAGAAGATTTTAGCTAGAAATTGTTAGAGTTAGGGCTTGAATAGTTCTAAGTTGGGAGACAGTGTACGTTTTCAAGTAAGCCATATTTCTCGCTGGATAGCGGATAATCGAAACAGACAGTTCAAGGAGTTGAACCGATATTGGAAACCTAAATTTTCAGGACGTCAAATAACATTGCACACGTCGTGGGACTTGAACTTAATATTATTTGTGCAACCTCTACAGGCAGATATGATCCAACGATTGCCATTACGATCGCCACGGCCATTTAGAATAGACAAGTATTATGATATAAGGACCTTGGGTTGTAAACTCTAGCCACTTACATCACGGGTGGGGAGTCAGAAAGTTAGGTAGGAAAAGATCTTAGCTTGCAGAACAGGACGAATGAATGTATTAGCGGCAAGCCACAGGAATGTGTGATATACATAAGATGATGTACATTCCAATTATAGATTTTGTAACACTGGATGTTGTAACACTGGATGTTGTAACACTGGATGTTGTAACACTGGATGTTGTAACACTGGACGTTGTAACACTGGACGTTGTAACACTGGACGTTGTAGCACTGGACGTTGTAACACTGGACGTTGTAACACTGGACGTTGTAACACTGGACGTTGTAAACCAGGTGGTTGTAAATAAATAAACTGGTTAGATATATTGGAACTCTGGTGTTTCGCCTTTACATATATTGCCACCATCAACACTCAACATCATTCTGCCACAGTATGAGACGATGTGTTGGTGTGTGTTTGTGATATAGAGGAGTTGTATAACACGATGTGTGGGTGTGTGTGAGATGTAGAGAAGTTGTTTGAGACGTTATGTGGGTGGCTGACAGATATAGTGAAGTTGAATGAGACGGCGTGTGGTTGTTCACAATGATGTATGAGATAAACATACTGAATTCAACATATTTAAGAAAGTTTTTATCATTATTATTATTATTATTATTATTATTATTATTATTATTATTATTATTATTATTATTATTCATTACCAAATATAATTGTCATCTCCCATCTCTCCATCTTAAAACTACCAGAGTCCTTCATCAATTATACCGTCCTAGAGATGCATCGGAAATATCTTTATAAAGTGACACTATTTTCCTTGGTCAATTTGTGAATACTTTGTATCGACAGCCAATGAAAAGACGGAAACCATGAAACAACTTCACTTTTAAACGATGATACTCGATGACTAATTGGCTGAGTTAACAGGGCTAATTGAGGAATGACTCACCTACTATCACTACTACTAAATCCCACCGAAGACGGATGTGTCGGGCCATTGGGGCTAATAAGACGGCGACACAACGCATTTCCCTTCTCTGGACTATATCCTTCTGGAAATCTAATAGGACCATAATCCTGATACAAGAGATATCCTGTGGGAGTTTGAGAATGAACACTGAAGAAGACTACTACTAAACGTGGTTGTTGAATTTGAAGCGTATGGCTGCTACATCGCCCTCCTCTGTCTCTCTATGTGACATGCCATGTGCAGAACATTGTCCTCGCTGTCATTCTGTAAGCCTCACAGTTCTGTGCGAGCTGACCAGCTTCTACCTCATGTTCAGTCATGTTCCGAATGTCTTCGGTGTCATGTGTACATCGTAGCGTTGGTCTGCCTCTTGTTCTCTTCCCTGGAACTTCTCCCTCCTGATTAATCTATTTAAACCATTGTATCTTTTTATATGTCCAAAATATGTCAGTTTGCGGTTTTTTTTATAATTTTAGAAGTCAGTCTTCTTCTATGTTCAGATCTTTGCGGACATCTTCGTTAGTTCTTTTTTTCTGCCTATGATATTCTTGGGATTTTTTCTATGACATTTCATTTCGAATGCCGCCTGTGTGTTCCCGGGGCCCGAATGGGAGCACAGAATAGCAACACTGTTTACCTTCCACGCATGTCGTAAAAGGCGACTAAGGAGGTTATGGGATGGAGTTAGCTGTCCCATCCCATATAGGGTCAGTGACCCAAAGCCATGCTGAAGTCGGATGTGTCAGGTCGAAAGGCGCGGATATCGCAGCAATGCTGTAAACCATGACACAACGCATTCCTTTCTCTGGACTACATCCTGCTAATCTGCAGGAGTTTGAGAATGAATGCAGAAGAAGAAGAAGAAGATTTCGAATGTAATTAATTTCTTTCCCATTGAGATGGCATTGCCCACGTCTGACAGCTGTATATTGCCACTGCAGAGATATAGCTTCTTAGTAGTTGAAACTTTGTTTTTCTATTTGCTCCTTGCCATAGATTTTTAATCTGTAATGTTTTTTGTAGTGCTATTGCTAATCTCTTTTTTATATCTGGCCGAGCAATCTCCTGTTGTTGTGGATGTTTGATGCTAGATATTCAAAATTGTTTACATTTTCTAATTACTCTTTGTCAATGACTATTGTAGGTGTAATTTTATCTCTGCTTACATACATTATTTTTGTCTTTATTGCATTAAGAAAAATATTTCTTTGCCTCACTGTGATGTTTGACTGATATAATCATTTGTTCTAAACCTATGGGGTCCCTTGATGTTAGTGCAGTTTCATATACATACCTAGTCTCAGGAATTTCGTGTCCTCTCATAGTAAAGGGTTGAAACTGTTCATAACGTGGGTCTTCTTCATCATTTCGCATGATGTTTTCTGCATAAATATTGAACAGGTGTGGTGAGACGATGCATCACTGTCAGACTCCTTTTTGGATCTCAAACCAGTCAGATGTTTCTCCAGCGAGACGAACAGAAGACTGTTGTTTTTGATAAAGTATTTCAATAAGCGATATGAGATGGTATGGGAAGCCCATTTGTTCCATTATGTTCCATAATTTCTGGTGTGTTACGCAGTCAAACGCCTTTAAGTAGTCAATGAAACAGGTGTATGTGTCTGCATTTCTCTATTATACTCCTGTTGAAGATGTGAACCCTAGTGCCTCTGTTCTGTCTAAAACCTGACTAAACTATATTTATTTCTCTGCTGATATGTTGTTCCATTCTTTTCATGATTACCTTGAGAAGTATGTTGCAGGCATGACTGATCAATGCAATTGTTCTATAATTCCTGCAGAGTTTCAAATTGCCCGTCTGTGGGAGGTATCTATATACTGATCATTTCCAATATTTTGGTCATATTTCACTTTTGCACATCTTAACACATAAGTCGTGGTAGAGTATGACACTGGGTTCTCCTCCTGCTTGTATCAATTCCGCTACTGATTCGTCGCATCCTGGTGACGTGTCAGTTTTTAAGTTCTTAATTGCTCAACGTACTTCCTCTATGATGGGTTCTGGCTCAAGTTCTGTGTTTCTATTTGAGTCTGTGTCTATGTTTGAATCTTCGTACATTTCTCTACAGTATTCTGCCCACCTGTTCAAAATGTCTTTATTTTCTGTTATAGAGTGTTTCCTGTCTTAAATTCCTCGAGTGGCTGGTTGAAATTTTGTTTTCAGAGTTTTTGCTTCTGTAAATATTATTCTGGTGTTCCCGTGTTCGAGAGTTGTTAAATTTCTTTACATTTTTTGTCGATGTAGTTTTTCTTGTTCTGTCTAATTTTTCTCCTGATTTCTTTAGTTTGTTTCTTGTATTCCTCTCTTTGTTTGTCATCTTTTAGTGATTTTAGTTTTTTCGGTTGTTGATTAGTTGAAATGTTTCGACTGTGATATAATCTATTCTTTTTGTCACTCTTCAGGGTATATAAGCCTGTACAGATGATAGTATTGAGTCTCTCTGATGTTTGCGAGCTCATCTAGTGTCCTCTTCTCGTGAACGGCCATCTGTGTACTAAATTTGTATTGCACCTCCATGTTGTATTCTGTTGGAATTGCTCTAGTCTCGTACCTAATGGATCTGGCGCTGTTCGCTAACCTCTTGAGTCTCATGTTCACATCTGCTACTAATAGTTTGTGGTCGGAATTGCAATCTATTCCAGGATAAGACCTACAGGAAAGTAGACTGGATCTCCATCTGTGGTGTATAGTGATAAAGTCTATTTGGTGTCACTAAGAGTAGTTGAAAATATAAACCCACCGAAGACGGTTGTGTCGGGCCAAATAAACCGACGACACAACGCATTTCAATATTTCAATTCTCTGAACACATCCTGCTGGAAATCCAGTAGGAACATTGCCTTGCTACAAGAGAGATCAAGTGGACGTTTGAGAATTAACGTTGAAGAAGAAGAAGTTATAAACAAGAGAATAAAAAAAAGGTGATTCCATATGATTAGATTCATCGGAAAATGCTGAACCTTTCCACAGATTGAACACTGTAACTCGACATAACTACCAGTGGGGTTATTTTTTTAAAGCGACTCATACAGGATACAATCGATGATGTAAGGAACAGAGGAAGTCAAAGAAAATCATGAACAGACAACATCTAAGAATGGACAGGTCACAATATTTCTAAGCTCATTCACGTTGTTGAAGACAGCATAACAATCGTTGGTGGACTGCGTGCTCATGTTTTCAGTGCACTACCCGCTTGCATGCTTGCAGCGCTGTACCCAAATGCCCATGTGCGCTCAAGCTTCCAGCGTTGTACTCGTATGCCACTTTGTGCTTATGCTTTCATTCTTCAAGCGGTATAATCATATTCCCTGTGCTTTCATGTTTCCATTATTGTATCCATATGCCCCTGTGTGTTCATGTTTCCATTGCTGTACCTGTGTGCCCGTGTGCGTTCATGCTTTCAGCGCTATACCAATATGCCCTTACGCGTTCATCATTCCAGTGCAGTATTAAGCTGTTCACCTTGTGTTCAAGCGGACATGAGTTCGAATCCGGCTCGTATTGTCTCGTTTACAAGGTGGATTTTGTCGGAGATTCCTGTAGATTAGCTTCTGAAGCTACGGCGTTACATGCTATGAATGGTACTCTCGGCAGGCGGCGTTCCGCCTCGTTGAGAGTGATGGAGTATATATGGAAAACCGAGTACAGTGAAGTCAATTCTCTACGACATTTAATACCCCCCCCCCTTTTTGGGGGGGGGGGGGGACGCCCACTCTGTGCATTCATGCTTCCTAAGCTGTACCTATAATCCTCTGTGCATTCATGCTTCCTAAGCTGTACCTATAAGCCTCTGTGCATTCATGCTTCCTAAGCTGTACCTATAAGCCTCTGTGCATTCATGCTTCCTAAGCTGTACCTATAAGCCTCTGTGCTTCCATGCTTTCAGGGTTGTAACCATATGCCCTTACGTGTTCATCCTTCCAGTCCAGTATCCATACTACCCATACGAACTTAACGGAATATGAATGTATGGATATTAGTTCTGGATATACTTCAATAACTGGAGACAACTGATAGTGAAGTTCTGCATCATGCATGTGCCAGTCTCTATCAAATGTTATGTCTTAGAGCCACAGAGTATGATATATTTTACAACAAATAGTCTCAATTTATTTTCATGAAAGATACAATTCTGTAGTTGCGGTCGAAACTATTATCCTCACTGGTCAGGTGTAATACAGGTAAGCTGCATCTCACCTGAAGTAGTGATAAATAATAAGATTATCAGGCGCTAGTATTAGTGCGTGCAGAAGTAGCACGATGATGACAACAGTGCAGTGATATGATATATTGTTGAAACTAACAAAGACCATGATTACAACAAGAAAGAAAGCGAACAGTGAACAAATGAAAACTGATCTCAGAATCTCGATGATTGTCCAGCGAAGGTAGCAAGCACACATCTGTAGTGTTGTCTGCATTTCTTCAAAGGAAGAATCCATATATCTCATTTTTGAAACTGGGACATGACACATTTGAGGTTGATAATTTTCGTATGTGACGTTATCGAAGGGTTGGTCAGGGCATATGCCAGAGCAGGTGAGTTTACCATCGTTTGAAGATCCTTGCGGAGGCATAATGTCATCGTTACCACCAACGACATATTTGGAGTTTGTCATTCCACAAGGGGATCGCTTACAAGCAACTTGTTTTGACATATCGCACAGATAGACTGTCGTTTTAGTTTGACGGCTACTGTTTGGCGTGCCTGAGTTGTCGCATACATACACTACTGACGGCTTCTTGCATTTACATAATGGTGGATAATTAATGCTTTTTATTCTTTGACCCTCTGGTGGTGAGCTTGAGATCGGCATTGGTCGATAACAACGTGTGTTGATTGGGTCGTCTTCAATTCTCTGACATAATAGGTTAGACATGCATTGTTGTTTTCCTCGTTCGATCCTACGTGGGGATTTTAATTGCTGCCACTTGCATATTTCCTTGTCACCGCTGCAGTCACCTATGTAAGTGAAAGAGTTTTTTGGGTTCAATGTTCTTTCCCGTCTGCAATTATTAATTATGCGATTTCTGGTAAAGCGACAAGGTAAATTAGTTCTACAAAACATCTGACCACAAATTTTTTCGCATGTTGGCGTGCTACAAATCATATCAGTATCTCCACGCGAACTGGAAGATTCACCCGAGGTATCCAAGCAGAATTTTTCACGTTTACAACAAATATGTGGACTAATTTGTCTGCAATTATCATCACACAAAATATCTTGATCTCTTGTGAATGTTCTATTGCGGTTGCAAGTATTATTCACCCTGCAATATTTTGGTATCAGAGGTCTGTCAAAATGACCATCTTTGCCAAAAAGCAATTTGTATTTTGTATCATTAACACACGGGTTTCTATCTGAGCATTTGAATGTATTGTAACTGTTACAAATTGTGGAGTCTTTGTTTGACGACGGGCGAAAACATATTCTTATGTTTTCTGAAGTCCTGCAGTCTTTTGGAATCTGCGTAGAAAAAGAAACAAAAACAAAAAAACAACATTCATGTATTGAAACCTGGGAATCGTTTTGACATTTACTTTTGTGTGCTTAATTTATATTATCACAACTCAATATAACATCTTGGTCCGGACCAATAAAATTTTATATGCAATAACAGAAATCCGTTATACGCAGTACAAACAATAAAGAATAAATATAATTGACGATTTTGAAAAGTGTTGTTATACAGGGAAATTTGTTATAAAAGAGTTCGCAATAGAGGGATTCCACTGTATTATCTAATTAAGGCGCGAAAGTAGGCATTGTTTGTTTAGGAAAATCATACTAGATAATGAGAAAAACGTGACATTAGTATGGAAATGTAAGATAGGAGTATGAAAAAGCGTGACATTAGTTAGTTAGTCGTCGGATCATCATCACTGCAAACTGGACACGTCCATAGTTGCTCCGATCTCTCCTTGAGTGTATCCGCCATCACACTTCTGCTGACAGTATCGGCCCTATGCTAGTTGACCATCATTCTTCTGCGCCCTACAAAATGTTCACTTCTAGAAACACAGTATTTCAATCCCTGATCTATAATCCTGAACATTGAAAAGGAATCATCATCCACATTAGTCTCACTCTCGTGTGCCATATCTTTTAAGCAGTTCAAAACGTCGGCGTGATCCATTACCCCATCGCCCTGTGTCACAATCGCGCATGGCGCCAGATGATCCGCTCTTTTATTCCCTCGAACACCCTCATGTCCTGGGACGAAAATAAATATAACCACTTTCAAGCTCGCCTTTCTTAAGGCCTCAATCCACTGTACGCGAACGAGACCCACTTGTACCTTCCTAATCATACTCATAGAGTCACTCAAGATGCATACCTGCGTTACCTTCTGTGTGCGTAGCCACTCAAATGCTCTGGTCACCGTCATAGTCTCCATGGTCATGCAGATCTCCCTAGTCTCATCATAGTATCTCCTCCATCATATCTACGGTTAATATTTTCTATACTGAATTCACCACGTGAATCTCTCTGTCCTCTCTTTGACTCTCTCTCTCTCTCAGTAAATATTTCAATTCAGCTCATGAATCTGTCGCCAGCTCTCACTAAATATTTGAACTATTCCCATGAATCTCTCCCTAACTCACTCACACTAAATATGTTAACTCACCCCATGAATCTCTCCCTCCCTCACACTACATAATTAAACTCACCCCATGAATCTCTCCCTCCCTCACACTACATAATTAAACTCACCCCATGAATCTCTCCCTCCCTCACACTACATACTTAAACTCACCCCATGAATCTCTCCCTCCCTCACACTACATAATTAAACTCACCCCATGAATCTCTCCCTCCCTCACACTACATAATTAAACTCACCCCATGAATCTCTCCCTCCCTCACACTACATAATTAAACTCACCCCATGAATCTCTCCCTCCCTCCCTCCCTCGCACTACATACTTCAACTCAACCCATGAATCTCTCCCTCCCTCACACTACATAATTAAACTCACCCCATGAATCTCTCCCTCCCTCCCTCGCACTACATACTTCAACTCACCCCATGAATCTCTCCCTCCTTCACACTACATAATTAAACTCACCCCATGAATCTCTCCCTCCCTCCCTCCCTCGCACTACATACTTCAACTCACCCCATGAATCTCTCCCTCCTTCACACTACATACTTCAACTCACCCCATGAATCTCTCCCTCCCTCACACTACATAATTAAACTCACCCCATGAATCTCTCCCTCCCTCACACTACATAATTAAACTCACCCCATGAATCTCTCCCTCCCTCACACTACATAATTAAACTCACCCCATGAATCTCTCCCTCCCTCACACTACATAATTAAACTCACCCCATGAATCTCTCCCTCCCTCACACTACATAATTAAACTCACCCCATGAATCTCTCCCTAACTCACTCACACTAAATATGTTAACTCACCCCATGAATCTCTCCCTCCCTCACACTACATACTTCAACTCACCCCATGAATCTCTCCCTCCCTCAAACTACATAATTAAACTCACCCCATGAATCTCTCCCTCCCTCACACTACATAATTAAACTCACCCCATGAATCTCTCCCTCCCTCACACTACATAATTAAACTCACCCCATGAATCTCTCCCTCCCTCACACTACATAATTAAACTCACCCCATGAATCTCTCCCTCCCTCACACTACATACTTAAACTCACCCCATGAATCTCTCCCTCCCTCACACTACATAATTAAACTCACCCCATGAATCTCTCCCTCCCTCGCACTACATACTTCAACTCACCCCATGAATCTCTCCCTCCCTCACACTACATAAATAAACTCACCCCATGAATCTCTCCCTCCCTCCCTCCCTCGCACTACATACTTCAACTCACCCCATGAATCTCTCCCTCCTTCACACTACATAATTAAACTCACCCCATGAATCTCTCCCGCCCTCCCTCCCTCGCACTACATACTTCAACTCACCCCATGAATCTCTCCCTCCTTCACACTACATACTTCAACTCACCCCATGAATCTCTCCCTCCCTCACACTACATACTTCAACTCACCCCATGAATCTCTCCCTCCCTCACACTACATAATTAAACTCACCCCATGAATCTCTCCCTCCCTCACACTACATACTTCAACTCACCCCATGAATCTCTCCCTCCCTCACCCTACATAATTAAACTCACCCCATGAATCTCTCCCTCCCTCACACTACATACTTCAACTCACCCCATGAATCTCTCCCTCCCTCACACTACATAATTAAACTCACCCCATGAATCTCTCCCTCCCTCATACTACATAATTAAACTCACCCCATGAATCTCTCCCTCCCTCACACTACATAATTAAACTCACCCCATGAATCTCTCCCTCCCTCACACTACATAATTAAACTCACCCCATGAATCTCTCCCTCCCTCACACTACATAATTAAACTCACCCCATGAATCTCTCCCTAACTCACTCACACTAAATATGTTAACTCACCCCATGAATCTCTCCCTCCCTCACACTACATACTTCAACTCACCCCATGAATCTCTCCCTCCCTCACACTACATAATTAAACTCACCCCATGAATCTCTCCCTCCCTCACACTACATAATTAAACTCACCCCATGAATCTCTCCCTCCCTCACACTACATAATTAAACTCACCCCATGAATCTCTCCCTAACTCACTCACACTAAATATGTTAACTCACCCCATGAATCTCTCCCTCCCTCACACTACATACTTCAACTCACCCCATGAATCTCTCCCTCCCTCACACTACATAATTAAACTCACCCCATGAATCTCTCCCTCCCTCACACTACATAATTAAACTCACCCCATGAATCTCTCCCTCCCTCACACTACATAATTAAACTCACCACATGAATCTCTCCCTCCCTCACACTACATACTTAAACTCACCCCATGAATCTCTCCCTCCCTCACACTACATAATTAAACTCACCCCATGAATCTCTCCCTCCCTCCCTCCCTCGCACTACATACTTCAACTCACCCCATGAATCTCTCCCTTCCTCACACTACATAATTAAACTCACCCCATGAATCTCTCCCTCCCTCACACTACATAATTAAACTCACCCCATGAATCTCTCCCTCCCTCACACTACATAATTAAACTCACCCCATGAATCTCTCCCTCCCTCACACTACATACTTAAACTCACCCCATGAATCTCTCCCTCCCTCACACTACATAATTAAACTCACCCCATGAATCTCTCCCTCCCTCCCTCCTTCGCACTACATACTTCAACTCACCCCATGAATCTCTCCCTCCCTCACACTACATAATTAAACTCACCCCATGAATCTCTCCCTCCCTCCCTCCCTCGCACTACATACTTCAACTCACCCCATGAATCTCTCCCTCCTTCACACTACATAATTAAACTCACCCCATGAATCTCTCCCGCCCTCCCTCCCTCGCACTACATACTTCAACTCACCCCATGAATCTCTCCCTCCTTCACACTACATACTTCAACTCACCCCATGAATCTCTCCCTCCCTCACACTACATACTTCAACTCACCCCATGAATCTCTCCCTCCCTCACACTACATAATTAAACTCACCCCATGAATCTCTCCCTCCCTTACACTACATACTTCAACTCACCCCATGAATCTCTCCCTCCCTCACACTACATACTTCAACTCACCCCATGAATCTCTCCCTCCCTCACACTACATACTTCAACTCACCCCATGAATCTCTCCCTCCATCACACTACATACTTCAACTCACCCCATGAATCTCTCCCTCCCTCACACTACATAATTAAACTCACCCCATGAATCTCTCCCTCCCTCCCTCCCTCGCACTACATACTTCAACTCACCCCATGAATCTCTCCCTCCTTCACACTACATAATTAAACTCACCCCATGAATCTCTCCCTCCCACCCTCACACGCACTACATACTTCAACTCACCCCATGAATCTCTCCCTCCTTCACACTACATAATTAAACTCACCCCATGAATCTCTCCCTCCCTCCCTCCCTCGCACTACATACTTCAACTCACCCCATGAATCTCTCCCTCCTTCACACTACATAATTAAACTCACCCCATGAATCTCTCCCTCCCTCACACTACATACTTCAACTCACCCCATGAATCTCTCCCTCCCTCACACTACATAATTAAACTCACCCCATGAATCTCTCCCTCCCTCACACTACATACTTCAACTCACCCCATGAATCTCTCCCTCCCTCACACTACATAATTAAACTCACCCCATGAATCTCTCCCTCCCTCCCTCCCTCGCACTACATACTTCAACTCACCCCATGAATCTCTCCCTCCTTCACACTACATAATTAAACTCACCCCATGAATCTCTCCCTCCCTCCCTCCCTCGCACTACATACTTCAACTCACCCCATGAATCTCTCCCTCCTTCACACTACATACTTCAACTCACCCCATGAATCTCTCCCTCCTTCACACTACATACTTCAACTCACCCCATGAATCTCTCCCTCCCTCACACTACATACTTCAACTCACCCCATGAATCTCTCCCTCCCTCGCACTACATACTTCAACTCACCCCATGAATCTCTCCCTCCTTCACACTACATATTTCAACTCACCCCATGAATCTCTCCCTCCTTCACACTACAGACTTCAACTCACCCCATGAATCTCTCCCTCCTTCACACTACATACTTCAACTCACCCCATGAATCTCTCCCTCCTTCACACTACATACTTCAACTCACCCCATGAATCTCTCCCTCCCTCACACTACATACTTCAACTCACCCCATGAATCTCTCCCTCCCTCGCACTACATACTTCAACACACCCCATGAATCTCTCCCTCCTTCACACTACATAATTAAACTCACCCCATGAATCTCTCCCTCCCTCACTACATACTTCAACTCACCCCATGAATCTCTCCCTCCCTCACACTACATAATTAAACTCACCCCATGAATCTCTCCCTCCCTCACACTACATACTTCAACTCACCCCATGAATCTCTCCCTCCCGCACACTACATAATTAAACTCACCCCATGAATCTCTCCCTCCCTCCCTCCCTCGCACTACATACTTCAACTCACCCCATGAATCTCTCCCTCCTTCACACTACATAATTAAACTCACCCCATGAATCTCTCTCTCCCTCCCTCGCACTACATACTTCAACTCACCCCATGAATCTCTCCCTCCCTCACACTACATAATTAAACTCACCCCATGAATCTCTCCCTCCCTCACACTACATACTTCAACTCACCCCATGAATCTCTCCCTCCCTCACACTACATAATTCAACTCACCCCATTAATCTCTCTGATTATGCTTCTCTGTGACAACCGATCAGTACATATTTGATGTACCGAGTTATTGAAAGAGTTATCTCCTAGGCAGCTAGTCCTCACCCCTAGGTTACTAGCGACGTGTCTTATTCTCACCATAGGTCTTTGCAGGCTGTCTTCAACTCCGAAGACACACCCACAGATTCTTGGTAATGATGTCTGCGCAAGGCCGTCCACATAAGAAGAATATTGCTGCAATTGGTAACTAGTACATGTCGACAAGATTTGTACTCAAGTGTGATTCGTATCTATTTATAATATCAGTATAAATCTTGTGAGTGAAACATATGTAAATTACTCATACTAATGCGTGAAGTCCTTCATAAAACTTAGTTTATGAGTTGTATGTTAGGCAGCTAGCTAGTTGCTCGACACGAAATCTTTATCACATCTTTGCTTCATTTTAATTTGCATTCAAATTGTTCTTGTAAGTTCATGTTTATGGAACTGGATGTTATTTCTTTAAGAATGTGATCAGCGTTCATTAGCTTCAAATTGTGTTTCAAAGTGCGTGCACTGATAATGTTAATTTTCATAAAATTGCTGAAGTGCACAACTAATCATAAAAGCCTGCTTTTTCGATATTTTAATTGTTTGTAATGGCAAACAAATCTATTCTATATTAATGAATGGCTCAGAAACATGGACAATGAACAAAGAACTAGAAGACATAATTTATGCCTTTGAGATGTGGATATATAAGATAATGGAGAGAACTTCGTGGAAAAGAGACCGCACACAAAGGTCCAATAGTACTTAGTAAAACACAGATTTTTGAAGTTTCACTTGATGACACCTGACAGACTGTCACTAAGGGAATATGGAGTGTAAATGTTCTAACAAGATTTCGTATGAAAAAAAAGAACTATTAAAATAAATAAAGATCAAATAAATAAAGTATTTTAGATATATTAAAAGACATAATACCTGGTTTTGGACTTTACTTGAGGGTATAGTCGAAAAGAGGACAACAAGAGATACACAGAGACACGCGTGAGAGAGAAACATCACGAAATGGACAGATTATAGTTTAACAGAATGCATCACCACGGCAAGAGACATAGGATGTTGGAGGTCGTTTGCAGCCAACCTTCGTTGCGGAGACGGCACATAATGATGATGAATGGCAAACTTCAGAGATGTATGACATGTCACGATACTTGGGAGATGTATGACATGTCATGAAACTTGGGAGATGTATGACATGTCATGAAACTTGGGAGATGTATGACATGTCATGAAACTTGGGAGATGTATGACATGTCACGAAACTCGTGCAGATCATAAGTCTTGAAGGATATTGCTTCTTCTTCAATGTTCATTCTCAAATTCCCGCTGGATCTCTCTTGTAGCAGGACCATGGTCCTATTAGATTTCCAGCAGTATGTAGTCCAGAGAATGGAAATGCGTTGTGTCGCAGGTTTAATTTCGCCAATGGCCCGACACATCCGTCTTCGGTCGGGATAAAGGATATAATGCGCAGCAAGACTATATAGAACAGATGTGTGTAAATCCTGCAGAAAAAAAAAGAAGACTGACTCCTAAAAAAACGAAAACTAAAATATCTTTGGACATACAAAGATACAATTTAAGCGCTAGCTAACGTGCTTTGAACATACAAAGATATAATTGGAGCGCAAGCAAACATATTTTGGACATAGAATGATAGAATTTGTTGAAAATATTAACCATGGAGAGAAAAGTTCCATGAATGAGCACATGAGGCAGACCAAGACTGCGATGGACACAGGATATTGAAGACCCATCATTCGAAGATGCTGTAGAGATTACACAGGATATTGAAGACCCATCATTCGAAGATGCTGTAGAGATTACACAGGATATTGAAGACCCATCATTCGAAGATGCTGTAGAGATTACACAGGATATTGAAGACCCATCATTCGAAGATGCTGTAGAGATTACACAGGATATTGAAGACCCATCATTCGAAGATGCTGTAGAGATTACACAGGATATTGAAGACCCATCATTCGAAGATGCTGTAGAGATTACACAGGATATTGAAGACCCATCATTCGAAGATGCTGTAGAGATTACACAGGATATTGAAGACCCATCATTCGAAGATGCTGTAGAGATCACACAGGATATTGAAAACCCATCATTCGAAGATGCTGTAGAGATTACACAGGATATTGAAGACCCATCATTCGAAGATGCTGTAGAGATTACACAGGATATTGAAGACCCATCATTCGAAGATGCTGTAGAGATTACACAGGATATTGAAGACCCATCATTCGAAGATGCTGTAGAGATTACACAGAAGCTTACAGAGTTACAGTGATTAGACTTTTCGGCAAATGAACGTCACGTAGAAGAGGAAGAAAAGATTGATGATGACGCTAAAGATGAAGATAATGCAGATATTAATGAAGCAATTCATTTAGCTATGACCAGGTACCTCGTCTTGACATCCATTAGCCTTTCTGAATAAGCATAGGTCCTCCTCGGTTGCTTAACCATGGTGGCACGCGAACTCATATAAGATGTGTTGTCTCAAAAACTTGGTTTTGATAGGATGGCGTTTATGCCAGGTCTTGGAAGTACTATAAGACCTTTGTACAGCATTAATTAGGACCATTCGTGACCTTTTTTCTTATTGAGATTGTCATTGGTCACTATTTATATATTTGGAGTCGCATGCCAAAAATAGTCAAGACAGACCAACACATTTCATGGAAATATGTCTTTCAGGCCATGTTTAAATTTTGTGTACACAGGCCTTCTAAACTGGATGTGGTCATGGTTTATGGATATATGTTTAGTCTCGGAATGGAGATATTTCAATGCGGCAGTGTCCCGGGATGTTTACGCTCTTCCATGAGTGCAGCTTCAGTTTCTGTGTACGACAGTGTCCCGGGATGATTACGCTCTTCCATGAGTGCAGCTTCAATTTCTGTGCCAACTCAATTAGATAATCATTAGTTGGTTATAAGTACGAGCCAGTTATATTACCTTTGTCTCTTTGGTTCGTGTTTGGAAAGCAGGCCTCCCTATTTGATTATTTCCCTTGGCAATGTTTGTCAGTTTATGTTTATCATTTATTAATACAAGAACTGTATCGTTTTCTTCTACTCCTGAGTTCCTTAAGATTTCCTGAAGATTAGCAGGATGAAGTCATTGTGTCACCGTTGTGTCCCGATTTATTCATTGCCTACAAAATCTGCACATTTTGGTCTGACAAATATCCAACTTTAGCATGTCTTTTGGGTCACTTTAGCAACACTTGCCGCGAAACCTCATTAGTCGCCTCTTACGACATACATCTCATTGTATTAGATGGAAATGGTAAAACCATATCTCTGTATTTTGGTTTCTTCTTCTTCAGCGTTCATTCTCAAATTCCCGCTAGATCTCTCTTGCAGCAGAACAATTGTCTTACTAAATTTCCAGCAGGATATACTTTAGAGAATAGAAATGCTTTGTATCATCGTTTAATTTGCGCCAATGGCCCGACAGATCCATCTTTGACTGTGTATTTTGATTTTATTTTTGTGATTATTTCGTTTGTGTCTGTTTCTTAATAAATGTCCATGTTGAACAGTAGCGTAGAAAATATTTTTAGTTCCTTTGAGTTTTTTTGTTTTGTTGTTTCCTATTTTACATTAGTTTCAATTATTTGTTAGTTATACCTGTAACAATAATACATTATCCTAGTTATCACTTCCTGGTTTTGTCACTGCACCTGTGGATATCCTCTGACAGTTTGGTTATCTAACATTGTCGCTATTGTTTATTCACCGTTCGGGCCCCCGGAAAAACACAGACTACTTTAACTATCTCATGTCTGATTGATGATATTGCCTCTTGTTGGACAAGCTATAAGAACATCATATGTGTTTTCTTTCTTTGGTTCGCCATCAGGGCTTTTATCATCTATACATTCTGCCAACGTGGCAGCTCCATGTTCTCTTTACAGATTTACCCAAGACCATAATTGAATTTCTGTGCCAGGACAATTTTGGCTGTCTTATGGGGCTGCGCTGGCCAATCGCGGTAACTGGTTTACAGATGGTGAGTGCCACCGTGTTGCTGGAGGGCCTACTCATTTCATCTGAAAGTGAGCGACAAATTGGTACAGACGCATTGGTTTTAGGGTGAGCTCAAGGAATGCCAGATCGGGTTTCTTGGAATAGAATAAAATAAGGGAATGGAGAAAGCAGAATGAGGGAATGGCGAAAACAGAATGAGGGAATGGAGAAAACAGAATGAGGGTATAGAAGTTGCGTAGGGAGATAAGAGTAGTGGAGAAGAGAAAATTGGTAAGGAGACAACGGAAGGAGAGTAAAGAATATTTATAAGGAGGTAACAGAACGAGATTTTAGAATATTGGTAAATAGACAAGGAGAAGAAGAGAAGATTGGTAAGGAGACCTCATGAGGAAACTAGAAAATATTTGCAAGGAGGCAATAGGGAAAAGGTAGAGAAAATTAAGGAAACCGTAGGACATTCAAGAATATTAGTGTAAGCATGAAGAGAAATGAGAGAATTCCTAAATAGATAGCAAACCTAACTACACGAGTCTACAAGAACAGAATAGGATAGAAACACAAGATTTAGAATATTTGACTCATTGATCATATCAATCAATCAATTGATTAATAAATCCATAGAATGTTGAAAACATAAGATTTACAATATTTGCCTGATTGAGCATATCAATCAATCAATCAATCGATTAATAAATCCATATGATGTTCTCATATAGTGGCTGTGAAGAATTCATGTCAAACAGGCAAATAAGAGAAGACAATAAACAGCCATATCTTTCAACAATAAGACATTTGACACGCACTTAGAATGTCAAATTAGAATGTCACTACAAGAATTAAAATGGGTACCACCAGATGATCACATCATCACTCGCCGACTCAGAACTTGACACAACAGACTAAACAGCTATATGTACAGAAAGTTGAAAATTGGCACTTAAGCAAAGTGTAGATTTGGGCAAGCTAGACAAACTGTTGAGCATATCCTTCAAGAATGTGCAAACTATGAAACATTAAAGTGCACATATTTGTCTTCTGATACACCTATGAGTGTTGAACTCTATCGCACAAAACAAGCAATGGAATAGATGGATGGATAGATGAATGGGTGGATGATTAAATTGATGTATAGATGAATGGATAGATGGATAGTAGTGGCGTTATGTGACCTTTTAGAGTGGGGCCGAGGAGTGACTTTTCTTTTGTAGGTAGGAATCTCTCCCCCTTTTTGCCCACCAGAAGCACGTAATTATTGCCCATACAAACTATTAACTATTTTTATTTTTTAAAGCATAAATTATATAATCAATTAATGCAGCACCAGGCGTATATTCTTCTTTTGTGCGAAAATTTTCAAGTAAGTTCTCAATAAATATTGATTCTAATGAAAAGGCGCTTAAAAGTTTCTTCTAAATCGTCAAGAAATTTAAACATAACGAACGATTGTTGTTCATTGAATTTCTGATATATTATTTTTTGGACACACGAACATCGAATATCTTAAGCACAGAGAAAAATATTGTAACACATAGGGAATGTCCGTTTGGAATTCTGAGAAATACGTGGCATAATAAATTATTTCTAAGCGTATGATTGGTCTTTTTTGTTTTATTTTAAATTGGCGAAATCTTTGTTTTATATTTGCATATTTACTAATGATTATTGTGCATATCTATATAACTGTGTCCGCTATTTAATCATAGGAGGGGACGCCGAGCATTGTGATTCTATTGGATGGATGGAAGAATGTATGCATATATGGGTGGAAAGAGAGATGGATAGATGAATGTAAGCATTCATGGATGAAAAGATGGATGGATAGAAGGATAGGCGAATATATGAATGGATGAATTAATGTAAATATGGATGGATGTATGGACGGACTGATAGACAGACAGACAGACAGGACACAGATATATAGACAGACAGACAGACAGAAAAACAGACAGACAGACAGACAGATAGATAGAAAGATAGACATATAGATAGACAGATAGACAGAAAGACAGACAGGCAGACAGACAGACAGACAGACAGACAGACAGACAGACAGACAGACAGACAGACAGACAGACAGACAGACAGACAGACAGACAGACAGACAGACAGACAGACAGACAGATAGATAGATAGATAGATAGATAGATAGATAGATAGATAGATAGATAGATAGATAGATAGATAGATAGATAGATAGATAGATAGATAGATAGATAGATAGATAGATAGATAGATAGATAGATAGATAGATAGATAGATAGATAGATAGATAGATTAGATAGATAGATAGATAGATAGATAGATAGATAGATAGATAGATAGATAGATAGATAGATAGATAGATAGATAGATAGATAGATAGATAGATAGATAGATAGATAGATAGATAGATAGATAGATAGATAGATAGATAGATAGATTAGATTAGATTAGATAGATAGATAGATAGATAGATAGATAGATAGATAGATAGATAGATAGATAGATAGATAGATAGATAGATAGATAGATAGATAGATAGATAGATAGATAGATAGATAGAGAGATAGATTAAATAGATAGATTAGATAGATAGATAGATAGATAGATAGATAGATAGATAGATAGATAGATAGAGATAGATAGATAGATAGATAGATAGATAGATAGATAGATAGATAGATAGATAGATAGATAGATAGATAGATAGATAGATAGATAGATAGATAGATAGATGGATGGATGGATGGATGGATGGATGGATGGATGGATGGATGGATGGATGGATGGATGGATGGATAGATGGATGGATGGATGGATGGATGGATGGATTATATTAGATTAGATTAATTAGATTAGATTAGATTAGATTAGATTAGATTAGATTAGATTAGATTAGATTAGATTAGATTAGATTAGATTAGATTAGATTAGATTAGATTAGATTAGTGTCACTCAGAACATATCACTCCATATCTCAAACGATAAACTCACATGGACATGGAAAAAATGTACAAGAAAACTAAACATCACGACTCGGTTTCAGTTCAAACTTCTGAATACAAGACAATAACTGGTGTACTTCTACATCTAACTAAAGATATCACACGGACTTTCTCATTTCTCGAAAATGTGGAATTGTACCCCTTGGAACTACTGTGTCAGTATTTGGTCGCTGCCTTTTTCAACTAGCGAATATGGGTAAAAATGCTTAAAAAACATCTTATCCAAAGTATCTTCATCCCAACCCTGTGTAACCAATGTCAAACATGGTCCTTAACAACAAAACGTAAGAGACAACTGGTTACAACAGAGATGACATGTCTGAGAAAAGCCACAGGAGTGATCAGAAGACAGAGAATTAGAAACGATGTCATAAGAGAAAGAGTGGGTGTGATATCAATTCTACAATACATACAAAACCAACAGATACAATGGTGTGGTCATTTGGAAAGAATGTCGTGTGATTCGTTAGTTTATAGAGCATATACGAAGAGAGGAGAAGCAGAAAGAAGAGACAAGGGTAGACCTAGAGTACGATGGATCGGCAACATCAAAGAGACATTACACGAACACCAAATAACATTATCTGAAGCTGCAAGAAAAACGAGAACAAGAACATTGTATCTCCATCGACACCCTTACGAAAGGGTAAAAGAGGAAGGAAAGAAGAAGTAGAATATGGATACAGTACCTTGAACACAGTAAGTACAAGACATCCCTGCATGTTTCTTTTAAATTCATTTATACTTAAGATTGCTGATTGACATAAAAATAAGTGCAAGGTTGGACAAAAAAGTAAGCAATAACCTGAGATAATTATAACCAGGTGAAGGATGTTGTTTGTTCTTCAAAGAAAACTGAAACTCACTGCCAGATTTAATAAACTACAGGCTTGCTGTTTCATAGATTCATCCGTGTGTAGTCATTCTATCATTGGTACCAGTATCTTAACAGCCGTGATAATTGATACAGAGAGTGTATCCTGCTGAGCGCTATCTTAATGTTCTCTTTCACATCCCAGGATAAGATTTTCATGAACGTTGGAGATCAAACGTCTTGTATATTGCACAGCATGTGAATATTTGGGAAGCTTGCAGTGCGTACACTAGTTTCAGTTAGTTGGTGGGATCTTCAAAAATGCTCATAAAAACTCGAGCACAAATAAAGATAGATGAGACACTGATAAGATGGTGAGAAGGATCATCAATAGGTGCCGTCTCAGTATTGAAAGTTTGCAGCAAAATTCTCTGTATATTTTGCATTGAGGTTACACTCTGGGGAAATGTATTTTCTGAAGATAATTATACTTCCTACTTGTTCTTCTTCTTCTTCTGCGTTCATTCTCAAATTCTTGCAGATTAGCTGGATTTAGTCCCGAGAATATAATGCGTTGTATCGTGGCTTACATCAATGCCGCGATATCTGCGCTTTTCAGTCAGACACATCAGACTTCAGCATGGCTTTGGGTCTATACTCTGTGCCTCTTGTTTGCATTGCGGCGTCAGGGGTGGAAGAGTTCTCTGTAGATGACCTTCTTGTGCGCTGTTTGTAAGCTTGTTCCTGTGGCTTCTTTGATTTCTGTTATCCATCTTTTGCATGGTCTGCCTCTGGCTTTATAACCGTTATGTCTATGTGTCATGGCCATTTGTGGCATGCTATCTGTCGGTAGTCTGGAAGTGTGTGAAAACCACTTGATCTGTTGTCTTTTGATGTGTTCCAATACTGTCATTGTTTTGGTTATCTGTCTGATGTTATCGTTTCTAATTATCTCTTAATGACACTCCGAGTATTCTTCGTAGACATGTCATTTCTGTTGTCACTATTTTTCTTTTGTTTTGTGCTGTCATTGTCTAGGTTTGGCACTGGTAGCATAGTGATGGAATAGCATAGTGATGGCTTTGGGTCACTTACACTATATAGGATGGGACAGCCAACTCCATCCTATAACCTCCTTAATCGCCTTTTACGACAGCCATGAAATGCAAACAGTGTTGCTATTCTTTGCTCCTCTCTCGGGCCCAGATAACACACGGCGTTCCTACCTGTATTTTAGCTAGCCGTCCTTCAATGTTACCTTTGAGCAAGGTTTACAAAGTGTCATGTGTTTTTTATAAGTTCATACTATTGTATATTGTTTGTTAAAGTGTTCGTTCTCAAACTCCCACGGTGTCATACGCTAATGTTACATGGATTCTGTGTATAGACGTCATGTGAGAAACTCAATCACTTTTACACAACTTGTCTCAGAAAAGTTATGAACATCAGATGGCAAGACAAGATTCCAGATACCACTGTCCTTGTCAGATCTGGTATCTTTAACATTGACACTATCCAGACGAAGCTACAGATTCGTTGGGCAGGTCATTTGGTACTAATGCCAAACCATCGCCTGTCAAATATACTTCTCTAGGTGAGCCGGAGAAGGGTACACGATCTCAATGAGGTCAAAAGAGGAGCTACAAGGTCTCGTTAAGGACCTCACTGAAAGCCTTTGAAATAAACCAAGAAACATGGGAAGAACTTGAGAAAAATAGACCTACATGGCACTTTGCAGTCAAAAAGGGTGCATCATATTGTGAAAAGACGAGAAATGATGCAGCTCAGCAGCGGAGAGTAGTTAGAATGTCACTGATAGAACAAAATCCTTCTACAGTGATCATTCCATGCTCGAACTAAGAACATTTGCAGCTCGAATAGCACATATAAGTCATCTACGAACTATTAGGCATGAACATAATCCTGAATTTTCAAAAGTGGATATAACAATATCACTTGTGATGGACGAACACACACACACACACACACACACTTATTGGGATGAATATTGAATTCATGATTTGCTTTTTGGTTTCCATCGGGCATAGATGTGTCAAAATTGATGTAAGTTCATAATTTACGTAGTTCTCTTTTTCAATTCTTGCCTCAATCTATCTGTCCAATCTTCTATCGTCTGTACAAATGCTCCAAAGATATTTAAATTCCTGCACTTGTTTCAGTAGTTATTTCAATGGTTATTTCAGTGGTTATTTCAGTGGTTATTTCAGTGGTTATTTCAGTGGCTATTTCAGTGGTTATTTCAGTGGTTATTTCAGTGGCTATTTCAGTGGTTATTTCAGAGGTTATTTCAGCGGTTATTTTTTTATTTTTGTCTCAATCTATCTGTCCAATCTTCTATCGTCTGTAAAAATGCTCCATAGATATTTAAATTCCTGCACTTGTTTCAGTGGTTATTTCAGTGGTTATTTCAGTGGTTATTTCAGTGGCTATTTCAGTGGTTATTTCAGTGGCTATTTCAGTGGATATTTCAGTGTTTATTTCAGTGGCTATTTCAGTGGATATTTCAGTGGCTATTTCAGTAGTTATTTCAGTGGCTATTTCAGTGGTTATTTCAGAGGTTATTTCAGTGGTTATTTTTTAATTTTTGTCTCAATCTATCTGTCCAATCTTCTATCGTCTGTAAAAATGCTCCATATATATTTAAATTCCTGCACTTGTTTCAGTAGTTATTTCAATGGTTATTTCAGTGGTTATTTCAGTGATTATTTCTGAAATTATTCCGAGTATTCTTCACAGACATGCCATTTCTGCTGTCATTATTTTTCTTTTGTCTTGAGCTGTCATTGTCCAGGTTTAACACTGGTAGCACAGTGATAGAATAATAGTCTTGCATAATGCAACTTTAGTATCTATGTTTACATTTTTGCTCTTACAAAATACGTGTCATCTGTCCTAGGATCTGGTATATGTTGTTGCATCTATTTTGTATCTCCATACTGTTTTTCCCTTTACTCTATATAATGCTTCCTAAGTAAGTGAATTCATTTACATTTTTAATGTGTAATTTTATCGATGGAAAAAGTGATATTTCTTTCTTTGGTATTGCCGTTATTTCGGTCTTTTCTTCTTCTTCTTCAGCGTTAATTCTCAAAATCCCTCTGGATCTCCCGTATAGCAAAACCATTGTCCTACCACATTTCTTACGCATGTGGTTGCGTCTGTGGGTCTCACCAATGGCCCACTAGACATACCACCCATGCAACAGAAAACCTTAGTGGATGGCATGCCGTTATATTGAGGTTATTTTCTTATAGAAGCTTCTTGGTATGTCATCTATACAGTTAGGATTTTGTTTTGTTGTTGAAATGTTTTTCATATTTGCTTGAATATATATGTATTCCCTCTGTGGTTGGGAGGGAGCCAGATGTACTGTGCAGAACTGAGGAGGAGGAAACTGACATCTCTGTTTTTTCTATGGCTGAGGCCCATCATAGAGGCACAGTGACTCAGGACGTGACAATCCTTTTGACTTGAACATTTGGTTTCATGCCTGGAGCAATAGAGAAGTTCGACATAACCATTAGTCAATTGGTGGCGGGGAATGAGCACAGTGAACCCTATCTTGGCTACAGTGGCTAGGCGCAGTACATAGGTTGAAACCTACCTTCCTGGAGGTGTGATAGTTATTCTCTTGCTCTGTCCCGGGGTGGGCCGAAAATCCACAGACTTCCCAGCAATATAATGCCATCTAATGGCATTAGGTCAAAGGGAATTAGCCCATGGACCGCTGGATCAGCAACCAACCAACCAACTACATTTCTAGCAGGATGTAGTCCAGAGAATGGAAATGCGTTGTGTCGCCATTTTATTTCGCCAATAGCACGACACATCCGTCTTCGGCGGGGGTCTTTTCAATATTAGTCTTCACGTTGAATTTTTGACATGTAGTGTGGAATCTGTTCATATGTACGTGCAATTTGTCTTCTTATGTCGCTATTAGTGCTTGGTCGCCTGCAAAGAGTTGTTCGTTCAATGTGTCTTTCATGTTGTCTACTTCGTTGTTACATGTTGGTGTACGGATGTGGTCGATCTATGTTATAAAAATTAGAGGGGATAGGACACACCGCTGGCGAACTCCTGTTTGGATTTGGAACTTATTGGATACTCTTGTATTTGTTCTTACTTCACACTGGCTATTAGTATAAATGCTTTTGCATATATTGATTAAATCTCAAAAATTTCGCAATCTTGACCGGGAAAAAAATCTCATTGATTTCATTGAATGTATCTCATTGTTAATTTCAGATTGATAATCTCAATGACGAAGTATAATCCTGGTTATAATCTTCATGACGTAGTATGCACCTATAATCCTAGCAATAATCTCAATGACGAAGTATAATCCTGGTTATAATCTTCATGACGTAGTATGCACCTATAATCCTAGCAATAATCTCAATGACGAAGTATAATCCTGGTTATAATCTTCATGACGTAGTATGCACCTATAATCCTAGCAATAATCTAAATGACGAAGTATAATCCTGGTTATAATCTTCATGACGTAGTATGCACCTATAATCCTAGCAATAATCTCAATGACGAAGTATAATCCTGGTTATAATCTTCATAGCGTAGTTAGTATGTCAGGACCAGGTCATAGCCATATTTTTCTCACAATAAACACGGTTATTTATCCCTGTAACAACATGGTCAGACCAGCTTCCTTAAATTGTCTGCGTGCCGTCTTTCCGCACAACATCAAGCATCTCCGTTTCCCCATGACCTGTCATCCCCTGACAGCCGTCTGCCCGCCGAACACGCTGCTTGACAGCCCACCGGCCCACCCTGTCGCTTGGCTTTCATCCCCGTCGTGCTTGGCACCCAGCGAGCAATTAATTCTGCGTTCTTCACCAGTACTTCGACTGGCAGATGAAGTCACCGAAGATTTGGAAAACTATCAATCATTCATGTCGGAATTAACCCTTTTGGTACAAGTCTACTCCAAAAAAGTGAAAATTTGAAGATATGTTGTCTTTTGTGAAATCAGAACAGGAATTGTTTCCCGGTAAGGAAAGACTAGAGTTCAACACCAGGTCCTATCATTTTTTTGTTAGATTCTCCCCAGTACTCTCAGGGTTAGCGTTGTTATGTTGTGTGTGCTTATTTATCTGTGACGTCACCAGTTAGTTTCTCCAGTTCAAAAGGAGAGAAAAGATTAGTCACATTCTGGTGTGCAAACTTGTCATAAAAACTGAGGGAAATAAAATGGAAATAGAGAGCTATTGTCCTGGCAAAAAGCAAGGGGTGAAATGGAACAATTCAGCTAACCTATGTCAAACATTAAGGCTAAAACATTAATCAGCATCCATTATACATCACAGTGGAAGAAAGATATGGATATTGATCAGAAACTAGACACCATACACCAACTTCATAGGAAATAACAAACCACCATCTTTCGACTTAGAATAGGCCACTGCAGACTCCCGGGCTACCTGTAGCGGATCAGGGTTGCCCAGACAGATTCTTCTTCTTCTTCTGCGTTCGTTCTCAAACTCACAGATTAGCAGGATGTAGTGCGGAGAACGGAATGTGTTGTGTCATGGTTTACAGCATTGCTGCGATATCTGCGCCTTTCGGCCTGACGCATCCGACTTCGGCATTACTTTGGGTCACTGATCCTATATGGGATGGGATAGCCAGCTCCATCTCATAACCTCCTTAGTCGCCTATTACGACATGCATAATAGGTAAACAGTGTTGCTATTCTTTGCTCCTCTTTCGGGCCCCGGCAACACACGTGCGGCCCAGACAGACGAATATCCATGTGAAATATACATACAGATCCTTAGCATACTCAATTAGTATAACTAAAAGGAATAATATAAGGCAGCAGGGGTAAGAGTCGCCCAAGACGACGGTGGATAAGAGACATCTCAGATTGCTTAAACATGTCTCTGGCTTCGACAGGCCAACTCGATCAGAATTTAGATGAATTCAAAAGATCCTTATAAGGAGACTACGTGTGGGAAAGAATGTAACACATGATGTATGTTTACATATTTTGCTTTGAATAGTGAAACGATGAAAGCTAGTATGGTTTGGAAACATATGCCGACATGATTTCATGTCAAAAACAATACTACAGAGTACCGTCGAATGTGGAAGAAGCAGAAGAGGACAAAAATATAGGCAGACAACATTAAAGAGTGGACATGACAAGACCTTTCCTCACTCATCCGCATCGTTGATGATAGAAATTGCCAGAGGACTCTGTGTGCGGAAGCATCTCATGTGGTACCCCTACGCCGGAGGACTCTGTGTACTGAAGCATTCAATGTGGTACACCTACGCCGGAGGACTCTGTGTAGTGAAGCATTCAATGTTTGTTTTTGTTGTTTGTTAAATGGGGGATTAAGCCTCTTAGCTGAGACACGATCCTTTCAACCTAATACAGAAGTCTATTTTGGTTATATCAGACCGTATTAGCTTTTATCTAAATGTAACCTAATGGTCTGGGTTAAATGTGGTAACCCTACCACCCTGAATGGTTACTGGTTTATGGATAGCATGACATATGTATATATACACAAGTCTACCATGCCCATCTTGTTATAGCTCCCTTCCGGTCAGTTATATATGACGTTTTAGACGTCAACGACTCGTAGTCAAGAACGTAACTCTAACGAAAATTTCCTAACGCGAATGATCACATGATCATAATCATCATCATGTGATAGACGAACAACAAGGCCTATATGATATATATATATATATATATATATACATACATGCATTCTATTTTAATTTATCTTCATTTGTCTTAATATAAGGTGGCTACGTGTTATTATTACTAATCTGTGCCTATGTGTGTCTGCTACTCGTGTCCTGTGAAGTATTAATGTATTCTAAACATATTGTAAACTGATGTATGGGGATATCGTAGCAACAATATACAAGTCTTGTTTAAAAGGAAGTTTACTGCCTAAGACGGATGTGTCGAGCCAATCAGCAAATAAAACGGCGACCCAACACATTTCAATTCTCTGGACTACATCCTGCTGGGAATCTATTAGGATTATGGTTCTGCTACAAGGGAGATCTAGCGGGAGTTTGAGAATGAATGCTGAAGAAGAAGAACTCTGAAGAAGACGAACGCTGAAGAAGAAGGAATAGTTTATACCTTGGTCAAAAATTCAGTTACCAGCAGTTCTAAAACTATAATTTTTGCACAACCTATTAAGAGGACTGGACGCACGTTCCTTCCATATTTATAATTAATGTAGGGAGCAATGTTGTAAGTAATGTTGTAAGTGATGTTGGATTTAATGTTGGAAGTAATTTATGAAGTTTGTTTGTTTGTTTTTCGTTCGCTCCATTGTAACCATCACGGATATCCGTGCGATTTCCGCCGGGAGCGTGATTACGTTGTGCCACCGTTATGCGCCTTGTAGGCCTAGCACATCCGATTTCGGCATGCCTTGACAATTCGGGTGGGCTACCCTTAGCCTGTGACAGCCTCTATATCTGTATCTGTCTCCAGACACGCGTAGTGGAGACTCTTCGCCCAGACGATGTTTTGCTCTCGTCTAACTCGAACGAGGTGTTCCACTGTCTATGAACTTGCCTCGTGTAATTGGACGTGCTGTGCCTGTGCCCATTGGGTACCGAACCGTTTCTCATCCGTGAGCCTGGTTCCTTAGGGGAAGAACTCATCAGAGGAGTTGGACACTAGCTCTTTCGCCCTCTTAGCCGAGGTGTCATTCACCGACATCGTGTACCCCTTGTCCAAGTTCGAGTCTCACACCACGCGTTTGGGAGCAAGGCGTTCTCGAGCTGAGCGTCCTTGTCCCAATAGCGCCTGAGCCCATCAGGTACTGAACCCTTTCTCTCTTCAAGTGTATTTCCGGTGTAGGAAAACCTGACAGTAGAGTTGGGCCAGGGCTAAATCGTTGTCCCTTTTGTGCCTGAGCGAATCGAGTACGGAACCCTTTCTCTCTGCAAGTGTACTTCCGGTATAGGAAACCTTGACAGTAGAGTTGGGCCACGACTACCATCGTTGTCCCTTTCTTGCCTACACCCATCGGGTACAGAACCCTTTCTCTTTGCAAGCATATTTCCGGTTTAGGAAGGCTCGACATTAGAGTTGGGTTAGGTCTTTTGCTTTACCAAACGCCGATGGAAGGGTCTGGGTCTCTGCCTGTTAGGAACTCTGGTAACTAGAAGCCCGTCTCGAGCTGACGGAGTTTGTAGTTCTTTTTCCTAGGGACTTTTCACTTTCTATTTGCAGTTCGCGCTGCCCTCTAGCGCTGTTCTGCCCTTTCATTGTTTCATTGTACTCTGTATGAAACATATGTGTCTCTCGCCATGCATTTACCTTTACGTGCATTTTACATTGGCCGCCCCTCCAATGTTCGGACTGGACTGACAAGCTTCACTGTATGTCGACAGTGTCGCTATATGTGGTGCAGCTGGTGGTGTCGGAGATATTGTCTGTCTCTTGTGCAGTCAAATCTCTTTCCATCTGCTACCTCCACATTCTCGGACACGATCCCCAAATGATTTGGCCAGAATCAGCACGAGCTGCTGTATTTCTGTTTCCAGGGTGCACCGCGTGGAGGTACATTTGGGATCTTGGTTATCTGCTAACCCTGGGTCCGCCTAGAGCAATGCGTTCCCTTTGCACCCCATTTATGAAGTAATTTTGGATTCAATGTTACCAATAATGGTGGAAACAATGGTATAGGTATTTTTGGAAGTGATGTCGAAGTAATGTTAGAAGTATTTTGGAAATAAATTTGGAATAATTTTTGTAAGTAACGTTGGAAGTAATGCAGGAAGTAATGTTGGAAGTAATGACAAAGGTAATGTTGGAAGTAATTTTGAAAACTAATGTTCGAAGTAACTTTGATAATAATTCTGGAAGTAATGTAGAAGTAATGTTGGAAGTAATGCTGGAAGTAATGTTGGAAGTAATGTCAAAAGTAATATTAGAAGTAATTTTGAATATAATGTTGGAAGTAATTTTGGAAGAAATTTTCCTAATAATGTTGGAAGTATTGTTGGAAGTCATTTTGGGAATAATGTTGGACGTAAAGTTGGAAGTAATTTTGGGAATAATGTTGGAAGTAATGTTGGAAGTAATTTTGGTAATAATATTGGAACTAAAGTTGACAATAAGTTTAAGATTCGTTTTCTTTTTAGTGCCGTCGTTTTGTGACGGAAACTTTTATTGTGCAACTTGAATTATGCAAACAGTGAAATAATGTCAGTATTAACAAATAACAGTGAAACAATATCAGTATTAACAAATAACAGTGAAAGAATGTCAGTATTAACAAATAACAGTGAAACAATATCAGTATTAACAAATAACAGTGAAAGAATGGCAGTATTAATACATAACAGTGAAACAATGGCAGTATTAACAAATAACAGTGAAACAATATCAGTATTAACAAATAACAGTAAAGAATGCCAGTATTAATAAATAACAGTGAAACAATATCAGTATTAACAAATAACAGTGAAAGAATGTCAGTATTAACAAATAACAGTGAAACAATGTCAGTATTAACAAATAACAGTGAAAGAATTTCAGTATTAACAAATAACATTTGAAGTAAGTTCTTTGTCGCTGTTAGCATATTCTTCGTATTCTTCTTCTTGGCTCCCCTCTCGAACCCCGGCAACACACGGGTGCTGTGACATATGAAGAAATGTATTCTGTGAATTTTCCTGGAAATATTGATATATATTTAATATTTGGAAATATATTTAAATAATCCTAACTCCACCGTATGTTGCGGGCCCGAAAGTGGAGCAAAGAATAGTCAGACTGTTAATTGCCATAGACATTGTAAGACACGATTAAGGATGTTACGTGAGGAGATTTGGCAACCCCATAGTATAGAATGTATGGTAACCCAGATGTCATGCAGAAGTCGGCTGTGTTAGGTCGAAAGACGCTGATATCGCAGCCAAACTGTGAACCATGATGCAACACATTCCTTTCTCCGGAAAACAGCCTGCTAACAATCAGAATTTTGAGAACGAGCGCAGGAGAAGAGATTATATCATATCATAGAATGCAGAAAAATAAATGTTCAATGAATATTTTCGGTTCAAAACTCATGAAAATAGAATGTAATTCCCCTGAAATCTGTGACGGTAATATTTTCAGGCTTTAGTCGTAAGTGACAAGTGAGATGTTGTTTCAGGGAGTACTCTGAAAGCCTGGGCAAACATACTCGGCGACCTGATGCTGTGAGAAAATAACGGGGGATTAACTGCTGTCACTGCATCCTTAACATATGTCATTCTCGTCTTAACTGGCAGAGTAAACCAACTGATCTTAGATGATGGAGGTTTAAGCATTACTGATGGGTCATTCAAACAAACCACACATATTCAAAAGAAACGATGGAATATAAAAAGGTTATTGGCATGTCCCAACTTTCTTTGAGCACTCACACATTCCAAATTTCTGGAACATTTTCTACCGTCTTTCCCCTCGGGATATCTTATGTACCTGTTATGTACCCCACAGCTACATCAGCACAAACGCGCGAGATCCCATCCAGGCTTGTGACCTATCATCACACGATATCTTTACGTCATCACTTTGCGGGTATCCGTCAGCAGCCGTCAAAGCGAGTGTTGAAACATCAAGTCACTTGGTGCGCGTGCTTTTTTCATCGCAAGCAGATGGATTTCTTTTCCTGTTTTTCTGTTTCAACTTTTTATGTGGATGAGAAACATTTCTTTTGGCTGTTTCAGAGTTGCCTTTCCGCAGAGATCGGATCGTGTTGAAAGGGATTGTTGATGTATGTTTAATTTACAACGTCAAATCATCCGTCATCACGTGTTGCAAACATCTTGAGAACTGTCGACATTTGGCATCAGGATGTGGCCAAGTACTCTTTTTACGTTGATGTTTATTGCTTAAGGATCCCTTTCATGTAGGTTTCCAACATAAAACACCATTACAGAGGTCGTGTAACGCCTGCAAATATCTGCTGAGGTGTGCATTATTGTCAGGAAACTTTTTTGGGGGGACTTACTAGGAAGAAACACGTAGCACGACAGCTGGTTATATTATGTCCCATCCCATCAGCCTGATTGTATCTCTACTGAACTTTCTTTAATCCTGTGGGTGGTCGGTACAAATGCGAGAGGTGCAGGACCGTATATATAATCGTCTCAAGGGGTGAGGGTTTACTTAAATACAAAAAAATTTTTAAAAATAACAAAACAAACAGAATATTCGTACCTTTTCGCCTGTTAAAGTCTATGCTTGGAAAAAAAACCCGAATATGCGTGCGTTTTCGTCTGATAGATTGTATTTTTGTTTGTTAGATTGTATTTTTGTTTGTTAGATTGTATTTTTGTCTGTAAGTTGTATTTTTGTTTATTAGATTGTATTTTTGTGTTAGGTTAATATTTTTGTCTGTTATGTTGTATTTTTGTCTGTAAGTTGTATTTTTGTTTGTTAGATTGTATTTTTGTCTGTAAGTTGTATTTTTGTTTGTTAGATTGTATTTTTGTTTGTTAGATTGTATTTTTGTTTGTTAGATTGTATTTTTGTCTGTAAGTTGTATTTTTGTTTGTTAGATTGTATTTTTGTCTGTAAGTTGTATTTTTGTTTGTTAGATTGTATTTTTGTGTTAGGTTAATATTTTTGTCTGTTATGTTGTATTTTTGTCTGTTAGATTGTATTTTTGTCTGTTAGGTTGTATTTTTGTCTGTTAGGTTATATTTTTGTCTTAGGTTGTATTTTTGTCTGTTAAATTGTATTTTTGTCTGTTATGTCTTTTTCTTAACTCATTATCTCCTGTAAGAGGTTTCCAGTCATACCGTAATACATTTGATCGCCACTATCCAAATGAAGTATTCCACCCATGTGTGGTAAGTATTCCGCCAAGGTGTTGTAGGTATTCCACCCATGTGTTGTAAGTATTACGCAAAGTTGTTGTATGTATTCCGCCCATGTGGTGTAAGTATTCCGCCCATGTATTGTAAGTGTTCCTCCAAGGTGTTGTAAGTATTCCGCCCATGTGTGGTAAGTATTCCACCAAGGTGTTGTAAGTATTCCACCCATGTGTGGTAAGTATTCCGCCAAGGTGTTGTAAGTATTCCGCCAAGGTGTTGTATGTATTCCACCCATGTGTTGTAAGTATTCCGCCAATGTGTTGTAAGTATTACGCCAAGTTGTTGGATGTATTCCGCCCATGTGTTGTAAGTATTCCACCCATGTGTTGTAAGTATTATGGCCATGTGTTGTAAGTATTACGCCTATGTTTTGCCAGAAAGAGAAAACAAAAAACAGCAACACTGTTTACCTTTTATGTCACTTTGACCTATAAGATGGGATAGTAAATGTCATTTACAAACCTTCTCTATCACCTCTTACGACATATATGACAGATCACAATGTTGCTATTCTTTGCTCCCCTTTTGAGACCGGCGAGCTGTGGGCGAAACTTTGATTAATATCTACAGTTTAGTTGTTAAGGGGATGGATTCGTATATTTGTAGTAGCGTTTATGTGATAAAGAAGGTGATGATGATGGCGGTGTTCATGATGGAGATGCTCATGTTGATGATGATGTTGATGGTGATGATGGTGATGGTGTGATGATGTTGATGATGATGGTGATGATGTTGTTGATAATGGTGATGGTGGTGCTTTTGATGTTGTTGTTGCTGATGATTGTGGTGGTGTTGATGATGATGACGGCTGTTACTAGTGATGATAGGATGGTGGTGGTTGTGATGATGACGATAATGATGATGATGTTAATGATGATGATGTTAATGATGATGATGTTAGTGATGATGATGATGATGATGTTAGTGATGATGATGATGTTAATGATGATGATGTTAATGATGATAGTGATGATGATGTTAGTGATGATGATGATGATGATGTTAGTGATGATGAGGATGATGATTATGTTAATGATGATGATGTTAACGATGATGATGATGATGATGATATTAGTGATGATGATGTTAGTGATGATGATGTTAGTGATGATGATGTTAGTGATGATGATGTTAGTGATGATGATGTTAGTGATGATGATGTTAGTGATGATGATGATGTTAGTGATGATGATGTTAGTGATGATGAGGATGTTAGTGATGATGATGTTGTTAGTGATGATGATGTTAGTGATGATGATGTTAGTGATGATGAGGATGTTAGTGATGATGATGTTAGTGATGATGATGTTAGTGATGATGATGTTAGTGATGATGATTTTAGTGATGATGAGGATGATGATGATGATGTTAGTGATGATGATGTTAGTGATGATGATGATGTTAGTGATGATGATGTTAGTGATGATGAGGATGTTAGTGATGATGATGTTAGTGATGATGAGGATGTTAGTGATGATGATATTAGTGATGATGATGTTAGTGATGATGATGTTAGTGATGATGATGTTAGTGATGATGATGTTGTTAGTGATGATGATATTAGTGATGATGATGTTAGTGATGATGATGTTAGTGATGATGATGTTAGTGATGATGATGATGTTAGTGATGATGATGTTAGTGATGATGATGTTAGTGATGATGAGGATGTTAGTGATGATGATGTTAGTGATGATGAGGATGTTAGTGATGATGATATTAGTGATGATGATGTTAGTGATGATGATGTTAGTGATGATGATGTTAGTGATGATGATGTTGTTAGTGATGATGATATTAGTGATGATGATGTTAGTGATGATGATGTTAGTGATGATGATGTTAGTGATGATGATGATGTTAGTGATGATGATGTTAGTGATGATGAGGATGTTAGTGATGATGATGTTGTTAGTGATGATGATGTTAGTGATGATGATGTTAGTGATGATGAGGATGTTAGTGATGATGATGTTAGTGATGATGATGTTAGTGATGATGATGTTAGTGATGATGATTTTAGTGATGATGAGGATGATGATGATGATGTTAGTGATGATGATGTTAGTGATGATGATGATGTTAGTGATGATGATGTTAGTGATGATGATGTTAGTGATGATGAGGATGTTAGTGATGATGATGTTAGTGATGATGATGTTAGTGATGATGATGTTAGTGATGATGATGTTAGTGATGATGATGTTAGTGATGATGATGTTAGTGATGATGAGGATGAGGATGAGGTTGATGATGCTGTTAATGATGATGATGTTAACGATGATGATGAGGATGATGATGTTAATGATGATGATGTTAGTGATGATGATGTTAGTGATGATGAGGATGATGATGATGATGACGATGTTAGTAATGATGATGATGTTAGTGATGATGAGGATGATGATGATGATGATGATGTTAACGATGATGATGATGCTGTTAGCGATGATGAGTATCTGCTTCTTCCTCGTAGTTCTCAATCTCCTGCTGATAATCATGATTAGCAGACGTGCAAATGTCCTGTTTATACAGTTGATTTTTCAGACATATCTAGGGCTTGAAGCTAGGTAATTACATGCTACATAAGTAACTTGTAACACTATCCCCATGATCCCCCTAATTAACATGAATTTGAGAACACGACACCGAAGAAAGACTGACAGTTGAACGTGATTCGTGCTATAATCCAAACTGACATAACATCAGGGCTCTTGCTATAGTACGAACTGACATAACATCAGGGCTCTTGCTATAATCTGAGCTGACATAACATCAGGGCTCTTGCTATAATCCGAGCGGACATAACATCAGGGCTCTTGCTATAATCGGAGCTGACATAACATCAGGGCTCTTGCTATAATCCGAACTGACATAACATCAGGGCTCTTGCTATAGTACGAACTGACATAACATCAGGGCTCTTGCTATAATCTGAGCTGACATAACATCAGGGCTCTTGCTATAATCCGAGCGGACATAACATCAGGGCTCTTGCTATAATCGGAGCTGACATAACATCAGGGCTCTTGCTATAATCCGAACTGACATAACATCAGGGCTCTTGATATAATCCGAACTGACATAACATCAGGGCTCTTGCTTTATTCCGAGCTGACATAACATCCGGGCTCTTGATATAATCCGAACTGACATAACATCAGGGCTCTTGCTTTATTCCGAACTGACATAATATCAGAGCTCTTGCTATAATCCGAACTGACATAACATCAGGGCTCTTGCTTTATTCCGAACTGACTGATTACGATAAGAATTCTTACTGTAATCCGAACTGACAGAAAGATTGTAATTATTGTTGCTGTTAGACCTGGCAGACCGCGATTATGCGAATGAACATATGTCCTAACCAGCCATAAAAGACATGAAGCTTGAATAGTTCGTTGGGTAGCGGCGCAGTGACTCAGAGATACACCAAACGTCAAAAGAATGTTTAGAAGATCTCCGTCCTACCTGCCTAATTTATCTTTTCGTACATAAACTTGAGAATTCAACACAAAATTATCACGTGTACTTATCGCCTAGATTCAACATCGCTAAATCTCTGTCAGTGTAAAGTTTCTTACCTGTAAATGTTTCAGAGTATACCTGTCTACATTTCTTTTGGTTGTTCATCTCAAGGTGTGCGTGTTGTACATGTCTTAGATCTTAATTTCTCCTCTCTCCCCCCTCCCCTATTTTGCGCTGAAGGAAGGCGTTTAGTACAGCGTGTTGCTGTGCTAAGTTGTTTAGTACAGCGTGTTTCTGTACTAAGTTGTTTGGTACAGTGTGTTGCTGTGCTAAGTTGTTTAGTACAGCGTGTTTCTGTACTAAGTTGTTTGGTACAGTGTGTTGCTGTACAAAGTTGTTTGGTACAGTGTGTTGCTGTACCAAGTCGTTTAGTACAGTGTGTTGCTGTACCAAGTCGTTTAGTACAGTGTGTTGCTGTGCTAAGTCGTCCATTTCTTACCAGGGCCCGAAAGGGGAGCAATGATGAGTCACACTAGTACCTGTCATACAAGGAGGCGAAAATGATGTGTCAGGGTTGACTGTCCCGTCCAAAATGGGATTCAGAAACTAAGTTTAAGATGGATGTAACCGGTAGAAAGGCGCAGATATCGTGGCTAAACCATGACAAAATGTATTCTGTTCTCCGACTACATCTTGCAGTTGTGCATAAGTTTGAGAACAATAGCCAAAGAAGATTCTAAGTAATAGGCTTCCGGTCAAAACATCGTGTGCCTCTGTGAGCTGAAGACTTCTGAGTATGAAACAGGGCCGCAGATATGATTACAGTAAGGAGGAGGTGGAATGGCTGCAGATATTATTACAGTAACAAGGGGGTGGAAGGGCCGCAGATATGATTACATTAAGAAAGGGGGTGGAAGGGTCGCAGATATTAGGATTACATTAACAAGGGGGTGGAAGGGTCGAAGATATGATTACAGTAAAGAGGGGGTGGAAGGTCGTAGATATGATTACAGTAAAGAGGGGGTGGAAGGTCGTAGATATGATTACAGTAAAGAGGGGGTGGAAGGGCCGCAGATAATATGATTACATTAACATAGGGGTGGAAGGGCCGAGATATTAGGATTACATTAACAAGGGCGTGGAAGGGCCGCAGATATGATTACAGTAAAGAGGGGGTGGAAGGGCCGCAGATATGATTACAGTGAGGATGGGGTGGAAGGGCCGGAGATATTATGATTACATTAACAAGGGGGTGGAAGGGCCGCAGATATGATTACAGTAAGGAGGGGGTGGAAGGGTCACACATATTAGGATTACATTAACAAGGGAGTGGAAGGGCGCAGATATGATTACAGTAAGGGGGGGGTGTTACGCTATTCCCCAGAGTACTCCCTTTTCAGACACTGGCATCCCGCGGGAAGAAATATATATATAATTCTACTCATTTCTCATTTAGTTCGTTGTCGTCACATGAATTCACACACACACACCACCACCACACACACACACACACACACATATATATATATACTTGTGGATGTGTACCGCAGTACACATGGTATTTCACAGGTCGCCAATATTCGGCACTGAATAGCTGATTTACTGTTCCATGAAGTGCATAGTGGTTACGAATATATCAACATTTTTTGGGGAGTGTGTCTTTGATTCATTTCTCCCCTGTTTACTCCCATTTCTATCAGTATCTGAATATGTGTATTGTTTCTTTCAGAATGGTCTTCATCATTTCGTAGTGTAGGCCCTAGTCCTTGACTGCTCAGATTGACTCAGCTCTATCTCATAAAGTTACCATCCACTATATTTGTAATAATAATAATTGGTAGCATATCCTTTACATGACTTAGCTATCAACCCAACATTTGTTGGCTGTGGTGAATTTCTAGGCAATATAAATACGTTCAGTAGTTTGCCATTGCTTTCTGAATGGTCTGGATGCACAATTGCCTGACGCGCTCTTTACCACTTCTCCACAGAGCCGGACAATAATAATAATAAGACCCTAGGGACCAAACCCGAAATAAAGGAATGACGAAAACGGATGTGCGGGACCTCGGACGTCCAGGCTACAGAGTGGTCAACCGGGGTGCAAATAACACAGTTTTACTGTGGAACCTGCAGCACAACGTACTTCACGCTCCCCGGCGGAAATCACATGATATATTGTTTGTGGTTATATGGGAGCGAACGCAGAAGAAGAAGAATAAGATCCATAATCCGTCAGGGTCTTATGGGTACCACACTGGGTGCATCAACACAAAATTCCCTCCAAGCAGTTCTGCCATCAGTCATTAGGAGAAGTGTAGAAAAATTACGTTCAGACCATTCCTTGATGTTATGAACCCAGGATTATCATTTACCTCGTCTCCCCCTTCCACTCTCGACTATTACTTACCTGCCGTCGGGGTGGAAGGGTCGCAGATATTAGGATTACATTAACAAGGGGGTGGAAGGGTCGAAGATATGATTACAGTAAAGAGGCCTCTTATCGTCGCCTCTTACTTCCAATTGGACGTGGACACACGTCCGTTGATAATGGGAGAGATCAAACTCTCCCACCTACCCACCCACCCCCACCCTTTTTTTAGCAAGTCGTAACATGACTTTTAGTACTAGAAACGTAGCCAAAAGACGGGCCACAATAAAAAGACGGGCCACAATCAAAATCGGACCAAGGCCAAAAAGAGGATCTTACACACGAAATGACATTTTATTATGTTAACCTCCCCTCCCTACTCCACACCCTTCCCAACCGTATAGAGATTCACTCTACGACTCTGCATGGACAGTATATCCATTTGAATATTTGTGCGCTGTTTAGATAAGTGGACCACGCCTACCTCATCATGCACTTTTCTATCATGAAGTACGAATCGGTTGTGTCCACAGCAAAGTGAGAGTCGCTATTACTGCCTATTTCCTTTCTTCTCATGCTCAATATTGCTTGATTTTTCCACCAGTTTCTTACCATTTTGCGGACTCCTTCTTCATGGTTCCTTTTCAACTCCCGCTAGTTCTCTCCGTAGCACGACAATGGTATACTAGATTTCCAGCAAGATCTAGTCAAGATAATGGAAATGCGCTGTGTCGCCGTTTGATTTGTAACATTGCCTGGACACGCCCGTCTTCAGCAGGTAGACGACACAATCCTGTCGGTACCATTTTTCTTGTTTCATTTATTACTGAACCGTCTATGTAAATAATGATATCTTGTGTCTGCGAGTACTGTTGGATAAGTTCGTGTATCATTCCAAGTCTTTGTTGTAACCCAATCGAAACACTGTTCCTAACTGTATCACACGTGTTAAGGTCTTCCCCTCTATGTTTACTACCATCCGCCGTACACAATATGGTATTACACCGTACAAGAAAGTTACGGAAATCGCGTTCGACCATGTGTTCAGTTTATTTATTTTTCAGTCCACCAGTACCCAATTCTTCTTCTGTCTTAATTTGCTCTCAAATTCCTGTTAGCAGATGTTGTCTAGATAGCGGAATACCTTGTGTCATGTTTTACATCTTGGCTGGGATATCTGCGCCTTATACAACAACACAACATTATTTTACTTAGCTTCTCGACCGCTTTGACCCTCTTTAAGATGAGCAGCCACCACCATTTTCTTAATTACCTGTTATGACAAACTAAGCAGGTAAAGTATCTCTATTTATCGCTTCGCTTTCGAACTCTACAACCATAATGCTAAATGACAATCTACATGGGAGAAAATCATGTATGTAGCATTTCTATAAGAAGGCATAAACATATAAACTAGACTTCGCGCAAGATGTGTTGGACACACGTGTTGTACATGAGGAGTGTGTAAATAGGGAGAATCTTGTGCTACGTGGAGGGTAGTAGAGTGAGAAATGTGAGACAGTGTAGCCTGTGCCGCTGAATCTTAGCTATATAAAAAAAAATATCTTTGACTCCGGTACTATATAAACTGAAAACATTTCAGTTGTAACAATCCTGTGGATTGATTTTGACACCTACAACCGGTAGACCACTAACTAGTCACGATATTGAATCGTAGCATTGCCAGGAACGAAACGGGAGTAAAGAATATTAACACTGTAGCACCTGTGTTGCCGGGGCCCAAGAGAAGAATAAATAATAGGTCGTAGGTCGTAACTAAGTAGGGCTTTTTGGGGTGAGGTGGAGTTGGCCTGCTCTATCCAACAGAGGATTAAAGTGGCCGAGAATCCATTTACAGTTGGATGTGTGAGTGTGCAGATGTCACAGCCAAGCTGTAAAGTAAATTCAAGTAGGAAGCATGAGGATAAATGCAAATACTTCTTACAGCTGACGGGAATTGAACCAGGTCCGTTCTAGCAGCACCGAATCGTTTTGCAACACAAGTAAATAAGTTTTCCGTACTTGACCAGTACTTAAGCTGTAAAGTATGGCCCAGCGCATTCTGTTTTCCTGACAACATCCTCATAGTCTGCAGAAGTTTGAAAAAAATGCAGAAGTAACACGGTGAGGCATGTATGTAACAAAAAACGACTAAAGATGATTTGGAACTGACCATCCCATACGGGGGAAATTCTAAGTGATAAGAAATACTGTACTGACGTGGAATCTGTCGGAACGAACGACGCCAATATCGCAGCAATTATATCCTGGTATAGAAAGTGAAACAAACGAACGAAGAAGAATAATCACGCGCAGATACTCCTAAATAACTCACTCTCTATTGGTTTGAACAGATAAATACACCTCCCATAACCTCCTTAGTAGCCTCTTACAACATGCATGGAAGGTAAACAGTGTTGCTATTCATTGCTTCTCTCTTTGGCCCCTCATAATATAAGGGGGTTTACCATATCAAGACCAACAACCGCAACTAACAGAAGCTGACGCTAAAATTACAAAGCCTGTGTTCAAATCTGATTATTCTAGGAATGTCATTGATCTAACAGTGCTAGGATTCTCTCCCTTCATTCCCAGAAATTCTGGGAAAGTCATTCTCTAGACGATATCCTGCGTGCTGATCCAAAACAGTGCAAGTTATTTTGGGTGACACGATTTATCATTGGTCAATTTGCATATATGTTGTGTCTCCAGCCAATGGAAAAAGTGAAAAAATCGTTCTAATCATGATAAGTGAAGTTATTTGGGTTCAGAGCACAGATTGCAATCTGGAGAAGGTTATGCCTGGGTTCAATCTTAATACGCAAAACGTTTCTGGAGTTCGTTTTTCGTAAGACAAATTCTCTCCCTTTCCTATCCTGCCCGGGGTAAATTGTCAGTTGAACCCAGTTCCCGCTGTTTATCTCTTTTGTGTGGAGTCGTTCGCATAATCAGATGCCACATTTATCTTTTGGCAGGAGACATTATCTATCCAGTTCTGGGTAAATACCCTTAAAATTGTGACAAACGATTGAGGATTACAGAGATTGTGTGTAATGAAACCACCTGGGCATGTCATTCCAAGACTAGTGTGACCGGCTGGAGCACAGGACTAGTTACTCCATGGGAGTTTATGATGATGTAAGCGTTTGGTGTCTGCAGTTTTGATATCTGCATTTTGGTGTCTGTAGTTTATATCGTCTGTTCAGTTGTTACTGTTTTTAAAATAATTTTTGTTAAACACGGCATATGTGGGATACAGGGAGAAACAGACAGGGAGAAACAGACAGGGAGAAACAGACAGGGAGAAACAGACAGGGGGAAACAGACAGGGGGAAACAGACAGAGAGAAGAGAGATGAATCACTCGCAGTATAAGGTCTGTCAACAGGACCGTAGATATATTCCCTCAGGTATATTGTGTCAGGCCGAAAGGCGCAGAAATCGCAGCAATGATGTAAACCGTGACACAACGCATTCCGTTCTCCAGACTACATGCTGTTGATCTGCAGGAGTTTGAGAATGAACGCAGAAGAAGAAAAAGAAGAAAAGTGTAATGACCATTCCGTGAAAAATTGCATAGGATGGGTTTTAAAAAAATACTTTTTTTACAAGCCTTTTGGCCAAGTTCCCAGTACTAAATATCATGTTTCCATTTGCTAAGGGAAGGGGGAGAGTTGAACACCCAATGATCCCCACCCTCATCTACGAGACTAAGTGCGGATATAGAGAATATTTTTTTTTTAAATTGGAGACGTTTTTTGGGGTCTTAAATAAAAGAAAGCAACGCATCGTAAGACGGGAAAACAGATAAAGTAGTGAGTGTATTGGAGACGTTTTTGGGGGGTTTTAAATAAAAGAAAGCAACGCATCGTAAGATGGGAAAACAGATAAAGTAGTGAGTGTTGCAGTAATTAACACAAGAACACTAGCAACATTAACAAAAGCTCACTAAACAGAACCACACAGCAGAAACAAACGACGTTTCGACTATGTAGTCTTCGTCAGGATGAAAACTAACAAACACACAAAGAATCATTGTGCAAGAAGGAGTGACGTAGGAGACGAGCAGAAACAGGGAAGAAGAAGGGAATGAAGGACCAAAAAAACAAAACAAAGGAGACAGAAGCATCATCATGAAGTGCAGTCTCCAAAACGAAGATTGGCTGCAACAGACCTCCAAGATCCCATGTCTCTTGTTTTTGGCTGTGCACTCTGCTAAACTGTAGCCTGTCCATTTTGTGATGTGACTCTCCCCTTGCATATCTGCCTACCTCTTTCTCCGACTTCCTTCGACTTTACCCTCCAGTAAGGTCTTCAACAAGGTGTGATGTCTTTTAATGTGTCCAAAATATTTTATTTGCTTGATCTTTATTTCCTTTAATAATTCTTTTCTTCATTTTAAGTGTTGTTAGAACCTCTTTTTGGGTTTTCCTATTATCTCCCTATTCTCTCCCTATTCTTCTATATATCCACATCAAAAGGCACCGATTATGTCTTCAAATTGTTTGTTAATTGTCCATGTTTCTGATCCATACATTAATATAGAATAGATGTAGCATAGTATATTTATAATTTTTAACTTGTTTAGATGTTTCTATTTTCCTATGTCATTAAAAGTACTTTTAGACATTCCTATTCTCCTTTTAACTTCTGTTTCACATCTGCCATCATTTGTGACTATGTGATTATGGCTAAAATTCCTAGTACCTGGTACTAACATTCGTAGTGCTAAAATTCATTGTACTGAAAGCCATGTTCGGATTTCCCAAAAGGGGGGGGGGAGCTGAGTCATAAAACACCCAGATTTATGTAAATTTAGTCATAATAACTTCAGTACCCAGTGCGGGTACTCAAGGTCAAAACCCCTAAATATATTTTTAAAAATCCCAGCTGTGACATCCCTGCCCAGCTGTGACATCCCTACCCAGCTGTGACATCCCTGCCCAGCTGTGACATCCCTACCCAGCTGTGGCATCCCTACCCTGAATGTATGCTTAAGGTCAAGGCGCTAACAAACTCAGAGAGATTAGTGCACAATTCCATAGTCCGATTGGACTGAGACCGTCAACAATATTTCCTTCTTCTTCTGCATTCGTTTCCGGACCGTGGGTATGAACGTTCTCCTCAAGGGTGGGAGGAGAGAGTTCTACCTAAAACAAAAGTCATTCATGCGATTTCGTGTATCAAATACACTTATACGGAAAAAAATGTGATGACCATTTCGTGAATAAACAAATCGCCTGGGTTGAGGGTTGCGACATCAACACGTCTTGTGGCTCTCTATGACCTGTGGACGGGACAGCTAACTTCACCGATTCTGCCTGCCATTATAAAGTGGTCACTGTAAGTATGAATAGAAAATTGCAAACACGACTATAAAACATATGAGGATATTTTGACAATAAGAACCCACTGGTCTATATAATCTATACTTATTATATAATCTATACTTATTATATAAACTATACTTATTATATAATCTATACTTATTATATAATCTATACTTATTATATAATCTATACTTATTATATAATCTATACTTATTATATAATCTATGCTTATTATATAATCTATACTTATTATATAATCTATACTTATTATATAATCTATACTTATTATATAATCTATACTTATTATATAATCTATACTTATTAAATAATCTATACTTATTATATAATCTATACTTATTATATAATCTATACTTATTATATAATATATACTTATTATATAATCTATACTTATTATATAATTTATACTTATTATATAATTTATACTTATTATATAATATATACTTAGTATATAATCTATACTTATTATATAATCTATACTTATTATATAATATATACTTATTATATAATCTATACTTATTATATAATCTATACTTATTATATAATCTATACTTATTATATAATCTATACTTATTATATAATTTATACTTATTATATAATCTATACTTATTATATAATCTATACGTATTATATAATCTATACTTATTATATAATATATACTTATTAATAATATATACTTATTATATAATATATATTTATGTGTTTAGGAATCTTGTAGTTTTGATGTATTTCCGCCAAGACGAAGTTACCAGATTCTCCAGGCCAGAGCGACTGTACGGATATTTTTGTCTCAGTTCAGTCCATTGTGGCGATGTTTTGTTTCGCAGTTTTCTTGAGTCTTGGAGTGTGTGTTCAGGGGTCTGTATGCCTGTTCCGAATGGACATTCATTTGTGTGGGCCACCTTGATCTGGTAAAGGTGCATCTGTAGCCTGCAGTGGCCAGTTCTAAGTAGAGTGATGATAGTCTGCTGTGGTCTATGAAGGTGGTATATGGGGTGTGGTTTCGAGTCAAGATCTATATCTTTCTAGCACTTTGATGTATAATGGTTGCGGATTAGTGTTTAGACTTCACTGTATAGAGGATAGCTGAAATGTTGCATTTTTACCTCCTGCTTTTGCCAGGGCATCTGTCTATCTATTCGATAAACCCTTTGTTGCCTTTCGGCGTCAGGGGTGTAAGAGTTTTCTGGAGACGACACTCTTGTGTGCTGAGTATATTGTGGATTTTGTCGCATCTTTTATTTCAGTGGTCCTTCGTTTTCGTGGTTGGCCTCTAGGTCTGCCGTCACTATATCTGTGTAGCATAGCTTGCTGTGGTATGATGTCTGATGGTAGTCTGCTGATGTGTGTAAACTGTTTGCTCTGTCGTCTCTTAATATATCATCACAGGACACCATCTCTCTCATTTTCAGAAATAACACAATGAGCGGGTAGCCATTGAAAGGTGATTTTTGATCTTTCTTTCTTTTTTTTCTGGCCAGTTCTAGTCTAATTTTGAGTATTGTGTTTTCATAATCTATACGAAATTGTTTACAAGCTTATAGATTCTATACTGACAGGTATACTTGCTTATGGAATCTAGATAATCATGGGTTGACGGCTATATTCTATACGAAAGGGTTTGCCGGATTATACAGTGTATACGAAAGGGGTGCGAGTTTATAGAATATACACGGAAGAGTGCCATCTTATGGAATCTATACGAAAGTGGGTGTCGGTTTATCTAGTCTATACGAGGAAGGGAGATGGTACGAAAATGCTTAGGAAACACTGACATAAATCAATAAACCAATATACTGGGAGACCCCAACAATATACATTTACATAAATGCGCACTCCGTGTTTCTAAAAAACAAAAACCGCTGAAACGCACTGAGATATTTTGCGAGGAAGGGGAAAACATCAAGGAACTTCAATGTAAGTGAAGATAAAAGAGCAGATAATGAGGTAACCAAAGTCGTATTCTTATACCCGTGCTTTTCAGTTCTCAACAGCGCAAATGTGGTCTCCCATCAGACCCACAGCTTTCTAATGGCGTCAGCACAGCAGGCTCGCTCAAAATGTTGCCTTCAACGTTGATTGGCTGCGACGTGCAAACTGAACGGCTCAGAGATCAGCGAGTACGGATCCTGTTTTCAACCCGAGAATATGTGAAAATCATAACTGCTGAGCAGATGCGCTGCGTAAAAATCAGCCAATTTACTGCTTCAAAGTGATTGACGACTACGTGTTATGACAATTGAAGGATGCCATCAGTCACTGCGGACGTGCCCTGTCGAGAAAGATTAGCGAACTCAACCGTCGAATCCCTACAAAAGGCATTAGCCGCCGTGTTTTTGCTAAATAATGTGTCAGGAGGAATCATCTGGAGATGACGGTTAAAACGTTCTGCACGCCGTTACCATGGTAATGTATGTTTTAAAATGAGCAAAGAAAATAAAACGAAAAAAAATAGTGGAAAATTGAAGGTAAGAATAGAGATCTTTGTGAGATGAGTTAACCTAGAAAATGAAATGGAAATGTTTGATGGACGCCTGCAAAAGATATGTTATAAATGATGATTCATTAGAAAGAGAGAGTTCTGTCTGTAGATGAACCTAGCAGTAGTCTTACAATTACTTTCCTATCTGTCGATTTTATCGTCATTTGTTAGAGAGAAAAATAGGGGGCTGTCAACAACATACGTCAACAATGTTTAACCCCCATCCACCCTTAGTCAACAACTGTCATGAATTCAAGTACCATCCTCCAATCCCCCCCCCCCCCCCGCCCGATTCATAGTGTTAAAAAATTATGGTTCCCCACCCCCTTCCCTAAAATAATTTTCAGAAAAAAGTACCAGACATATTCTTTTTTTAAATCCAATAATTTAATTCGTGAAAAAACACTATTTATGACATCAACTTTTGTCAAAACTCACCCCCCCCTCCCTCATTATTCCTGTCAAAAACTGTCAATCTTTCTCCCACCAACCTCCAACTAATTACTGACGCAATGTATTTGTAGCCAAGCAGACGTATTAGTTAAGAGAGAAATATAGATCGGGGATAGAGAGAGAGAGAGAGAGAGAGAGAAAGATAGAGAGAGAGAGAAAGATAGAGAGAGAAAGATAGAGAGAGAGAAAGAGAGAGAGAGATAGAGAGATAGAAAGATAGAAAGAGAGAGAGAGAAAGAAAGAGAGAGAAATAGAGAGAGAGAGAAAGAGAGAGAGAAATATATATATAGAGAGAAATATATATAGAGAGAAAGAGAGAGAGAGATAGAGAGAGAGAGAAAGATAGAGAGAGAAATAGAGAGAGAGAGAAAGAGAGAGAGAATGCATATTACACTGTGTGATTCCGGAGGCCAAGTGAGAAGCACAGGACAGCAGTACTGTAACTTGTTACTCATGTCGTAAGAGGCGACTAAGGAGGTATTGGGTGTTGGTTGTTGATCAAGTGTTCCTTGGGTTCATACGTTTTGACCCCAGTGGAATGGCTCTCATATCCCATATAGTCAACATTGCCCAGTTTCAATGATGAATCCAGATGTGTCATGTCAAAAGGCGCAGATATCGCAGTGAAAATGTTAACCATGACACAGCGCATTCCGTTCTCCGGACTACAGGACTACACCCTGTTAATCTGCGGGATTTTGAGAACTCACGCAAATGAAAATATTTCGATATAAGAAAATACGTGGAAGATAACTATTTCTGCTTCCATTTGGAACTTCGGCATCATACAGGTAAAAAAATGGTTACCAGGTTTCTTCGTCTTCTGCGTTCATTCTCAAACTCGCAGCAGATTAGCAGGATGAATCGATTTACTTTACGGTAAAGTTTCTACTGTGATGTGACCATAAACAGTGCCATCCTTTGCTGGTCGTGTGATATGTTAACATTTGTATAAATGTCTGTTTATGCAAACGTCGCTTTGTGTTTTCCTCTGTTCCTCCAGTGATTCGAAAACATCCTTAGAAGGAGGATGGAGGGGGGGGGGGGGAGTGGGGAGTGTGATATCGATAAATTACATCCACAATTAGAGAAAGATATAAAGTTTGACAAAAGTTGACGTAAACAATAATGTTTTTAATACCCCAGTTATATTCTTTGGATTTGAAACATTTGTCTAAAAATCTGAAAAGTCGTAGTTTAGGATTTTTCCTGCTAAACTATATTTTTGTACATTTACATATTGAGGTGAGGGCGGGGGTGGGGAGAGAGAACGGAGTTACACTTGTTGACATTTTTAACAAAATGATGCCCCCATAATTCTTGACAGTTTTTAACAAGGAAAAGGGGGGGGGGGGGGAGGAAGGTCAAACATTCGCAGACAATATGCTGATACAATTTATAAGCCCTTCCCCTTTGTTTTACATTGTCGCGAATCATTTTATGAATGTGACTGAAGAATGTGACTGAAGTATGTGACTGAAGAATGTGACTGAAGAATGTGACTGAAGAATGTGACTGAAGTATGTGACTGAAGAATGTGACTGAAGTATGTGACTGAAGAATGTGACTGAAGAATGTGACTGAAGTATGTGATTGAAGAATGTGACTGAAGAATGTGACTGAAGAATGTGACTGAAGTATGTGACTGAAGAATGTGACTGAAGTATGTGATTGAAGTATGTGACTGAAGAATGTGACTGAAGAATGTGACTGAAGAATGTGACTGAAGAATGTGACTGAAGTATGTGACTGAAGAATGTGACTGAAGTATGTGATTGAAGAATGTGACTGAAGAATGTGACTGAAGAATGTGACTGAAGTATGTGATTGAAGAATGTGACTGAAGTATGTGACTGAAGAATGTGACTGAAGTATGTGACTGAAGTATGTGATTGAAGTATGTGACTGAAGAATGTGACTGAAGTATGTGATTGAAGTATGTGACTGAAGAATGTGACTGAAGAATGTGACTGAAGAATGTGACTGAAGTATGTGATTGAAGAATGTGACTGAAGTATGTGATTGAAGAATGTGACTGAAGTATGTGATTGAAGAATGTGACTGAAGTATGTGACTGAAGAATGTCACTGAAGTATGTGATTGAAGAATGTGACTGAAATATGTGACTGAAGAATGTGACTGAAGAATGTGACTGAAGTATGTGATTGAAGTATGTGACTGAAGTATGTGACTGAAGTATGTGACTGAAGTATGTGATTGAAGTATGTGACTGAAGTATGTGATTGAAGAATGTGACTGAAGAATGTGACTGAAGAATGTGACTGAAGTATGTGACTGAAGTATGTGATTGAAGAATGTGACTGAAGAATGTGACTGAAGAATGTGATTGAAGAATGTGACTGAAGTATGTGACTGAAGTATGTGATTGAAGAATGTGACTGAAGAATGTGACTGAAGAATGTGATTGAAGAATGTGACTGAAGTATGTGATTGAAGAATGTGACTGAAGTATGTGATTGAAGAATGTGACTGAAGTATGTGACTGAAGAATGTGACTGAAGTATGTGATTGAAGAATGTGACTGAAGTATGTGATTGAAGAATGTGACTGAAGAATGTGACTGAAGAATGTGACTGAAGTATGTGATTGAAGAATGTGACTGAAGTATGTGACTGAAGAATGTGACTGAAGTATGTGATTGAAGAATGTGACTGAAGAATGTGACTGAAGAATGTGACTGAAGTATGTGATTGAAGAATGTGACTGAAGAATGTGACTGAAGAATGTGACTGAAGTATGTGACTGAAGTATGTGATTGAAGAATGTGACTGAAGTATGTGATTGAAGAATGTGACTGAAGAATGTGACTGAAGAATGTGACTGAAGTATGTGACTGAAGTATGTGATTGAAGAATGTGACTGAAGAATGTGACTGAAGAATGTGATTGAAGAATGTGACTGAAAAATGTGACTGAAGTATGTGATTGAAGAATGTGACTGAAGTATGTGACTGAAGAATGTGACTGAAGTATGTGACTGAAGTATGTGATTGAATAATGTGACTGAAGTATGTGACTGAAGTATGTGACTGAAGTATGTGACTGAAGTATGTGACTGAAGTATGTGATTGAAGAATGTGACTGAAGTATGTGACTGAAGACTGTGACTGAAGAATGTGACTGAAGTATGTGATTGAAGAATGTGACTGAAGTATGTGATTGAAGAATGTGACTGAAGTATGTGATTGAAGAATGTGACTGAAGTATGTGACTGAAGAATGTGACTGAAGTATGTGATTGAAGAATGTGACTGAAGTATGTGATTGAAGAATGTGACTGAAGAATGTGACTGAAGAATGTGACTGAAGTATGTGATTGAAGAATGTGACTGAAGTATGTGACTGAAGAATGTGACTGAAGTATGTGATTGAAGAATGTGACTGAAGAATGTGACTGAAGAATGTGACTGAAGTATGTGACTGAAGTATGTGACTGAAGTATGTGATTGAAGAATGTGACTGAAGAATGTGACTGAAGAATGTGATTGAAGAATGTGACTGAAGTATGTGACTGAAGTATGTGATTGAAGAATGTGACTGAAGAATGTGACTGAAGAATGTGACTGAAGTATGTGACTGAAGTATGTGATTGAAGAATGTGACTGAAGTATGTGATTGAAGAATGTGACTGAAGTATGTGACTGAAGTATGTGATTGAAGAATGTGACTGAAGTATGTGACTGAAGTATGTGATTGAAGAATGTGACTGAAGTATGTGACTGAAGTATGTGACTGAAGTATGTGATTGAAGAATGTGACTGAAGTATGTGATTGAAGAATGTGACTGAAGAATGTGACTGACGTATGTGACTGAAGAATGTGACTGAAGTATGTGATTGAAGAATGTGACTGAAGAATGTGACTGAAGAATGTGACTGAAGTATGTGATTGAAGAATGTGACTGAAGTATGTGATTGAAGAATGTGACTGAAGTATGTGATTGAAGAATGTGACTGAAGAATGTGACTGAAGAATGTGACTGATGTATGTGATTGAAGAATGTGACTGAAGAATGTGACTGAAGAATGTGACTGAAGTATGTGATTGAAGAATGTGACTGAAGTATGTGATTGAAGAATGTGACTGAAGTATGTGACTGAAGAATGTGACTGAAGTATGTGACAGAGTTATGTGACTGAAGAATGTGACTGAAGAATGTGACTGAAGTATGTGACTGAAGAATGTGACTGAAGAATGTGACTGAAGTATGTGACTGAAGAATGTGACTGACGAATGTGACTGAAGTATGTGACTGAAGTATGTGACAGAGTTATGTGACTGAAGATTGTGACTGAAGAATGTGACTGAAGAATGTGACTGAAGTATGTGACTGAAGTATGTGACAGAGTTATGTGACTGAAGAATGTGACTGAAGAATGTGACTGAAGTATGTGACAGAGTTATGTGACTGAAGAATGTGACTGAGGAATTCGCTTTATCAACTGGAGTTTCCTTGGTAACATAATATAAATCATAATAACTTAAATAGCATAAATCTGTGTAAATGATATGTTGCGGGGACATTTGTATTAGAGCGTGCATTCTGCTGTTTTCTGGTAAGATTTACAATATTTTTCACAGATAGGTCCCGTGTTATTGACTTGACAGTTAAACTTACAAATAAGGGGGGGGGTAGGGCTTACACTGTTTAAAACGTCTAAGAAACCAGAGTTCTTCCTCTCTAAACAGCATGTGGTTGACGCTAAGAAACAAGTCTTCCGACAGTTCATCCGGGTCCTAAATCTAGTCTGCACATTCAATTTCCGGTCTCAAACAGTGATACGCCATGTTGAAACAAGGGAGCTAATTTCCTGACACCCAGGTTTCTTGTTATACAAATGACTAATAGTATTATTCTCACACTGCACTGCAATATATTTCCGCCCTCGACTGTCCTCGACTGTCCTCGACTGTCCTCGACTGTCCTCGACTGTTGGGAAAGATAAGAAGGTGAGAAAGTGCATATATAACCGGTAAATAACGACTGAAGGTGATGATAGTGTAGTGCAATGTTTCTCAACCTATTTTATACTACGCCCCACCAAAGACTTTATAAAAGTCTGATTCCCCCCCCCCCCCCAACCTATATAAATATTTTTATATATTAAAATATTGAATTATTCAAAAAAAGGTTTAAAGGGTTTAAAAGCCGTAGAAGATTGATTTCACTGTACTCGGTTTCCCATATGTACTCCGTCCTTCTCAACGGAGCGGCACGCCGCCTGCCGAGAGTACCACTCATAGCACGTAACTCTGTAGCTTCAAGTGATAATCCACAGGGATCTCCGAAAAAAACCCACCTTATAAACAAAACGACACGAACCCGATTCGAACCCGTGACCTCTTGAACACAAGGCGAACAGCTTAACCACTACGCCAGGGAGATCAACACTATTCAATAAATGAAGCCTAATTGCAAATTGTTCAGGATACATGACTTAGGTTTTAGGAAGAAATCATTAGGAAATAATTAAGAAAAAAAAAACAGTAAGTAAATTTTCAAAAAGATATAACCGACAACTAAAACTCAAGTAAAAAATAATTTGTATGAAAGATTGTTAAAATATTGATTGAGGTCACGGAAATTAATTTTTAGTATGACTTATTTGACTGAACAAATCACAAAAATTACTTCTTCTTCTTCTTGTCCAAAGTTAAATATGTTTACACAGCAATTTCGGTTTTCTTAATGAATGTTGCTGTATTTGAAATCGACTAAGTGTTCCCAAACAGCTTTCTGTGGATAACTATCTCTGTGGGCGAGTGTTCCTCCCTTAGCTAGTTTAGTGTAATGCAGTCCTGTCGGATATGTTCTGTAGTCTATGCTGTCAATCCACATAGACACAGTGGTGATGGAAGCAATCTTAGTCTATTTAAGTGGCTGTTTAGTAACAATAGAGTATTTATTGTTTACTATTATGTAAGATGATGTTATCTCCGCTATTGTTTTTGACGTGTGGAATAAATGTGTGTGTGTCTATAAATATATATATATATATATATATATATGCATAAATGCATAAATGAGAGTGTGAAGTTTATGTTTGCTCTTCTGCAAATTCGATTTTTTTTGCACTTATTTACTTATTCACTGAGACCACAGAAATATACATATGCGACAAATACATACAATTATGCATTAAGGTTCTTCATTAATAATAATTATATTCGCAAACATGATTAATTTAAGTCAAAACCCTAAATATTACCACCAAAACATACTGAGGCAATTAGAGTTATCGCTCTTGTATCGGGAAATCAACATCCGGCCCTAGTAGGACAATCCATATGAAGCTGTTTTGAAACATGTTACTACTACGCCCTATCCCCAAGCTTATCTGTCGTATAAAGGGTTAACAAACTCTTATTTCATATTGAGATGCTAATAGTTCTTCTTTTTATACAAGTATAGTCCTAGATGGTGATTAGTTTTTAAACTCTAGACCAGCAAATGTTTGAATTGCCCCACTGAACAATCAAATTGCCCCCTATGGGGCGTTTGCCCCACGTTGGAAAAAATGAGTGTAGTGGATGCTTTAGCCTATTAGATAATATTGGGTATTGAGTAAGGCAAAACGGCATTTACTGCGAAGCTCTTGATGTCTGTGTTGATAGTGCATAGAGATGTATACATATGGTGAATCGCATGGGTCTGAGTTCAAAGCCACTCATTAATGCAGGTTATGGTGTTTATAGAGAAGGTCCAGACCAAACATCTGATTATTTGCTTAATGAATTTGGAATGATATCACCTTTTATGTTGCCATGGTCCAAAAAAGGAGCAAAGATAAAATGTTTACCTTCTATGCATGTCGTAAGAGACGATTAAAGTCGTTATAGGGTGGATGTAGCTGTCACATCCAATATAGGTTCAAAGTGACCAAGAGGATGTGCTGAAGTCGGATGTGTTCAGTCGAAAGACACATATATCACAGCAAAGCTGTAAACCATGACAAAACGAAATCCGTTTTCTGTACTGTAGCCTGATAATTTGCAGGAGTTTGAGAAGATCTATAATGTTGTAAGACTCCGAAATAACAGCACTGGAATTTATCCTGTATCGCCTGGAGACAATATCTGATGCCTTTCAAAGTTCTACACATTGTGATCTTCACAAACTCACTGCCCACTCTTGAAGCTATAGAACTGGGAAGACATTATAAACCTGGACTATCTCAAATATTGATCTATGGAGCTGTCCACGAATCACGTCAACAATTAGGAGAGGTGTCTGAAAAAGTTTGACAGGGTGGGGGTTATTCTTGATAAAGTTCTGAGGGTGGGGCTTTATAAAAAGTTGATGTAAAAACTGTTCATTGCATCAGTAAAATCATTTGAATTTTTTTTTTAATTGTTTTAAAAAGCAACTACCCACATGTAGACACTACTCTCACAGCTGCATCAACCCCTAGCAACTACCCACATGTAGACAATACTTTCACGGCTGTATCAACCGCCAGCAACTACCCACATGTAGACACTACTCTCACAGCTCCATCAACCCCTAGTAACTACCCACATGTAGACACTACTCTCAAAGCTCCATCAACCCCTAGCAACTACCCACATGTAGACAATACTCTCACAGCCCCATCAACCCCTAGCAACTACCCATGTCTAGACACCACTCTCACAGCGATCTGGAAAAAGAAACATCATGTCGTTATGTAATTTTTTTTTGGGGGGGTAAAATATTTTTAGAGAGGGCAGATTGACATAATTAATCAATGATTTATTGGCAATTTGTTGGTTGACAAGGGGGAGGGAATAACATTCTTTTTAAATTGTTGATGTTAATTTTGGACGTCAGCTATGCCAATCAGCTGTTTACCCCTCATGAAATTAATATCGATATGCAATAACGGACCTGTGCAACTGTGGACTTCGCCTAGAGACAGCAGAAAATATTCTTCATGCCTGTCAACTCTACCAAGAACAGAGGGCGAAAATATGTCATACAGAGGCGACACTACTTCCAGACCTAAGGGGCTCCATAAATGATCTGAGTAAAATCACACAACTCATTAATGCTATTAACGCTGTAACCTGATATCTGACTGAAGAACTATGAAGAGGAAGAAGAGGAATACAACGAAAGCACACTCAAGGGGACCAGCATTTAGCTAATGCTTCGAAACAGTTGGACACCACGCAGCGCCGGATAACATTAGAAGAAATCTTCTCCCTCGAATGCGAGATAACTGGAACACACTATAAAGTAACAAAACAACAGCTCACAAGAACATGCATATATCACACAATGGCATTCGGTCATAAGACTTGAGCCAGCAGAACTCTGGATCAGCAACCAGGCATACATCCATTGCACCATCTAACTATCCAACCAACCAATCAACTATCTAACCATCAGGAGAACAACTAACCAACCATCCAATCAAATAAAAACAAAAACAAAAAAAAACTAATCCCACATTCATTTAATCGTCCAACCAGCCAACTAATCAATTATGCACACCAATAATCCAACCAACCAACCGCCCAATCAACTATCCAAGTAACCGAACAACCAACCATCCAACCAAAAAATAATTGAGATCGTAGTTCATGTAATTCTGTCAGAATGACTTTGAAATGAACTTACTGTGTGCTTTTATTAGTATAAAAAATTCATATTATTAGAACTACCGGGACAAATTGAATGTGATACTTTACCAACTAAATCACCGGCACAATTACTACATGAAAAAGTCTCTGTTCAAGTTACCGCCTATGACATCTGTGTACGGTGTCAACTTGATTATGTTACCCGATCATAAAATAAAAGCCATTCCCTCAATTCAGCGGAAACTTAATTAATTTTGAAATTTATTTAGTGACGTTATGAGTGGTCCGGGTTTTGAATTCACTTTTTGTTTAGTGTATACAAATTTAAAAAAAATATTTCTACTGACTCACCCAGACACCGGGAAAAGGGCACCAGAAATCATGTTCTGAGTTTTACATGTGTGATTCGCAATGTCATATATGACATCATCATGTGCAAACGTTGCGCTGTGACTGATAAAAGACTAGTAGACCTATTATGTCAACAGCTTCATGATGTTAACCACAGCTCTAGTATCTATGCTACAGCCCACGTCAACAGCACATACCATCTGGATACTCATCATGTTCTGGTAATTGCTATTGAATTTTGCGCTCGCTCGTATGTTGCCGGGGCCAAAAGAGGGGAAAAAAATAGAAACACTTTCATTCATGTTGTAAGAGACGACTAAGAAGGTAATGGGGTGAAATTAGATGCTCTATTCCGTGTAGAGTCTTAGTGATCCATAAATCATGCTGAAGTCGAATATCTATTGGTAGATATTGTCTGATATTGTAGATACTGGCCCAGGTAGATATTGTCTATCCCCAGGTGGATGTTGTTTATCTCCAGGTAAATGTTGTTTATCTCCAGGTAAATGTTGTTTATCTCCAGGTGTATGTTGTTTATCTCCAGGTGTATGTTGTTTATCTCCAGGTAAATGTTGTTTATCTCCAGGTAAATGTTGTTTATCTCCAGGTGTATGTTGTTTATTTCCAGGTGTATGTTGTTTATCTCCAGATAAATGTTGTTTATCTCCAGGTAAATGTTGTTTATCTCCAGGTAAATGTTGTTTATCTCCAGGTTAATGTTGTTTATCTCCAGGTGCATGTTGTTTATCTCCAGGTGTATGTTGTTTATCTCCAGGTACATGTTGTTTATCTCCAGGTAAATGTTGTTTATCTCCAGGTAAATGTTGTTTATCTCCAGGTAAATGTTGTTTATCTCCAGGTGCATGTTGTTTATCTCCAGGTAAATGTTGTTTATCTCCAGGTAAATGTTGTTTATCTCCAGGTAAATGTTGTTTATCTCCAGGTAAATGTTGTTTATCTCCAGGTAAATGTTGTTTATCTCCAGGTAAATGTTGTTTATCTCCAGGTAAATGTTGTTTATCTCCAGGTGGATGCTGTTTATCTCCAGGTGGATGCTGTTTATCTCCAGGTGGATGCTGTTTATCCCCAGGTGGATGCTGTTTATCTCCAGGTGGATGCTGTTTATCTCCAGGTGGATGCTGTTTATCTCCAGGTGGATGATGGTCAGAAAATCGACACTTGCTGTTCAGGGTAGGGGTGGTGACAACGAGCTATAACTATCTATTCAAAGCCAGATTCTAGGTCTTGCTCTAGCCTTGTATCCGAATTGTCTTATGATCTTGTCGGTAGTTGGCTATGATTCACTCTTATAAGGTGTCCACATCATTTTATTTATTGTTTCTCGATGTATTCTGTGCATATCCTATACCGGTTCTACTACTGATTTCATCATTTCTTATTTTATCTAGTTTCGTCAATTTTGCTGCTTTTCTCAGGCTTGTCATCTCACATATTGTAATTTTTGTCTCTACTAAACAGAAGACGGATGTGTCAGGCAGAAAGTAGCAGGTATCGTAGGCAAGCTGTAACTCTTGTTGCAACACTTTCTGTCCCTGGACTACATCTTGATAATCTGTAGCAGTTTATATACGAACAAGAGAAGTACATTATATCCTACCTGATGATGATGATGATGATGATTTTAATGATGATAATGATGTTGATAATAATGATGATTTTAAGGATGATGAGGATGATAATGATGATGATGACGATTTTGATGATGATGATGGTGGTGGTGGTGATGATGATGGTGGTGGTGATGATGATGAGGATGATGATGATGATGATAATGATGATGATGGTGGTGGTTTTGGTGGTGGTGATGATGATGATGATGGTGATGATGATGATGATGATGATGATGAGGATGATGATGATTGAGCCATACTGGAAACAAGAGTCATGGTTAGGGAAATGACACTAAAAAAATATGCCGAGAAATGATGGAAAGAGATCATTCACGCAACTAAGTATTTCAACGAACTATTTCCAGAATTGTATTTTTCCTTACGTGAAAATTGATCCACTATTCATAAATAAATCTTACGATTGGCGAGTCTTGTTTCGTCACACACAATTGTTTGCGATCCGCCATTTTGTCGGCTGCTAGGCGACAGCTAGACAAAACGCCTGGATAGCCATGTCTCACGGACGAAAACGGGACTGGTGTGAAATGTTTGTAAACTAACTATTAACGACTGATTTATAGATCCGCTATGACAGGGTTAACACCTCTGACCAGGAGTTTGACGTCTCAGCCTTGTTGTCTGCTTTATTCCACAGAATCAAAGACAATCTGGGAACTTATTCAAATAGAAATGGTTTTAAAATATTTGATATCTACAGAGAACTGGATAAATGTTGTTGCTTTCCAAAATTACCAGCAACAGGGGGATTTGAAGACTTCAAAATTAAAGAGTGTCACTTGGGTCATCATCATCATCAACAACATGATCATTATCATCATCATCATCATCATCATCAACATCATCATCAACAACATCATCATCAACATCATCATCAACAACATCATCATCAACAACATCATCATCACATCATCATCATCAACAACAACATCATCATCGTCATCATCAAAAACAACAACAACATCATCATCGTCATCGTCATCATCATCATCAACAACAACAACAACAACAACATCATGATATTGTGAAGACCGGAGTAAGCGGGCATGGATCTCCCCAATTTTTAAACATTGTTGTTAGTATGTCGAATCCCCCAAAAATTCAGTTCTGTGGACGCATTGAGTATCATCCCTCTAACTTCAGACAATTGACTTTTTCCTGTGATTTCCATTGGTCAGTGTCTACTTTGTGTCGACGTCCGATGAAAATCACAGGAAAAGTAAAACGAGTCACGTTAGAAGGACGAGTCCATATTTACCCCACAGGTCTTATATCGTCAATGGATATGACTGTATTGTCAGGGGACTCTGTATAACGCTCGGACATCTAGAAGATTAAACTAGCCCTCGGCGATATAAGACCAACTGGCTCATATCCACACAAAAAAAAGGTTTTGGGTAGTTGACATTCCATTCCTGATAGCTTTGATGAGGGTCCTCTTTTCTTGGTAGGTGATTTCCCTCTAATCTTTTTGTTTCTGTGTTGCTTGATCCTTTTCCAGCCTATCTTTCTCCTCATTTCCTAGTATGCCACAGTGGCTTGGTATTCACTGTAATGCTATCCTTCCTTAAATGAGGTGAAACAAGAAAGTGAGGGCGACGCTTTGCACAACTCTTCCTCACTTTAATCAAAATCCCCAGTGCAAAACATTTTCACTTCCACGAAACCAGCATTGACACGATCCTGATGCAGACACAGATTCGTTGGGCAGGTCATTTGGTGCGTATGCCAGACCATCGTCTGCCAAAGATACTTCTCTATGGTGAGCTGGAGAAGGGCACACGATCTCAAGGTGGCCAAAAGAAGCGCTACAAGGACTCAAAGAACTCACCGAAATCCTTTGAAATAGTCCACGATACATGGGAAAAACTTGCACAAAATAGATCTACATGGCGTTCTAAAATTAAAAAAGAGCGCATCATCTTGTGAAAAGAGGAGAAATGCAGCAGCTCAACAGCGGAGAGCAGCTAGAAAGTCACGGATAGACCAAGATCCGTCTACAGTCGTCATTCCATGTCCGAACTGTCCAAGGACATTTACAGCTCGAATAGGGCTCATTAACCATCTACGAACTCATAATCAAGGACATAACTAAAATTGAATTTTCAAAAGTGGATGTAACAAATGGTCATCATCACTTGTGATGGACGAACAACAACAACCCTTCTTTAAATGTCAATTCTAGCATTTCTTCTCGTATCACTGTCAAGGGACATACATAGCACCAGTATGAAACACAACCATACAGTACATATAGCTTCATGGCTTCAATACAGCCATACACCAGATATAGCTACATGACTTCGATACACCCATACAGTATATATGTCTTCATGCTTCAATACAGCCATACAGTCAGTGGCGTATACTAAGCATAAGCAAGGCAAGCATTGCATGCCTTCAAGAGTTGCGAAAATGATAAACCAGTCAGTGATCTATCCCCCATCCAAACTTAGCCCTTGCAGCATTGCTCAAAAATATATTTTAAAATATTTTTCTCACAAATCTGAATTTTTCCGAAAATTAGTGCTGGCAACACATATGAAAGTTGAAGTGGCCGCACTGAAGCAATTTTGAAGTTGCTTTCGTTAAAATAGTCCCTTTACATATAAGCGCAGTGATATACTGTGTGTTTTTTTTAAATCCTTGTCTCCAGAGTAAGCTTGCGATGAAAAAAAAATTAATACATTTTATGATTCAATCACTATTATAACAATTTAGCACTGGCAAATAATAAATTGATTGATGAACATTTATTTACTGGTGTGAAACAGTGCAATTTCTATGTTCTAGTACTTTTATTTGAATGTTAAACTAATGATAACAATGCAAGCAATTATAATCTTGATTGCATACACACACACTTGTTTCATCATCATCATCAGGTGCCATGCCGGGTGGCGTAGGCGGTCATGGCTCTCCACAGCTCTCTGTCCACAGTATTATGTATCAAAGTCGTTGTTGTTTCTTTGCCGTGCCAGGTTGTCAAACTGTCTAATATTTTCTCACGTTGTCGCCCTCTGTCTCTGGTGCCTTCAATCTTGCCTGTTGTGATTATGTTCTCTAAACCTGCCTGTCTCATGAAGTGGCCAAAAAAAGAAGATTGCCTTTTTCTTATATTGTTGATTAAGGTCAGTTTCGCATTTAACTCTTTTAACACCTCTACATTAGTTTTTCTGGCAGTCCATGGTATTCTCAGCATTCTTCTGTAGAACCACATCTCCGTTGCCTCCAATCTCCCACTTTCCAGTTTGTTTATTGTCCAAGACTCGCACCCATATGTTAGTATAGGGGTTATATAGCACTGCAGAACTCTCTTTCTCACCTCTAATGACAAGGTCATATTACACAGTATATTTTTCATTTTTCTGAATGTTGTTTTTGCCTGTCCTATTCTGCATCTTATTTCTTTTGAACTTCTTCCATCTGCTGTTATAATTGTACCTAGATATTTGAATTGGTGGACCTGTTTTAATACTATATCATTCACTATGATCTTGCAAGGTGTGTTATTTTCTTTCTTTGAAATAACCATTACTTCTGTTTTCTTTATATTTAGGAAGAGGCCTTTCTCTTTGCTTTCTGTGACTACTACTTTAATTAATTTTTGAAGGTCTTCCTCACTTTTTGCAATCAGAACAGTGTCATCCGCATATCTCAAATTATTTATGTTATGTCCTCCCACTGATATTCCTGGGATATCTACTATTGCACGCAATATGTTTTCACTGTATAGAGAGAACAGATCTGGTGAAAGCACGCATCCCTGTCTGACTCCTTGTTTTATTTGTTGAAAAGGTCCAAATTGCTTTCCTACTCTTATTGCTGCTGTTTGTTGCCAGTACATGTTCTTGATTATTCTTAAATCCTTGCTGTCAATGTTCAGATTCTCTAGCATGTGTATAATTTCGCTATGTTTAACTTTGTCAAAAGCTTTAGTGTAGTCTATAAAACAGAGGTACAGATCTGTTTTTACCTCTTTACACACTTGTTTAGTAAGCCATTTCTGGTCACTTTTGGTACACGTCACGTGATCTTACTCAACACACACGCACATTTACACAGCGATGTGGTTTCGATTTCAAACCTTAAGAATTCAAAACTTCAAACGTGATTTTAATCAGCTGATATTTAATATTTTGTGTTTGTACAGAAACATGTGTATTGCTATTGTTAATTACTAAACTTAGTATATTTGTTTACTGTGGTGGTTATTATGGCTGATTCTATTAATGATGTTGTTGTAGATTTATTTGAGCGACCGTTTCAATCGCGAACATTTAATGAAAAATTGGACTTGGTAAAAATGGGCAGACCGATTCCTGCGTTAAGCAGTTTGAAACGAGAAGGAACAAAATGTGTCCGTTCATTTAACAATGAATTAATATTGACAATTCCTGCATCGTCGTCTTCAGTGGAACGTTCGTTTTCTGCATTAAAACGCATTAAAAATGTCATAAGGAACTCGCAGGGGCAATGTCGTCTTTCTGCTCTATCAATGATGTCAATTGAAAAAGACCTTCTTGTAGAGATGAAAGGCAATGATGACTTTTATAACAAAGTAACAGAGGACTTTAGCAGAAAGAGCCGCAGAATAGAACTGAACTTCAAATAACTGGGTGAGTAGAAAATTATCATTTTTTAAAAGTTGCATGCTCTCTTTCAGACCCCAGGATACGCCACTGCATACAGTACATATAGATTCATAGCTTCAGTATATCCATTCATTACATATAGCTTTATGGCTTCAATATAGCCATATAGTACATATAGATTCATAGCTTCAATACAGCCATATAGGACATATAGATTCATGGCTTCAATACAGCCATATAGTACATATAGTTTCATGGCTTCAATACAGTCATACAGTACATATAGATTCATAGCTTCAATATAGCCATACAGTAAATATACCTATATGGCTTCAACACTGCCATATAGAACTGACAGTAGATGTAGCTTCATGGCTTAAAATCAGCCATACATACCTATAATCAATACGGAACATTAACCAAGACAATGACTACTAATTCTACCTCCCCCCTCTCTGTACCTTCGCTTTATTTTTCACTCGCACAAAAATGTCACCTGGCCCAGGTGTTCATTAACCTCTTACCTTCTGTGTTGTCACACCACACAAGCTATGTCTACTTCAAATTTACACGACATTTACAGCCGACTAGTAATCAACACTACAAAACCTACAGCTACAACGCCTCTTCATTATCTCTACCAATCACACATAAAAGACTAGTATATCTCGAGTACATATCATATCATGAACTACCACCCCTTGGAGAGCACAATCTTAGTTCTAATGTTATGAAGACGGAGAGATACTGCCAAACACATCAGTTAGTATGTCCTCTATGGTGTCCCGTACTTTTAAGTCCATTATAATCAACAATAAGTGGTCGTTGGTTATCTCTGAATCCTTATTGAAGACGGAGTTATATATTACCATAATTGATAATTTTTTAGACAGAAAGTTATCTAATGACATCTCGACACTTCAAAGATAGCAATGATTGCAGATTGCAAATATAGCAATGATTGCAGATTGCATATTGCAAAGAAGATTGCAAAGATAGCAATGATCACAGACAGAAAATTGACAAATACGCAAGAAGATAATGTAGCAAGTCTGGTATATCTTGGATCTTCTTGGATTTTCTTCTCGTTGGCAGTTTAACATCAATCAAGTGACATGTCATGTGACGAAGACGATCATACTTCTCCACAACTCTCTGTCTCTTGTATTGTTAATAAGTTCAGTTGGTGACTTCTTTGTATGTGCCATAGTGACAAAACATCCAGAAATTTCTTGCTTTGTCTTCCCCTGTCTCTTTTCCACTTGCTCTTTCCAATGGTTACTAAATGTTTCAAGACGACAGATTAACATATCCACACAGTAAAGCTAGTCTCACACGAGTGAGGTCTAGAGTTCAACCCCCGGTAAGGACTGTGTTTTTTTTTCTGTTGGAGGATAAATTTAAAAACTCACCCTGTACATGACGTGGCGACAGCAAGAGCATGCGGCCTTTATCACACAGCTATTCAATCCCAACACAGTACACACAATCCCCCCACTCCATAACTTAATCATTGATATTTCACATATAGGGTGTTTATAATGGCTCTGTGCAGTGGCGTCACACAGGTCGTGGCAGTCGACATATATAAGATATGTTGGATGATTGTGAAATCAGCCTTCGAAGATGACTCATTTGAATTGTCTGTGAAATTCATTGATTGTTGACACAAATTATAATCATACTGACCAATGAAAATGTGGGAAACAGTCAACTCAGTCATTCTAGAAGACTGATTTTCAATTAGCAAAGAGATTTTCTGTACCGACACTCACGCAGAAGCCCACATTGAATACTCTCGATTTATATGGCGTAGTGATATGTTACGTACATGATGGTATCGAAATGTAGATACTGGAGGGCAGAGATCAAGGGGAGAGAAGAAGAGGAAGACCAAGAAGACGATGGACCAACGACGTCGAGGAATGTATGCACGTGTCTCTGGTCAATGCTGGCCTGTTTGCCAGGGACATAGAGGCGTTCAGAGTATCTGCAAAGAAAACAAAGTTGTGGAAAGAATATGTCACTTGATATATAGTGTTACCACAAATGTCACTTGATATATAGTGTTACCACAAATGTCACTTGATATATAGTGTTACCACAAATGTCACTTGATATATAGTGTTACCACAAATGTCACTTGATATATAGTGTTACCACAAATGTCACTTGATATATAGTGTTACCACAAATGTCACTTGATATATAGTGTTACCACAAATGTCACTTGATATATAGTGTTACCACAAATGTCACTTGATATATAGTGTTACCACAAATGTCACTTGATATATAGTGTTACCACAAATGTCACTTGATATATAGTGTTACCACAAATGTCACTTGATATATAGTGTTACCACAAATGTCACTTGATATATAGTGTTACCACAAATGTCACTTGATATATAGTGTTACCACAAATGTCACTTGATATATAGTGTTACCACAAATGTCACTTGATATATAGTGTTACCACAAATGTCACTTGATATATAGTGTTACCACAAATGTCACTTGATATATAGTGTTACCACAAATGTCACTTGATATATAGTGTTACCACAAATGTCACTTGATATATAGTGTTACCACAAATGTCACTTGATATATAGTGTTACCACAAATGCTAGTGAGGCCATAGTGACTTTGGAGACAGCAGGTACAATCATCAAATTTACCTTTTCCTGATTAAATGTCTGCAGGTTTGTTGGTTAATCCATTGGAAATTTCTAGGCACTCAGATATTATAAACACACTGAATATTCCAAAGTGTTGGTTACTAAACACAATAACGAAAATAAAACTGTGCCTGTTTGGTCATATAAAGAGACATAACTGTTTAGAAAGACAAATAATGGAGGGAAGAGTACCTGGATAGAGGAGAAGGGGCAGACCAAGAAGACGATGGACTGACGACATTAAAGATAATATGAATACATCGCTAGAAAATGCAAGCCACATCGCCCAAGACAGAGAGAGGTTCAGAGAGTTCATTGGGAAGACAACGTTCTGGAAGGAATACGTCACATGACACAGGTTTGTTGGACAAAGGGAACTAACAATACATATATCTCCACAACATGCACTTTTTTTATCAATTGTGTTGGTTTTAATCATAGCCACTGTGGGAGCCTGTGATATGAGCACTGTGAAAACAAATCATAGCCACTGTGGGAGCCTGTGATATGAGCACTGTGAAAACAAATCATAGCCACTGTGGGAGCCTGTGATATGAGCACTGTGAAAACAAATCATAGCCACTGTGGGAGCCTGTGATATGAGCACTGGAAAAACAAATCATAGCCACTGTGGGAGCCTGTGATATGAGCACTGGGAAAACAAATCATAGCTACTGTGGGAGCCTGTGATATGAGCACTGGAAAAACAAATCATAACCACTGTGGGAGCCTGTGATATGAGCACTGGGAAAACAAATCATAGCCACTGTGGGAGCCTGTGATATGAGCACTGGGAAAACAAATCATAGCCACTGTGGGAGCCTGTGATATGAGCACTGTGATAACAAATCATAGCCACTGTGGGAGCCTGTGATATGAGCACTGGGAAAACAAATCATAGCCACTGTGGGAGCCTGTGATATGAGCACTGTGAAAACAAATCATAGCCACTGTGGGAGCCTGTGATATGAGCACTGGGAAAACAAATCATAGCCACTGTGGGAGCCTGTGATATGAGCACTATGAAAACAAATCATAGCCACTGTGGGAGCCTGTGATATGAGCACTGGGAAAACAAATCATAGCCACTGTGGGAGCCTGTGATATGAGCACTGGGAAAACAAATCATAGCCACCGTGGGAGCCTGTGATATGAGCACTGGAAAAACAAATCATAGCCACTGTGGGAGCCTGTGATATGAGCACTGGGAAAACAAATCATAGCCACTGTGGGAGCCTGTGATATGAGCACTGTGAAAACAAATCATAGCCACTGTGGGAGCCTGTGATATGAGCACTGGGAAAACACATCATAGCCACTGTGGGAGCCTGTGATATGAGCACTATGAAAACAAATCATAGCCACTGTGGGAGCCTGTGATATGAGCACTGGGAAAACAAATCATAGCCACTGTGGGAGCCTGTGATATGAGCACTGGGAAAACAAATCATAGCCACTGTAGGAGCCTGTGATATGAGCACTGGGAAAACAAATCATAGCCACTGTAGGAGCCTGTGATATGAGCACTGGGAAAACAAATCATAGCCACTGTGGGAGCCTGTGATATGAGCACTGGGAAAACAAATCATAGTAATGACTTGGAATCTGTACAGACAGAGAAAATGTACTGCCAGCAAGGCAGATACTAAACAGCTTTCTAATTGGGTAGATCTCCCGTGCATAAAATGCAATTATAATCTGGCAAGAAAGTGCATTGTCTGAACCGTGGCCATCGGTAATAAAAGACCACGCACATAATTAATTAGGCCTTAATTCTATACTTCTTAAAATTATTGTTGTGATTTCCTTGAGGTACTATTTATATACTTGGAATCGCAAGCTAAACATAGCCATGGCGACTCCAGGTATGTAAAAAGTGATCAACGGAAATAGCGACAGTAATAAAAAACGTAGCAAATCAAGGCGTAATATATTATATGAACATGTCTCATATATAATCGAATGTCACTGTTGAACAGATGGGCTATGGAAAACACTGTGAGAGAAATCTATAAATACTTGAGTAACCAAATGCCAAAGACAAATCAACCTCCTGGGAAGGAAAGACCAAATTTATCAACTTTGTCCGACTTTGCTCACATGTACAGCTTAAAAATCTCCTGTATACATTCCCAACAAACTCAAGTGTGCCGACTGTGAACTTATCTCTATGAATCTGTCAACCACAATCTTGTTTTTTAAATGTCAATGGTGGATGTAATAAAATGCTTCTCCTTCCTATTTTTGTTCATTTTTATATTTGCCATGTGTTACCCCAGCCACCATTTCCAGTTTCGGGTTGTTACCCGACATTGGATCTTTTATCTCTTTCCCTCCGAGGCCAGATAAATGGAAAACCTTATGTGAAACAAAACAACAGCTCACAAACATATGTTATATATCACACAATGAGATTGGGTCAAAGGAAATGGATCAATGGACCGCTGGATCAGCAACCAACGAATCAACCATCATCTCATGTGTATTTATGTGTCCTGGAAGGGGAGAAAGAATAGCAAAGGGTTTACGATCAATGCATGCCGTAAGAGGCGCATCAGGTATTGACGTGGAGGTGGCTTTCTCATCCTATAGAGGGTCAAAGTGACCTAGAAGGCACGCTGAAGTTAGATGTGTCAGGCCGAAATGTACAAATATCACAACTAAGATGTAAGCCTTGACATAACGTATTCCGCTATCTGGATGACATCCTGCTCAACTGAGGGAGTTTGAGAACGAACTCAGAATATGAAAAATACAACTCGCACTTTTACCGTGTTTATCAAACGAATCATCTCACTATTACCGTATTCATCATAATTAATCCTCTCCCTGTTACTGTGTTTATCAAACTAATCCTCTCACCGTTACCGTGTTTATCAAACTAATCATCTCACTATTACCGTGTTTATCAAACTAATCATCTCACCGTTACCGTGTTTATTAAACTAATCATCTCACTATTACCGTGTTTATCAAACTAATCATCTCACTATTACCGTGTTTATCAAACTAATCATCTCACTATTACCGTGTTTATCAAACTAATCATCTCACCGTTACCGTGTTTATCAAACTAATCATCTCGCCGTTACCGTGTTTATTAAACTAATCATCTCACTATTACCGTGTTTATCAAACTAATCCTCTCACTGTTACATCTATTAAGACTACATATGCACATATTTAGGCTAGAGTATCACTCATTCAAAACTACAAACTTATATTGTATATTCCGTCCTTTAAACTGCAGATTTAGACTGTATCATCCTCCCTCAGACTACAGCAACACTCATAAATGATACAACACTCCACTCATTGAAACTAAAACACAACTCACACAATTGACAACAACTGCCATTCAAGTTACATAAGCCACACAATCTAAATTAGTTGCGTTCGAAGATCAACTACCACAAATGCTTATCAAACCACGTCACATCGACAACAAAAAACGTTCATCCGCACTCGTAAATAATTCTCAAACTATCGAGAGTACTGTCTACGTTATCCGCCATTTCCTGTACACGCATGACAAATTAGTTCTAGACACATGACGGGCAGAACTCATAAATAAACCCAGCCCCTACATGTGCCCCTTTTATGTGCCCACTGTGAAGTCTAGGATTCAGTAAGTGCATAACACAAATGCAGCTTAGCTACGTTATTGACACTTCTCGGCTCTTACTTAGCCAATAAATTACTGTTAAATCCCGTATTTGCCATTTACACTTGGGCATTCCCGATGTAAATCTGTCGCAAACAGCACTTAGTGTATTTTATAAGGCTTCAGTTGGCACAGTTATATTTCACCTTTCATAGATTATGCAGTATTAATTTTACCGGCAGTATAGCCACTCGACAAAAATTAAGTCGTGTAATAAAAGTAGTCCTTCTTAGCGGTGTGATTCATCAAGCTCTTTATTTGGGAGAAGTAATTAGATTCGATATTACTTCTGCTTTGTTCCAGGGGGTAAATGTGAGACTGCCGAAGTCGGATGTGTCTTAGCGTAGATAAAATGGCATCACAACGCATCTCCGTTTTCCTGACAGAAATCGAATAGAAATAGCATCCTGCTACAAGAGAAATCCAACGTGAGTTTAAGAACGAATTTTTAAAAAGGAAGAGAATTTAGTGATAGAATGTTCGATATAAATAGCAAGGTGCCCAACATATCTAGTGCTCTTACATATCATTATAGAGATACATTGATTCAGTGCTCTTACATATCATTATAGAGATACATTGATTCAGTGTTCCTACATATCATTACAGAGATAAATTGATTCAGTGTTCCAGTATATCATTAGAGAGATAAATTTATTCAGTGCTCATACATAGCATTGGAATGACAACCGTGGGTGTGGGAAGGACTGGTATCATAGGTTGGTGTGGGGGGGGGGGCTTGGTGTCATAAGTGGAAGGAGGGAGACTTGGTATTATAGGTTGGTGTGGGGGGGGCTTGGTGTCATAGGTTGGTGTGGGAAGACGTGATGTCATTGTGGATGGGAAGGCTTGGTGTAATAGGTGTTTGGCGGAGGCTTGGTATCATAGGTGTGTGTGGTGAGACTTTTATCATGGGTGGGCGTGATAAGACTTGCAATAATATGTGGATGTGGGGAAGCTTGGTGTTATATGTGGGTTTGGGAGGATTCGTATCATAGGTTGGTGTGGTGAGACTTGGTGTCATAGGTGTATGCACGGAGACGTGATGTCATGGTTCGATGGGGGAGGCTTGGTTTCATAGGTGAGTGTTGAGGCTTGGTATCATAGATGGGTATGGAGGCTTAGTGTCATAGGTGAGTGTGGAAGCTTGGTGTCATAGGTGGGTGTGGAGGTTTGGTGTCATATGTGTTTGGGGGAGGCTTGGTATCATAGGTGGGTGTGAGAAGGCTGGTATCATAGATGGGTGTGGTGAAATTTAGTGTCATGGATGGGTGTGATAAGGCTTGGTATCATAGGTGGGTGTTGGGAGGCTTGGTCTCATAGTAGTGTACGAAGAGGCTTGGACTCATGGGTGCGCGTGAGGATGCTTAGTATAGTAGGTGGGGAGAGATTCGGTGGTCATAGCCCAACATGTGTGTGGAGACTTGTGGGTCATAGGTGGGTGTCAGAAGGCTTGGTGTCATAGGTGGATGTGGGAGAATTGGTGTCATTGGTAGGTGTATAGTGTCTTGGGGGGGTCATTTGTAGGTGTGGGGTTTTTGGGGGTTATTGGTAGGTGTGAGAAGGTTTTGGGCAATACAGTTCTTAGTTTCTCAATCATGAGATGGTAAAATGTGTTCTGTTGTGTGCATATCAGACCAATAGACCTGTAGGTACCGTGACCGCAGTAGACCCTTATACAACAACTATCAGACCAATAGACCGGTAGGTACAGTGACCGCAGTAGACCCTTATACAACAACTATCAGACCAATAGACCGGTATGTACAGTGACCAATATATATCCAGCATCAACAAATAATCTTATGTTTCTACGTCTGTTTTCAAACCCTGCAAATGGCTCGTGTGTTTCCGTGGCACGTAAGGGAAATAAAGTATAGCAATAATGTTTACTTTCTATGTATGTCGTAAGAGGCACGTAAGGAAGTTATAGAATGCGATTGGCTATCCCATTTCATAAAAGTATCAAAATGATCCAGAAACCATACCGAAGTCGGATTTTGAGGCCGAAATGTGTGCATATCGCAGCTAAGCTGCAAACCATGACATACAAATTTCGTTCTCCTGACTAAATACCGCTAATCTGCTGAATTTTGAGAACAAATGCAGGAAAAAATTATGTGTTGTCACAATAAGAAATATTGTCCTTGTTAAGTATTTTTTTCTCTCTAAATTTCATTAAATTTTTTTTTTCAATTGAAGTATTTCCGATAGTAAGTTTGTTCCTAAGTCAAACATAAGTTACTCTTTAAGTCCAGGTTATCAAGGACTCTTACAAAAACATTATCTGGAGAATGGAAACTTGGCCAAAGGACTGGAAACACCAAAAGCCAAAAGCGGTGATATGCAAATATGTTCAAATTATAGAACAATCGTCTTGATCAGCCAATGCAGTAAAATACTACTACACATTATAATGAAAAGAATCCATAACAAGATGGAGGATGAGATTCACGAAGCACAAGCAGGTTTCAGAACTGGCAGAGGCACGAGAGATCATATATTTAACATGAGGATGATCATAGAGAAATGTAGAGAGTATAACATCGAACTGCACGCATGCTTCATAGACTACACCAAAGCATTCGACTATGTCAATCACCATCAATTATGGGAAATAATGAACGATATGGGTTTCCCAAAACACATTACACGACTAATAACAGAGCTGAATAAAGACCAAGAAGAAGTGGTAAAAGTGGAGGGTGCAAGATCGGAGTGGTTCAATGTACAGAAAGGAGTTAGACAAGGATGTACCTTGTCTCCATAATTGTTCAACATCTATGTGGAAAATATAATCAGAAACTGATACAAGAAACAATGAAGCCTGATTTCAGACCCATAAATATAGGAGGGCTGCAGATACCAGAAATTAGACATGCAGACTACACAGTGCTATTAACAACAAACGAACACGACCTACTGAACATAATTAAGTCAACCCAAAAGTTCAGCGAACAGCAAAACTTGTTCTTAAATATGAAAAATACAAAATTAATGGCAAGTGAAAAAACTGCAATTTAGAAGAAGTCGCACATTTTGATTACTTAGGAACTAATATAAACAATGCGGAGGACTGTGCAGTAGAGAGTAAGAGAAGAACAGCAATGGCGTTGTCAAAATTAAAACAGCTAAAGAAACTATGGCAGGGTACTAACCTAAGAACCAAGTTGTGTTTACTACTTTCATGTGTGTTTCCTGTGGAGACATATGGATGTGAAGCATGGACACTAAATAAAACAGTGGCCGAGAGAATAACATCATTTGAAATAAAGTGAAATAGAATAGTTCTGAGAATATCATGGACAGCAAGGAAAACAAACCAGGAGGTGTTACAAGCAATAAACGTCCATGTATGCTGGCTTCTGAACATCATTTTAAAGAAAAAACTAGTTTTTTTCGATCATATTAAGAGACACGATGGCATGGAGAGAGTGCTACTGGAGAGGATGTAAGAAGGCTACAATGGCAAAGGCCTCCCAAGACGTCGTTGGACAAAAGACATACAAGAATGCCTGTGCATGTCACTAAAAGAGGCGAGACAACTTGTTCAAGACCGCGGAAAATTCAAGAGATCTGGAGGGAAGACTATATTCTGAAAAGAATATGTCACCTGATGATGATGAAAGCCTAGGTTTCGTCATAAATTTCCCAAATGATCGGTACTTGAGCCTATTCTGTACAGAGTTCAACAGTCGTGGCAAATTATTGCATGGCGTTTCCTTGTTCAATCCGAAGTTTTTATTACATCTCATTTATCTTTTCCTAATCATTTTGTCAGACTTGTAGTGGATGTTTTACTACTGATGGAAACAACGGTTCTGTTTACCTGGGAAAGAAGGATTTTTGGGACTGGCCTTTGAAAAACTCTCCTGTTGCTCTTTCATGGAAAGGAGATTTAGAAGGTGCGTTCCTAAGCCGCGAAGTAATAAATCACTTTGAAGGTATTGTACAAACGGAGTGCCTGCATGATCGATATTGTTTCTTTGTTTCTCCCACGGAATAAATTGTATTGCTTTGTTAATGTTTCTTTTTTGTTTGATTGTTTTCAGACAGGAAAAACCTCATGACGGAGTGGAAAGATGAGAAATCTAACAGTGAAAGTGACCTATAATGTATTTAGTAAGTGGCGACTAAGCAGGTTTTGGGGTGGTGTTGGCTGTACCATGGGCTATTCATAAATTACAACAACAATTAGAAGGGGGAGGAGGCTCTGAAAAAAGTGTTACGGTTTCTGACAGGGGGAGGGGGGGCGTAATAAAAACTGTTTTTTATATACAGCAATTAGAATGTGTGGTTTTTCAGTACTTTATATACATATGCAATATGTGTAATGTCATTATTTGCTAGGGGAGACAGTGTATCAATGTCAACACCAACTAGGGGAGACACAGTGTGTCAATATCTTGATTTGCTAGTGGATACTGTGTGTTAATATCAGATTTGCTAGGGGAGACTGTGTGTCAATATCATGATTTGCTAGGGAAGATTGTGTGTCAATATCATAATTTGCTAGGGAAAACTGTCAAGAGCAAATGTTGTCAAAGTTTACAGAAGCTGAGCTAGAAGAAACAATTCAGAACCTCAAACTCAAGAAGTCACCAAACAAAGACGGGGTTACCAATGAGATACAACAACTATGGAAAACACTATCAATATACGGAGTACCAGAACATTTAATCAACATATGCAAGGGCATTTATGCAAATAGCCAATGTGCAGTAAGAACAAATGCAGGTGTGTCCAATAAGTTCCAAATCCAATCAGGAGTTCGCCAGGGGTGTGTCCTATCCCCTCTACTTTTTATAACATATATCGACCACATCTGTAAACTAACAAGTACCAACGAAGAAGATAACATAAAAGACAAATTGAACGAACTACTCTTTGCAGACGACCAAGTACTAATAGCAACATCAGAAGAACAATTGCAAGACCATATGAACAGACTCCACACAACATGTAAAAAATTCAACATGAAGATCAATATTGAAAAGACCGAAATAATGGCAATAGCAAAGAAAGAAAGAAATATCACCATCTCCATCGATGATAAACACCTTAAACAAGTAAATGAGTTCACTTACTTAGGAAGCATTATATCGAGTGAAGGGAAAACCAGTAAAGAGATACAAAATAGATGCAACAAAACATACCAGATCCTAGGACAGATGACACGCATTTTCAAGAACAAAAATGTAAACATAGACACTAAAGTTGCATTATACAAGACTATTATTATTCCATCACTATGCTACCAGTGCCAAACCTGGACAATGACAGCACAAGATAAAAGAAAAATAGTGACAACAGAAATGACATGTCTACGAAGAATACTCGGAGTGTCATTAAGAGATAGAATTAGAAACGATAACATCAGACAGATAGCCAAAACAATACCAGTATTGGAACACATCAAAAGACAGCAGATCAAGTGGTTTTCACACGCTTCCAGACTACCGACATATAGCATGCCACAGATGGCCATGACACATAGACATAACGGTTATAAAGCCAGAGGCAGACCATGTAAAAGATGGATCACAGAAATCAAAGAAGCCACGGGAACAAGCTTACAAACAGCGCACAAGAAGGCCATCTCCAGAGAACTCTTCCACCCCTGACGCTGCAAGGCAAACAAGGGACACAGCGTATAGATAGATAGACCAATGAGATGTTTATAAAACTGAGGCCTATTACAAAGAGAAAGGTTCTAAAAGTAGTAAACACTAGCTGGAAACAGGACAGGTGCCCACTGCCTGCATGGAAAGAAGTATCATGGTACCCATCTCAAGCAAGGAAAATATCAACTCAACCCAAGTAGCTATAGACCAATCAGTCTCCTCAGCTGTATGGGCAAATTTATGGAGACAATGGTTAAAAGAAGACTCATGTGGCACCTGGAAGGAAAACAACTAATAGCAGCACAACATAGCGGCTTCCGACAACACAGATCAACAGAAGACCAGGCCGCCTACATAGCCCAAGAGACTATACACAGAAAAAAAACACGCTAGCTGTGTGGGTTGACATGGAGATGGTATTTGACAAATTTTGGAAAGAAGGACTCAAGAACAAGCTCCTTAGACTAGCAATCAGAGGACACTTATATAACTGCGTATACAACTACATGGGGGGGGGGGAAACAACAGCCAGAGTGCAAGTGCAGGAAAAATGTAGCAGGAAGACAATACTAGAACAAGGTGTTCCACAAGGAGGTCTACTAACCCCTATACTCTTCTTAATTTACATAAATTATATTATGGAGGGCATACCGACTAATGGGCACTCTGCAATGTATGCAGATGCCCTGACTTTGTGGACAGAAGGAAAAACAATAGCAGTTATAGCATTTGCACAAAAAATTGAACGCAAAGGGCACTGCACAAACTAGAAAGCTGAACCAAGAAACGGTTGCTTACCATTAATGAGAAGAAAACCACAAACACAATATTCACCCTATCCAACAAGGTACAGACAACAACACTAAACATAAACAGTCATTTACTCCCACTAGAGCAGAACCCAACATACCACGGAATTACCCTGGACTCCAGAATGACTTGGGCAAAACAAACGGAAAACAGAGAAAAGAGCCAGAAACAGAATGGGCTTAATGAAAAAGATAGCAGGCACAAACTGGGAAGCGGAAAGCAAAATCTTGAAAAGCTAGAAACAGGTGAAGTTAGGCCAGTACTAGCGTATGGCATCGCAGCCTGGGTCACATCATCTAAAACGCAATTCAACCAAATAAACTGTCAAAAAAACAACATTAAAAAACTGTCAATACTGCATTTTACCAGTTCAGGCGTTGCAGAGAGGGGATTGAATGATGTTCGTCCGTCGTGATCGACGATGACCAAAAACTCAACCATAATAATAATAACAATAAATAATAAAAATAATAAAAGTTAGTAGTGCGTTTTTAAATGACTAGCAAGTCCAATGCGCGCACAAAATGTTCTTTTATAGAATTGACAAGTCTTGCAGTATCTAAAGATAAGTAAATAAATGGGTTGAGAAATGATTAGCGCTGAAGTTGGTTTATAGTGTGGAAGATTTGCGCTAATCGTCAACCACACTCTCTCTCCTGAGTTTTATCTTGGTCCAGTGGCAAGACAAAGTCGAGACAACTGGGAGAAAATCAGGTGCAGTGGATGGCCAGAGCGTACTATGTGTCTAACTGTGCCCTATGCTGTCCACACAGCCCTGCTGTTAGCGCCTATGTACCCGTTGAGTTACCTGCCAACTTCTTCCGAGTATTTCGCCGCAAACAGATTTTTTAAGCCTAGATAGACAAAGCCTTTGTTAACAATGCTAGGTTGGCTTATTTCTTAGCAATGTGTCATGTGACGTATTCCTTCCAGAACGTTGTCTTCCCAATGAACTCTCTGAACCTCTCTCTGTCTTGGGCGATGTGGCTTGCATTTTCTAGCGATGTATTCATGTTATCTTTAATGTCGTCAGTCCATCGTCTTCTTGGTCTGCCCCTTCTCCTCCACCCAGGTACTCTTCCCTCCATTATTTGTCTTTCTAAACAGTTATGTCTCTTTATATGACCAAACAGGCGTAGTTTTCTTTTTGTTATTGTGTTTAGTAACCAACACTCTGGAATATTCAGTGTGTTTATAATATCTGAGTTTCTGATTTTATCCTTCCATGATATTCTAAGTATCTTTCTTAGCAATGTGAGTGTCCATAATAGCTACAGTGTGTCACTCAACATCACATCGACTGTAACAGGTTGACAACGAGTAAAAATAGGGAATAGCTGTGTGATAAAGGCCGCATGCTCTTGCTGTCGCCACGTCATGTACAGGGTGAGTTTTTTAATTTACCCTCCGACAGAAAAAAAACCCAGTCCTTACCGGGGATCGAACTCTAGACCTCACTCGTGTGAGACTAGCGTTCTAACCTCTCGGCCATGCGCCACAAACAAAACACAGAATCTAGTTACACGTATTCAACAAACATAAAAATACAGGACTCTTGAACCATCCTATGCACCAAAGAATAAATGACTATGGCAGAAGCAGGCTGGAGAGGAGCAACTTCTCAGCAAACGCAAAGAAACATATACAGAACGCACCAACTCTAGGACAAGCGAAACCAAGGCCCTTACAACCAGTCAGTACCATGCCCCCCCCCCCCTCCTTAGGCATACAGACTCCCAGAACTAAAAGAACAAATAGAAAGTATAGAAAAGAACAGAACAGACATGTCGAGAAAACATATCACAGAACATCGCAGTTAATTATCCACAAGAAATACTGACTCGTGCCTATACAGATGGTTCGGCCACAAATGCAATGAGAATGGAGGAGGAGGACTGGCACTCAGACTAAAACACGGGGAAGATGCTAATCTAGCCATAGCTACAGGCAAGCTCTCAATCAATTTTAAGGCAGGAATGGAAGCTCTCAAGAAAGCAGCAGAAACTATCTTACAACACAAAGAACAAGTGCACAGGAATATTGTACTACTAACAGATGTACTCTCTGTCATAACAGCACTGAAGCTACACAGGAACACTGAACTGAATGAATTGAGGGCAGTTCTAGTTCAGTTGTACAATAATTTCCAGAGAGTATTGATTCAGTGGATACCGTCACGCAGTGGATACCGTCACGCAGTGGACACCGTCACGCTGTAGATACCGTCAAGCTGTAACATCGAAGGGAATGAAGATGTAGATAGATTGAAATTTACCTCAAGAAGAATATCTGGTCAGTTATGAAGAAGTGATGACCATCATTAAAGGCAACTATAACAAAAAGTGAAAAGAAGACCACCCCAAATATAATGCAGATGATGGGTATTACCAACTGTCCAGAAGAGACAAGGTTATCCTGCAGCGCCTCAGAACTGGTCACAACAAAATGAGACATCGCTAGTACACCAAATTCAAAATAGATTCAACTGGGTTTTGCCATTACAGCCTTTCGAATTTGACAGCAGAACATATCTTAGAAGAGTGCCCCCAGTATACAGACCTGAGGAACAAGACATGGCCTACCCCAACCAGTGTCGAAGAGAAATTGTATGGCACAGCGGAATCTCTAAAACAGACAGCAGCCTATACCACAGAATCCGGAGTCCCAACCTGACTGAGTGATGATCTATATCATAGAATCCGGAGTCCCAACCTGACTGAGTGATGTTCTATACCATAGAATCTAGAGTCACAACCTGACTGAGTGATGTTCTATACCATAGAATCTAGAGTCACAACCTGACTGAGTGATGTTCTATACCATAGAATCTAGAGTCACAACCTGACTGAGTGATGTTCTATACCATAGAATCTAGAGTCACAACCTGACTGAGTGATGTTCTATAACATAGAATCTAGAGTCACAACCTGACTGAGTGATGTTCTATAACATAGAATCTAGAGTCACAACCTGACTGAGTGATGTTCTATACCATAGAATCTAGAGTCACAACCTGACTGAGTGATGTTCTATAACATAGAATCTAGAGTCACAACCTGACTGAGTGATGTTCTATAACATAGAATCTAGAGTCACAACCTGACTGAGTGATGTTCTATACCATAGAATCTAGAGTCACAACCTGACTGAGTGATGTTCTATAACATAGAATCTAGAGTCACAACCTGACTGAGTGATGTTCTATACCATAGAATCTAGAGTCACAACCTGACTGAGTGATGTTCTATACCATAGAATCTAGAGTCACAACCTGACTGAGTGATGTTCTATACCATAGAATCTAGAGTCACAACCTGACTGAGTGATGTTCTATACCATAGAATCTAGAGTCACAACCTGACTGAGTGATGTTCTATAACATAGAATCTAGAGTCACAACCTGACTGAGTGATGTTCTATACTATAGAATCTAGAGTCACAACCTGACTGAGTGATGTTCTATACCATAGAATCTAGAGTCACAACCTGACTGAGTGATGTTCTATAACATAGAATCTAGAGTCACAACCTGACTGAGTGATGTTCTATAACATAGAATCTAGAGTCACAACCTGACTGAGTGATGTTCTATAACATAGAATCTAGAGTCACCTGACTGAGTGATGTTCTATAACATAGAATCTAGAGTCACAACCTGACTGAGTGATGATCTATAACATAGAATCTAGAGTCACAACCTGACTGAGTGATGTTCTATACCATAGAATCTAGAGTCACAACCTGACTGAATGATGTTCTATACCATAGAATCTAGAGTCACAACCTGACTGAGTGATGTTCTATACCATATAATCTAGAGTCACAACCTGACTGAGTGATGTTCTATACCATAGAATCTAGAGTCACAACCTGACTGAGTGATGTTCTATACCATAGAATCTAGAGTCACAACCTGACTGAGTGATGTTCTATACCATAGAATCTAGAGTCACAACCTGACTGAGTGATGTTCTATACCATAGAATCTAGAGTCACAACCTGACTGAGTGATGTTCTATACCATAGAATCTAGAGTCACAACCTGACTGAGTGATGTTCTATACCATAGAATCTAGAGTCACAACCTGACTGAGTGATGTTCTATACCATAGAATCTAGAGTCACAACCTGACTGAGTGATGTTCTATACCATAGAATCTAGAGTCACAACCTGACTGAGTGATGTTCTATACCATAGAATCTAGAGTCACAACCTGACTGAGTGATGTTCTATACCATAGAATCTAGAGTCACAACCTGACTGAGGGATGTTCTATACCATAGAATCTAGAGTCACAACCTGACTGAGTGATGTTCTATACCATAGAATCTAGAGTCACAACCTGACTGAGTGATGTTCTATACCATAGAATCTAGAGTCACAACCTGACTGAGTGATGTTCTATACCATAGAATCTGGAGTCCCAACCTGACTGAGTGATGTTCTATACCATAGAATCTAGAGTCATAACCTGACTGAGTGATGTTCTATACCATAGAATCTAGAGTCACAACCTGACTGAGTGATGTTCTATACCATAGAATCTAGAGTCACAACCTGACTGAGTGATGTTCTATACCATAGAATCTGGAGTCCCAACCTGACTGAGTGATGAGCGCTAAAGAAGAAGAAACTCCTATCGATAAGCAGGATGTGGTCCGGAGAAAGGGGCGCATTGTGTCATGGTTTACAGCATGGCAGCGATATCTGCCTCTGTCTCACACATCCAACTTCAGCATGGCTTCTGGATCACCGTAACCTTATATGAAATTAAACAACCAAATCCATTCCCAAACACGCCGTAGTTGCCTCTTATGACATGCATGGATGGTAACGATATCACTAGTCTCTGCTCTTCTTTTTCTAACAGTATCACCAGTCTTTTGCGTCGTCGACAAAACATGGGCCATAATATATTTCATTTTTTTCTTTTGTCAAGACAGAAATCGTTTTTATTGTATGTAGTCAAATGTGTACAATCAACGTAAAACATGTGGATTGTATGTAGTCAAATGTGTACAATCAACGTAAAACATGTGTATTGTATGTAGTCAAATGTGTACAATCAACGTAAAACATGTGTATTGTATGTAGTCACATGTGTACAATCAACGTAAAACATGTGTATTGTATGTAGTCAAATGTGTACAATCAACGTAAAACATGTGTTTTGTATGTAGTCTAATGTGTACAATCAACGTAAAACATGTGTATTGTATGTAGTCTAATGTGTACAATCAACGTAAAACATGTGTATTGTATGTAGTCTAATGTGTACAATCAACGTAAAACATGTGTATTGTATGTAGTCAAATGTGTACAATCAACGTAAAACATGTGTATTGTATGTAGTCAAATGTGTACAATCAACGTAAAACGTGTATTGTATGTAGTCAAATGTGTACAATCAACGTAAAACATGTGTATTGTATGTAGTCAAATGTGTACAATCAACGTAAAACATGTGTATTGTATGTAGTCAAATGTGTACAATCAACGTAAAACATGTGTATTGTATGTAGTCAAATGTGTACAATCAACGTAAAACGTGTATTGTATGTAGTCAAATGTGTACATCAAACTAGAAGCTTATTTGCTGAATTTAACTAGCACATAAAAAAATGTCTGGTTTTAAAACAGGTTTATAAGGTGCAGACGCCAAAAACAAGGATCCCATTAGAAGGCAGTAAATTAATGTAATTTTAAACAGAACTGGTAGAGGGGTGTGGCCCCCCAGGCTTTAGATCTCGTCCGTTTAAGACGGTCGTAGATTCTGGCTGGGTACTGGAAAAAGAGCATCAATCTCGCTTTACGTCATTTGCCATCCTGTGGTGTGGGGAGTTTGAGATAAGCCACCCAGCACGTCAAGCTATAAACATGTCACCTTCCTCTCTGCCCGGTCCTAGAGTAATTAGACTAGATACACTCCCCCCGCCCAGAGTGCTCTTCTAGGTCTAGCAATAGACTGTTGTTCATTTTCATTCAAATCTTTCTTTCTTCAGAAACGGGTAAACCTTTGAGAGGAAGAGAGTGAGAGGAAGGGATTGAGGGGAAGAGGGTGTTAGGAAGGGATTGAGGGGGGTGAGAGGAAGAGAGTGAGGGGAAGAGAGTGAGAAGAAGAGAGTGAAAGGAAGACAGTGAGAGTAAGGAAGAGAGTAAGAGAGGGAATGGAAGAGAATGAGAGAACGAGAGTGAGAGGAAGAGAGTGAGAGGAAGAGATTAAGAGGACGAGAGTGAGAGAAAGAGATTGAGAGGAAGAGAGTGAGAGGAAGAGAGTGAGAGGAAGAGAGTGAGAGGAAGAGAGTGAGAGAAAGAGATTGAGAGGAAGAGAGTGAGAGGAAGAGAGTGAGAGGAATAGAGTGAGAGGAAGAGAGTGAGAGGAAGAGAGTGAGAGGAAGAGAGTGAAAGAGATTGAGAGGAAAAGAGTGAGAGGAAGAGAGGAATGCAGTGAAATGAAGAGAGAGAGAGAGGAAGAGAGTGAGAGGAATAGAATGAGTGGAATAGAGTGAGAGGAATTGAGGAATGCAATTAAATGAGGAGAGTGAGAGGAAGAGAGTGAGAGGAATAGAATGAGTGGAATAGAGTGAGAGGAATTGAGGAATGCAATGAAATGAAGAGAGAGAGAGGAAGAGAGTGAGAGGAATAGAATGAGTGGAATAGAGTGAGAGGAAGAGAGAGGAAGAGAGTGAGAGGAATAGAATGAGTGGAATAGAGTGAGAGGAATTGAGGAATGCAATTAAATGAGGAGAGTGAGAGGAAGAGAGAGGAAGAGAGTGAGAGCATAAACTGTTTCGTCTTCTACGTTCTCAAATTCCTGCAGAGTAGCCTAGCAGGATGTAGGCCATAGAACAGGATGTGTTGTGGTTTCCAGTTTTGATGCAATATCTGCGCCTTTCTGCCTTATACATCGGACTTCAGCATAGTTTCCGACTCACTTTGGTCCTTTGTGAAAAAAGACAGCCATCTACATTCAAAATATTTTTAATCACCTCTTACCACATGTATGGCAGGCAGCAATGTCGATATTCTTGCTTCCCCTTTCGGGCCCCATCAACGTACGTGCGTATTATTAGCTATATCGCCCGTGTGTTGCCGGGGCCCGAAAGGGGAGCAAAGAATAGCAACACTGTTTACCTTCCATGCATGTCGTAAAAGGCGAATAAGGAGGTTATGGAATGGAGTTGGCTGCCCCATTGCATATAGGTCAGTGACCCAAAGCCATGCTGAAGTCGGATGTGTCAGGCCGAAAGGCGCAGATATCGCAGCAATGCCGTAAACCATGACACAACGCATTCCGTTCTCCGGACTACATCCTGCTAATCTGCAGGAGTTTGAGAATAAACGCAGAAGAAGAAGATTAGCTGTATTACTTGTCTGGCGTTTGGCGTGGGTTTTTATCCTTGATAAAAGTATTTTGGTCGAAACGTCAATTCGAATTTGTTTTATGACTTGTTTGCTACATATTGTTTAGTTTTATTTAGTCTGTTTTGTGAACCTATAAAAACATAGATCAAATACTTCGTGTTTTCTGTTAATATATTATTATATATATATATTACCTATTTATATATGTTGGACTGCAGTGTACCCAAACATCGAATTTCTTCACATGAGAAAATGTAGTCATCTTGTAACTTCCAATCGTAATACATATGAAAGATTTCTTTACTTATAGAAGCGGTTCTTAAAATTTGTCTTCTCTAGGACCCTCCCCCTTTTCTCACCCCTCCCCCTTTTAAATATTTTTTTCTGTCACTCATCTCCAAATTATTCTATATTTGGAAATGTTCAGGAATCTTCTTCTTCTTCATCGTTCATTCTCAAACTCCTGCTGGATCTCCCTTGTAGCAAGAACATTGTCCTACTAGATTTCTAGCAGGATGTAGTCCAGAGAATAGAAATGCGTTGTGCCGCCGTTTTATTTGCGCCAATGGCCCGGCACATCCGTCTTCGGCGGAGTTTCAGGAATGAATTGACTATTCGTTGACAATAGTAAACGATATATCTCATTGTAAACGTAAAAATCATATGTAATTGAAAACGTAAACAATATATGTAATTGAAAACGTAAACAATATATGTAATTGAAAACGTAAACAATATATGTAATTGAAAACGTAAACAATATATGTACGTGAAAACGTAATAGTAATGTGTAAGAAATAAAACTTATTTGTTATTGAAATTATATCCGGACGGTAGTTTAAACTTTATCAAGTCGGTACCCTTTGATGTTCGGCTACTTGGCAGTCTTAGAAATCTTCGTTCAGTACCCATTCCCGCTGCGATGCTCTGTACCTACCTTACTCTCAGTGGATGTGGAAATTTCGCAATTGTTGAACGCAATATAATCTAATTATGTCCACGACAATATGCTCACACAAAGATAAACCCAACACAGCCTGATATAATCAAAATAGACTCTGATATTAGATTAAACGTTTCATGTCTTCACTAATGGAAGCTATAATCCTTCTTTCTACAAACAAACAACAATGTGTTAAACTTATCCATTGAAATTTCCACACTCGAGTCATCACCATTCTTCTAAGTCAATTTCCACACTGGAGTCATAACCATTCTTCTAAGTCAATTTCCACACTGGAGTCATCACCATTCTTCTAAGTCAATTTCCACACTGGAGTCATCACTATTCTTCTAAGTCAATTTCCACACTGGAGTCATCACCATTCTTCTAAGTCAATTTATCAGATATATCTTACATGGAACACTACGACAGCCCACAAACATATCATACAATGGTGTTAGGTCAAAGGACATAAACCCATGGACCGTGGGATCCGCAACCAACAAACCATCAGACATGTCTGCTGCTAGGACGCTAATCAAAGTGTAGCTCCATTTGAGCACCCGAGTCTTGTTGAATTTGGTTGAGGGTGGGGGGGGGCAGATATAGGGTTCACACCCTCTCTCTTCTTCCCCCCCCCCATCCATTTAAAAAATATAAAATGCCATCTAGCACTATACAATATAACAGATGTGTATGGGGTGAGCATGTGTATGGGGGTGAGCAGCAGTGTATTATATAGCAAAGTGCTGATGCATATTGTTGTTGTTGTTGTATCAATCTCCAGAAATTATGAACGAATAGCTCTTATCTCCTTTGTGCAATATGTAGTTTTTCTATCGCTTTATTTCACACACAGAATACCCCAACTCTCGGCGATGAGTATTGTTTTGAGTATGTGTCTCCTACTCAGAGGGGTCAGTCAAAAGGGTAGCAGCTCTCAGCTTCCTCGTTGACATTTACCCAATGGATAAGGGTGTACAAGTATGGATCAGTACAGAGTCCTGCCTAAGACGGATGTGTCGGACCATCGGAGCAAATACAACGGCGACACAATGCATTATCATTCACCTGACTACATGCTGATATATGTATATGATATATGTACATTATATGCGCAGTGGTTAGCGCACTGGCTTCGCATATGAGTGGTCCTGGGTTCATTCCCAGTTGAGGCGGATTTGTTTTTTAAGATCGCAACGGCTCCCGGGTCGACCCAGCCTTAAATGGGTACCGGATTAATCCGGGAAGTAAAGACTGCGAGGGAGAGGAGATTGCTACCGCCCTCATTTGCAGAGCCTCTGAAATGTGAGATCGCTAATATCTCACACCACTACGGCATTAATAAATGCTATGGGTTACTTTACTTTTACTATACTGATATAAATCTATTATCACCATTGTCTTGTTACAAAAGAGAGAGAGAGAGAGAGAGATCCAGCGGGAGTTTGAGAGCACGCTGAAGAAGAAGAAGAAGAAGCATAAAGTGCAGTAAACAATGGAAGTATTGGAGTACACGTGAAATACTTCTGTTACCATATATTAATTGTATATAATACCGAATGTGGGAATCCCGTTTTTTATCCATGTATCTAGACATCCATGGTCCAGGCCTAAAGCAAATCCTTCTGCTGAACAGTCATGTCGATTGATTCCGAACAACGTCGTTTACCTTGGCAGATGTCACTGATCATTGGTCAATTTACGTGTACTTTTTGTCGCCATCCAATGAATAGCTTGGAAAACATACGATCAGCCAAAGTGACGCTGTTTGGGATCAGTGAGTAAGATACCGATATTCTGGGAAAGTCCTTGACTGAAGATCAACTTGGAATTCGCAATGCTTCCTATTTATGTGTCACAAGTAGTTCATGTGCCCCATAATTCACACCTATCCCCCCTGATATAAAAACACAATCTTGCACCCTAACTGTATAACCGAAGAAGTTCTGGGATGGGTGGTAGGGGAGAGTGAGAGAGAGAGATCTACAATTTTCTTCTTTCTGCCAGTCTAGGCTACAACAACCCGGGGTATCACTACAACATATCTGGTGTATCTGCAACCCATCATGTCACTCGCCTGGTCTCTGGTTTAAGGGTCGATTCTCTCACCCTATGGTTCCCATAGCGGGATAAAAATGTCAGTGGGGGAGTTCGGTTCTAAACACATTCAACAGCGTGTGAGTGTCTCATGTTTATCAAGTCATAATAATACATGTAGATCAGTACTGGGCAATCTTTGTGGTCGTCGGACGGAAACGAATTTTCCCGTATGATTTGGGAGGGTGGCAAAAAAATATTATTATTTCTTTAATCTTATTGATCCCCAAAAATATTGTTTTCAGAGCTCTGTTACTAGCATATATAGTACTTTTAGATCAGCCAGCGGTCCTGAAAAATATGAATTGTTGGACTGCTTTGGCTCAAGTCGTATTCTCAAGCAACACTTGAACTAACTGCTATCTTCTTCTTCTTCTTCATCGTTCATTCTCAAACTCCCACTGGATCTCTCTTGTAGCGGGACAATGGTCCAACTAGATTTCCAGTATGATGTAATCCAGAAAATGGAAATGCGTTGTGTCGTAGTTTTATTTGCGACATTTGCCCGATACATCCGTCTTTGGCGGATAGAAGACACAAAACTACAGATTTATAGTGTCTTCGGTGAGGTACCAGTGCCCGAAAGGTGAGTAAAGAATGACTAGTATGTTACATATTTGAAAACTGGATAAAATCATGACAGACAATATGCCACAAATGTAAGACAAGATGCCAGGTTATCTATTCAGGTATGCATCCGTGTCACAGATCTATCTAGATCTCCAGGACCAAACAATTTACCTTACGTTTCGCTCAGTCTAGCCTCTGGGATTCCTGGAAAGTGTCAGGTGTGCTACAAGGGTGAAGGACATGTGATTAAGACAGAAGACTGTCTAACAATTGAAACCGGTTGTCGTCATCATCATCATAATCAGTACCTGTGTGTAACCAGGACACAAAAGTGGAACAAAGATTAGCAACATTGTTTACATTCCATGTATGTCGTAAGAGGTGACTAAGGCTGTTGTGAGGGGAGTTGGATGTCCCATCTGATATTAAATAAAAATGACCAAGAACTCAAACCAAAGTCGAATTGTGAGGCTGAAAGTCGAATTGTGAGGCTGAAAGTCGAATTGTGAGGCTGAAAGTCGAATTGTGAAGCTGAAAGTCGAATTGTGAGGCTGAAAGTCGAATTGTGAGGCTGAAAGTCGAATTGTGAGGCTGAAAGTTGCAGATATTGCAGCTAAGCTGTACACCATACTATAGCGGATTCAGTTCTCTGGATGGCTTCCTGCTAATATGCAGGAGTATGATCAGAAGAAATAGATAAAGAAGAGACATCATCAGTATCACCGCCATCATCATCACGATGTCACTATCAAATTAGTTACTAGCCAACATCAGTATCAATCTCGACAGCATAGCTATCATAACATCAGCATCGTCATTACTTCCCCTTACCTTCAATCACGATCCCCCATCATCATCATCATGTGACTTCCTCAAATGAAATGATAATTTATATATCATTTTGAATGAATTCATAACTGTTTATGGTTTTTACAGAATGAATTTATGGCAGTTTATTGAATGAATTTATGACAATTTATTGAATGAATTTATGACAGTTTATTGAACGAATTTATGACAGTTTATTGGACGAATTTATGACAGTTTATTGAATGAATTTATGACAGTTTATGGGTATTATTGAATGAATTTATGATAATTTATGGCTTTACTGAATGAATTTATGACAGTTTATGGTGTTTACTGAATGAATTTATGGCAGTTTATGGGTATTATTGAATTAATTTATGACAATTTATGGCTTTTACTGGATGAATTTATGACAGTTTATGGGCATTACTGAATGAATTTATGGCAGTTTATTGAATGAATTTATGACAGTTTATTGAATGAATTTATGACAGTTTATTGAATGAATTTATGACAGTTTATTGAACGAATTTATGACAGTTTATTGAATGAATTTATGACAGTTTATGGGTATTATTGAATGAATTTATGACAATTTATGGCTTTACTGAATAAATTTATGACAGTTTATGGTGTTTACTGAATGAATTTATGGCAGTTTATGAATATTATTGAATGAATTTATGACAATTTATTCTTCTTCTTCTTCTTTCGTTCGCTAATAATGTCTATATCTGCAGTGTTGTTTCTTGTATAAATTGGACAGTGTTTTCCATTTCTTGTTTTGTACCATAAAGTTTAACATTCATTGGTGTATCAGAAGGCCAGTATGTGCATCTTAATGTGTCATAGTTTGCACATTCTTGAAGGATATGTTCTGAAGTCTGGTTGACTTGTCCACAATTACACTTTTCTGTTGTGCCAATTTTAAATTTTGTATACATATGATGACAATTTATGGTGTTTACTGAATGAATTTATGACAGTTTATGGGCATTACTGAATGAATTTATGGCAGTTTATGGTGTTTACTGAATGAATTTATGACATTTTATTGAATAAATTTATGACAGGTTATGGTGTTTACTGAATGAATATGTGACAGTTTATGGCTTCCATCAAGTCAAAATTGGATATCTTATAACTTCCACTGAGTGAAACTATGACAGCTGAACATTTACAAATTTCATACAAGACTTAACATTGTCGTGCAGATATATTTATTCTAATCATCGATGCAAGATCGGAATCTACAATCAATAGCATCTGTGCGCGCCATTGCACGACAAATGGACAAGGGGCACTCATCTAATAGAAAATAGGAACATCGTGCACAAGTAGCATAACTCTTCAAGGATCGATTTCATGCATTACAGGAGAATTGGGAGAACAAGAAAGAAATTACTGGCAGCAGCGGGAACTCATAAATATACACATTGTATATATATAACATTATTGGCAACAAACGATGTTTGACATGTTTGATGCGCGTGCGTTCACCCATAACAAAGTGGCGCCTCTGTGGCGCCATATTGCGTTAGAAATCGATCTAGATATTATTATAAATCTGTCGCATCAGCACCGCTATAAATCATTAACTGTTTTATATGATTCTGATCGTGTATAAATCGAATCTGCTTTCTTCTTGTAGACAACATCTTTCATTTTTTTGTTCGTAAGTTTTGTCATCTTCTGTCTTTCATCGAATTTGCACTTGTTCCTTATCCGATACTAACAATGAAAAGTTAATCAATGTTACTATTGTTAAAACTATAATAAATAAGTACAAATTATAATAAATATAAATGAAAAAAGTGAATTGATAAACAGTATTTTTATGCGAACTCTGTGTTACCAATGTCAAACATGGCACTTCACAAAGACGCTAGCCAAAAAGATGACAGTGTGCGAAATGTAATGTTTAAGGAAAGCTATAAATGTAATCAGAAGGGACTGACGGAGAAAAGAAGGTATCGGGAAAGAAATAAAGGCCAAGTCAAGTCAAGACTACATTGAGAGACAGCAGAATAGTTGGTTTGACCGACTCATGAAAGCGAAACCAAAGTAGCCAGCATTTCGAGCATACAAACGCATTTGATCGGGTTACAATGCACGACGAAGACCTATTACTATATAGGTGGAAACAGTCAAAGAAGCACAGGCTGAACATGGCCAATGAGACTCAAATTGTCAAAAATATAATTTCAATTACCGTAACCTTTCTTTTCACACCCCCACGACACTTAACGGCTCAAGTGGAAATTACAATAGATAGATAGGTACAAAAATGACAATTTCGACGATTTTTCAAAAATACTTTCTTCCAGCGTGGTTATTTGTAGTCTTTAACCATTTTTTCCGTTTGCTTTCAAACTCCCATGGACAGCCGCTGGGAATTTAAGTATCTATGCATCGTTCTCGGAAGACGGGAGAATTGAGAAATAGAGACAAGATGTCAGAAAGGAAACGCAGTTTTAGATAAATTAGCTGAAACACAAGAACATCGACATGATCTCTAAAAGAACGTTAATAAACACAGTGTTCAAGCTGACACTGAGCTATCAATGCCAGACCTGAACTGACAGAGGAACTAGAACAAAATTTCGCTGTATGCTAAATGAGGTGCCCGAGAATAGCACTGATGGAAACAAAAAAAAAAGATATAAACAATGACACAATAAGAAATCTGGTGAAAACAATATTCTGCAAGACAAAAAAAAGATAAAATGGTTGGCCACCTAATGAGAATGGAACCAGATCGCATTCAATCGGTAGCCTTCAATAGAAACTCATCTGAAAATAGAAAAAACGGAAGACTCAAAGGAAGATGGATAGATGACATCAGAAAAATACTAGAACACCATGGCTGTACTATGTTAGTGTATCACAGTTAGCAAAAGAAAGAAGACTTCTGCTCTCCATGACGTATAACGCCACACATGGATAGGACACGACAATCCTTGTGACGTGTTCTTTCCAGTACGTTGTCATCCTTATGAATCTCCTGAATTCTCCTCGGTCTCTGGCAAGTTTTCCCGCTTCCTCTAGCGACAAGTGCGTGCATTCCTGAATATCTCTTGTCCAGTGACGGCTTGATCGACATCTGCCAGTAGTGCCTTCTATCGCTCCCTCCTTTATATATCTGGAATCGCCTTGGTCCTCTATGGCATGCGATTCCAAGTATGTAAATAGTGACCAACCGAAAGATCAACAATAGTCAAAAACGTAGTGAGTGGGGTCCTAATTAATTCTGTTGAAAGGTCTCCATCGTAGACGGTCATGATCAAGTCGTGTCTATCGACTGTACTACAGGCCTTCCAACTAAAACGTAAACATGAATTTCAGTGCAATCTATTTGTTGACCATGGGTATTTTTGGCATGCGATTCCAAGTATATAAGTAGCGACCAATCAAAATACTCACAAACGTGACGAATAGGGGGCTTAATTAATTCTGTTAGAAAGCCTTTACTATCAATAGCCACGGATCAAGCCCTACAGCCGTGATTTCGCCATTAGCAAACCAACCAACAGAATTCAATCAAGCCTTTTTTGGGGTCGTGTTTTCGATTATGTCGATTATTAGATCGGTTGACAGACGAAACCCGAGCGACACAAAGTATATAAATAGTGACCAACGAAATACACGGCAATAATAAAAAAAGCATCACCTAAGATGACCGGGAACCAGTAAAGACTTTTATAGAAAATAAACATGACAAAACGTTGATGAACTTTTTATTATTTCCGTGAATTTCCTTGGTTGGCCTTGGCTATTTTTGGTATTACTACTATTACTACTACTACTACTACTACTATTACTACTACTACTACTACTACTACTACAACTACTACTACTACTACAACTACTACTACTACTTCTACTACTACTTTATGACCACAGGGGCAGTGGATCGTCGCGAATGAGAAGATTTGAACAGCATTCTCCAAATTGTTTAACCTGATGAGTGGACAGTATGATCTTACGCACTGAGTCAGTTCCTCTTTTGCCAAGTTTGGCCCATATGGCGGGTGTCATAGTTCTCCATGCCTGTCGGTCAGTTGCTAGGTATTGCAGATCTTGTGCATTTATGCCTGTTGATTTTAATTCATTCATAAATGTTCTTCTGGGCGTTGTTTTTTGGTCTTCCCTGTTTCCTTTTTTCCGCCTGGTGTCCACATGAAGGCTTATCGTGGGATTTCATCTTCCTTCATTCTAAGTATGTCAAGCGGCGTTTTCTGATGATGTTCGTCATTTATTCTTGTTTTGTCTCCTTTCTTAGTATGACGTTTGATTTGAAGTCTTTCCAATTAGCATTTGTGATTTTTCTGAGGCCCTACCTCTTACGCACTACCTCAAGATTATTTTAACACTGCAATTTTTAATTAAAATAACTAAGTATTTCAACTTTCCTAGACACTAGAGTTTGCTATCATTGAACAAAGAAACCATATTCAACAGATCTTGTCGACCTGTCACATTCGCTGGTACGCCATCGAGATTCGTGGCTTTGACCAAATCGACCCGTACACTATGGCAATGGCTGGATGATAAATGGTTTATTGACGCATGCATGGCACGAGAAAACTAATATTGCATGTTCCCGAGTAATATTCTGCTTGTTGACGAATAAACAGGACATTGTTTTCGATCTCCATTCATTCCGCTCGCTTTGATTGATTGAAAAAACATGCCGCTTTGACGAGAAGCAGTGGTCGGACAAGTCGTGGAGGACAAGGAGAACATTGATGGTTTATGCCTGGCTTGGTTGCATAAGGCTACTGCTAGTACTCTATTTAATTGTATTATTTTTATCTCTACCAATCTTGTCAGGACCGTAAATACGGCTTTGGTAATGGGAAAAATGAAATGTGGTAGGAGTTTACATCAAATAGGCCGTATCCTCGTTTTTGTGAGAGTATTGGTGACATCTTTTGGGGAAACCATTACAAGGGGTGGAGACCACGTACCAGATTTGTTTTTGTTTGTTTTTTGTACTAAATATCATGTTCTGATTTCTTATTGGGTGAAGGGAGGAACAGCCAAACCAAACCACCCTTACCTACGGCCTTACTTCTTATTGGGGGGGGGGTGTTTAAACAACCAAACCAAATCATCTTTATCTACGGCCTTACCTCTTATTGGGGGGTTTAAACAACCAAACTAAATCATCCTCATCTACGGCCTTACTACTTATGGGGTGGTTGGGGGGGGGTTTAAACAACCAAACCAAATTATCCTTATCTACGGCCTATCTTTATCTTATCTTCATCCTTATCTTACTCCTTATTGTTGTTATATTTATGAGTTCTTGTTCTTCTTTGTTCTAAAACTCCTGCAAGTTAACAGGATGTACTCAGTAGAACGGAATGTATTGTGACATTGTTTACAGCTTTACTGCGATATCTGTGCCTTTCGGCCCGACACATCCGACTTTAGCATAGCTTCGTGTCACTTTGGTCGATATATATGGGAAGGGACAGTCAACTCCACCCTATGACCTTTTTCAATCGTCCCCCACAATATGCATGAAAAGTAAAGTATTCTTTGCTCCCTTTTTGGGGACCTGGAAACACACGGGTGAAATATTTTTTGTGCTACAGTTTTGTTGTGTTATTGGTTGTCTTATATGGTAGTTATTATTTTATGTTATTTTTTTTGTTATATTTATTTTTGTTTTAGAATTATTTGTTATGTTATTTTTTGCTATAGTTTTTTTTTTATTGCACTTATTTTTTTATATGGTTGTTTATTGTGTTATGTGTTTTGTTATAGTTATTTGTTGTTATATAGTTTGTTATATGTTGGCTCTGGGTTGAAACCCGTGTCTCCCTGCTTATTTTAGGATTAAATCATCTAAATATTGCATCAATAAACTTTTTAAAATGACCGTGTGTTGCCGGGGCCCGAAAGAGTTATGGGATGGAGTTGGCTGTCCCATCCCATATAGGGTCAGTGATCTAAAGCCATGCTGAAGTCAGATGTGTCAGGCCGAAAGGCGCAAATATCGCAGCAATTCTGCAAACCATGACACAACGCATTCCGTTCTCCGGACTACATTTGCTAATCTGCATGAGTTTGAGAACGAACGCAGAAGAACTTTTTAAAAAAACTTTCATTATTGCATATTTTCCTGTGAAGGAGTGCAGGGAGGTATCATTAATTAGTCAATAATTAATTTAAATATTCAATTGGACAGCCAACTCTATCCCATAACCTCCTTAGTCGCTTCTTACGAAATGCATGAAAGGTAAACAGTGTTGCTATTATTTACTCCCTTTTCGGGCCCCGGCAACACACGGGCGTGTTGTGTCATGGTTTACAGCTTGATTCTTAAGTTTAAAAAACCAGTATCATCGCATACGTCGTAACGCACCACTCTCCGATTCAGAAGCAACGCTAGAGTCTACAGGCTCAAATCCTAGGCAGATTTTGTATGTGATCTTCGAATGTTTTCAAGAAGTCACATTTTCTCCGCTAACTCACTCACTCACTCACTCACTCACTCACTCACTCACTTGTCACCGCTATTTCTGTGACTCTTTAAATGTGCACATTACCATAGCAAGTGTCGTCTTCTTGACTCTGTAGTGAATAAGGTTTCTTGACTCTGCAGTGAATCAAGTTTCTTGACTCTCAGTAAATCAAGTTTCTTGACTCTACAGTGAATCAAGTTTCTTGACTCTGCAGTTAATCAAGTTTCTTGACTCTGCAGTGAATATAGTTTCTTGACTCTCAGTAAATCAAGTTTCTTGACTCTGCAGTGAATCAAGTTTCTCGACTCTCCAATGAATCAAGTTTCTTGACTCTACAGTGAATCAAGTTTCTTGACTCTGCAGTGAATCAATTTCTTGACTTTTCAGTGAAATAAGTTTCTTGACTGCAGTGATTCAAGTTTCTTGACTGCAGGGAATCAAGCTTCTTGACTCTGCAGTGAATCAAGTTTCTTGATTCTGCAGTGAATCAAGTTTCTTGACTGCAGTGAATCAAGTTTTTTGACTGCAGGGAATCAAGCTTCTTGACTCTGCAGTGAATCAAGTTTCTTGACTCTGCAGTGAATCAAGTTTCTCGACTCTGCAATGAATCAAGTTTCTTGACTCTACAGTGAATCAAGTTTCTTGACTCTGCAGTGAATCAAGTTTCTTGACTGCAGTGAATCAAGTTTCTTGACTTTACAGTGAATCAAGTTTCTTGACTTTACAGTGAATCAATGGTTGCTCTAATTGGGACTGTCCTGTCTCTTCTTAGTACTGTATTTACAACCACCAAAGCGTACTGGAGCAGGGCGAATACAACATTGTTTGTTTGTTTTTGTGTGTGTTTTTTTGGTTTGTTGAGACTTCAATGCCAGACGTAGACAGGCAGGAGGACGTGATTACCAACAAGCAATGGGAAGTCCTCGAATACTTGTTGGTAATTGCCGATGTCGTCTGTCTCATTGATGGTTTAGTAATCGAACTACCAGTCGATCTGTCATATGCCAGCCTGACAGTTGCATAGATCTGGCATTTGTTTCAACCGCTTTGGCTTCTCTATGCAGATGTAACCCGTTAGGATATCATGACAACGATCACGACCATCACGACAACGTGCACCATCCTAATCGGTAGCACAACCATGGGAAGCCGATCAATGTGTGGCAAGTCTGCCAGTAAAATATCTCGGACATTGACACTATAAGTAAAATTATGCGTGGAAAGTTGCAGATCACGTGTCCAAGTCGCAGTGAGCTGAACCAGCCACCATGGTGGAATGAACAAACAGCATGCCCTCAAGGAGAGGCAGAACGTACGCATCTCCGAATGCAAGTCCAATAACATAATTGCATTGAAGTAGATGACACTATGTTACACGTCAATATCTACGATCAGCAAGCCAAGGAAGAAAGATGGAATGAATTCTGCAAGCAGATCAGTTCAGACAATTCAGACGTTCTGGTGTTTTCAGCAGAACATGAACGGTAATGCTCATAGATACGGTATCCCTGATTTTCAGTCCACTGATTTGACATAGCAGAAATCAGACAAAGATAAGCGGAAGGCCTTCCTTGAGTGTTACCTTCAACGACTGATCAAAACCGCCAAGATGTCAGGCGGAGAATTATTACCCTGGCGATAATAATGCATGTCAGGCGGAGGATTATTACAATGGCGGTAATAATATATGTCAATTTGAGAATTATTGTCCTGACAGTATACGATATCAGGACTTCACCCTTACTAACTAAACTAAAAAGCTACCTAACTAGCTTCCAAACTACCTAACTATCCAACTAACTAATTACCTAATTAACTAACTAGCTTACTAACCACCTAACTAGCTACCCAACTAACTAATTACACTGGTCAACATCAAATTTGCTCTCTGTTTTTTAAAAACAGATTTAGGATAAATTTATTGCAGAAGTAGCAGTAGAAGTAGTAGTGGTAGTAGTAGTAGTAGTAGTAGTAGCGGCAGTAGCAGTAGTATTAGTAGAAGCAGTAGTAGTAGTAGTAGTAGTAGAAGTATCAGCAACAGTAGTATTTATATTAGGTTCTGTGGAAAAGAAGCAATAAATGTCAGCAACATGAGTTGGCAAAGCCTTCTCTGACTTAATCCTGCTAACTGACAGGAGTGTGAATACAATCTCAGAAGAACTACAGTTTTACACTTTTCATGCCTTCCCTGGCATGCGATGAACATTTTTCTCCCACAGCGTGTGAGGCGAGGTATTGTATATCAAAGAACTCAAGTGACTACAAGTGACGCCTTTGATATTGAAATTTCTCAATCCACGGGAGGCAATATTCTCTGGAAAGACGTAGATAACCAGAAAATGGCTGTCACGCCACTCCAGGAGAAGAGTTTTTCTTCTGGTGTTAATTTCCAAACTTCTGGTATCAAGAGATAAGAGAAATAGCTTCCATTGACAACTGGTTGACAGTTTTGTTTGGAGTGAAAGGTTGTCAAAGTGCACGAGGTGCAAGTAAATGGCTACAGTCTGTATGGAGTATTTGAGAATAGCCTGTGTGGATGAATGATGTTACGAAAATCTTTGATGCTTTTGGGGTTGACTGATATAACGAGGATTGCGGATGTTGTTAGGATGATGTTAGGATGATGTTAGGATGATGTTAGGATGATGTTAGGATGATGGATACTATTAGGATGACAGATGTTAGGATATCAATGTTGTTATAATGAAAGATTTTGTTAGGATTCCTGAATATATACTTCAAGACTGTCCAGAATACAAAGAATGAGAGGCAAGTCATGACCACACTGGACTGAACTGAGGAATAGAACCACTCTCACCTGGAGAATACTGGGAGTTTCGTCATGGTGACTGGCCTGAAGATCTTACAGGAGCAAAAGAATCCTTAACGCAGAAGTAGAAGTTGTTAAGATGACATATTCTGTTATAATAACAGTTGTTGTTAGGATGACATATGTTGTTAGGATGACATATGTTGTTAGGATGACATATGTTGTTAGTATGACATATGTTGTTAGTATGACATATGTTGTTAGTATGACATATGTTGTTAGTATGACATATGTTGTTAGTATGACATATGTTGTTAGTGTGACATATGTTGTTAGTATGACATATGTTGTTAGTGTGACATATGTTGTTAGTATGACATATGTTGTTAGGATGACATATTCTGTTATAATCACAGGCCCCTTTGTTGCCGGGAACCGAGAGGGGAGTAAAGAATAGCAACACTATTTACTTTCCATGCATGTCGTAAGAGGCGACTAAGGAGGTTATGAGATGGAATTGGCTGTCCCATCATGCTAAAGTCAGATGTGGCAGGTCGAAAGGCGCAGAGATCGCAGCATTGCTGTAAACATGTCAGCACTCATTTCGTTCTCTGGACTACATCCTGCTAATTTGGAGGAGTTTGATAATGAACGAAAACGAAGAAGAAGAAGAAGTTATGACAGATGATGTTAGGATGACAAATGCTATTAGGATGACGGATGCTATTAGGATGACGGATGCTATTAGGATGACGGATGATGTTATGACGACAGTTATTATGGCCACTAATAGATGGTGCAGTAACAACAGATGTTGTTGGGATGTCCATGTATTGAAGGAGTCTGACATGATAAATATCAACAACAATATTTGTTTACTGTAACTCTCAGTTAATCACAACACTTTTCGTGTGGCGTGAACCGGTGAGCGTGAATACGTTGTATTGCGGTTTAAATTGTGCGATGTATGCCTGTAAGATCATTTAACAGTATACATGTGGATCAGGCCCGTAGATATTGGGGGGGGGGGCTTTCTCTATCTCCCCTAGCAAATCTGAACATGGCTTTTAGGAAGTGCAGCAGCAATAGCTCAGTTAAAAACCTTAGCCTTAGCTATTTTTCATAAAAAAGGTCTTCAAATTTTATGTCAAATACGGAAATTTACGCTCGAAAACGGACGAATGGTCTTTTTTTCCAGGTAAAATTGCATAATTAAGGTCATCATATTTACTGTCCTGATGTGGATTCTGGTGGTCCTCTTCTTTCTCTGCATTTCTTCTCAAACTCCTGCAGGTTATCAGGGTATAGTCCGGAGAACGGAAACGGTGTCAGTGTTTACAACATTGCTGCGATATCTGAGTCTTTCGGTCTGGCACATCCGACTTCAGCATGACTTCTAAGCCGCTTTGACCGTTTATGGAATGGGACAACAAACTCCACCCCATAACCCCTTAGTCGCCTCGTATGATATACATGAAAGGTAAACAGTGTTGCTCCCCATTCGAACGCCGACAATACTTGAGCGGTGGATTTCCATAGCATGTGACAGAGTTCTACTATGTTGAAGTCTGGTGTGTCTGTCGTGAGATTCGCGTAAATAAAACAACAATATAGTGTTTCTCTAATATGTACAATACATCCTGCTGGGAATCTAGTAGGGCAATCGTCATTCTACACAGAGCTCCAGCAGGAGTTTGAGAAAGAGCCTTATATTACACGGTGTAGTGAGCCTATATTAGAAGCTTAAAATCTGTAAGGGCAGCTATTGGATTCTATACCCCTAGTCATTTAATTAAGGGCCCATCTTCTACCCATGTATCTACAGTCTGGATGCGGTGGACTTCTCATAGGAACCCAATAGAAAGGCGTCACCCAATAAGTGTAGATCGCTGCGAGTACAGTCAGACAGAAAGGCACCCTGGTTTACTACAGCACCCGGTGGCACACTCAGTCGTCTTGATTTTGTCTTGCCACTTGGACTATGTGTATAAGAGAGAGAGAGAGAGAGAGAGAGAGAGAGAGAGAAGACATTGCTCAACTCTCCTACACTTTAATCTAATTTCATAACGCAAGTCATAACATCATCTTAATCATCTTCAGTTGCAAAGAAGGAACATGAAACAGTGTAGTTATTGTTCTAGCAAGCCAATTGGAGTTGTGAATCTTGGTATCCAATTTTAATAGCTGTCTCCCTTCACATACAGATGTTTTTCAATGAAGACCTGAAACTTTCAAATGATTTAATATGATGTGCATGATGTTCTTGGTGTATTTTAATGTATAAACAAAATTGTTAGTCTCACTTTAACTAGTTTTCTAAAATGAACTATTCGGTATTGTCACAATTTTGGTTTACTTACACATTCGGTATTGTCACAATTTTGGTTTACTTACACATTCGGTATTGTCACAATTTTGGTTTACTTACACATTTGGTATTGTCACAATTTTGGTTTACTTACACATTCGGTATTGTCACAATTTTGGTTTACTTACACATTCGGTATTGTCACAATTTTGGTTTACTTACACATTCGGTATTGTCACAATTTTGGTTTACTTACACATTCGGTATTGTCACAATTTTGGTTTACTTACACATTCGGTATTGTCACAATTTTGGTTTATTTACACATTCAGGTTTTGGCCAAATAAACTCCTTCTCCCCTCTCCCCCAAACCATACATTATATAGAAATGGGTACCACACAGGTAGAAGCATTAATATACACCTTTTTATAATTGGTTTACATAGTATGCATACCTGCACGTAATATGCTTGAAATATTCAGTAAACATTTCCTACCATGGAATACCGAAAATGTTGTAATACAGGGTTACAAAAATTCCATAATAGAAAGTTACACAAATCCTATAACAGAGAGATACACAAATCCTATAACAGAGAGTTACAAAAATCGTGTAATAGAGAGTTACAAACATCCTGCAATAAAGAAAGTTACAACAATTCTATAATAGAAAGTTACAAAAATCATGTAATAGAATGTGTACAGCGAAGGACAGTCACCCTCAGTTTCCTGGATGAGGAATATCCACAAGATATATGGGTCAGAGTATACACAGATGGGTCAGCACAGAATGCTGTGAGGAATGGAGGTGCAGGTGTATATATAGAATATCCACACAAGCCTAGAGATACAATCAGAACACCGACAGGAAAATTCTGCAATAATTAGTTAGTTAGTTAGTCGTCGGATCATAATCACTGCAAACTGGACACATCCATAGTTGCTCCGATATCTCCTTGAGTGTATCCGCCATCACACTTCTGCTGACCGTACTGGTCCTATGCTGGTTGACCATCATTCTTTTGCGCCCTCCAAAATGTTCACCTCTAGCAACACCGCATTTCAATCCCTGATCTTTAATCCTGGCCATTGAAAAGGAATCATCATCCATATTAGTCTCACTCTCGCGTGTTATATCTCTTAAGGATATAATTCTGCAATAATTATGATGCAGAAATCCAGGCAATTAGTGTGGCAGATAAAAAACTGACAGATGCAAGGTCAGTGCTTCAATCTCTCCAGTCTGGAAAACTAACAGACTTGAAAAAACTACTTAGCGAATTGTCGTACCAGTATAGGGTAACCATGCAGTGGATACCTTCTCACTGTGGAATACCAGGAAATTAAAAAGCAGACCAACTGGCTAAGGAAGGTGCTGCCGAAGATCAACCAGATATACCAATCACCTACCATCAGAAAAAAACAGATGATCAAGTCAATAAGAAAGCCACAAATACCAACACAAGATGACTATCACATTATGAACAGATCAGAACAAGTTATAATTCTACGTCTCAGAACAGGACACAAATGACTCCGCAGTCACATGTATACACATTTCAAGATTGGCAACACGGCCATGTGTACATGTGGACAGGCAGCACAGAGTGCCAAACATATACTTCAAGAGTGTTCTGAGCATGAAACGCTGAGGCAGACATATCGGCCAGAGGAAACAACACTTGAATCAAAGCTCTATGGGACACTGTATGAACTACAAAAGACAGTGAGTTTTATTAAGGAGACAGAATTACAGATATAGACACGTTTCAAGTGAACGAAAGAAGAAGAAGAAAAATGTAATAGAATTACACAAATCCTGGTAATAGAAAGAGAGAGAGAGAGAGAGAGAGAGAGAGAGAGAGAGAGTTACACAAATCCAATAACAGTTACAAAAAACAGTTAATAGAGAGTTACAAAAATCCTATAATAGACAGATACAAAAATCACCTCTATGCTACTATAATATATATATAGAAGCAGGCACGAGGGATATGGAAAGAAATGATGAACTAAACCAGTGTTTCCCAAACTTTTTTCTACCATGACCCACCTACGTCTTTTAAAAATTCTTATTCCCCCCCCCCCTCCATGTAACATATGCATATTTTTTTAATATTCAAAAATTGAATTATTCCCCAAATTGTTTCAAATTTGCTCCCCTGAACAATCATATTGCGCCCTTCCCCCTTTGGGCTGTGCGCCCCATGTTGGGAAACACTGATCTAAAAGTACATTTAAAGTGAACAATAAAATATATTAAGGAATATTAATAGCCTATTCTTCAGGGTCCAAAGTAATGTACAAAGAATAGCAACTCTGTCACCTGTCATACATGTCGTAAGAGTCAACACAGGAAGCTTGGTGTGAAATGAAGATAACTGCCCCATATTATAGATCAAAAATGGCTCAAAATTCGTGCTGAAGTAGGATGTACCAGGCCAAAAGGAGCAGATATTGCAATCAAGCTGTAAATCGTGACATCGCCTTCTGGTCTCTGTACTACACCCTGTTTACCATCAGGATTTTGAGAACGAAAGCAGAAGAGGTCACTATTCACTTAATACGTCTATATTAGTGCATTGGGTCAAAGAGCATGAACCCATAAACCGCTGGATCAGCAACCATTAATTCATAAATTTTATACTTCTCCTGACTGTCTATTCAGTGTGGAAGGAAATGTTCGACTCTTAGCCGTTGCCAGGAAACAGAACGACGCCGTATCTCGGCACTTGGCAGATAAACATTAGTAAACAAATCTGGTGACAGTCTGACGTAGTAAGGCTGATTTAGACAGAAGCATTAAATATTTTTTTTACAGTGCATACGCTTCATGTATTTAATTACACCATCTTGATGGTTGTTTGTTTTCAATGTGTTTATTATTTCAAATTCTCAATTCTAAGACAATGCTTTAACATCTGCCTCTTCATATACTTCACCGCTCAGTCTCTTTCCTTATTATTTCCCTTGTCTTCTACCTATTCTCGCCATGTATATATAGCTACGTTGCTGTTTGTCAAGTGTCTTTCTTTATGAGGATTGATAATATGTACTCACTGCAGCAAAACTGTAATCCAACATGGGAAGCTTGGAACAGGGTGATGAAGATTTAATAATCAGTGGTAACACAAGTAATGACACACAAAGCCGAAGTTGGATGTGGCGAGCCAATGACGAAAAATAAAACGGGGACACAGCGCATTTCTGTTCTCTGACTAATACTATTCTTGAAATCTTTTAGGACCGTAGTCATGTTATAGGAGAGAGTCGGTGGGAGTTTGAGAATGAAGGCCATAATACACAAATGTCGACGTTTTGATCACAAGACCTTATCAAGAACACAAAAGAACACAGGACAAGTAAAAAAAAAATGGCATTGTCCGCATACACAAAATAATGACTGGACGTTTTGGTCCATTTTGCACAACGTGACATTGGCATTGGCTATGTTAGTCTTCTGCTGTTTTCGTTCCTGATTCTGTTTCTTAATGTTGCTCCGAGGATTCTACGTAGACAAGTCATTGCTGTTGTAACCATTTTTCTTTTGGATTATGTTGTTAGTGTCTACGTTTGACATTGGTAGCTTTGTGATGTATGATAATCGTTTTATATAGTGCTGTTTTGGTGTTCATGCTCATATATTTGGTTTTTAAAATAAGAGACATTTGCCCCAAAATCTGGTATGCTATGTTGCATTTATGTTGGATTTCTTTCTTTGGTGTTTTTCTCATTCGATCATATGATGCTTCCTTGATAAGTGAATTATTTAACCTGTTTAATTTGTTGATCATCGATTAGAATAGTTGTGTTTCTCTCTGTTTTTGTGATTGACATTATCTCATAGAGGCAATATCATGTATTATGATCACAGGTGCAGTATCATGTATTTTGATAATATGTGTAATATCATGTATTGAGCATATTGAAAGACAGCAAGTAAAATGGTTCGGTCACTTTATGAGAATTACCAAACTAAATACCAATAACAGCATATAATTTTTTTTAAATAGCTGGATATAAAACTAAAGGTAGACCAAGAAAACGGTGGATAGACAAAAACTCATGATTACCTAAAACAAACATGAACTCGATTCAACCAAGGCAGCACATCTGGTCTTGAGAAGACATCTAAGGCTCCAATCTCTATGCTCAACGGTATATGTAGATCGATCAACCATCATTCACTTAGAGAAAGACAATATACATGTGCTGTCCTCTACTGGTAGTGTGCTATGTTTTACTCTCGAAAAGACATTCTTCGTCGAAACGTAGATTTATTAGCTTTTACTTATGTGCTTCATCTGATTATTAATTCCTGCAATCTGTGAAAAACATGCGTGTAATTTTGTGTATATAATTGACAGTGTTTGTGATAACTATATACAATATAACACACATATGAATGTGGCCTAGGTATTGTATATTTAATTCATTGTTTTCACGTTTAAATGTTTAATCTTCATATTGAATATCTGTTTTATATGTTTTATATTGAATATCTGTTTTATATGTTTATATGTTTTATATGTTTTATATGTGCAGTTTCACCATTTATATTCATCTATATTTTTACTTCTAAGATCAAGACGGAGAAATAAAATCTGAAAATTTAATTCGCATCCATAGTAACGGCAGCTTGAAGAAACACCCAAACAAGCACAGCTAAGTACACATATAGTATTTACAATCTTCTCTGCATGAAATCCAACCGTGTTTATTTTTACCCTGCCGTTTATTTTCGGTCGGCTGAACTGACAGATTTACGACATCTTGAGAAATCTTGACAGGCCTTGTCATTTCTACACAAATCTCCAGAAACGAATGTCAAAATTGTATAGCTGTAAATTATAAATTAAATGAAACTAAGAGGGGACCAGTTCAGCTATTATCTTCCTACACTATTTTTTTTTTCAATATCGCACACTCAAAATTCAGCTGAGAGTGATATTGATTAATTTTTATTTTTTTGTTGCTAGAAAGATATATGTATTCCCCTGTCAAAGTTCCCTTATACACAGATATAAATCATGTATTTTTATTCAACGGTGTAAAGAAGTGTGTTATCTTCCGTTGTGCACAATATTTCATCACTTGGCTTTTGAAGATATGAGCGCGTTACTAAATCACTAAAAAAAAGTAACATCTTTCATCATTGTTACCACTAGTTAACAATTTAAAAAAATTAATTAGTATCCTATTCAAGGCGTAGCCATAAACCCAGCATTTTTTGACTGTTGTGATTTTATAGGCAATATGAATACGTTCAATAGTTTGTCATTTTCCGGCTCTAGGTACAGAGCACTTCTGTGACGGCCAAGGTACCGAGTTAGATCCCTGGCACAGGCAATTGTGCATCCGGACCGTTCAAAAGCACTGGAAAACTACTGAACGTATTTATATTGCTTAGAAAATCATCACAGCCAATAAATGCTGGGTTGATAGCTACGTCCTGAATAGGATGTGCTACCAATTTAATTGTTTAGTTTGCCATTGCTTTCTGAACGGTCCGGATGCTCAAATAGCTATGGCGGGGATCGAATTCGGTACCATGGCCGTCACAGACACACTCTGCACTACTTAGCCACAGAGCCGGGCCGTTAACAATTAACAGTGTAGAAAATAGTCAGGGGAGAGAAGCTGCAGTCATGATTGCGCGCGAAATTTAATTTATGTAAAGAGATGGCGCTGAAGTCAGAGTACTAAAATGTCATTGTATTTCTGCACAGACATTTGTGCAGATGGCTACGCCATGAAACTTAAGTTACCAACATTTGATTATCATCATTTACTGCCATCATTAACGCTATGAAAGTTGGCTGAAACAGACCTCCACTATTCCGTCTCTTGTCTTGGTGGTGCACTCTGCTGGACTGTAAAATGTCCATCTCGTGATGTTTCTCTCACGCTTGTATCTCTTCCTACCTCTTGCTCGCCTCGCATCGACTTTCATCATCGTCATCAAGTGCCATCTCCGCAACGAAGGATGGCTGCAATAGACATCCAACATCCCTTTCTCTTGTTTTGGTGGTGCACTCTGCTAGACTGTAACCTGTCCATCTTGTGATGTTACCCTCCCACATGTATCTCTGCTTACCTCTTGCTCGCCGTCCCTTGAATTTACCCTCAAATTAGGTCTTCAGCAAGGTGTCATGTCTTTTAATATGTCCAAAATACTTTATTTGTTTGATATTTATTTCTTTTAATAGTTCTCTTTCCATACGGAGTAATGTCAGAACCTCTATGGTCGTTGTCTTCTTTCCCTCTTCTTATATACATTCACATCTCACATACATCAATTCACTTCTAGTGATTTGTTCATTGTTCGTTTCTGATCCATATATGGTTGATGGCTACGTCCTGAATAAAGATCTATTGCAACTAAACTGTGGATTTCTCTAGTGTAATTGTTATCCGTTCAGCACGCCATCTGCTGAGAGTATCTCCAATAGCACGTAACTCCGTAGCTTCGAGTGATAATCCACAGAGATCTTTTTTTTAAATTCAGTTTATAAACAAATTGTGGCGACCGGGTTTTGAACCTGCGACCTCTTAATCACAAAGCAAATGGCTCAACCACTACGCCAAGATTATCCATTTTGCAACCAATCTTCGACTGGAAAAATGGCATCATTCCCATCTGAATAATCTTTTATTCCAGGAGGCCGGTTTTATTAGTTGCTGTTTTTTACACCATCTGATCTGAAAAGTAGAACACAGTGAAGTGTAATTAACTTGATTGATGGTTGACAAACGATGTAGAAATTGCTCAAACAGCCAAGTGATTGCATTCAGAATTATTGTGTGTGAATTACTTCCAGGGTAAGTTGGTGACAATCCCTGTTGTATTTTTCCTGTCCACGTCTGACAGACGCGGATTAATTATGAGACAGACGGCGCTTTGATACGGGCATTGCGCAGGTAAATCGCATAGCTAATGACATCATGAATCAACACATCAAAGACCTCTGGCGGATCTTATCGATACCTTTCCGTCTCGGCCGCGCTAGGCCGTATTTTGTGTCCAGATTTATGGGATGAAGCGCGAAGTGTTGACAGGCAAGACCAGATAAACCAAGCGATATAAGGAAGGGATTCACTCCGAAATTATCACTGATCTAGACGTGTTGCATTGCCAGCTTGTCTGACTCATGCTGCGGAAGAAATACTTTTCATGGGGTCCTGAATTACCAACATAAATCAGCAGTTTCAATCAGTTGAAGATGATTTTATACACGCTAAATCCTAGCAAGTCACGACAACCACTGTCTGACATTTGTCTTGTATCCGCAATGTTTGGCATTAATTATTAACTCGACCGAGAATTTAATGAGGCGAGACGACTATAAATGTCACACGAAGTGACAATTTGTAAATACACGTGGCAAGAATGAAATGAATGATCGTGTGAAAATATTCACATCAAAGCACAAAATATAAAGACTGTGACGTCAATGAGTGATAACCGCAGAGCCCCATTCAAACAGTTTCTGCTTCACTTATCGATTTTCAGAGCCGTATTAAGACATAGCTTTGTGTTATTGTTAACGGTTGAGATTGTTTCGTATAACAAAAGAATGATCTATGTTTTCGTAAACACTATCAAGTAGTTGTTTTCAAACTTCAAAAGCTGAAGATGTGGGTTATTTTTCGTGTCAGGAATTTAATTTTATGACACTTTTCTAAGTGGTGACTTTATACCCTGGGATATTGCTCTTTCAGAGTCAAATATTCGAACATAACTTGACTGACCTTGGATGAATTATACATGACGCATATGTAGGGTTACCATAATTGTCAGATGGAAAAAGAGGACGTTTCGACGTGTGCCTTTAAATCCAGTTCACCCATCATTTTCTCATCAAATATGGCCAATATTATGTGTTGCACAAATAAAATTAGTTAAACTACATAAAATATTGTTCTTATTTAATTATAAACTTGTATTAACTGCGTGTTAACTGAGTTTCTGCATTTTTTAAATCTTATTTTTTAATTTAAGTTTCAATCTTCAATTCAAAAATTAATAATTATCACTAACGACTCGCGTTACCGTCTGCTGTGCGAAATGTGTTATGTTTACGAAAATTTGAAATGGCTAACAGAGAAAATGGTTTACAGAGAAGTTCTGATGGCTAATGTTAATATTGAGCTAAATATAGCTGGCGCGCGTGTTTATTTCACTATACATAATAGATTAAAGTATATAATTAAAGTATATAGCACAGAAAAGAAAGTATTGATCGATCGGGGACGGAGAAAAACCAGCATAAAAGCCATTTCTGAAAAGCCGCCCGTACAGTGGCATAAAAAGAGGACGTTTTCGGGGAAACCCGGACGTATGGTAACCCTACGCATATGCGACAATAATTAATTTTGCCGTTTTTCGTCTGAAAACGTAGATATGGACTACATCATCATCAGGTGCCATGCCGGCTAGTGTAGGTGATCATGGCTCTCCACAGCTCTCTGTAATTTATGATAAGAAATTTCATCTGGACTACACCTTGCACAAAATCTAGTCTGACATTATCTTCGTGCTAAAAAAAAGAAATCAAAATGGACTTTGAGAATGAGTGATAAAGATAAGGTACTGATGTCTTCTGTTATAGTTGTATGGTCAAAAACCATCATGAAGTTTTTCGTTTCATATTCTCAAGCATATGCGAGCTTCTTGGCGGTGATGTGGGGGGGGGGGTTTCAATGTCCACCAGCTGCAGAAAATGAAATCTGACCAAGCTCTCATACACGCGAGCAAGACCACAGTATGCTCCAGCAAGTGTGGGTGCTAACGTCAGAGGCAACCAGCCAAGATTCGTACCACAAAACGAGGATGACCCACGCCAATTCAACTGTAATATGATGTATACCTCATATGTGTTATGGTACTTTCCCTATGACAGGCATCCAGTCAGGGAGGGTGTCGGGCTCTATTCCACGACAGGATTAAATACTTCAATACTTGAAGTTCTTGTCAATTGCCCCGATAAGTCAGAAGGCATGCGACTAGCGCTACTGGCAAAAAAGGACAGCGGACAATAAAGTTGACATAAAAAAAAGAGACGCCTCCAAAACATCCCGAATGAAGAGCAAGTAAACGTATTCTGTTTTCAAGAAACCTCTCAAACAACAATATAGATATCAAAACTTAAGGTTTCCATCGATACGGATTAGATTCGGAAATAAAGATCAGTGCAAGTGTTTTAGTTCTAGTGTCAAGTTCACAGAGACAGCAAGGTATATGTTCTAGTGTCATGTTCACAGAGACAGCAAGGTATATGTTCTAGTGTCAGGTACACAGAGACAGCAAGGTATATGTTATAGTGTCAGGTTCACAGAGACAGCAAGGTATATGTTATAGTGTCATGTTTACAGAGACAGCAAGGTATATGTTCTAGTGTCATGTTTACAGGGCCGGCCCTAACAATTGCGGGGCCCAATGCGAAACGGATTGCTCGGGGCCCAGTCTGAGTAGGGAAGAGGATAATAAAATAAATTCTAATATTAATTTATGGGCCAATGAAGTGCGGGGCCCACTGCGGCCCCATAGGCTACAATGGCCTAAGACCGACCTGCATGTTTACAGAGACATCAAAGTATATGTTCTAGTGTCATGTTCAGAGATAGCAAGGTATATGTTCTAATGTCTGTCATGTTCACTTCTGTCTACTTCCATGTTGTACCCTTATCTTCTGTCTGCTTCCATATTGTGCTCTTATCATGTCTACTTCCATGTTGTGCCCTTATCTTCTGTCTACTTCCATGTTGTGCCCGTATCTTCTACCTACCTCCATGTTGTCTATCTATCCCGTCTGTCTTCCTCCATGTTGTGTCCTTATCTTCCGTCTACCTCAATGATGCTCTTCTAGATCTACATCCTATGTTAGCAACCCATCTACTTCTATGTTGTCTATCCATCTACTTCTATAACTACCTTTATGTTGTCTATCCATCTACTTTTAGATCTACCTCTATGTTGTCTATCCATCTACTTCTAAATCTACCTCTATGTTGTCTATCCATCTACTTCTAAATCTACCTCTATGTTGTCTATCCACCTACTTCTATATCTACCTCTATGTTGTCTATCCATCTACTTTTAGATCTACCTCTATGTTGTCTATCCATCTACTTTTAGATCTACCTCTATGTTGTCTATCCATCTACTTCTATATCTACCTCTATGTTGTCTATCCATCTACTTCTAGATCTACCTCTATGTTGTCTATCCATCTACTTCTAAATCTACCTCTATGTTGTCTATCCACCTACTTCTAGATCTACCTCTATGTTGTCTATCCATCTACTTTTAGATCTACCTCTATGTTGTCTATCCATCTACTTCTATATCTACCTCTATGTTGTCTATCCATCTACTTCTAGATCTACCTCTATGTTGTCTATCCATCTACTTCTAAATCTACCTCTATGTTGTCTATCCACCTACTTCTAGATCTACCTCTATGTTGTCTATCCATCTACTTCTATATCTACCTCTATGTTGTCTATCCATCTACTTCTAGATCTACCTCTATGTTGTCTATCCACCTACTTGTAGATCTACCTCTATGTTGTCTATCCACCTACTTCTATATCCTTCATGTTGTCCATCCATAGTCTGCCTCCTAATATTGTTCTGTGTACTTTATTTCTCAAACATATCAGTCATTAACACCAGGAAATATCAGCCTTAACACCAGGAAATATCAGCCTTAACACCAGGAATGGGTGCAGTCATCACTTTATTTTGTTTATGTCGTTTTTTAATTCAAAAAACAATGTGGAAGAAATTATGACTTATTGTTGTCAATTAATTATTTAGTAAATAACAAACTTTACAATTAATTACTTAGTAAATAACAAACTTGTCAATTAATTACTTAGTAAATAATACACTTGTTAATCAATTACTTAGTAAATAACAAACTTGCCAATTACTTAGTAAATAACAAACTTGTCAATTAATTACTTAGTAAATAACAAACTTGTCAATTAATTACTTAGTAAATAACAAACTTGCCAATTAATTACTTAGTAAATAACAAACTTGTCAATTAATTACTTGGTAAAATAACAAACTTGCCAATTAATTATTTGGTTGGTTGGTTGCTGATCCAGCGGTCCATGGGCTCACGCCCTTAGGCCCAATGCCATTGGGTGATATATGCATGTGTTTGTGAGCTGTTGTTTTGTTCCATATAAGGTGGTCCATTTATCTGGACCTTGAAGGAGAAGCATTTTCCTAATGTTTTCCAGTGTTGGACATTCAAAAAGGTGGTGGTCAACAGTTTCACAGGGATGTGAGCACAGCGGCACCCTGGAGTGTGTTGTGGTTGTATTCTGTTCAGGTGATTGTTAAGCTGTACATGTTGTGTGTACAGTCGGAAGATGATACTCTGGTCTTTCCTTCCCAGGAGATTAATGTTACCTTTAGGATTTGAGCTGGTCATATATTTATAGATTTCCCTCCCAGTGTTTTCCATCTGTTCATCCAATTTTCTTTGGTCACAGATTTCAACATCATTTTATCTGTGTGCATGGTTGTGTGTGTATATGGTTGTTCTTGTTATGCTCCCTTCTTTGCTAGTCTGTCTGCCTTGTCATTGTCAGGTGTGCTTGAGTGATCATGAATCCACTGCATAACAATGCTGACTTCACAAGATGTAAGCAGTTGGTTTGCATGGTGATATGTAAGCAGTTGGTTTGCATGGTGATATATTTCAAATAGCTCAGGCTTACAATGTCCATCACATTCTAGTGCTTGAAGAGCAGACATAAAGTCTGTAATAATCACAATATTTTGGATTTTTTATGGAAAGGCACCAAATATGGTCTTCAGGTGGTAGAATGTAACTTCTAATTCTGTTATTTCAGCTTCATAGTTAGAACATATCTCCCCACAGGCATCAAACAACTCATGAGATGTTTTGTCTGGATATTCTATATAGAATTACTTAATAAAATAACAAACTTGCCAACCAAATACTTAGTAACAAAACAAATTCATCAATCAATTACTTAGTAAAATAATAAAGTCTACCTATCACTTAGTAAAATATCTAATTTTTCAAGCAATTATTCCATAATGTAGCAAATCTGTCTAACAATTACTTAGTAAAATAACAAACTTGTCAATTACTTAGTAAATTAATAAAACTGTCAATCCATTATTTGGCAAACTAACAAAACTTATTAATGAACAAATAAATCATTTAATAAACTTAATCAATATCTTGGTAGTTAACAAACTTATAAATCAATTAGTTAATAATAAATAATTTTTTTTTTAACTTATCAAATTCACTTCACAAAATCTGGATAAATTCCTAGCCAAACTATGAATAAATCAATGAATCAAATGCCATGCAAAGTGGCGTAGGCGATCATGTTTCTTCACATCCTAGCCAAACTATGAATAAATCAATGAATCAAGCGCTGTGCTAAGTGGCGTAGGTGATCATGTTTTTCCTCAACAATGTCTCTTGTATTGTTAAAGAAGTTCAGTTTTAGTTGATGACATCTTTTTGTGATAACACATCCAGAAATTTCTTTGATTTCTTCTGTCTCTTCTCCTCTTAATCTTTCCTGTGGTTACTAAATGTTTGTTTTGCTTTTCACATCACATGCCCAAAAAATCTTGATTTTCTGCTTCTAAATTTTGCTATAATTTGTCGTTTTACTCCGGCATCTTTCAGAACTTCTAGATTAGTTTTCTTGGCTGTCTATGAAATGTTCATCATTCTTCTCAAAAACCACATCACAGTTGCCTCCAGCTTATCTTCATTCATAAAATATGAATACTAACAAGTCAAACAAAATCTCAATAAATTAGTATGAATACTAAAGACAAGTCAAACAAAGCAATGACTACTTGCTGGAGACTTATGCCTGGATTGTTGGAAGAAAATTAACTTCTTTATCATTGGCACGACTTTCAGATTGTAAGTCTGGAGTAAAAGATTATCAATCTGGTGTGATTTTGAGTCAGGAAACATTCTGGTATTTGGTGATTTCTGAAATACTAAAAGCCTATCAGAGTACCACTATGGTAAGAGGCATAGGATATTGATGACCTGTTGTAACGTAGAAAGAGACATAGGATAATGATGACCTGTTGTAGCGTAGAAAGAGACATAGGATATTGATGACCTGTTGTAACGTAGAAAGAGACATAGGATATTGATGACCTGTTGTAACGTAGAAAGAGACATAGGATATTGATGACCTGTTGTAACGTAGAAAGAGACATAGGATATTGATGACCTGTTGTAACGTAGAAAGAGACATTGGATATTGATGACCTGTTGTAGCGTGGAAAGAGACATAGGATATTGATGACCTGTTGTAGCGTGGAAAGAGACATAGGATATTGATGACCTGTTGTAGCGTGGCAAGAAACATTGGATATTGATGACCTGTTGTAGCGTGGAAAGAGACATAGGATAATGATGACCTGTTGTAACGTGGCAAGAAACATTGGATATTGATGACCTGTTGTAGCGTGGAAAGAGACATAGGATATTGATGACCTGTTGTAACGTGGCAAGAAACATTGGATATTGATGACCTGTTGTAGCGTGGAAAGAGACATAGGATAATGATGACCTGTTGTAACGTGGCAAGAAACATTGGATATTGATGACCTGTTGTACTCAATGTGATGTGATGACATCACTAAATGATTCAAATAATAAAGATTAATAGGCAGCCCACTTGCAGCCATGCAACAAAAATTGCTGATGTAACATAATCTTGAACCTCAAGCTAGTTGAGACAAACTAGAATTACAAGACTAATTCATATCCATTCTACTGCCGGTGAAGATGGATGCGTTGGGTCATTGGCACAAATAAAACAGCAACACAACACATTTCTATTCTCCGGACTACATCCTGCTGGAAATCTAGTAGGACCGTTGTCCTGCTACATCAGGGATCTAGTGGAACTTTAAAACTCAACGCTGAGAAGATATCCCATCTCTCTAAGAGGCAGGTATAACATTAGCAAAAATGTTGAAGACCCTTCAAATAATTATCTTTGCCGAAGTCCGATGTGTCTGACCATTGATGCAACAACTCAGAGGTAAAGCATTTCTGTTTTCTGTACTACAGAAAACATGTTGGAAATCCAGTAGGAACATTATCCTGTTACAAGAGATATCCATTGGGAGTTTGTTCTTCTTCTGCATTTCTTCTCAAACTGTATATAGATTAATAGGACGCAATCTAGAGAATGAAATCTATTGTGCCATAGTTAATGCTTGGCTGCAATATCTGTGCCTTTCAACCTGACACATCCAATTTCAGCATGTCATCTGAGCCCCTTTCATTTTCTATGGGATATGACAGTCCCCAACAACTTCCTTAATCACTTCTTATTACATGCATTACAGGTAACAGTGTTGCTGTTCTTTGTTTCACCTTTAGGGCCCAACAACACATAGAAAGGCTATGGGCTGTCAAGATCTACCTGCTCACACTAAAGGAATTATTCCATTAACTTCATTATAACACACGAGCGCAATGAACATTTGAGAACAAACTACAGGTAAACAAAAACATTATCTCGGAAATAAATTCAATAAAACTACTAATACATAATCTGTAATCTGAAAGAACATTCTGCGCTAACGTCTGTGTACAATTTCTAGCATGAAATCTGCACCAAAAATAAAACTGGAATCAAATAAACATAAACAACATGTCCTCTATGCACTACTCAAATACTTGATATCTGAGCAGGTACAACGGAAAGAATACACAATAATATCAAATATCCAGTACAATATTGTAACACAGCACTTAAATGGCAATAATTTTTAGAAAAACTGTATTTACACTAACAGATCAACTTGTGAACATATCCTTCAGGACATTCTTCTGGTGTGAAAACATCAAAATCGTATTGTAAAATTCCTGAAATCACTGATCAATAATTTTATGTAGAAAACATTAACAAATCGGTGCATATACAAGTATATATCCAAAGTGTCAGAGGATATCCGACACAGAGGAGAGTGTCGGAGTAACACAATAGGAAATGATAAAACTAAGGATAACATTTTTAAAAATTATATATTTTTATCTTATCATTGGTACAAACACACATTTGCGTAAGCTGATGTATTTACCACGACTGATAAGAATTGAAATATGTTCGTAAAAAAATATCCACCATACATATAATTAACAAAAATGAGGGATTAAAATAACTTGATGGTAACACAACTTTGTGAAGAATGGCCTCAAAAGCAAAAGTTAGTTAGTTAGTTAGTCGTCGGATCATCATCACAGAAAACTTGACACATCCATAGTTGCTCCGATGTCTCCTTGAGTGTATCCGCCATCACACTTCATTCTTCTGCGCCCTCCAAAATGTTCACCTCTAGCAACACCGCATTTCAATCCCTGATCTTTAATCCTAGCCATTGAAAAGGAATCATCATCCACATTAGTCTCATTCTCGTGTACTATATCTCTTACGGAATTCAAAACGTCAGCGCGATCCATTGCCCCATCGCCCTGTGCCACAATCGCACACGATGCCAGTTGATCCGCTCTTTCATTGCCTCAAACGCCCACATATCCAGGCACGAAAATAAATGTAATCGCTTTCAAGCTCACATTTCTCAAGGCCTCAAACACTGTTCGCGAACGAGACCCACTTGTACCTTCTTAATCATACTCATAGAGTCACTCAAGATGCAGACCTGCGTTACCTTCTGTGTGCGTAGCCACTCAAATGCCTTAGTCACCGCCATAGTCTCCATGGTCATACTACTCGTAGTGACCGCAAAGGCACCACTTTCCTCCTTGATCGTTTTACCTGCGCACTGAGCTGTAAAGGCCCAAGCACTGCGAACATGCCTAATTACAGATCCATCAGTGTATATAATCACTCCCGTATCTCGACACCAATTTGTCAGTCTGTCCAGCTCCTTCTGTAGTTCCACGACGCACTCTTCTCGATTTCTGCCCTGTCTATACACCAGGATATCATCGGCATATGACATCGTTCTGCCAACACCTGTGATTTGATTGCCAGCGATATGTACTGTGTATACATTGAAAAGTATAGGTGATAGTGCCGATCCCTGTGGCAGGCGAGGGCTAATAACCGTTGGTGTAGATATCCAGTAGATAGCAGCAGAGTGAACAGAGAGAGCTTGTTGCTGACATGTGCATGTCACCTAGTATTTGATGATCATTGGCTACTTTGATAGTCCAGGGCTGAAAGCTTGATGACCATTGGCTACTTTGATAACCCAGGGCTGAAAGCTTGATGACCATTGGCTACTTTGATAGCCCAGGGCTGAAAAGCTTGATGATCATTGGCTACTTTGATAACCCAGGGCTGAAAGCTTGATGACCATTGGCTACTTTGATAACCCAGGGCTGAAAGCTTGATGACCAATGGCTACTTAGATAGCCCAATGCTGAAAAGCTTGATGATCATGGCTAGTTTCCACCCATGTGTTGCCGGGGCCCGAAAGGGGAGCAAAGAATAGCAACATTAATTACCTTCCACGCATGTCGTAAAAGGCGACTAAGGAGGTTATGGGATGGAGCTGGCTGTCCCATCCCATATAGGGTCAGTGACCCAAAGCCATGCTGAAGTCGGATGAGTCAGGCCAAAATGCGCAGATATCGCAGCAATGCTGTAAACCATGACACGACGCATTCCGTTCTCCGGACTCCATCCTGCTACTAATCTGCAGGAGTTTGAGAACGAACGCAGAAGAAGAAGAAGATGGCTAGTTTGACATTTCCAACTTCGGTTGTTGAGTTTTTAAAAACAAATATAACCATCCATATATTCTATACAATTATAAAATTAGATGTTTTCTTTGTCTAGTTCACTTCTGCTTATATAATTTTATCTCTAAAATCAAAAGCTGATCTCCTGTGTATAAAAGAGAGCTATGAGAAATCACCCCACTGCACATAGGAAGTAAGAGTAAATCGTTCGCAATTCCTGGGGATAGCAACCATCCAACCATCTCTTCATAAAATATATTTCCCACAAGTCAATTTTGCTCATTGTACTGTAAATACTTGAGCGAAACTGACTTTAAAAAAAAAAAAAATCAGTAGTGAGTGTCATATCAATTCTACAATACATACAAAACCAACAGATACAATGGTTCGGTTATCTGGAAAGAAGCCATGTGTGATTCATTAGTTTATAAAGCATATACGAAGAGAGGAGAAGCAGAAAGAAGAGCCAATGGTAGACCTAGAGTACGCTGGATCGACAACATCAAAGAGACATTACACGAACACCAAATAACATTATCTGAAGCTGCCAGAAAAGCGAGAACAAGAACATTGTATCTCCCTCGACACCCGTAAAGGGTAAAAGAGGAAGGAAAGAAGAAGAAGAAAGAAAATAGTAAAAATTGGTAGCATATCCTATTTAGGACTTAGCCCTCAACCCAACATTTGTTGACTATAGTGTTTTTCTAAGTAATATAAATATATTCAGTAGTTTGCCAGTGCTTTCTGAACATTCCAAGTGCACAATTGCCTTTGGAGGGATTCGAACCTTGTACCTTGGCAGTCACAGACACACTCTGTACCATGCTGCCACAGAGCTGGACAAAAGCTATTGGCCATAAAATGTATTGTTAGCCTTTTTTGAAAACATCCACTTTCCCATAATTTCTTGTTTAAGTTTGGCTACAAATTGTGTGGCAAGTTATTTTGTGGATATTAACTAATGCATAAACACTGCCTATTCTGAATAAAAATGTGTAGATATCCAAAAACAGAATGTTGAGACGACAAGCAAGTGAACCGTAGATTATTTATCCACACAGAATGTCTGTTGTGACTGCACTAAAAGAGTGTTGACTATCAATCCAGAGTCAACTACTCCACGCGGTTCCAAGCATTTTTAGCTGAAGAAGGAGAGTCAATTCTCGATGAAACATTCTTCTCTGATGAAGCATGGTTTTATCTATGTGGATACGTTAAGAACTAAAATAATCGTATTTGAAAAAGTTTAATCCCAATGCATTTCATGAAGTGCCAATGTTTACACAATGTGAACATTGGGGTATGGTGTGCCATCAGTAGGAAACATGTATTTGGACCAATTTTCTTCAACAACACTATAAATGCAGATCGGTACATCACTGACATTCTGGAACCTTTTTTTAGACCAGCTGAATGGAAGTGAAATTGAAGAAGTGTGGTTTCATCAACTGCACACACGGCTAGATCATCAATGCATTTTTTAAAAGAAATTTTTGCAGATCGCACATCACATGGAATTTGGCCTGCACATTCATCAGATCTAACTCCATTATACTATTATCTATGAGGTTTCTTAAAAGAAAATTTTTACAAAAAATGAGGCACACACAATCAAGGATCTGAAAGAAGCAATCAGAATTACTATTCACGAAATAACAAGACATGGTATTTGACAATATGAAGAGATGTGTGCATTCATGTCTTTGAACCTGTGGTGGACATTTTCGCATTGTCCATAGAAAGCCTCCCTGCACTCCTTCACAGGAAAACATGCAGTAACGAAAGTTATAATGTAAATTCCATCTTCCCCAAAACAGTGTTGGACCATAGCAGTAACTATTGCAACTATATTAACCTTAAGCACGCTTTAGGCCAATATTTTTCCATGTACAGAATATTATTGCCAAATGCATTCACCCCCGTTACTAGGCACCCTGTAACCAATAAAGAAACCTACCTTTTTAATATTTTGGTTACCAGATTAGAAAAATCTGGGTAGCTATTCAATTTGACTTCCTTTTCCTGTAAGTTTATTTGGCAGGATGGACTGTATTTCATTGCAATATCAAAATAAACAGAATCTGTCCACATCTTCATGTACCGGGGCAGCACCATGAAAGTGAATCAGGTTTTATAAACTTTTGTTTTATCGTATTTTCAATAAAATCATAATGAATTGTGGTTCAGATGATGAATTCTTTGGAGTTAGTTAATTCTCACATTAGAATATACAGCCAACCACGTTGATTTTTATATGTAGAGACCAAATATCAACTGTTTTGGAGCGATTCAGTTTTGGACTAGATGATTTTTTATAATATGACCAAAAAAATCATAAATATTGTAGAATTAGGTGTGTATCAGAGTTGCAACTCCAGGAAATTCAACAAAAGTAAGTAATGTTTTATTATTTATTTTCTCTGTTTTGTTATATATATATCCTTATTTTAAAATGTCTTTACCAATTTTTCACGTCTCGTATCACACAAACGCATAGATAAAACTTTACACCAATATATGCAGAATTTAATTCTTTATTTATATGTACAAATATTATTGAATATCTCTAACAACAAAAAAGTTATCACGTATTCAAAACAGCCACCAACAATAACACAAATTCTTAAGAAATAATCCGGCTTCAGGGGAGAATTTAGGTAGTTGTAAATATAACTTGCTATACGTTAATGACATGTTTTTGCACATTCTCCGGTGACGTCATGTGATGTAATTTTTCATGTTTTCTCCATACAATTAGTAGTGAGACTACAAACACTCTGTAGAATAGTCATTTTCTGAAAATGTATGCACATTTTCAGTAGTTTATACAAAATGTTTTAATTTGGCCCATTTTTTACCAACAATTTGGTCATAAATAATATTCCATCACCTGGTAACCTTAATGTCTGCCTTCAGTGCCATGATGTTGATTCCTAGTCAAGAGTTTCAACTATAGGTGTTAGCAATTGTATGGCCAGACAGATCCAACTTCTGTTGTAGCCAAAGGTTTACAATGTAGAATTAACATGTACAGATTAATGTACAGATTAGTCATGGCAGATATGGTTGATGGTAAAAGAAGAAAGAGCTGCCAAGACAATGACTACAACAAGAAATTTCAGAGCGTTTAGACATGTCCTTGGCTGTAGCAGTAACTCACCAAGAATCATAATTTTAATTCTCTGTACTACATCCTGTTGGAAATCTAGTAGGACAATTGTCCTGCTACAAGAGAAAACCAGCGAGAATTTTAGAATGAACGCTGAAGATGAAGAAAGATAAATATAAAAGGAAAAACTAAATAGTACACACACACAAAATGTCTACAAATAAAAACTAGGAAATAAACAGAGCAAAAAACATAATCAACTGCAAATAAATCTTAAATTAAATTGAATATACAATTGTATGAAATATGAAGACATCAAAAGTAAAAACTAAACAATTTCATTGCAACAAGAGCAAATAAGCTTTGATAATACATTGCAAAACAATTTCAAGGAGTGAAAAACTACGGCAATACTAGAGAATCAAAACCAAAATGGCAATACAAGGGCTTTTTACTAAGTACTTGTACAGATTTTTTGTGTGGTGAAAAACTAGATTAACACTTGGTTTTTATCTCCTTCAAAGTAGCCCTCCCCATTTCCCATTGTGATTGTATACACATATTCCAGCTCTACTAGGACTGAAGCAAGAACCTCCAGTAGGACATTTTTGGAATAATCATCATTTTTAAATATTTATCATTAACAGAACAAAGAGTAGCAAGCAAGTTTTCAAGGCTTAAAGAAGACCATAACAACTTAAATAACAGAATATTATTAATTGATTGATTATATTGCAGAAGACGGACGTGTCGGGCCATTGGCACAAATAAAACGGCGACACAATGCTTTTCCATTCTCTGGACTACATCCTGCTTGAAATCTAGTAGGACAGAACTATAGCCCTGCTACAAGAGAATTCAGCAGGAGTTTGAGAATGTACGCTGAAGAAGATTGATTATGAGCAGAAGTCACTGAACTCTGGATAAACCTATAGGTGCTTAGTCTCCTCAAGCAAATATTGAGGTGTATGCATACTAATTTTTCACATGGCTCACGCATTGAACAATTTCTCATTCTGCCCTTCAGATGCTCAACCTTACTCGTACCAAACTGAACAACCCAAATTGTCCCAATCACATCCTAGATGCATCGTCTATAGCAGTGTCTACATTCAACAATTGTATCCTAGATGTATCATCTATAGCAGTGTCTACATTCAACAATTGTATCCTAGATGTATCATCTATAGCAGTGTCTACATTCAACAATTGTATCCTAGATGTATCATCTATAGTAATGTCTACATTCAACAATTGTATCTTAATCTATCATCTATAGTAATGTCTACATTCAACAATTGTATCCTAATCTATCATCTATAGCAGTGTCTACATTCAACAATTGTATCCTAGATGTATCATCTATAGTAATGTCTACATTAAACAATTGTATCTTAATCTATCATCTATAGTAATGTCTACATTCAACAATTGTATCCTAATCTATCATCTATAGCAGTGTCTACATTCAACAATTGTATCCTAGATGTATCCTCTATAGCAGTATCTACATTCAACAATTGTATCCTAGATGTATCATCTATAGCAGTGTCTACATTCAACAATTGTATCCTAGATGTATCATCTATAGCAGTGTCTACATTCAACAATTGTATCCTAGATGTATCATCTATAGTAGTGTCTACATTCAACAATTGTATCCTAGTTGTATCATCTATAGTAATGTCTACATTCAACAATTGTATCTTAATCTATCATCTATAGTAATGTCTACATTCAACAATTGTATCCTAATCTATCATCTATAGCAGTGTCTACATTCAACAATTGTATCCTAGATGTATCATCTATAGCAGTGTCTACATTCAACAATTGTATCCTAGATGTATCCTCTATAGCAGTATCTACATTCAACAATTGTATCCTAGATGTATCATCTATAGCAGTGTCAACATTCAACAATTGTATCCTAGATGTATCCTCTATAGCAGTATCTACATTCAACAATTGTATCCTAGATGTATCATCTATAGCAGTGTCTACATTCAACAATTGTATCCTAGATGTATCCTCTATAGCAGTATCTACATTCAACAATTGTATCCTAGATGTATCATCTATAGCAGTATCTACATTCAACAATTGTATCCTAGATGTATCATCTATAGCAGTGTCTACATTCAACAATTGTATCTTAATCTATCATCTATAGTAATGTCTACATTCAACAATTGTATCCTAATCTATCATCTATAGCAGTATCTACATTCAACAATTGTATCCTAGATGTATCATCTATAGCAGTATCTACATTCAACAATTGTATCCTAGATGTATCATCTATAGCAGTGTCTACATTCAACAATTGTATCCTAGATGTATCCTCTATAGCAGTGTCTCCATTCAACAAGTGCCTGCCAAGCAACTACAAAATGTCTCACTTATCCATTCTCAATTCACTGACTATGTGTGCACTCGACGCAAGCTTATCTTCTTTCTTATCTTCTTTCTCATCTTCTTTCAAGCCCAGAATATCCTGGGCAGTAAACCCATATGTTGTTGTTGATGAAGATATTTCCTTGTCCTGTTTGAAATACATTCTATATCCACATTGAAGTCATGCAGTCATATGGGATTATGTGGCCAAATGTGAATAATATTGATGTCACAAAATGTTTGCAGACTTTCATATGATTGAATATTTGCATGCAGACTTTCACATGACTGAATGTTTGCATGCAGAGCTCTCATATGATTGAATGTTTGCATGCAGAGCTCTCATATGATTGAATGTTTGCATGCACAGCTCTCATATGATTGAATGTTTGCATACAGACCTTTCACATGATTGAATATTTGCATGCAGACTTTCACACGATTGAATGTTTGAAAACAAAATGGTGAAATGCCTTCCATATACACACATAGAACCCTCCCTCCACCCTTTCTCCAAAGAGATATATTTCTTTATCAAAGTATTCCTTATAGAGAGTTGGAATCTTGTGGGTATGACGAAAAGCTATGGAGAAACTTTTTTTTCAATGTACACAGGAAACAAGATCTTCTGTGTTCACAACTCCCAGGTATCAAAATACAGTGGTATCCCGCTATAACTCATCCCCTTATTTAACACTTTTCAAGTGGAATTCTTCTATTAGTGCATCCTTTTATAACTAATCCCATTATTTAACACTTTTCAAGTGGAATTCTTCTATTAGTGCATCCTTTTATAACAAATCCCCTTATTTAACACTTTTCAAGTGGAATTTCTCTATTAGTGCATCCTTTTATAACAAATCCCCTTATTTAACACTTTTCAAGTGGAATTTCTCTATTAGTGCATGCTTTTATAACAAATCCCCTTATTTAACACTTTTCAAGTGGAATTCCTCCATTAGTGCATTCTTTTATAACAAATCCCCTTATTTAACACTTTTCAAGTGGAATTTCTCTATTAGTGCATCCTTTTATAACAAATCCCATTATTTAACACTTTTCAAGTGGAATTCCTCTATTAGTGCATCCTTTTATAACAAATCCCCTTATTTAACACTTTTCAAGTGGAATTTCTCTATTAGTGCATTCTTTTATAATAAATCCCCTTATTTAACACTTTTCAAGTGGAATTCCTCCATTAGTGCATTCTTTTATAACAAATCCCCTTATTTAACACTTTTCAAGTGGAATTTCTCTATTAGTGCATTCTTTTATAACAAATCCCCTTATTTAACACTTTTCAAGTGGAATTTCTCTATTAGTGCATCCTTTTATAACTAATCCCCTTATTTAACACTTTTCAAGTGGAATTTCTCTATTAGTGCATCGTTTTATAACTAATCCCCTTATTTAACACTTTTCAAGTGGGATTTCTCTATTAGTGCATTCTTTTATAACAAATCCCCTTATTTAACACTTTTCAAGTGGAACTTCTCTATTAGTGCATCCTTTTATAACACATCTCACTATTTAACACTTTTCAAGTGGAATTCCTCTATTAGTGCATCATTTTATAACAAATTTCTCTAATGTTAACCTTTAACACAGCATCGGCGTAAACAAACACAAACTTACCCGCTGAATGCCATAATAATAAAATTACTAGTCTTGTAACTAAGAGAAACAGTAAATGAAACTTTTTTTAAATGCCAAAAAATACAAAACAGCTGTTAGCAATAATCGAGCTTCCTTTTCTAGCAAATTCGAGAAGAGATTCTATTCCATCTGTTCCAATCATATAGTTGAAAAGGAAGCTAGTTTTAGTGAAGTTATTATGGATTATGTTTCTAATGAGGAGAAATAGTTGGGAGTTACGTTTGTTTTCAAAAAAGATAATATTTACACATTCAATGCGTTATGAAATGACTTCAGGAACATTCAGCCTAGACATTCTGTACTGTTATATATTTACTGTGCGTGTCTGAAAAATATTCCCAGACCTAGTGAGAAAGGATCAACAAGGTTAGTGACGTCCACATGTTTTATTTATTTTCACAAGACGATATTATGAGCTTGTTAGTTTGGTTATAAAATAACATTATAAATATGATTATGCCTAGGCATTTATCAGCATCTTATTATAATTAATGTCAGGATAGACTGCAGAAAACAATCTTCACACACGTTAACTCTACGAAGGAGAGATGGAGAAATATGGTCTACTGAGATGGCGCTACCCCCAAACCTGAAGGGATCCATGGATGACATGAAGCGAATTACACAGTTCACTGACTGAAGCTGTTGACGCTGTAACCTGAAAACTGACTGAAGAACAAAGAAGAAGAAGGATAGCTTCAAATTAACCAAACTTGCGTGAGCTTGATCTCTTCTTCGATGTGTTACTCTGCAATTTTTTGGATATTCTGACAGTTTGGTTATTTATATATGTGAGCTAGATCATGGTCTAATGGCATTGTAGATCATACTAATGTACATAGCTCTAGCAAGGTTACTGAAACATATAAGATAGAGGTGGGCAACCTTTAGGCGTCGGTGGGCTAGAAGGAGCTTTTTTTCACCTGATATGGATGGGACCAAAAAGGTTTTTTTAAATAGTTCTTTGAAGCTCCTTGTGGTGTTTTGTAAACTCTGGAGCTAGTGTATATAGTGCTTTTAGATCTGCTTGTTGGGCAAGACAACAAGGGCCTAGCAGTCCAGATTTGGCTAGCGATCCGTAGTTTACCAGCCACTGATATAGAGTATCATAATATTCAACATTTGAAAAGTAAAATTTTATACATGTTATGATTCAGATATTATTAAAAGGTAGCTATATGGAGGATTGAATTTATAGAATCTATTTTAAAACAATGACAAAACTTTTCATCTTTAGTTATATTTGAACATATGGACTGTTCTTTAGTTATATTTAAACATATGGACTGTTCTTTAGTCATATTTAAACATATGGACTGTTCTTTAGTTATATTTAAACATATGGACTGTTCTTTAGTTATATTTAAACATATGGACTGTTCTTTAGTTATATTTAAACATATGGACTGTTCTTTAGTTATATTTAAACATATGGACTGTTCTTTAGTTATATTTAAACATATGGACTGTTCTTTAGTTATATTTAAACATATGGACTGTGATATGTGATACTCAGACACATATACTCAATCAGAAGAATTCAATCAGCTACTTCCAAGATCATCAATACACTTAAGCTATTTAACTACATTTTTTTCCCATTCTGTTCGTATCATCCCAGTGATCTTTATATACACTATTCATAAACAGAAATGCAACATTATTTTAAATGTGTACCACAATTTTATTCTATGGAATTAATGTTTCAACATTGGCATGAAGAAACTTTCAGACTTAATTAATGTTTCAACATTGGCATGAAGAAACTTTCAGACTTAATTAATGTTTCAACATTGGCATGAAGAAACTTTCAGACTTAATTAATGTTTCAACATTGGCATGAAGAAACTTTCAGACTTAAACTAAATGAAACCAGTCTCCAGTCATTCCCGACGGTTCATTAACGATGCTGATTTACCCACTGCGGCCGGTTCTTGTAATGTCAGTTCGTAAGAACAGGGCCTCTATAGGGTCTTCCATCCCAAAGACTAGCATCCATGCAGCCGGTTTCTGATAGTTGGATCTGAAATTTGACAAGCTGTGGGCATTGACTGGACTGTGAAAGATGCAGATGCAAATTGATTTCTGAGGTGACGTACAGTATGAAGCGGTCTTCGGCAGGAACTCTGTAACTCTGGGCTCTCCACTGCACTGCCGGTCTGCCACTGATCCAGTTTGTTGAAATTGCCTCCAAAGGCGACAATTGGTGCTTCTAACAATATTAAATTGTTTGGTCACTATATACTTTGTGTTTGTCCGATCTGTAAGCATCCAATGATGATGTATTGTTGTTGTGTAGTGAGATGAGCCATACTTGCACATTTAATGTATTTGAAGGTATTCACCTCCTCAAGCTTATGTCCATTCATCACGATATTAGTCTGGTTTTCTGTGTCTCTGCTGTTTACAAAGATTTTGCTCTTATCTGTATTGATTTCCATTCCGTACTTGCTGGTAACTTTTTCCAACTTTGAATGTTTACCATCGCACAGCTGCTCCTCATAGAATAATCTCTTTGGAAGGTGCTTGTCTGGCATACAGACGATGTGGCCAGTCCAGCAGTGTTGGGACCTAGTCAGCAGGGCATGGATGCTTTGCATATGGGACTCTTGATGGATTTCTGTGTCTGGTACTCATTTTGCGATGGTACTCTCATGAGGTTCCTTAGGCACAGAAGGTGAACAGAGTTAAGCTGTCGAGCATGTCTTACATAGACAGTCTAGGATGACACAGCATAAAGTGTTCATCTAATCGTATTATCAGTACAATGTGGATAATTGCCTTTCAAAGATGAATTATAATTAGACCAAATTGGGTTTGTAAGGCAGTCCCACTACCAATTTTATCGAGCTGCTTTTGCTGTAAGTTTTTTGCAGAAATGAATGCTGATTCGTTTTCTGGCTATATATACCACATCAATTTATAGCATTTTATTTCGGAAATATTTCTAATCTGTAGTGGAGAGGTACAGAGTGTGTTTCAGATGGCCAAAGTGCAATTTCTGCCACAAGCACTTGTGTCTCCGAACTAACCAAAAAGAAATAGCAACCCAATGAATATGAGTATTGCCTTGAAAATCACTGCATCTAATAAAATGTCAGGTTGATCGCTAAGTCCTGACTAGAATGTGCCCCGATGCTTTTTTCTTAAATCAAGGAAACCAAGACAGAAGTAAACAAAAAATAAATACAAATCTTTCAGTTTAAAAAAAAATCATTCAATTGTCCACACATTTTCTTGTAGGCATGTTATGATTGTGCTTAATTAGCTTCTGCCACATGGATATGTCTAAATAAAGCAGTGATCAGCATTATTTGACAAGTTATTTATCTGTGAGCATGACAATGATGTTTCTAGATAAGTCATAAAGTCAACAATGTCCACAATCACAAGTATGGGTTAACTAATCAAAACTACAACCAGATTTTCATGCTCCGCTCCATTTACGTGGATCTTCTACATAATTGTTATGCAGCTTCGAGAACGTCTATAACTCTTGTGATTCCATTAACATCAGTGCTGCCAAAGGCTGTCTGAAATAATATGAATACATCCCGGTAATCTGGTTTCAACTTATCCACAGCGTCACTTTATTCAGACAAGCAGTTCTCAACCTTTTCAGAGAGCACCGTCTACATGTAATTGTTGGTGCTCTCAAGCACTTTCAAACTCCCATGGTGTGAACACATGTCTTTACAAGGGCACCACAGAGCTTGAGAGCACCAGGTTGAGAATGCCTGATTTAGACTAACCAAACATTGATAACATTTGTTTGTATGTTATTTCTGTGCACGATAGAACCAAAGTAAGAACTGTTCATATGTGCACTATATATCAAAGTAAATCATGTTCATATGTGCACTATATAATCAAAGTAAATCATGTTCATATGTGCACTATATAATCAAAGTAAATCATGTTCATATGTGCACTATATAATAAAAGTAAATCATGTTCATATGTGCACTATATAATAAAAGTAAATCATGTTCATATGTGCACTATATAATCAAAGTAAATCATGTTCATATGTGCACTATATAATAAAAGTAAATCATGTTCATATGTGCACTATATAATAAAAGTAAATCATGTTCATATGTGCACTATATAATCAAAGTAAATCATGTTCATATGTGCGCTATATAATCAAAGTTAGTACTGTTCATGTGTGCTATATAATCCATATTAAATCATGTTCATGTGTGCTATATAATCAAATTAAATCATGTTCATGTGTGTGCTATATAATCAAAGTAAGTACTGTTCATATTTGTGCTATACAGACAAAATAAATAATATTTTTCACGGGTGTGTTGCCAATAGCGATCGTTAGCTGCCAGCAGTGTGTGTACAACAGGAGAGCTATGGAAACAATTAGCTTCTATAGACTTGCCAATCTCTTGACAGTAAATGAGCAAATATGGGACAGCAAAGTATGCAGTTCTGTTTATCAGCTAAAAAAGATTAAAAGTACTCAAAAGTCGTAGAAGAATGACTTCAATGTACTCAGATTTATCCATGTGTTCCATACCATTTAAACCAGCAGCCTACCATCTGCCAATGAAGCTGCCACTGAAGTAACTCCATAATTTCAAGCTATATAATCCACAGGACCTCAGAAAAAAATTCACTTTGAAAACAAGTTTCCACAAGCCGGATTCAAAACCTGTGACTTCTTGAGCACACAGTAAACAGTTCTTTCATTCGCCTGGAAGGTGTTTATATATGAAGTTTTGTTTCTTCTATAAACTTGACTGTTTTGTAACTTGCACAGAGGTCCACAGATACTATCTTCCACCTCTGTTTCTCCAGGCCAGTATATTTACCTCAGCATTTCATATTCTAGGCATTCCTGGAGAATATGCTCTGCTATCTGAGGAACTTGTCCATGGCCCAAAGAGAAATTCAACAAATCAGAATCTTCTTATTTTTCAGCGCTCATTCTCAAACTCCCGCTAGATATCTTGTAGCTGGACAATTGCCCTACTACATTTCCAGCAGAATGTATTCCAGAGAATGGAAATGTGCAGTGTCGCAGTTTTATTTGTGTCAATGGCCCAACACATCCATCTTTGGCAGAAATCAGGATCAATATTGGAGATCATGCTTTCATTAATATTTTCAGAAAAATAAATACGAAAGCAAAATTCTTCTTCTTCTATGTTTGTTCTCAAAATCCTGCAGATTAGCAGGGTATAGTCTGGAGAACGGCATTCACTGTATCATTGTTTATAGCATGGCTGCAATACCTTCACCTTTGTGTCTGATACATCTGACTTCAGCATGACTATTTAGGTCACTTTGATCCTCTATAGGAGTGAACTCACCACAAAACCTGTTTAGTCATTTTTGATGACATGAATGACAGGTGACAGTGTTGCTATTTTCTACTGGAATTTCTGATTCTACCACACAATGTGAGAACACAAATCGAGGGTACAAAAAATACTTACTGTAAGACTCATAAAATTGAGGAATTTTCTGAGCATCTTAATCATTGGACCAAAGTCTTCATTCGGAATGAGTTTTTTCACACCAGAAGCAAATTCCTGTTTATGGATGTCCACAAAAAAACAGTGAGTCGAGTATACTAATCTTGATGAAGACTTTTTAATCAAAATGTCTGCTCTGTTTATGTGTTCATTTGTACAACTACATTTTATTTTCATTAAAAAAAATAATCGCTAGGTAGCTTTTTTTCTTCTTCTATTTATTTTCCCAAACTCCTGCTGGTAATCAGGATGTAGTCTGGAGAACAGAATGTGCTGTGCCATGATATCCATCAAATGGCAATCTTTAACTGAAACAGTTAAACAGACCTAGAACAGAATTCCCAAACTGCAGAATTTAAATTGCTCTCAAGGGAGGCACGGAGCGATTTGGAAATTTAGTACATTAAAGGCATGAATGTTTTTTGGCTAAAAATATGAACATGTTTTTTAAAATATAAATTTAGTTCAGAAAACGCTAAAATAATAATGACTATTGTTCCAAATACAAATTATTTTTTATACCCACAGTTAATTTGAAAATTACCGTATGAAAATCTCATACTGACGAAAATGTGCAACTTTTTTTTTTTACTTATGTCACAGCATACTGACTTGGCTGAAACTGAGCCAAGTACAAAGTTGTATATAGCTTGTACAAGGTTGAGTACAAGGCTCAGTTTGACTATAGCTATGTGAAAGTTGTATTCTACACTTAAAAGTAGAAATATTTTGTTAATTTTTGTGTTTATACTTTTAAATAAAATCTATCTCTGTAGAAATAACAAAAGTTAATACCTTACTTTCTTAGCTATCTGTAGAAATAACAAAAGTTAATACCTTACTTTCTTAGCTATCTGTAGAAATAACAAAAGTTAATACCTTACTTTCTTAGCTATCTGTAGAAATAACAAAAGTTAATACCTTACTTTCTTAGCTATCTGTAGAAATAACAAAAGTTAATACCTTACTTTCTTAGCTATCTGTAGAAATAACAAAAGTTAATACCTTACTTTCTTAGCTATCTGTAGAAATTATTGCAAATAATAGCTTCCTTTTTTTTTTTAAAGCTACATGTAGACATTAATACAATACCTTACTTTCTTAGCTATCTGTAGAAATTATTGCAAATAATAGCTTACTTTTTTTTTTTTAAAGTTACATGTAGACATTAATACAATACCTTACTTTCGTAGCTATCTGTAGAAGTTAATACGAGGCGTGTTCAAATGAAAACGGGACTTGTTACACCACGCGTGATAGAGCGCACTGATATTGATGACATTTTGCACTAGTAATGAGTATCCAATAATTTACATACGGTCAAGTGTTCATCTTCCCAGCATGCATATGTGCTGCAGAAGACTGTTAACAATATGGCGGGTGTGATTCCGAACCCGTCCAAAGTGAATCAGCGTGCTGTGATCCAGTTTCTTTCATTTGAAGGATGTCAAGCAGTAGACATTCATCGGAGAATGAAGGCAGCATATGGTGACAAATGTTTGTCGAGGACCAGAGTGATGGAGTGGGTGCGTATGTTTACAGACGGAGGTTTCTGCTGGGAAGGTTATGGTGACTGCATTTTTTGACCATGAAGGGCTTTTGTTGACTGATTTTAAGGAACCTGGTGTCAACATCAATGCCGCCCATTATAAAGACACTTTAGACAAGCTGCATAAGGCCATCAAGGCTAAGCGACCAGGCAGACTTTCTCAAGGTGTGATTCTTCTCCACGACAACGCTCGTCCGCACGTCGCAAAAATTGTGCAGGAAACATTGGCAAAGAAGAATTGGGAAGTTTTTCATCACCCAGCCTATAGTCCCGATTTATCCCCGTGTGATTTCCATTTGTTCGGACCGTTGAAGAAAGCACTAAAGGGACAGCGATTCAACAGCGACGCAGACGTGAAGACAGCGGTGACCACATGGTTCAGAGAACAGCCACGCAACTTTTTCTCGGACGGCATTCGACATCTACCTAAACAGTGGGATGCTTGCCTAAATGCATACGGAGATTTTTTCTGATGAACCCAGGTGCATTCTTATTCACAAGTGGTTGCTTTGTTCAATTCCGTTGAAAATATTAAATTGCGTATGATACTTTTTAAATAAATCCACAAGTCCCGTTTTCATTTGAACACGCCTCGTACAAACAATACCTGACTTTCTGAGCTATCTGTAGAAGTTAATACAAACAATACCTGACTTTTTTTTAGCTATTTGTAGAAATTAATACAAACATAACCTTATTTTCTTAGTATCTTCTTTCTTCTTTATTCATTCTCAAACTCCTGCAGGTTAGCAAGATATAGTCCAGCAAACACAATGCATTGTGTCATGGTTTACAGATTTGCCGCATATTCCACAACTTTTGGCTTGACACATCAGACTTCAGCATGAATTCTAGGTCTTCAACCATATATGGAAAATTACAGCCAACTCTACACCCAAATGTCCTTAGTTATCATTTACATGTGGAGAGTAACAGTGTTCCTTCTTTTCTTTGCTCCCCGTTCGGGATCCGTCAACACAGGGGTGTCTATCTTACAGAAAGTAATTTCTATAACAAGTAATAAATTACTTTCTAAATTTTTTATAAATTCTATATTAATACAACTGCAAAATCTTCTTCAGCGTTCATTCTCAAACTCCCGCTGGATCTCTTTTGTAGGACAATGGTCTATTAGAACAGCAGGATGTAGTCCAGAGAATGGAATTGCATTGTGTGTCTTCACCTGAGACTGTAGAATCTAAAAATAAAGTCATAGCGTACCTTATTATCTAAAACAATAGATCCCAATAAAAGACCAGCATATGATGCCACAATACTGTTTTCCATGTGTTTTCCAGCTTTATGCAGTGCTAAAAATGAAGATCAAGCATGGAATCTTTAGTTCTAAATGTGTAAAATAATCAAATAAGTATCAACTTTACATCTTAATTGTATAATTCACAGAACATTCAGGATTTTATAATTATGAATCCTATATTTCAACTGTGGTTCTATTATGGAGAGGCACAGTGCATGTGTCTTCCAAGTTACCAGGTTCACATTCCACCAGTCAGTTGTGTATCTGGCCCATTTGAAAGCATTGGTGAACTACATAACATAATACTGCAAAGAAAATCACTACATCCAAAAAAGTACTGGATTTATATCTACATCTTGAATATGATAAGCTACCAAGTTTTTGTTCTTCTCTACAGTACACAGTCCATCTCCTTCTTCTTCTGCATTCGTTCCCTGATAATCAACTCAAAAGGGCGATGGGGCAATGGATCGCACTGACATTTTGAACTCCTTAAGACATATAACACGCGAGAGTGAGACTAATGTGGATGATGATTCCTTTTCAATGGCTAGGATTAAAGATCAGGGATTGAAATGTGGTGTTGCTAGAGGTGAACATTTTGGAGGGCGCAGAAGAATAATGGTCAACCAGCATAGGACCGGTACTTTCAGCAGAAGTGTGATGGCGGATACACTCAAGGAGAGATAGGAGCAACTATGGATGTGTCCAGTTTGCAGTGATGATGATTCGACCACTAACTAACTAACTAACAACTCAAAAGTTCATGTGATTTCAGTACGGGATCACGAAGTATGGTGTGCTGCTGGTTTACAGCATAGCTGCGTTACTTGCACCTCAGATTGTCCAGTACATTAGTTTTCATCATGACTTTAACCCATAAATCCATATCAGATTAAATCATCCGCTATATATTCATTCCCGAAGCAGTCGTTCTCATTCAATTTACACACAGTCATTTCCATTGATGTTCTTTACAGTTTGCATCCGAATAGACATGCTAAATTTAGCCCTGCGCGACTACTGGTAATGGCAGTTTCTAGTGTTGTTTCCGATCCTCAATAACGTGTGCCATATAGGAGATATGAACTTACGAATATGACCTTAAGTTTTCTTCAAAACTTGGTAAGAATGGACCTACTTATGATTCAGATAATATTGATAGGCAATTTTTAAATGAAAATTTAGAGAACATGAATAAAGTAGAAGTTGAGGAGAAGTAGTTGTTCAGTATTTAGAAGTTGAAATTAGCAACGATCTGTAGTGTAGGTCTTCTTCTTCTTCTTCTTCTTCTGCATTCGTTCTCAAACTCCTGCAGATTAGCAGGAGAACGGAATGTGTTGTGCCATGGTTTACAGCATTGCTGCGATATCTGCGCCTTTCTGCCGGACACATCCGACTTCAGCATGGCTTTGGGTCACTGACCCTATATGGGATGGAACAGCCAACTCCATCCCATAACCTCCTTAGTCGCAGTGCATATGACATGCGTGGAAGGTAAACAGTGTTGCTATTCTTTGCTCCCCTTTTGGGCCCCGGCAACACATGGGCGAGTGTAGGTCTAATTGATGATGTGCGCCACACACACACATCTCGGTTATCACTGCCCGCAATGAAACAACACTGGAATCAAAGCTCTATGGGCCACTGTTTGAATTACACAAGACATGGAGTTTTATTTAGGAGACAGAATTACAGATTAGACATGTTTCAAGTGAACAAAAGAAGAAAAATTGCCCGCAACAGGCAGCTGCTCTGGCTGAGACATGAACTACTGGAAAGTACCATAAACAAAAACACAAACACCAACATGCACAAAACACAACAAAATAACATCAACATTTACACAAGCACCAAAACGTTAAACCAAGAAAACCTTGGTAGCAGAAGCAGCAGAGCCAAGATTATCATAAAACTAAATTCTCTCAGAAAAAAAGTACAATTAACCTTTAGCAAGCCAGATTAAAAAATACGAAACGTCTCCCTGCCACCGGATTCTTTTTTGAAAATTTGCGTTATTGATGGTGACTGTTTTGAAAATGTGATAATTTTTTGGTTGTTAGAGATATTTAAATAATATTTGCACATATAAATAAAGAATTGAATTCTGCATATATTGGTGTAAATTATGTACGTGTGTGTGTGATACCAGACGTATGAGAAAGTGGTAAAGACGTTTTTCACAAAAAAACATTTTATAACAAATAAAGAGGAAAAAAATAAGTAAAAAAAAATAACTTACCACACATATTGAATTCCTTGGCAACACTGTAAACTAAATCACACAAATCTGTTGTATTTATGTGCTTTCACTGCGAAATTATCACAATATAGCCGGGGGAACTGTATAAAACATGTAGATTTGCAGTAAAATAGTTCTTTGAGCTTAGGCCTAGAGTTATTTTTTTTGCCACTTCAACATATTCGATATCAAACGTACAAGTCCCCAAACAAACACAGCATTCTGTATATTCACTGCTGTGAAACTAAATAACCTAATAATTCATGATTCAAGCCACGATTCAATGTTATTTTATTCGAAATACGATGAAATAAAGGTCTATAAAACCGATCCACCATCATGGCATCGTACCGGTGTGCAGATGTGGTCAGATTAATTGCTCTTAAATGTGTACGAATAGCTAGCCATTCTCAACAACGATCATATCGGAAATGGGGGATGTACCGGCTTCGATTGCGCATGTCCCAATGGGCTCATTCATTGAAAGAGAACAGGACCTTAAATATCTTGGGATAATCTTTGATAGAAGTCTCTCATTCAACAAGCACGTCACAAATATGATTCAGAAGGCTAGAAGAGGGATCAGTGTTATCAAGGTTATGGCGACCTTCGACATGCAGCAATGGGTACTTTTTCTGCTCCTGCAAGTGGTGGTGCTATCTGTAATAGATTATGGCCTCGGCCTACTAACTTTGTCACAGACACAAGTCGATAGATTGGAAAAAGTTCAAAATGAGGCAATGAGAGCGGTACTGGGGTGTACTAGAGATACACCCATCTCTGCTATGAGATTTCTGCTTGATCTCCCCAGCATTAGAGTGCGACATCAAGTAGCACAAGTTAAGTTGTACCTTAAAGTGACAGAATACAACCACCACCCATTACACCATCGTCTAGATGAGTCAAAGGGAAAACGTATTAAGCGTGGCAGATCATGGATGGCAGAGGCTGAAGACACACTGCGAATAGTATGTGAATTGGAAGAAATAGGAAAGGGCAGTGAATGGGAGGAGGTAGACACTGAGAAGAAATCACTGACTAAAGTAATAATACAACTAGATAAAGCGTGTCGAAAATGGACGGCAGTCAGGGCTCAGGATGCAGTGCAAGAACTCACCCAACTACACTCGAAACCACAAGACATAATTATATACACAGATGGATCTGTTAGCAGAAACACAAATAAAAGCGGTTGGGGTTTTGTTGCCTACAGAAATGGCGTGAAGTTGGTTGAGAAATCTTCAGCATATTCTACTGTGACATCGAGCATGAGGATAGAGATAGAGGGAGTTACAGCAACTCTTAATTGGTTGATAACTGATACATCAATACATGCGGTAATACTCACAGACTCTCAAAGCATGTTGCGCAAGATAGAAAAGTTCATGCTAAGAAAAGAATGGTGGGACTTATTGAACAACTCAGTTGTCCAAAGCATTACATGGATATTCTGCCCTGGTCATGCTGGGGTCAGAGGAAACAAGAGAGCCGACTTACTGGCAGGCAATGCGGCGATAGACGGCACATTGCTGAGAAGAGATAAAGCAGATTTAATAAAGGCAGTAATAAATTCATTTCAAGATGCAGATGATATCAATGAGGTTGAGAACGTACACATACAGAGAATGTTAGAAATGGGAGTATCTAGAGGTGAGGGGAGGAAAAGTAAATTTTTTGGAAAGTCCCGAAGATCACACAATCAACACCTGACCGGAACTATGAGTCTACATACACTGGGATGGCTGCTGGAGCGGAGGGCGGAGCACTTATGGGAATGTCCCGCGTGCTGTGTAGCCAGTTTCTAATCAAGAATCAAGAATGTCCCCAGCTATGTGCACAGACTGTGGTACGTGTAAATCTCACAATATTCTTGTTGGGTGGGGGGGGTCGCCAATTTGTTTTTCGGCGGCCGGGGTTGATATAGGCTTGGTGAAGGTTAAACATCTGTGGCATAAGAAACAAAAACCTAGAACTTGCTAATTTACTACACACTCACAAGATGCATATGGCCTTCTTACAGGAGACTATATACAACGGCGCTGACTCGCATCTGTCACACTATACCAGTAAGTGCACAAAACCACCATGACATAATTACCTATATCAGGAATGACATTCAGACATGTCATCCAGCTAACAGCTGATGTCATAGATGTCCAGAAAGTGACCATCTGACACACTGGCGGAAAATACACAATCTATAATATATACAGCCCAGTTGTGGAAATTATCCTACTGACTGCCCCACTCAAACAATTCTGGATGAGGTAGTATGCAACAAGCTCTATGGTTCCATTAATCACAAAACTAGCCAACTTATGAGGTAATGAAATAGCTGCACATACTAACCTTCAGTGAATGTCTCTACATCATCTTCTAGAATGCTCTGGTTTTCTTCGCCCATTTCCACAGATTCCTTGGCAGAACTAGAAACTACCTTCTTCAGCTTCTCCTGTTCCTCCTTTGCCTTTTTCAAGCTATTTGTTATCCACTGAATGCCAGTATCTGTCTCTCTCCATTCTCCACTCTTATTGGGCGACTGGGATGAAGAACAGGTGTCATGAGTACTATCTGTATCCTCTTCCATTTCTCTGGCAGCCTGTTCTCTCTGAACAAACAACTGTGGATAAATCAGGTTAAAGAAAAATCATGCAGCAAACAGGATTTGAACCAGGTCTGCTCAGATGGCACACACACTCGCTACTCGAGTCAACACGTTTTCCGCCTTCGACCACATCGCATCCCTTTGACCACATCACATTCCTAAAACAAGATGCGATTTTAGTCAAGACTTTGAACGTGTACATTCTCAAGCTACTATATGAGTATGGATAAATCAGGTTACATGAATACAGCTGGCATCTAAGACACACTAAATAAACAAATAAGACAGTATCCAAAATGTTTAGTCTATCTATCGTCTTGTCTCTGCTTTTGCAGTTAGGCGTCGCAGGATTAAATGACAATCAGTTTTGGTTCCTTGCTATGCAGTAATATTGTGATGTCTCGAGATATTTGTAACTCTTTCAAACCACCTTCTTCTTGAACTTCCTGTGCTTCTTTGTGTTTCAATTATCATGTTGTGTGATCTTGCTGCTTTGCCTTTATCGAATAAAATGCAGTTATACTCTATTCAAAAGCTTTTAATACCCACAATGATTTGACATGCCAGGTTGAGAAGTCAAGATCTGTGGTTTCCAAGAGCTTGGGCCAATCCTGCAGTGACTGAGAGATGTCTTCAAGCAGTCCCGAAAAAATTTCTTCTGGTCTCCACTTGAACTATTTCCTATACACATTTCATCTAGAATAGTCTCTTTGGAAGACACTCATCTGGAAGGCATGTGGACCAACACAATGAAGTTGAGACCTAATCAACAAGGCATAGAATATTTCCATCTGAAGACTTTTTGAGGATCTTCGTATCAGGAATGTAATCATGCCATTATACGTCAAGAAGCTTTCTCTGGCAGCTTGAAAAATAAACAAACTTGCAGGTTCTTTTTCTTCTTCTCGACCCCAAGAATTGCGAGCAATTATCTCTTACTTCCTATGTGCAGTGGGGAGGTTTCTCCGAGTTTTCTTTCATACCAAGGGGGCTTCAGCTTAGAGAAATGCTTATTGAAGGAGCCTTCTACTCAGTCTACTCAGAGGGAGCATATGTCACGAGACGAGATGATAGTTTACTTCGGCCACCCATTGTAGTCTTTCCTCCGAAAAAGTGCTTCGCAGTCAGCGAGCTGTTCCTCATGTAGGAAGACTATTCTATTACCACCCTTTATGTCCTAAGGACCCAGACCTAATTTGTGTCCCTAGGTCCCAGACCTAATTTCTTCTGTATGAGCCATGTTGGGTAACGGCTACGGTCAAAGTAGATTCATGGTTCATACAGCTGCCAAGGCGAGGTGCTGCTCTGCCAAACACGTTGTGGTCTAGGATTTGATCTGTGCATTTCTCATGCACTGGCTTTGTCTACTTGAGATTCCTTCCAATCCATTGCCAGGCATGGTCTGTGTATTTTGGCTCTTCGTCATTGCATATATTACCCAAAGAAGTAGGTGGTTGGTTGGTTGGTTGGTTGCTGATCCAGCGGTCCATGGGCTCATGCCCTTTGGCCCAATGCCATTGTGTGATATATGCATGTGTTTGTGAGTTGTTGTTTTGTTCCATATAATGTGTTCCATTTATCTGGCCCTGGAGGGAGAAGCATTTTCCTGATGTCATCCAGCGCTGGACATTCAAAAAGGTGGTGGTCAACAGTTTCATATGGATGAGTGCACAGCCGGCACCCTGGAGTGTGTTGTGGTTGTATTCTGTTCAGGTGATTGTTAAGCTGTACATGTTGTGTGCGCAGTCGGAATATGATACTCTGGTCTTTTCTTTCCAGGAGGTTGATATTGTCTTTAGGATTTGGGCTGGTCATATATTTATAGATTTCCCTCCCAGTGTTTCCCATGGCCCATCTGTTCATCCAATTTTCTTTGTTCACAGATTTCAGAATCATAAAGAAGTAGGTAAAATACATCTATTTCGTACATGGAGATCTGCAGTGGGCCCTTGGGTACTGAACCCAATTCTCTCTGCATGAGTCGTGTTGGGCAATGGCAGACAGTTGAGTTGAGCTAGGTTTGCAGTGTCATTAGTGACCCCCTCTACATTGCCCAACTACCAATTTGAACAATGCATTCCCCGACATTTGTTCAATGTTTGTCCTGTGTGCAATCAGGAGCTGTATGCAATGCCTTTTTCCATAACCAGGAGTGCATACTCAAGTTGGCCTATTCAACACTTGAGTCATGACTGCTACTTCGAATGGGGTAAATTGTGATGGTACATGTGGGCTCCTGTGTGTTTTCAAGGTGGGCTCCTGTGTGTTTTCAAGGTGGGCTCCTGTGTGTTTTCAAGGTGGGCTCCTGTGTGTTTTCAAGGTGGGCTCCTGTGTGTTTTCAAGGTGGGCTCCTGTGTGTTTTCAAGGTGGGCTCCTGTGTGTTTTCAAGGTGGGCTCCTGTGTGTTTTCAAGTATGAACAGCACTTCCCCAGTCTGTCTCAAGCTGAACTATTGTAGCTACATTGCCACTGAATTGATTCACATACACTATGCTGCCCTCTACCATGTTGCCTTTTCCAGATTCGGTGTGTACTCAGAAGATCAGAAGGCCGCCCCTCCAATGTTTCTGATTTTTTTTAGGTTTGACAAGTCGGAATGCACAGATACTTGCATCACTGTGTGCTAACAGTGCTGTTGAATGTAATAGTGTTGAGGTCTCTGAGATATGTCCTGTCTCCAGAATGCACCACAAGGAGGTACTTTTAGGATCTTAGTTATCTGCTAACCCTGGGTCTGCATGAGAGCATTGATTGGTAACATCATGGAATGGTCTGGGTGTGCTTTTTCTACACTCCTCCAAATGGCTGACAAGAGTTGTTTGCCTTTTTTGTGCTGATGTACTCAGTTTGGCACCCCTACAATCTGACAGGTTATGGGTATTATTATTATTTCTCAGGCAACAAAGGTGAAAAGAATTAAGATGCTGTGCATGCCTAGTATAGACAGTCCAGGACTCAGCTAAATATCACAACAAAGACATAATGGCTGCAATGTAGACCTTCAGTTTGGTTTCCAGACTCTGACCACTTCAGATCTACAAATTAGCATGAATAAGAAATATTAATGACAGAGTAACAGGGGCACATGCTAATAAAGATTTCAGGTTAGGATTAGCAATAGCATGGCATATGAAACTACACATACACCGGCAACAAACAGGTTTCACTAGGTGCGTAGCGCATATTTTATTGGTCAAGTGACTGATATTTCTTTGAACAGCATGCTTGAATATTTTTTCCGTTTCACAATTTTCCTATATATTATACCGTTTGCTGATAGTTCCAGTAGCCAGGTGATTGTATATCTTGCTGATCCTATCCCTTAATCATCCTCTACTATCTTCATCCTCTTGTAGTTCTCAATTAAATGCCTGTACTTACAATGTAAAACCTGTTCACCTGTTAACTCTTTATGTACCATAGACCTGCAACAAACCTCATCCATTTCTGATGTACTTTTTCTTCTAATTCATTCCATGTCTTTCCAATCCCTCTTACATTTCTTTCATCTCAATTTTCTACAGTCTTCTTATTTTCCATACCCCGCAGGTTCCAGGACTGCCTGCCTTACAAGGTTTCCTGGTGGTTTTCTTAGTTTCATCTATTTAAAGTGTCGTATTCAGAGAATTAACTTCTGCTTTATCAAACTCCTGCTATCCAACTGGATATAGACTGGGAAACAGAATTCAATTCCATGGTTTTACAGCTTGCCTGTGATATCTGAGCCTTTCGGCCTGACACATCCAATTACTGCATGGGTTTTGTTCACTCTGACCTACAGGATGGAACACATCATCAAGACTTGCTTAGTTGCATTAACGGCATGCATGGCAGGTGACAGTTGTTATTCATTACTTCTCCAAGGATGACTTGGGCAAGGACTGACTTCAATGTATCTGAGTTTCCCCTTATGTACTCTATCCCTCCCAACAGTACAGCAAGATGTCTGCCGAGAACATCACTCAGAACATGTCTTTACCAAAACAACACTGGAATACATGAGCCAAGTGATTTGACTACCTCATGAGACTATCTCTAGAACAATATCATCATGTGTCTACAACATAAGAAGATTTGGATATAGCTAGGTGAAAAACAAGAAAAAGATAGACAGGCATCATCAAGGACACATTGTACAATTATGGATACAAGCAATCAAGGTGAAACATCTTGCAAAGAAAGTCAGAAATCAAAACCTCCCCAGACATGTGTAGAACATCCCTCTGGGAAAGAAAAGGAATAGATAATAGATGGAATCAATTTATGAAAATCTGAGATATTCACAACACACTAAAAATTATAAGGTATTCCCAACACACTCAAAATTATAAGATATTCACAACACACTCAACATTATAAGGTATTCACAACACACTCATAATTATAAGGTATTCACAACACACTCAAAATTATAAGGTATTCACAACACACTCAAAATTATAAGGTATTCACAATAATTATACGGTATTCACAACACACTCATAATAATAAGGTATCACAACACACTCATAATTATAAGGTATTCACAACACACTCATAATTATAAGGTATTCACAACACACTCAGAAGTCAGAAATTAAGACTTAAAAATAAGAAATAAAGTCATTAGGAAAAGAGTAGGTATAATATCATGTATTGAAAGACAGCAAGTTCAGTCACCTTATTAGAATGAACCCAAACCAAATACCAATAAGAACATACAACAAAAGAATATCCAGACATAAAGCCAAAGGTAGACCAAGAAAATGGTGAATAGAAAACATCAAGATAACCTTACGCAAACATGAACTCAATGCAGCCAAGGTGACATATCTGACCATGGAATGGCAACTGACCCTCCCAGCCCTACAGTTAACAGCAAATGTTTATACTAACAACCATAATTCACCTGTGAATAAACAATAGACTCATAAATCTAAGGCACTCACAACACACTCATAAGTCTGAAGTATTCACAACACACTCATAAATGTGAGGTACTCATAATTTGTTCTTTGTTTTATTGTTATTTTCTATATTTTATTATTTTATATTGACAGTTTTCTTCAGTAACCTATTTACCTTATTTGCATTTACCTGTATTTGTCTGGTTACTGCTGCACTTCCTTTTTGTCGGACATCCTCCGCTATTTGAGTTATTTATACTCATAATACATAAATCAATATTGGTAATGGTTTTAATAACTCAGAATAGGGAACAATGGTACATACATAATTAATGAAAAATCTTGCACATAACAGACAAATGGATACTTTTGATACTTACAGATATCAGACAAATGGGTACTTTTTTACTTACATTGGTAGACAAATGGGTACTTTTGATACATATAATAACAGACATTAGGGTACTTCTGATACTTACAGTAACAGACAAATGGATACTTCTGATACAGTAATAGACAAATGGGTATTTCTGATACAGTAACAGACAAATGGGTACTTCTGATACTTAGAGTAACAGACAAATGGGTACTTCTGATACAGTAATAGACAAATGGGTACTTCTAATACTTACATTAATAGAAAAATGGATGCTTTTTATACTTGTACAAAACAAACAAATGGATGCTTGTAGATAATTATCACTCACCTCAACTACTGCCTGGATAGCACTCATAGTCTTTGGTTCAGACTTCTCTGCATACTTGACCTGTGTCTCCATGTTCATCATAACTTGACGATTGGCTGTCCTATGCTCTACCAGGTTTATTAAAAGCCCCAGACACTGAAAATATACATTTGCAGAAGCTAATACAGTAAGGGCAGAACTCTTGTTTCTATATAGTGTTGGCACTGTGAAGTAACTAGTGACAGAATATACTTGTTTCTATATAGTATTGGCACTGTGAAGTAACTAGTGACAGAACTGTTGTTTCTATATAGTATTGGCACTGTGAAGTAACTAGTGGCAGAACTCTTGTTTCTATATAGTGTTGGCACTGTGAAGTAACTAGTGACAGAATATACTTGTTTCTATATAGTATTGGCACTGTGAAGTAACTAGTGACAGAACTCTTGTTTCTATATAGTGTTGGCACTGTGAAGTAACTAGTGGCAGAACTCTTGTTTCTATATAGTGTTGGCACTGTGAAGTAACTACTGACAGAACTCTTGTTTCTATATAGTGTTGGCACTGTGAAGTAACTAGTGACAGAACTCTTGTTTCTATATAGTATTGGCACTGTGAAGTAACTAGTGACAGAACTCTTGTTTCTATATAGTGTTGGCACTGTGAAGTAACTAGTGGCAGAATATTCTTGTTTCTATATAGTGTTGGCACTGTGACGTAACTAGTGACAGAACTGTTGTTTCTATATAGTGTTGGCACTGTGACGTAACTAGTGACAGAACTGTTGTTTCTATATATGTTGGCACTGTCAAGTAACTAGTGACAGAACTGTTGTTTCTATATAGTGTTGGCACTGTGAAGTAACTAGTGACAGAACTCTTGTTTCTATATAGTATTGGCACTGTGAAGTAACTAGTGACAGAACTGTTGTTTCTATATAGTATTGGCACTGTGAAGTAACTACTGACAGAACTGTTGTTTCTATATAGTGTTGGCACTGTGAAGTAACTACTGACAGAACTGTTGTTTCTATATAGTGTTGGCACTGTGAAGTAACTAGTGACAGAACTGTTGTTTCTATATAGTGTTGGCACTGTGAAGTAATTAGTGACAGAACTGTTGTTTCTATATAGTGTTGGCACTGTGAAGTAACTACTGACAGAACTGTTGTTTCTATATAGTGTTGGCACTGTGAAGTAACTACTGACAGAACTGTTGTTTCTATATAGTGTTGGCACTGTGAAGTAACTAGTGACAGAATATACTTGTTTCTATATAGTGTTGGCACTGTGAAGTAACTAGTGGCAGAACTCTTGTTTCTATATAGTGTTGGCACTGTGAAGTAACTAGTGACAGAACTGTTGTTTCTATATAGTGTTGGCACTGTGAAGTAACTACTGACAGAACTGTTGTTTCTATATAGTGTTGGCACTGTGAAGTAACTAGTGACAGAACTGTTGTTTCTATATAGTGTTGGCACTGTGAAGTAACTAGTGACAGAACTGTTGTTTCTATATAGTGTTGGCACTGTGAAGTAACTACTGACAGAACTGTTGTTTCTATATAGTGTTGGCACTGTGAAGTAACTAGTGACAGAACTGTTGTTTCTATATAGTGTTGGCACTGTGAAGTAACTAGTGACAGAACTGTTGTTTCTATATAGTGTTGGCACTGTGAAGTAACTAGTGACAGAACTGTTGTTTCTATATAGTGTTGGCACTGTGAAGTAACTACTGACAGAACTGTTGTTTCTATATAGTGTTGGCACTGTGAAGTAACTACTGACAGAACTGTTGTTTCTATATAGTGTTGGCACTGTGAAGTAACTAGTGACAGAACTCTTGTTTCTATATAGTGTTGGCACTGTGAAGTTACTAGTGACAGAACTCTTGTTTCTATATAGTGTTGGCACTGTGAAGTAATTAGTGACAAAATTCTTGTTCTTGCTCTTGTTGAGAGCAAGAAAAACGCAATGGACTGAGTTGTGTGATGTTCAAAACCTTGTTGCAAGTTTTAGACAATAAATAAACATGATATGGGAAAATCGGAGACAACATAGATATAGTTCTATCAATCAATCAATCAATAAACCCATAACCCTTCAGGGTCGTAGGGGTACCACATTGGATGCTTCAGCACACAGAGTCCTCCAGCGAATTCTATCGTCAGCGATGCGGATGAGTGTGGAAATATCTAGCCCTGTCCATTCCTTGATGTTGTCTGTCCATGTCTTTATTTGTCCTCCTCTGCTTCTTCCACCCTCGACAGTTCCCTGTAGTATTGTTTTTGACAAGGAATCGTGCCTGCATACATGTCCGAACCATGCTAGTTTTCGTCGTTTCACTATTGAAAGCAATGGCTCCTGGACACCTGCACACATCTCTACTTTATTTCTTACGTACACATTGGTCTTATGTTCCCTATAGGAAATTCGTAGAATTCTTCTGTAGCATTTATACTCGAAAGCCTGTAATCTTCTCTCCATGTCCGCAGTGAGTGTCCAGCTCTCACAACCATACAACACAACAGAAAGCACCAGCGACCTATACAGTTTGATTTTCACTCCAACACTGATGTTGCTTTTCCAAATCACAGTTAGCCTTGACAATGACGCTAAAGCCATCTCCAGCCTTATTTTTAGTTCTGCTTTGCATTTACCATCGCTGCATATACTGGATCCGAGGTATTTGAAGGTATTCACCTCTTCAAGCTTGTGTCCATTTATCATGATATTAGTCTGGTTTTCTGTGTCTCTGCTGTTTACCAAAATTTTGCTCTTATCTGAATTGATTCAGATATAGTTCTATAGAAGAATACTGAGTTTACCATAGACAACCAGAGAAACTAACAAGGAGATGCTGAAAGAGTCACATACAAGATAAATCAAATACAATGTCTATATTGTTATTCCCAAAGTGCCGCCATTTTTACAGAACATAATTTCCAGGAAAGACTATTTTTAGCACATTATTGCAATGGGTATTCCCATTTTTCTGATCTATCATAGCGCATTCAACTATCGTCGAACATGGTCAGCAAGGTTCTGTAACGGAAATTCGACTAACGTCGACATTAGTCAGCAAAGTGTTAATAATATCAGATAGAGATGATCTTTATCTTTTGGACACGATAGGAGACATCGACATCTGGGGAATATAGTTACAACAGGCAGGATAGAAGTCAAGAGAGATTGAGGACAGCCGCATGAGGAAAAATATTAGATAGTCTGATATCGTGACATGGCAAAGAGTCAACAACGGTCCTGAGAAAATATGCTGGAGAGTTGTGGAGATCCAGGATAGCCTACACCAGTCGGCACAGCACATGATGATGATGCAATATCATAATATAATTTCACATTTCAAGAATATAATAATTTTGTTAAAAAACAATAAAAACATCTTTTTAAATAAAATAAAAAGAAATAACCCATACAAACCAGAACAGCCAAGTCAAATCTCTGCTCTGCAGGAACACACCAAAGTGTTGTGGTCAAACACTTAACAACAGATTCCAGCAATGATACCTCAACAGTCACATCTAGGTTACCCAGTTCTGAAAGTGAAATAACCAGAACTTATTTACTAGAACATAACTCTACACATACATCTTTCTGTTCCTAACTATAAGTCACCACTCCTTTCTCAAATCCTTTGTTTTATACACGAAGAAGTGTAGTTTACTAGATGCCCAGGATTTGCCAGACATTAGATCTACTTCCTATGCACAATATGGTGGTTTCTACACAGCTTTATTTCTTCTGCTTTTGTTCTCAAACTCCTGCAGATTAGCAGGTTGCAGTCTGGAGAATGGAATGCGTTGTCATGATTTACAGCCTTGCTGCGACAACTATGCCTTTCGGCCTGACACGTCCGACTTCAGTATGGTTTCTGGATCACTTTGGCCATATATTTGTTTGTTTGCATTCAATCTCTGATAATCAACAAAAAAATCTGTGTGATTTCCAGACAGCAGCGTGAAATATGTTGTTCTGCAAGATTACAGCAGAGCTGCATTTTTTTGCACCTCCCAGCCCAGCATATTCGATTTCAGCATTGACCCTACATGGGTGGGACAGCCAACTTCCCTCTATAAAGTTCTTAGTTGCCTCCTATGACATGCATGGAAGGTAAACAGTGTTGCTATTCTTTGCTCCCCTATTTCTGGCAACAAATGGGCGAAGAGCTTTATTTGACAACATACACCTGTGAAAAAGTGATTACTGTCACATCTCATCTCAATTTTTTCATTTCGTCTTTTACCAAATAACCCCCATAGATAAAGAGATGCAGACCAGTGGACACTGCAACTTTGTCCTTGTATGGCAGGCTCCTAGCTTTACAGGAAATGCTACATGTGCCATCTTTCCCAATAGGTCAACAAATTCTGACAGAATTATAAAATAGTTTATCCTGTGCTCCAGACAGGACAAGGTAATCCTGGGAATGCATTCCTTTGGGGACTAAACATGCATCCATAACACCACCTCCTGATACAACCATGCATCTACGACAACTTAATAAGGAGACTGGGTGTGATCTCAGTTACACAACCGAAAAAAACTTGTGATTTTGTCAGAAAGGTTACCACCCCAAGAGCATAGTCATCTCTTTCTTATAACATGCATGGAAGCTAAACAGTGTTGCTTGTCTTTACTGCCCTTCTGGACATGACAACATACAAGCAACAGATAATTTACTCATCAATATTTGTAGAATAATGAAATAATGAAATAAATTTCACTCAAATGAAATTATATGAAAATGTTAAACTTACGATTTTCATGAGTAATGTTGAGTACGACTCTTAGAACACCCAGCATGCATGCCAAGATAGTGTACCCAGGACACTTTTTCAATTCCTTGGTCTCATCAAGACTCTCTATCAATGTGTATGTTGGCATACATAACTGGCACAGACGTAAGATTCTGAGGAAGAAAACAGATAAATATGATACAGAATAACACATGGGAAAGAAAACATAAAAATATTAACAAATAGGAAAGAAAATAACTGACAAAATATATATCGAAAACAGATGTGCTGAGCCAAAAGGTGCAAATAACACAGCTCCGTTATAGAACTGTCATCACAGCATACTTCACACTCTCCAGCTCAAATCACATGAATAGAGCGATCACAAAAGAAGAACAAGAGGAACAGACAAAATAGGATACAGAATAACTTTGTTGTGTTACAAGTTAAACAAGTTACAAGTTAACATTGTAGTGTTACCTGGTACATGCTTGAAGCAACACAGCATTTCTGTACAAGATCAGGTAAGTCTGATTGTCAGAGTTCATGTAACTGATCTGAAATCAGACAAACACTCATGTCAAACTGTAGCATAAAACACTATATATTAGCATGCAATAGCCCATTATGTATAAGTCTATTGATTCCCCTGATCTGAAATTTGACAAACATCATTGTCAAATTATAGCACAAAATGCTGTATATTAACATGTATAATCCCATTGAAGCACAGCAGAAATTGGTAACCTTATTGAATCGGTGGGTCTGATTGAAATTTTTTCTATTAGAGCTCCTGTTAGTGTTATCTGAGCAGGAGGGGGGGGGCAGTGCATCTAGTAATTTTATATCAGTTTGGTGGGCCGGAACAAACTGACAAAATTTGGCCCACTTGCAAATATCATGGACAGAGAAAAAGAAGAACAATGAAATTTTGAAATTACTGAAACTAAATAACTGTGGCATCTAAATACCATCATAAGAAGGAAGATACAGTATTTTGGATACTTAAAGAGACATGATGATATTGAAAGACTGCTTCTGGAGGATTGAGTGTCAGGTGAGAGAAGAAGAGGACAACCAAGAAGACGATGGACCAGCAACATCAAAAAATGTATGCACATTTCTCTGGTCAATGCAGGCCTGCTTGCCCAGAACAGAGAGGTGTTCAGAGTATCCACAATGAAAACAAAGTTCTAGAAAGAATGTCACTTGATAACAAATATTGGTAGCATATCATATTCTTCTTCTTCAGCGTTCATTCTCAAACTCCTGCTGAATTCTCTTATAGTAGGACCATGGTCCTACTAGATTTCCAGCAGGATGTAGTCCAGAGAATGGAAATGTGTTGCCGTTTTATTTGCGCCAATGGCCCGACACATCCGTCTTCGGTGGAATATCATATTCAGGATGTAGCCATCAATCCAAGGCATTTTTTTGGCTGTAGTGATTTTCTAGGCATTTTCTAAATATGTTCAGAAGTTTGCCATCCTTTTCTGAATGGTCCGGATGCATAATTACCTGCAGCAGGATTCAAACCCAGTACCTTGGCCACCACAAAAGAGGACTAGAACCTTTATGTTAGTCAACCTGAGCAATAAAAGTTCACAAATTGGTTTATATACTAATATATGGTTTCCAAATGAATGAATGATTACCTTTAAAACAAAAAGGTAAAACATTTCAAACAAAAGGCCTTTTTCTGACATATATAAAAAATGTACAAAAATCTTATTAACATGGCATGTTTAAAAGAAGGGGTTAATAAATCAGTCTCGTGAGCATAGCTCATCAAAACAAGTGTCCAGCCTTCTTCAGGTCAGAGCGGGAGCCCCAAGGTTTTTGCATGAGTTCAGTCCAGTGTGGTCATGTCTTGCCTCAGTTCTTTGTATTCTGGACAGTTTTGGAGGATGTGTTCAGGGTCTGTATGTCTGTTCCACATAAGAAGGGTCTAAAAATTCAGCAATATTTGAAAAATAATTCCATATACAAGATATGTTTATACCATCTGCATGTTGTACAACCATAGAGAAATGAATAGTAAGACTGTTACCTGCAAAGCACATTGTAAGAGGCAACTAAGGAGATTATGGGGTTGACTGTCCCATCCCATAGAGGATCAACATGTACTAAAATACCCTGCTGAAGTCAGATGTGTCAGGCTTAAAGGAACAGATATTAAAGCCAAGCTGTAGCTCATGACACAATAAATTTCGCTCTCTTGATTACATCCTACCAATCTGCAGGAGTTTGAGAACGGACGCAGAAGAAGATATGATTTATGTATTTATTATAATTAAACATCAAACAGAACAAATTACAGTTAGATGTTACTAGTAGCTAGCAAATTGGCTGAGAAATCAGCTGCGTACCCCACTACAACATCGAGTATGAGAATGGAAATAGAGGAGGTAACAGCAGCTCTCACTTGGCTGGCGATGCAACCACCAACAGACTCAGTGATTCTATCGGACTCTCAAAGTATGCTGCGCAAGATAGAAAAGTGTATGATCAGAACTGAATGGGTCACTCTTCTCAACAATGCGCAGAGCATTACATGGATTTACTGTCCAGGTCATACTGGGGGCAGGGGAAACAAAAGAGCCAATGTGTTGGCTGGTAAAGCCTTGGTGAACGGCACCAAGAAAAGAATAGACAGGATTGAATTGATTAGAGCAGTCATGGATACCCTACGAGAAGATGAGGTGGAAGCAGAGTGTGACAATGTACATATTCAGAGAATGGTAGAAATGGGAGTGACCAGAGGTGATGGGAGAAAGTGCTCCATCTCCGGAAAAATCAGAAGAGCGAGTAATCACAACTGATTGGGACACTGAGCTTATAAACTTTTAGATGGCTGATGGAACGGCAAGCAGAGCATATATGGGAATGCCCCCAGTGCTGTGACGGTTGTTAAGAATCAAGAATCTAGTAACTAGCAATTTAAAATATTTACAAGTTAATATAACAACATCTGATCTTACATTTTCTAAAACCCTGAGACAACGGTCAAGCTTCCTCAGGACAGGAAGTGCCTTCTGGATATCCTGTGATAAATCTTCTGACAGACTTTTCTCACACAATTTCACTGCCAAAGAAAGAAATAATTTAGATAACTAAAATAAACTCAGCATACTACTTCTATTTATGTGGAAATTTGTGGTCATCCTTGACAATACTAGGTAGCTTTAAAAATTTCTCTGAATTAGTGAACTATATAGAAATAAGTAACAATAGAATTATCTACACTATATTTTCTTCAAAGTAATTCTCTTCTGCAACTACACACTTTTACCAATGCTCATACAGCTGCTGGAAACATTTGTGGAACCCATTCTTTGACATCTCTCTCAAAATTTATTTTTTGCATTGGTGATAATGTCATCTGCATCCTTCAATCGCTGTTCTATCAGTGCCAATTTCAGTTTAAAAAAACAAGGAAAAAAAAATCAGAAGGTGCAAGGTCAGGAGAATATGGAGGGTGTTCCAAGTTAATGACATTGTGCTGGTGATTGAAACAAACAACCGTAGAACCCTGAAGAACTATGAGTTTAGCATTCTTGTTGCCTGTGCTAGACCTTCAGTTTTAATCTCAGCTTTAATATGGTGTTTCAAAAGTGTGGTGTAGAGCCCTGAAAGTCGAGTTAAGAATAACACTGTTAATAAAAGGTGACTGAGGAAGTCTTTGAGGTGGAGTTAGCTGTCTCATCCCATACTGGGTACAAGTGATCCAGAAACCATGCTAAATTTGGATGCATCAGGTTGAAAGGCACAGATATTGTAGATAAGTTGTAAACCATACCACAACACACTCCGGTCTCTGGCTGGCATCATGATGATCAGTTTGAGCACAATCACAGAAGAACAAGAAGATTGGTGTTTCTTTAGTATTATTTTGTTATTGGAAAGATATTCTTTTTGCAAGTTCCAGATTACTGACACAATGTGGTTGTAGAATACAATGTGGTTGTAGATTGCAATGTGATTGTAGGCTGCAATGCTGTTGTAGGTTGCAATGTAGTTGTAAGTTGCAATGTGGTTGTAGGTTGGAAAGTGGTTGTAGGTTGGAAAGTGGTTGTGGGTTGGAATGTGTTTGCAAGCTGCAATATGGTTGTAGGTTGCAATATCGCAAGCTGGGCAATCTTCTTCTCTGAATGGGACTTCACAGTGACTATCTTGCAATCTCAAGATTGCTACAGATAACAAGAATGACTCTTCTCAGAAGTCCAATCACGAGTCTTCAACAAAATTTCTCACACTTCACAGCAGAATCCAATCATAAATTTTCAACAGAATTTCATTACAGCATAAATCATAGGGTGGAGTAGCCGACATCATGGTCAACCTCCTTAGTTACCTATTACAACATGCATGGTAATGACAGTATTACTATTCTATCCCTTTCGAACTATGGTAAGTGTCCCATCCTATAGAAGGGTCAAAGTAACCCAGAAGATATGCTGAATTAGGATGTGTCAGGCTGAAAGCCACTGATATCACATCAAAGCTGTAAACCAAGACAGAATATATTCCGTTCTCAGGACTTGTATCATGTGACATATTCTCTCCAGAACATTGTCTTCCCAATGAACTCCTTACACCTCCTTGTTTTGAGCCATGCAGATTGCATTTTCCAACAACGTATTCATGTTATCTTTAATATCGTCAGTCCATCTTCTTCATGGTCTGCCTTTACTCCTCCTCCCAGGTGCTCTGCCCTCCAGAATTTGTCTTTTTAAACAATCGTTGTCTCTTTATATGACAAAACAGGTGTAGTTTTCCTTTTGCTATTGTGTTTGTTTCTTCTTTTTTTCAGCGTTCATTCTCAAACTCCTGCTGGATCTCATTGCAGCAAAACCATGATCCTACTAGATTTTCAGCAGGATGTTGTCCAGAGAATGGAAATGCGTTGTGTCGCCATTTTATTTACGCCAATGGCTCGACACATCCATCTTCGGCGACCTATTATGTTTAATAATCAACATTCTTCTACCTTCAATGTGTTTTTAGTATTTGAATTTCTCAAGACTACATCCTGCTAATCTGCAGGAGTTTGAGAACAAATTCAGAAGGAGTATTAGGTAAATGCACAAGCAATTGGTTGCCTTGATCAATACACCATATATAAATATGACAATACCAAAAAGGTTATCAAGTATGGAAAAGTAATTTAGTTGAAAATAAAACAAAAACCATCAAAAATAACAATAAGCTCTACCAGTAACTACCAGCTCAGTACTGAAAAGTTGCAGAGGATAGAATTTATTGCACTCAGGTTTTCCCATATGTAATCTCTACCCCTCTTAACAAAGCAGTGAACTTGCAGCCAAGAATGGCAACCCTTTGCACATAGCTCTTCTTCTTTTTTTGCAGTTTAACATGTCTACACAGCAAGTCCGGTTTTCTAAGAGGACATTATCTAATTGTGTTGCATGATACTATGGTTGCTGGTGCGTCTCTCTGCCTGGTATCTTTCATTTCCACACAAGTGCTTGCTCAGGCAGGTCTGTAGTCCTGCTCGATGCCAGGGATGGCCCAACCAATCTTAGTTTCCAGCCTATTGGCTGGACTGATACTCATCTCCACGTCAAGGAGTTGGCCACAATGGGGTCACAAAACTCTGAAGTGTGGAAAGAAAATCAGAATAATGAGGAACTGTTCTCAGAGACCATAAGATCAGAATCATCAAGTGACATCTGCACAATGAAGGTTGGCTGCAACAGACCTCCAACTCTTATTTTGGTGGTGCACTCTGCTAGACTGTAATGTGTCCATCTTGTGATGTTATACTCCCATTTGTATCTATGTCAACCTCTTGCTCACTTCCCTTCGACCTTACCCTTATGTAGGGACTTAAAAAAGGTGGCATGTCTTTAATTTGTCCAAAATATTGTATTTGCCTGATCTTTATTCCCTTAATAATTTTTTCTTCATATTAAGTGTTGTTAGAACCTCTGTGTTTGTTTTCTTCTCTTTCCATGATATTCTCCCTACTATTCTATATATCTACATCTCAAATTCATCATTTCTGTATTCTAATCGTTTGTTTAGTGTCCATGTTTCTGAGCCATACATTAATATAGAATAGATGTTATAATTCTCATTTTTAACTTATTTGTAATTTGTTTAGATGTTAATATTTTCCTCATGTCATTGAAGGTATTTTTAGCCATTCCTGTTCTCCTTTTAACTTCACCATATGATATATTGCCTTGATAAATTATTACTACAACTCACCAGAATCCACAATATGGTCCAAGCCACCAACAGATCGCAATTCTTCCTTGAACCATTCACCAGCCCGTCTTGATGTCAAGCTTAGTAGTGATTCCAGTGCGAGATTTCCAGTCTACAAGACACAGAAAAAGACATCACAATTCATAATAAAATAAAGTTATAACATCACAATCGTGGGTACATGGAAGTGGTTTGTAAACAAAACATAAAAATTGCTCCTACCAGGTTTCCGTAAATGAAAGTCAGGATTTCATCTTCTATGCTGGGATTTTGCCCAGTTTGCGACATTGCAACCTACAACCACATTGCAACCTACAACCACACTGTAACCTACAATCTTCCATAGATTTCCTCTTCCATAGTAGAAGACTATAATATTGGTTGGGAAGAATTTAAGTCAAACATGCAAGTAAGAGAAGACACCAAACAGCAATATGTTTCTACAACAATAAGAAAAAACAATGGACTTATATTGAACATGTACTTATAATGAATGAAAACAGACTGTCACTACAAGCATTAAAATGGTACCAAATGGAAAAAGATAAAGAAGAAGACAAGAGAGACTCTTCACAGAACAACCATCAAAGAGGGAGTGACTATGGGTCTCAACAACATACAACAATTACACACAGTAGCATCACATCGCTCAAACTGAAGAGCTCTGGTTTCTGTCCTATGCACAGTCTTCGGCACTGAAGGAACATAGATAGATAGATATACAGAGGGAATTTCACAGATAATTTGACTCTGCAAAACATGTCATGTTGTTGTCAATTCCCAGAAATCACAAGTGATTAGCTTTCACTTGCTATGTGTAATGTATCCATCCCCAGAAATCACAAAATATATGTCATGATGACATTGTTTCAATCCCCAGAAATCACAAAATATATGTCATGATGTCATTGTTTAAATCCCCAGAAATCACAAAATATGTTACATTGTTGTTGTTGTTTCAATCCCCAGAAACCACAAAACATATGTCATGTTGTTGTTGTTTCCATCCCCATAACTCACAAAATATATGTCATGTTGTTGTTTCAATCCCCATAAATCACAAAACATGTTAAATTGTTGTTGTTTCAATCCCCAGAAATCACAAAATATGTCAAATTGTTGTTGTTGTTTCAATCCCCAGAAATCACAAAATATGTCACATTGTTGTTGTTGGTTCCATCCCCAGAAATCACAAAATATGTCAAATTGTTGTTGTTTCAATCCCCAGAAATCACAAAATATGTCACATTGTTTTTGTTGGTTCCATCCCCAGAAATCACAAAATATGTCACATTGTTGTTGGTTCAATCCCCAGAAATCACAAAATATGTCACATTGCTGTTGTTGTTTCAATCCCCAGAAATCACAAAATATATGCCATGTTGTCATTGTTTCAATCCTCAGAAATCACAACATTTGTCACATTGTTATTGTTGGTTCCATCCCCAGAAATCACAAAATTAGTCACATTGTTGTTGTTTCAATTCTCATAAATCACAAAATATATGCCATGTTTTTATTGTTTCAATCCCCAGAAATCACAAAATATATCACATTTTTGTTGTTTCAATTCCCAGAAGAAAAAAAACATGTCACGTTGTTGTTGTTTCAATCTTCATAATTCACAAAAAATGTCATGTTGTTGTTTCAATACCCAGAAATCACAAGTAATTAGCTTTCACTTGCTATGTATAATGAAGTGGTTTCTCCAGATCTTTATTTCATACTCAGAAGAATTAAACTCTCAGTGGATCCAGGGTTTGCACATAACCAAGATCCCTAAAGCACCTCCTCATCTCCTCATGGTGCAACCTGGAAAAAGTAATACAGCTGCTTGTGCTGATTCTGGTTATTACTTTTGGGGATCATGTCCATGAATATGGAGGTAGCAGATGGAAAGAGATTTGACTGCAAAAAGACAGGCAATATCTCCAACACCTCTGCGTCAACACATGCAGCAGCACTGTCAACATATAGTGAACCTAATCAGTTCTTCAGAAGCATTACAGCGGCGAACAATGCATATGTTACGAATTGGGCGGATTTTATAAGAAATGTTAAGAATTGGTGCGCCAGTCACCATAAGGATAGCATAATGTGTACACTGAGTGGGAAGTACAGTGCTAGAGGGCAGTGTCATGTGCAAAGAGAACGGAAAACATAACAAAGGAAATCGGAACTAAAGTATTGTTTGATCGAGACAAGTTTCTACTGAAATCATGCTCGTGGAGAGAAAAGGTTCAGTACCCGATGGGCAAAGGCACAACCGTCCAAGAAAACAAGCTCTGTTCAGCTCCAGAACAAAATGCTAGTCCCTAATGCTCCTAAATATGTGTATGGACTCAGACTTGGACGAGGTTCACGACATTGGTGAACGACACTTCGGCTAAGAGGGCGAACGAGTCTGAACCCAACTCTTCTGCAGAGTTCTTTCTAAACTGGAACCAGACTCACGGATGAAAAAATGTTCAGTAACCGATGGGTACAGGCACAATACATCTAATTACACGAGACAAATTCACTGGCTGAGGAACACCTCATACAAGATTGACGTGAAAGACAAACCGTCATGGCGTAGAGTCAGTACACATTTAATAATGTTGGCGACAGATAGGAAGGCTGTCACAGGCTAGGGTAGCCCACCCGAAATGTGAAGCAATGCCGAAATTGGCTGTGCTGGGCCTACAATGCGCATAATGGTGGCACACTGTAACCACGCTCCTGACGAGAATCACACGAATATCCGTACTGATTATTATGGAGCAAGCGCAAAACAAATAAACAATACTATGCACAAAGAACTCTACAAATATGTAAGAATGTCAAGAATCAAACTTAGGCTCTGCCGAAGATGGATCTGTCGGGCCAATGGCGCAAATAAAATGGTGATACAATGATTTCCATTCTCTGAACTACATCCTGCTGGAAATCTAGTATGACCATTGCCCTGCTACAAGAGAGATCAAGCGGAAATTTGAAAATGAACAATGAAGAAGAAACCCAGGCTACATGGGCAGGAATCCTACCACTAGACATCATGAGGAAAAAAATACTTCTTGTATAAAAGACATCACTTACCGATACAAAACTGAGGTCAATCTCTCGGGCATGAGTTTCTTGCTGCAGTTGTACCAATAGTTCTTTCACTTTCTGTTTAGTCTTCTCAAGATCTCGTGAACTGGATACATCCAACAAAGAATTGTCACCAGAATCAACCTCATTGAGTTTAAGCATCAGTTTGAGGCTGTCATGGTCCAGATCCATGTTCAGTCTATCTCTGCTCAACATAAACATCATGGCCGAGGTACTGAAGGCCAAGCTCTTATTGAAGATATTAAAGAACTTTAATTTTGGAATATATTCATTCACATTTTAAAGAAATTTGTTATCAGGAAACAGACAATTTAAATATATATAATAACCAGAAGATATTCAACACAAATAAGAGTGCTGTAAAAACATGTATGAAGTGATAACACTACGGTTAAGATAAAAATTATACTATTTACTAAACATTTCTCCTGTATTCATGCTCAAACTCCCGCTGGACCTTACCTATAGCAGGAAAATGATCTTACTTCCAGAAAAATTTAGTCCAGAAAATGGAAATGCATTGTGTCTCAGTTTTATTTGCGCTAATGACCCAACACACCCATCTTTGGTGGATACTAAACATTTTAAATAGTATATTTTCAACAAGATTGTCCAGAAGAAGGTCCAGATTGGACCGATGGGTGGATAATTGTCCTCGTTCTTTGTTTTATTGTTATTTATTTATGTTTTACAATCGATAGGTATTCACAGTAACCTTTTTACTTTATTCAGGATTTTCCATTTGTTCAATTTGGTACAATTACTTATTTTTGCCAGATGTCTGGTACTTTTCTTTTTGACCAGACTATTGTGAATAATCTGGCTAACCACTGGACCCATGTGTTTCTACATGCTTATATTGCTTCGCCATGACCTATAGAAAGCACCCAGAAATGACTAAAGTTTTTACAACTGTGTGTGGGTACCTGGAGCAACTATTGACCAATTCTCAGAAACATTAAATTAAATATTCTTTAATGCCCTTGTGTAGACGGGGCCTGAAAGGGGAGCAAAGAATAGCAACACTGTTTACCTTCCACGCATGTCGTAAAAGGTGACTAAGGAGGTTATGAGATGGAGTTGGCTGTCCCATCCCATATAGGGTCAGTGACCCAACGCCATGCTGAAGTCGGATGTGTCAGGCCGAAAGGCACAGATATCACAGCAATGCTGTAAACCATGACACAACGCATTACGTTCTCCGGACTACTTCCTTCTAATCTGCAGGAGTTTGAGAACAAACGCAGAAGAAGAAGATTATCCTTTCACACTCATTTTCAGATCCCTGGATATCAGCAGAATGTAGTCCAGAAAATTGAAAATTTTATCGTGGTTTACAGTTTGGCTGCAACATTATTCCTGACACATCCAGATTCAGCATAAATTGCGGGTCACTTTGACCTATGGGTTGGGACTCCAACACCAACTCTTTGATCCTCTTGCAACACATTTAAATGATCCATTAATGCGTAATGAGTTATGAGTGAAGAATATCACTAGCACACATTGGACAAATCTGTTTGTGCTCTGATCTCCACCTCAATAAATCCATTAGAGTGCAGCAGCTCAACAATCCAATTCGGTGTCGTTTTAATAATCTCTTTGTATATCTATTATGTTTTTCTTACTGAGTCATTCCAATCTTTACTCTAATCTCTCAAAATCTTGAGAAAGATCATAATTCATGCTTCTGAAAATAGGACTGGAAACTTATTTCTCTTTCTTCAAAGTTCATTCTTGAACTCCCACTGGATCTTTCTTGTTTCTTGTAGCAGGACAACGGTCCTCCTAGATTTCCATCAGGATGTAGTCCAGAGAACAGTATACATGTCACTGTTTTATTTGCAGCAATAATCCAACCTCTGCAGGTTCTGAACAGTATTCAGCAAGAATTTTTTTTAAAATATATAATTCTTACAATTTTCCATAAACCTTCTTGCCATACTTGATTATTTCCTTAGTGAAATCAATAAATTATGATAGAGTACAACATCAGCATGAAATCTATCACAAATTTATGATTTAACTAAGGAATTTGATTGAATATGGCAAGAAGGTTTATGGAAAATTATGAGAAATTGTAATTTTGATATAAATATAATCAAAATCATTGAAGCATTCTACAAAGTAGCAACTAGTACTGCTCTAATTAAAGGTGATATTGGAAGTTTTTTCATAACTGCAGGGGTTCAACAAGAATGAGTACTATCACCAGTGTTATACAATATATTCTTGGAATATATCTTGCAAGTGACACTACAGAACCATCAAATAACAATTTAAATTGGTGGCCATCCTCAGTGCAACTTTCGTTTTGCAGATTACATTCATTTTACGGCTGGCATTGAGAAAGAATTTCAAGACTTACTTCTAAACTTGAAAAAAACTTGCAAAACTTATGGTATGGGAAAAAAAACATTGAGAAAAGTAAATAATGGGTCTGTCCTTTCTCCTCCACCCAGGTGCTCTGCCCTCCATTATTTGTCTTCCTAAACAGTTGTGTCTCTTTATGTGATCAAACAGGTGTAGTTTTCTTTTTGCTATTTTGTTTAATTAAACAGTATTAGTGAACATTAATCTCATTGAACATTATTAGTTATGAGACCAGGTTAGAATAATGTAAACTGAAAAACTGTAAGGAAAACTGAACCACTTACAGGATCTGAGCAGGCATCGTGAAGGAGACTGAAGATCTTGCTGACAGTCCCATGAGCGCGCATGTGCATGCGGAAGGCAGGTGAGATGCACTTGCTAGCCAGTTTAAGGCAACTTGGGACAAATAATAAATCATAACAATAACATTTCTTTATTAGCGGTAATAGTTTTTTGTTTAATTCAAACAATAAAACTGAATTCACTGAAGTTATGTGATTTATTTATTATATTATTGTTTATGAATTGATATCATGACACTCTGGTATACCTATAAGTGCTCAGTCGCAAGAAGATGTTGAAAATAATATTCCTTAATCTGGCCAGCAGGCTATCGTCTTACTCCTTACTGCGTGTTGTCAGGATCCAAAAGAAAAGCACAGAAAAGCAACACTGCAACCTATTATGCATGTCATAAGAGAAGCAATGAAAAGTTGATACAAGATGTCAATACACACAGACAGCTTCTTAGAATACTTTAAAACCGGTACATCCATTAATTTGGTACAATAGAGCCCTTTGGGATCAATATCCATCATTCCCACGGGTAGATTATCCAGTTGTTCTGTCAATTTTCTTTTTGTTGTTTCACCTCTAACCTTCTAGTTTTACTCCTCCAGTAAGTATTCATATTTAGCTCTGTCATGTGAACATAGACAGTGCCATTATTACTTCTCCATTATTTGTTATGTTGTGAATGTGTTCTTGATAAAGGCCATTTGATCAAAATGTAAATTTTCACGTTATGTGTTTATCTAGTGATTAGTAAAACATCATTACCCTGTTTCCTAGTTTCACCTGTTGAATTTAAGTTTTGCTGCATTAGTATCTATTATTGAAAGAAGTAATTATTAGGTACATTATAAGAAGTGGTACAGAGAACAACATGACAGCATACTGAGTTCCTGGAAAAAGAGGCAGGGGAAAACATAATAAATTCTGGACAGTCTGGTGAAATGGCATGGAATTGGTTCAGCTGATAGCCAATACTTGCAATAGGAAATTGTGGACCTCCATAATCACCTACAACAACCGATGTACTCCTTGCTGTTGATGATATATCATAGATGTGAATGGTGGACATTTTTGTAAATTTCTTTTTCTCATTTGACACCATTTTGAAACATTGATAGTACACAGCTGCTATAAGTGAGAGACTGCTACATCTCTATATTGATATATCTTGAGTGCAACATCTGCTCAAGGAGCACAAATGTAGTAATAGATAGCTCCACAAACAAAGACAAAATAAAAGGCAGGCAGAACAGTCCTAGATTTATTTCGAAGGAAAGTCTGCATCTTTCGCTTATGTGAATGAAATCATTATGAGGGCTCTTCTTATTTTTCTTCATCTTCTTCTTCTGCTATGTTCATTCTCAAACTCCATCTGGTTCTCTCTTGTAGAAGGACAATGATCCTACTAGATTTCCAGCAGGATGTAATCCAGCATAAATATGCTTTTTGTCACCGTTTCATTTGGTCAATGGCCAGACACATCCGTCTTCGACAGATCATGAGGGCTCATGATGAGGAAAAACTAAATAATCTGCTTAATCAACAAACACATAAATACAACTTAGCTTCTTTATGTTAATACTAAATACAGATACATAACAATAACAAGTACACTCATAAGTTAATACTAAATACAGATACATAACAATCACAAGTACACTCATAAGTTAATACTAAATACAGATACATAACAATCACAAGTACACTCATAAGTTAATACTAAATACAGATACACCACAATCACAAGTACACTCATAAGTTAATACTAAATACAGATACACCACAATCACAAGTACACTCATAAGTTAATACTAAATACAGATACACCACAATCACAAGTACACTCATAAGTTAATACTAAATACAGATACACCACAATCACAAGTACACTCATAAGTTAATACTAAATACAGATACACCACAATGACAAGTACACTCATAAGTTAATACTAAATACAGATACACCACAATCACAAGTACACTCATAAGTTAATACTAAATACAGATACACCACAATCACAAGTACACTCATAAGTTAATACTAAATACAGATACACCACAATCACATGTACACTCATAAGTTAATACTAAATACAGATACACAACAATCACAAGTACACTCATAAGTTAATACTAAATACAGATACACCACAATCACAAGTACACTCATAAGTTAATACTAAATACAGATACACCACAATCACAAGTACACACATACAGAAAACTTATTGCTACATCATACCATCCATGTTATTTCTTCTTCTGCGTTCATTCTTAAACTCAACAGATCAGTAAGATGTAGTTCAGAGAACGCATTGCGTTGTATCATGGTTTCCAACCCAGCTGCAATATCTGCACCCTTTGGCCTGACACATCTGACTTCAGCGTGGCCTATTGATCACTTTAACCATCTATGGGATGGGACAGCCACCTCCACACCTCCTTAGTAGCCTCTTACGACATGTCTGCCAGGTAACTATTCCTATTCTTTGCTCCCCCCTTTTATGGCCCCAGCAACACACACCCTTGTTACTGATGCGAGGGGAACATTTTTACCCTTCTCTTTACTACACCCTGCTGTGAATCTAATAGAATCAATGTTCCGTTACAAGAGAGATTCAGCAGAAGTTTTAGAATGAATGTTTAAAAAAATGAACGTAAACAATGATACAATATTCATTATGACACAAACTGTACTTTGTTTGACAAGGCATACCTAAGGCAACGAATAGCAGATGAGTTTGTGTTCCGTAAACTGTCTAACAAATAATCAACCTCATCCATGAAGTCCTGGGTTTCACCCAACTCCTGAACTTCATGCGTCTGCTTGACATTATGAACCACAGTATATAACTGTAACAGATGTCAGAACAATTTTTGGTGTATACAAAAAAACTATATTGAACAATATTTTTAAAATTAATTTTTATAATCCTTAAATAATAAGTTGTGTTCTTTTATACACTTTCAGACGTCATCTTCAAATCTTTTAAGGAAGTATTATTTTAAGTTTTCATTCTCGAGCTCTCAATAGATCTCTCGAATAGCAGGATGGTTCCGCTAGATTTCCAGTGGGATATAGTCCGGAGAATAGAAATGTGTTGTGTCGCCGTTTTCTTTGTACCAATGGCCTGTCACATCTGTCTTCATCGAGGCATTTGCTCTGAAAACTCATGCTGACTAGCAGGATATGGCTGGAAGAATGGAATACATTATGGTTTATAGTTTAATTATTGAAATAATTTCAGTTTTCATAATTTCTTACTTTTGTCTTCTGTTATACTTATTCAGCAACTGCTTTATGGGTTTGCACAGAAGTGCCTTAAGCTAAGGGGCTCAACCACTACAGAAAATCCCCACTGCCTAGTGGGTTAGCAAAGTAGTGCCTCAGGTCAAGGGAGTACATATTTCTTTCTTTTTGGTTTATACCCCTATATGCCTTGCAGCTTAAGGGTAGAAACGTTATCTGGTGATGGCCTTTTAACGTGCTCATATATATTTGTTTTCATAAACTTTTATTTCTGTAAGCCATCATTTGCAAGGTCTGTCCCTGGTTCTGTATACATCGTATCTGGATAGAAATGCTTTTTTGAGGTCACTATCTGATGGTAGTCTGGAAGCAAGCATGTGAAAACTACTTAATCTGTTATCTTCTGATGTAATTCAGGATTGACATTGAGTTTGTTAGTCTTCTGATGTTTTCACTTCTGATTCTGTCTCGTATTATTACTCTGAGAATTCTATGTAGACAAGTCATTTCTGATGTAACAAGTTTTTTTGTGTTGTAAGTGTCTACATTTGACATTGGTAGCATAGTGATGGTATGATGATCGTGTTATATAGTGCAGTTTTGGTGTTCATATTCACATGTTTGTTTTTGAACATAGGTGACATGTACCCCAAGATTGGTATGCTATGTTGCTTCTATGTTGGATTTCTTTGGTGTTTTCCCCATTTAAGAATATGATTCTTCCAAGATAAGTGAATTCTTTCACCTATTTTGTTGGTCATTGGTGAAAATAGTAGTGTTTCTTTCTGTTTTTGCTATGGAGATTACCTCAGTTTTTGTGTGTTTATCTTCATGTTAAAGTCCCTACATGTTGTGTGAAGTCTATTTACATGTTATTGTACTTCTGAAGTTGATATTATTACATGATCGCCTGCAAAAAAGAAGTTCGCCCAGGAGGTTGTTTAGGTTGTCCTCTTCATTGGTGTTTGCAATTTTACATATACAATCAATATATGTAATGAATAACAAGGGAAATAGAACACATCCTTGTCACACACCACAGTGTATGTGGAATTTGTCTGAAAGTCCTACAATCATTCTAACTGCCCATTGACTACATGTATAACTACTTCTGCACAAGTTGATTAGCTGTTGTGGAACCCCATATTTTCATAATATTTTCCATAGTTGTTGTCTTGTATTCCTGTCCACTCCTGCATAGTGTGTAATATAGATATAGTTTTTTGCAGCCATTACTTTTAATTCTAATGTCTGAAAGACCTAGGATTGTGATGTTTCATTTCTTCATTTCCTCTATTACTTCTGTTTTGTTTCTCAAGTCACATATAATTATTATGCCAAATTTGATGGTTTGTTTATGTTTGATATTCTTCTTCTTCTTCAGTGTTCATTCTCAAATTCCCCCTGGATGTCTCTTGTAACAGGACAATGGTCCTACAAGATTTCCAGTTGGATGTAGTCCAGAGAATGGAAATGCGTTGTGTTGCCGTTTTATTTGCGCCAATGGCCCAACACATCCGTCTTCGGTGGGATGTTTGATATTGATTGTTGTCTTCTAAGAACTTTATGTTTCCTACAAGCGTTTTAATTCTACACTGTCAGTTTGCTAGACCAATCACAATGTCATTTCATTAGTCTCCAAATTATTAAACCGTGGTCTAATCTATCATATTCAGACAAGAAATCACATATTCCATTTAAAAAGCACTGAAACACTGATCTTTACTTCCTATTAAGGAAGCAAGGATAAAAAAAACCATCATCCTACTGCATAACAAGAAGCTCCCCGGTAGGGAGTAAATGTCTACAAAAACATCCAGAGGATGTCAATGGTGTATTAAGCCATCTTCTGGATATATTTTAACCTTTAGGACCCCTGCGGGCATGTGGATACATCAATGTATATACATTACCGAGGCCCAGCGGCGTACCGATATGGCGAACCAGATCGACATGGTAGGTAAAAAACATTTCCATGTTTTATTTTTTGTTTCCCTAGTGTTTTATTTGTTTGAATATTATGAGATTGATAGTTTATTTATGAAATACAATATTTAACAGTAGTGCCACAGATCGCCATAGAAAATAATTACATTGTACGTCAGCTTATAACTAATGACCGACATTGTGTGTGACATCAAGGCCTACACGTTTTATTTGTTTGTCCAGTCCATATTATGTTAGTTTGGTTATTCTTCTTCTGTGTTCGCCGGTTAGTTTGGTTGTGAAACAACATATATACAACAGACATAGGTATTTAGGAGGATTATATCAGTGTTGCATCCATGTGTATAATCCACACATTGCTCAAGTACAGATGGGTCAAGAAATTATTTTTTTTATCTTTTATTAGATTTTTAATGTGATTTCCCCCCAAATTTTCAACTTCACAACTCTCTCACGCAGACAACAACTAAAAAACATAATTATATGTATAATTCACTTCTTTATTTACATTATACACAAATTATTTTAAAATCCATTAACAAAAAAAAGTTATTATGCTTTCCAAACAATCACCAAAAAAAGAAGCTGGGCCCAGGGAGAAAAATGCGTAATTTTAATCCGAAGTTCTCAAGGTTTAAATTACAGGTTAACTCATACATAGCAAGTAGAGGAATAAGAAAACTAATTCATAACAGCTAAATAGCAACAATCTATAAAGTAAATACAAACAGAGGATATGACAATCAAGTCTTAATACTGATCTTAATACCATTTGGTTATAACACTTGTCACTCATTCATAGATCGACAGGGGTGCTTTGTTTGTGTTTTCATTCATGTTGTTTTCTAGCATAGTTATTTTATTTCGTTCTTATTCCCCATATTTTTGTGCTGCTTGTCTCTGTCAATACTTATGTACATGTGTGTCATTGTTACCTTGGATGTCTCTGCTCTCAAATGTTTGCCATCTAATGCTTTTGGGATAGTGACTTTATTTTTACTGTTTGTCTTGCATTTTCTTGAAAAATACCTTAGGTTGAAACGTGGAAAATGTCTTGTGTACTGTTATTTGTATTTTTTCGTACCCATACTCTGTAATCTGTGTATTCTCATTGTAAAGCTGTTTGACCTTGTATTTTACATAAAAAGAAGATATGAGAAAAGCTGCAATAAATACCTCTTTGTGGGTTGTGTCGACTTTCAGCGAAGTATATGCCTCATCGTATTTCCTTTCGGGCCAGTGAACTTCTCGTTTCAACTTTGGCCCTTTCTCAGAATTCTTGATAAGAATGATATCCCCATCAATTTCTTTCTTTGGAAGCTTACATAACTTTTCCTACAAACAAACAATTTTACATTATTAAAATAAACTAAGCAAATATTGAAGAAAAAAATTATATATATATATATATATATATTCTTCTTCTTCTTTCGTTCACTTGAAACATGTCTATATCTGTAATTCTGTCTCCTTAATAAAACTCACTGTCTTTTGTAGTTCATACAGTGTCCCATAGAGTTTTGATTCCAGTGTTGTTTCCTCTGGCCAATATGTCTGCCTCAGCGTTTCATGCTCAGAACACTCTTGAAGTATATGTTTGGCACTCTGTGCTGCCTGTCCACATGTACACATGGCCGTGTTGCCAATCTTGAACTTTGTATACATGTGACTGCGGAGTCGGTTGTGTCCTGTTCTGAGACGTAGAATTATAACTTGTTCTGATCTGTTCATAATGTGATAGTCATCTTGTGTTGGTGTTTGTGGCTTTCTTATTGACTTGATCATCTGTTTTTTCTGATGGTAGGTGATTGGTATATCTGGTTGGTCTTCGGCAGCACCTTCCTTAGCCAGTTGGTCTGCTTTTTCATTTCCTGGTATTCCACAGTGAGAGGGTATCCACTGCATGGTTACCCTATACTGGTAAGACAATTCGCTAAGTAGTTTTTTTAAGTCTGTTAGTTTTCCAGACTGGAGAGCTTGAAGCACTGACCTTGCATCTGTCAGGAATACCACAGGCTGTAGGCCAGAGTTGGAGTTCAGCAATTTTTTAGCTGCCACACTAATTGCCTGATATATATATATAAACATAGTTACATAGCAGTTTTACATTGAACAATACACAAGATTGATGTTTCGACCAAAAGGTCTTTATCAAGAAAGGGACAAACAATCACAGAATGGAACCAATACATCAAGTAGAGACTACATTGCAACACTAAGGCAATGATATAATATACAAAATACAGTTCTAGAGATAATAATGTTATCGGCCATACACTGGACATTACCCTTTAGCACGCTATGTTTACAACAATGTAATTTCTCTCCTGCAGTCGGATTATCTTTTGAAAATTTTGAGTTTGTTGATGGTGGCTGTTTTGAAAACTCAATAACTTTTTTTGTTGTTAGAGATATTTAAATAATATATGTCCATATAAATAAGGAACTGAATTCTGCATATATTGGTGTAAGTTTTGTTTGTGTGTGATACAAGACGTGTGAGAAAGTGGTAACGAGGTTTTTCAACAACAAAATATAACAAAACAAACAAAAAATTTACTTACTTTTTTTTTTTAATTTCCTGGAGTGGCAACACTGTGATACAGATATAATTCTACAGTATTTATGTTGTTTTATTGTCAAATTATAATTTCACTGTGGAAAATGAATAAACCTTATAGATTTGTCGTAAAATCGTTCTGTGAAGCTAGATCTAGTCTAAAACTTAATCACTCCAAAACAGTTGATGTTTGGTCTCTACATACAGAAATCAACATAGTCTACTGTGTATTCTAATGTGACAACAAACTAACTCCAAAGAATCTATCACCCAAATCACAATCTATTATGATTTTATTGAAAATATGATAAATCAAAAGTCTAGAAAATCCAATCCACTTTCATTGCGCTGTTCTGGTATGAAGATGTGGACAGATGATGTGTATTTCGATATTACAATGAGATAAAGTCCATCTTGACCACTAAACTTACAGGAAAAGAAAATCAAATTGAACAGTTAGCCAAATTTTTCTAATCTAATAACCAAAATATTAAAAATTTGGCTTTCTTTATTGATTATAGAGTGCCCAGCAACGAGTGCGAATGCATTTGCCAACAGCGTTACGAACTTGAAAAAATGTTGGTGAAACCATTGGCCTATAGCGTGTTTAAGGTTAATGATATTAGTATATTTTATTTATATACTAAGTTAGTATTATTATTTTTTTTATTTTTCATCTTCACCACCTTCTCAAATATCATACATACACCAACACAACTTACATCATTAGATCCAGCATTCGATTTGTTTACATGTACAAATCTTATTTTAAAATCTCTAAAAACATGTTATTGCATTTTGCAAGAACCCACCAAAAAAAACACAAATTGTCAAAAAAATAACATGTGGCAGGAGGGAAATTGCATCGTTTTAATGTGGAGTGCTAAAGGTGAAATGTTCAAGAAATATATATATAAACATCCCAAACAGGTTTGGTTGGTTGGTTGCTGATCCAGCTGTCAATGGAATCATTCCCTAATGGCATTATTGTGCTTGGGAGATTGTATATTTTCTACCCACCCCAGAGCCAGAAAATAACTGTCACACCACCAGGAAAGTAGGTTTATATTCATGCACTGATCCAAGCTATTGCAACCAAGATCTGCTCATTCCCCACCACTAATTGCCTACTGGTTATGCCGAACTTCTTTATGCTTCCAGGAATGTAATCAAACGTTCAAGGAAAAAAGCTTGTCACATTCTCAATCACTGCGCCTTTTTTATGATGGGTCTCAACCATAGGAAAACAATGTAGTCTTTCCCCCTCTCCTGTGCTGTGCACTACATCTCTGGCCCCCTTCCAACCACAGAGGGTGCATGCATATACATAAGTAACAAAGCATTAAAATAAAACACACAAAACATCCAGACAAACATAGTTGTATAGATGTTGTGCTACCAATTTGCATAAAAATAAAGTCTCAATATACAGGCATATCATCTACTAAGGTTCTCTGTTGCATGAGTAGTTTGTCTATTGGGCCTTTGGTGAGACCCACACACAATTCCACATGTAAACTAAACAGGTTTAAACACAAGCTTAATTACCTCCTCTTCTGTGTCTGCTTCATGTTCACTGTGCCAGGAACGAGCATTGTAGGTTGCCTTAGTTGGAGTCTATTGACACAAACAAACATTTGTTTAAGTTCTCTAGCTTTGTATTCATGATTTGTTTATATAATACATGCAAGTGTGTGTGTAGTACATATGTGCATACTTGAGTGTGTAGTGTATATAGTAGTGTATGTGCATATAGTGCATGTATATATGTGTGTGTAGTACAACTATATGTGTATGTAGTGCATGTATACGTAAAAGCTTTAATGTAAGATAAATACATATTTTGCCGTTGTCTTGCATCGCTATTGACATAGCCACAGACAGCCAGCAACGCTCATGCAACTGCATGGCCTACCCCATCCAACAAACTAAGATTTGCCAGGCCATCCCTGACATCAAGCTGGGCCGCAGTCCTGTCCATGCAAGCACTGGTAGTGAGGTCGGAGATACCAGGCAGGCGCACCAGCAACCATGGTATCAAGCAAGACACTAGATAACATGTCTTCACTTCATGGCTTCATTTCTCATCTTGTGTTACCAGTGTCCAAAATAAGAATAAAGAATAGTGAACAGTTACCTGCGATTGTTATTGGTTTCTGGATTGTTATTGGTTAGATGGTTGACGGAACAGCAAGCAGAGCATATATGAAAATGCCCCCAGTGCTGTGACCCTTGTTCTTAATCAAGAATCAAGAAGTTAGTTATTTAGTTATGAACAGACTGTTGCACTACAGACAAACTCATAGGTGCTCAGTGACCTCAAGCAGATGTAAAATGGCTTTTCTTCTATTAATCATGCTTTTTCTTCAATTGTGATCTATCTGAAACACCTGCAGAATGCAGAACATAGCTAGAGAATGGCATGTGTTGTATCAAAGTTTAGAACTTGGATATGATATCTGCACCTTTTGGCCATTACTTTTCTTTTTGCTCTTTCGGGCAGCACATTTTCTCTATGTGCTGATATGTTGCAGTATTGTTCATAGCTCTACTATCTGTAAAATCAATTAATGTCTTTTCTACATAAGCGCCAGGTTGCATATCTTTCATGATCTTTTTTCTATCATTTTTATAAATAAATAATCACCTGTGTTGTTGCTGGTGTCCGAAATGGCAACCAAGGAAGAGGCAACCATGGAATTGGACTTTCAGTTGACAATACCCCATCCTATGATAAGGCTGGGATGATGTCTTATGAAGACTCATGACTAAACTGCTAGAAGGGAATTAACGCTCTTATCTGCAGCATTTTCAAGTCTGCAAGAAAGTTACGGCACAATCCCAGACAGAGTAGAAGACTGTCCATCTCTATTGTGGCCTATAGCAACATTGAGCACAATAATTACCTGGGGTTTGCAAGAGCTCGGAAAAGTCTCCCCATAAAATAAAATCAACGAACATCTGGAACTAAAAGTCAAGCTCCTGGTATTGGGAATAAGAGTGACAAATTTCTACTCCCTCATGGTTCAAACATCAAGATGGGTGGACGAACATGTAGGGTCTTGAGCCTACAGTACAAGGATATTGACATGAGTTCCGAGCCTCTCACACCCATATGCAACCACCATGGACGCTAGTTTTTGGTTGTTGTTTTTTTTTGGGGGGGGGGCCCCTCTAAGGTGCAAAGCTACACCCACCAGTGAGTGGAATATACTCTGTCATATAACAACCAAAACCCTAATCATGGGTTAAATAGCTCTACGCATGGGTTAAATAGCTCTACGCATGGGTTAAATAGCTCTACGCATGGGTTAAATGATTCCCAAATACCCCCTTCCTCATGCAAACAAGACCACAGTCTGCCCTAGAAAGTAAAGGTGCTGAAGTCAGAGGCAACCAGCCATGAGGCACACTCACGCAAAAAGCAAAAGATAATTATTACCACATCAGAATACTGTAAGCAATGGCAAACTACTAAACATATTTATATTGCCTAAAAATAGCCAAAAAATGCTGAGTTGATGGGGCTACATCCTGAATAAGATAGGCTACCATGAAAATAAAACTGTATCAAACAGACATGACCTTGTACAACTAACCTTCTGAGGACTGTTGGAATATATTCTGCTATGCAAATCTGATGTACCACCAGACAGTGACTTCTTAGACTTGAAAAATCGACGAGGAGCCACCGAAGAATTTTCATTTTGACTGTTGGAAGGTGTCTCTTGAGATGAAACAGGATCAGAGGTTTCGGATACATCAGGCTCACTAGTAGAGTCAGAATCGTTAAATTTTTCTATATTTGGAACACGTGCAGCTTGCAGTTCTTTGGCTGCTAAAGAATACATCTGTTTATTGTTAATAGACTGTGACTCCGAAGAACAAGAAATCTGTGATGAGTCTAGCAATTTGAAAGGTGTTTCATTCTTGACAGATAAATCTGCTTGCACACAAACTGTCCTGTCACCTTTCACAGGCAATACTTGTGAATCACCGCTAGAATTTATCTTGTATTTGCTGCTAAATTGTGACTGTACTTTCTCTTTAGAAACAGCTGGTTTCAAGTCTTCAACTTGAGATGTACGAGATTTAAAGATTCTGTAATGTTTCCCCCCATTTCCCGCTGATCCGTTACTCTGAGAGGTGTTATCCAATGATACAGATGACCGAGATGTATTATCTGCACCATGTGTTATACAATTACTGTGTTTGATTATGTGTTTTGAAGATGACGGAGAAGGACAATTGCTGGTATTACCATTTGATGAGTGAATTCCAGATGATGAATCAGCTACTGAAACATTACTAAATCTAGAACTTGTCCGTCTAAGTGCTGTCTCAGCACTGTTTGGGTTAGATGAAGTAGAATCTCTTTTTCTATTATCTCCCTGCATCTTTTGTTGAGAAATTTGTGTCTCTGCTGTCAATGGTACTAAATCCCCTTTGTGGTTTGAATCTGTAGCAAAGTACTTTGTATGCATTTCGTGAATATCATGCTGAGCTGTGGGTTTACCAACAACATACATAGTACCTTGCTCTTTATTAGACACTTCTGTCTTATATGTAACCATACTTTTGTTCGGTCTCTTGTCTCCTGGATCAAGTTTTCCTTTTAATTCTAGTCTGTATTGCTCAATGAATGCAGGTTCAGATACATCCAGAATATTTCTGTCTGTTTGTCTTTTGTTGGGGTACCTAGACTTTCTTTGCAGGGGTGAGTCTGGTTTATCAACTGGAGCAATGACTTCTCCAGTGTAGGTTTTCAGAGGATTCTTTTTGAAATTAATATCAAAGATGTTATCATCATCCTCATCCTTCTGAAGATCTTGAGAGGATATAAGTCCTGCATCAGAGAAGTAATCAGAATGCCCAGATGATGTATTCCTAGTATCACCCAGAAACTGCTGATCCATCACAGTAGTTTTTTTTACGAAAGTTCGAGAATGACTGCGGAATGTCTTTGATTGTGTGTCTTCTTTCTCGGATGTCAGATATCCTTCAATATCTTTCCCTTTCACATCAAGTCTAGAAGCTGGCAGCCTTGTGAATTTGTGAAGCTCTTGTTCATGTACTGTTGCTTCCATCTTTTCTACAGGGCTAGATTTTCTTCTATCATCAGTATCAAAGCTGAAGGGATCATCCCGTTTGCTTTCTGTTCTCACTTTTTTTGGCTCACTGGCACCATCTAAATCATCATTAACAGGAATAGGAATATAATTTGTGTGTCCCAATATGGAGATTGCTGCCTTAACAGAAATGTTTTTACTATCTGCTGCCTTATCAAATGCACTGTTTGCTGCATTGTGTCTTGAGCGACTGTAGGTACGACTGTAAAACTTTGGTGGTGGAATATCATCGTCACTCATTTTGTATCTGAGAATAGAAATATGGATTATGGTTAAATAAAGATTTTAATTATCATTATTATATAATTTATATGATGAATTGTAGTAGAGGTGCCCAGTGGAGGTAAAAATTTGAAAATGGAGATGGATAGGACACATCCTCAGAAAGAAGCCTGGCAATAAACATAACCAGGTTCTGAAATGCGACCCACTGAGAAAGAGGAGAGTTGGAAAACTGAGGAACATCTGTAGAAGAAAAGTGGAGGAAGAGATTAAATCAATTGGGATCTCATGGGCACAGAATAAAGATGACAGTGCAGCACTGAAATCATTTAAGAGAAACAGTTGCAGCTATGTTCCACAAGGAACTGAAAGGAAATAGATGATGATAATGATGAGTGAAGTAATCCCTTGATCTGCATGAAGGTAGCTCTTGACAGTCAACAGCCTCTTTGACAAAAGTACAGGCCCTCTTCAGCTGAGCAACCAAACTCCTAATTTTTTTTGTCTCAAATGCATTGTTGTGATTGGGGGAGGGGAAGAGAGAGAGAAACATGTACTCATGTTCAGTCTCTGAAGGGAGGCATTCCAGTGCTGTTGCAATATCCCAGGATCATCAAGTCCTGCTAGGAGCTTAGCATATTTTTCTGTGCCAACTAGCTCATCATTCTTCTGTCAGATCTGTTGACCCCCATCTGCAGTGATAGTACATCTAGCATTCCCTGCCACCTAGAAGTATTCCACAAAAGAATAATAGTGCAATGTCCAGGGCCAGGGTTCATTCTCAAACTCCTACAGATTAGCAGGATGTAGTCCAGAGAACTGAATGTGTTGTGTCATGGTTTACAGCATTGCTGTGATATCTGTGTCTGGCACATCCAAGTTCAGCATGGTTTTGGGTCACTAACCCTATATGGGATGGAACAGACAACTCCATCCCATAACCTCCTTAGTCACATCTTACAACATGTATGAAAGGTAAACAGTGTTCGCTATTCTTTGCTCCCCTCTCGTGCCCCGGAAACACACGGGCTAACCCGCATTATCAATGAGACCAATGTGACAGAAGTTAGCAAGATCAGACATTTTCTGACCATGATTTTTTTTCACAGGTGACAAGATTTCATTTTATCCCAGAACTTTCCTTAGTCACCTCCATGATATGCCTGGACAGAGGACAATGAGAAGACAATGAAAGATAATCCTATTCTCTGAACCCTGAACTAGAAGTCAGGCACCAAGTGTCACATAGACGAATGGAAATAGAGAGATAGAATGATACAATTTGTAAAGTATAAAATAACTAACCAAATTGTGTTCATGTTTTATACACTAGAAAATTATGGATTAGATACAAAATAACAGGAACAAAACAGTGAATGAAAGTTTTTGAAAAAATTACTTTCTTTACGTAAAATAATATTTTACTTGACTTCGCTGATCCTCTTTCTGGACCATCTAATCAGCATCCAGGCCTTCAATGAGACCGTCTTAATCTACTTTTAATAAGTCAGATGTGTCGAACCAAAAGTTGTAGATTCAAGTAGGAAAGGTGTAGATACAACAGCAGGTGTAAACCTTAGACACAACATATTTCATTCTTCAGTCTACACTACAAAATAATCTAGAGGATGCTGAAAGAGATAATGAACATATAAAGAGAATCATAGAGAGACCAGGTGAGAGATGAGGAAGTGCATTCTCTCCTGAAAAATCAGAAGAGCACATAACCAACAGAAATATTTAGCTTATACACTTAAATGTTGGAAAGAATGACAATCAGAGCATTTATTGGAATGCTCCTTGTGCAGTGATACTGGTTCCTAATCAAGAATCACTCAATTTCAAATAATCAGCAAGTATTTTCATGCAATTTGAGCCAGAGAGCGTAGATACTTTGTGCTGCTAACTTGCAACAAAGTTGTCATATGTGTGCCTTTCGGTCCTGGCACATTAAATTAGGTGCATAATGCAGCATGATATTGTTAATCCATTCGGCCATAATAATTTCAACCTCACATCAACGTGAACCGTCTTTGACCTCTTTGCCTGCCTTCAGTTCTCTTTTTTCTGGAACATTTCTCTCTATCAGATCCGTAGATGTGATTTGATTAGGTCTGCCTTTTGACCAAAATTTGATGACTTTTTTGCAAAATATCACTATGGGAAGGTTTGTTTTAGCTTTTTGCCTGCCTTTTGGTCACGTTTCTAATACTAAAAACCATTTTCCGATTTGCTGGGTGGGGGATTTGAACAACTCCACCTTATCTACGGTCCTGCTCTCTAAAGTATAAGTAATTCATCTTTCTAATCAATGTTTAAGACACAGTGACAATCTAACCCAAAAAAATACAAGCTAACATAATTATTATGATATTTTGGTGAAAGGCTCTTTAAACCACCAAAAAAATATGTTAGCTTGCGGTTTTTGTTATAGTTTTGAGGAGCCAATCTTCTATGTTCAGATACTTACAGACATCACGAGTTTACGTGGCATAACAGACTACTAAATATAATTATAGAATAAAATTGTAATAATTAGGAATAACTGGCAACTCGAATACAACACGCACAAAAACAAGCAACTGAATGTTTGGTACCCACAGTTAAAACCTTTATTTTTTTTAAATCTTCGATAATAAAAGGCACATTAGGATTACAAATATGAAGATAATAACAATGATTATTAATGTACTTGCACGTACCATTAACTATTTTCAGTCTTATATAGTTTCAGATTTGCTTCAAGGCTCATAAATATTGTATTTTTCCATAACAAACCGCCATTTTCTTTCTATGTGAGTTACTTCCCGTACGCATGCGCATCACTATGATTATCAGCGTCATGGCGTGTCGTCTCCGCATTAAAATGTTGCTAAAGGACAGGGTCAAATAATAATTGCGTCCTTGTGTTGCCGGTACCCGAGAGGGAAGTAAAAAGTAGCAAAACTGTTTGTTTTCCATGCATGTCAAAGAGGCGACTAAGGAGGTTATAGGATGGAGTTGGCTGTCCCATCCCATATAAGGTCAGTGACCCAAAGCCATAGTGAAGTCAGATGTTTCAGGCCGTAAGGCGCAGACATCGCAGCAATGCTGTAAACCATGACACACCGCATTCTGTTCTCCATACTACATCCTGCTAATCTGCAGGAGTTTGAGAATGAACGAGGAAGAAGAAGAAATACGAAAGGGACTATAAATTAAATAAGTATTTTGGTCCATAGAACCTTCTGCGTTCGCTCTCTGATACCAACACGAGAGTTCTTGCGTTTTCCGCTGGGGAGCGTGAAATACGTTTGGCATGACCATTAGCAATAACATAATAAATTTATATTAAGTGAATTATAAAAATGTGATGTTGTTCCTCTTTCGCAAGCGAAGATTAGCATGGCATGAAAAACAATAAAATGTGGTGAACAAGTAGGGGGAAAAACCACATTTGTGATTGTCTAATGTGGTTTGGGTTTATGAGTTCGTAGATTTCAGATTCATGCCAGGAAAGTTCTATTGCAGAACATACAGAACTACAGAGGGTCCCGAGGAGGAGAGTTTTCGGATTTGTCCTGCCGCTTTTAATTTTCCCGCAGTGTTCTTTCTTTTTCAAATTTATTAATGCCAGCAGTGTTTTGGGTGTGCCATGCTGAGCGATCAAGGGCTGTAAATCTAACAGGAGCTAGATTCGATTCGATGCGGCAGTGCTTGAAAGAGTTTTTTATGTGATTCTTGAAGCGCTCTTTATTCCCCCCCCCCCCCCCCACTTTAACGTTTACCATCGCACAACTCCCCATAGAATAATTTCTTTGGAAGGCGCTTGTCTGTCATACGGACGATGTGGCCAGTACATGCGGAGTTGGGGTATAATCAACAGGGCATGGATGCTTTGCATACGGGACTTTTGAAGAATTTCCGTGTCTGGTACTCGATCCTGCCAACGTACTCCCATGAGGTATCTTAGAAACCGAAGGCGGACAGAGTTTAGTTGTTCAGCATAGACAGTCCAGGATGATAAAGCAGTATTGGTAGAACCACTGCGCGGTAGACGTCCAACTTAGTTGACAGACGTTGACACGAAGGCTCCCAAAATGCCGCGAGAAATATGCAGGGCAACATCAAGAGGGATGTGGTTGATCAAGCACAGAAAACCTGTTCACCTGAGTTGTAAGGTGATTTGATGCCGCAAGAATGGGCCTAGTTCAAATCCCGTCAGCCTTAAGAATGTGTTTATTTGCTATTTACGGTTTGAAATAAAATTACTATGATGGTTCACCCAAACACAGGTATGGTACCAGAGTACAGCCTCTGTGAAGATTAAGGAATGACACAATCGCTACTGATCCCGTACGAATGGCGACACTAGTCAGGTGGTTTATAGTCATATGGAAAAACTGTGCTATGACCCTGGTTCATAGCTCTGCTTACCATGACCGTTTATATACACACATAGAGTAGGAGAAGTATCTGTGCAGGGTATGAGAAAGCTCTAGGGAAGCCACACCATTGTACACAGGAAACGAGAGCTTCGTTTGTAATTCCATGGGATTGAGCTTCGTTTGTATTTCCAGGGAATTGAGCTTCGTTTTTAATTCCAGGCAATCAAACATCGATATCCTGGTTGATGCTCCACACATGCCAGTTTCTTTTGTATTCTTTCTCAAACTCCTGCTGGTTTGTTGTCATTTTTTACAACTTGAATGGATAAATGTTCATGTGCAATCGTTCTTTTGCGTTCATTCTCAAACTCCTGCAGGTTAGCATGATGTAATCCAGAGAATGGAATACATTGTATTGCGATTTACAGCTATGCTGCGATATCTGCCTGGAATATCCAACTCAGCAAGGATTCTGGGTGACCCTCTATGGGATTCAGAACAAGGTGAATCACATTGACTGCATTGTATCGTTATTATGTATTGCATCCTCAATGTTGTCTATCCTACTTGTTCCTAGACTTCTGCTGTTGATGCATGGCTGTGGTTGATTAGAATTCATTCTCATTAAGTTTAGATTATTTTTCAGGAATTTATCAGAACAAATCAGCCTGACCGTCAACTCATCTATAGCAAAAATAATAGATTTCACAAATGAAATAACGGATGTCGGGCTCAAAGAATATATGCTAGAGACAGTTAAAACTTTCAATTATTTGGAGAACAAGCCACAACTAGATGGTGATGCAAAGACTAACAGATTTTCAAAACTTAAACTGTTTAAGTGCTTTGTGTTGTCAGGGGCTGAAAGAGGAGAAAATAATAGCAATACTGTTAACTACCACGCATGTTGCAGGAGGTGACTAAGGAGGTTTTAGGGTGGAGTTGGCTGCTCCATCCCATACAGGGTTAAAATGAACCAGAAGCCACATTGTGTCAGGCCGAAAGGTGCAGATATCACAGCTAAGCTGTAACCCATGGCACAACACATTCAGTTCTATATTCTAAATCCTGCCAATTTGCAGGAATTTGAGAATGAATGCAAAGAAAGAAGACTGTTAAATGTATGCATACTACTTTTCTTGACGTGGATGCAAAAGCTGGAAACCCACCAAAGAAATTAACTCTAAATTGTTTACTTTTGAAAATAAGTGCCATTAAATAATATTTAACATAACATGAACATATTTTAAAACAAGCAATTCAATGAGGGAGGACATAAATCAAGAATGTGTGTAGTTTTATAAGAAGAAGATGGTGGCATAATTCTGCCATGTTCTTAGAATGGATGAAAATATATTTCCTCAACCCTCATATGGAAGGCAAAGGACAAAAGAAAGTAAGGTTGTCCAAAAGAAAATCTAGGTAGAAGAATCAACTGGGAAAACTCAATATTGGGCATAAGCAATATAGAAGAACTACAGCAACTTGGCATGGAAAGAAATAACTACTGCCCTATTTGCCATCTTTGGCTCAAAGGGAACTAAGTTTACACAGTTCAATCCCTCTATAGCATATCCTTTTATAACAAATCTCTCTGTATAACAACACTTTACCAAATCCCAAATTATATTCATTCTTTATTGTTTGTATTGGATATAGCAAATTTCTGTTATTACATACACATTTCATCAGTCCGGACCACGTTGTTATAATGGGATTTGACTATTATCAAAACCACTTGATTTTATGACTTTGTTACTTAATGTTTGACTTATAATTCTGATGCCTTCATTATGTATTATTAAGAAAATGGAACATGATATGGTTTACAGCTTAGCTATGATATCTGTGTCATGTTTTAACATCTGACTTCAGCACTGCTTCTAAGCTACTTTGACCCACAATAAGATAGAACAGACAACTCCAACACTTCTTTAGTTATCTCTTACAAGCATGCACGACAAGTAAAAATAATCATGCTATTTTTTGGGGTCCTAGCAATGAACAGGTGATTAATGCTTCTTCTTCTTCTGCTTTCATTCTCAAACTAACACAATCTCTCTTGTAGCAGGACAATGATGGTCCTACTAGATTTCCAGCAGGATGTAGTCTAGAAAATGGAAATGCACTGTGTTGTCGTTTTATTTGCATCAGTGGCCCGACACATCCATCTTTGGTGAAGATTAATGTTTAATGTCCTGCATTCTTAAATTTTCATATCAACCAATCCTTCCATTCCTACATATGAATATGTTGATTATTAAATCTTCATATCAACCAACCCTTCCATTCCTACATATGAATATGTTGATTATTAAATCTTCATATCAACCAACCCTTCCATTCCTACATATGAATATGTTGATTATTAAATCTTCATAACCAATCCTTCCATTCCTACATATGAATATGTTTTTTTAAGTTCTTCATATTAACCAACCTTTCTATTCTTACATATATGTTGCACAAAGAATAACACGGTGACCTGTCATGTATGTTGTAAGATGTTACTGGAGGTTGGGGGGGGGGGGTGGATGGCTGTTCCATCACTAGGTCAAAGTGACCCAGAAGCTATACTGAAGTCAGATGTGTCTGGTTGAAAGGTGTAGATAATGCTGCTAAGCTGTAAACCATGATACAACACATTAGGTTCTCCAGATTACATCCATCTGATGTGCAGGAGTTTATGAAGGAATGCAGAAGAGAAAAAGGATAGATGTGCACGTTTAATTATTAGAAGTCACAATGTGTGTGAGAGAAAAATTAGGAGTCACAATGTGTATGAGAGAAAAATTAGGAAAGTCACAATGTGTGTGAGAGAATAATTAGGAGTCACAATGTGTATGAGAGAAAAATTAGGAAAGTCACAATGTGTGTGAGAGAAAAATTAGGAAAGTCACAATGTGTGTGAGAGAAAAATTAGGAAAGTCACAATGTGTGTGAGAGAAAAATTAGGAAAGTCACAATGTGTGTGAGAGAAAAATTAGGAAAGTCACAATGTGTGTGAGAGAAAAATTAGGAGTCACAATGTGTATGAGAGAAAAATTAGGAAAGTCACAATGTGTGTGAGAGAAAAATTAGGAAAGTCACAATGTGTGTGAGAGAAAAATTAGGAAAGTCACAATGTGTGTGAGAGAAAAATTAGGAAAGTCACAATGTGTGTGAGAGAAAAATTAGGAAAGTCACAATGTGTGTGAGAGAAAAACTAGGAAAGTCACAATGTGTGTGAGAGAAAAATTAGGAAAATCACAATGTATGTGAGAGAAACATTAGAAAAGTCACAATGTGTGTGAGAGAAACATTAGGAAAATCACAATGTGTGAGAGAAACAGAATAATTCACATTGTGTGTGAGAGAAATATTAGAATAATTTACATTGTGTATGAGAGAAACAGGAAAGTCACAATGTGTGTGAGAGAAACATTAAAATAATTCACAATGTGTGTGTGAGAGAAACATTACAATAATTCACAATGTGTGTGACAGAAACATTACAATAATTCACAATGTGTGTGACAGAAACATTACAATAATTCACAATGTGTGTGACAGAAACATTACAATAATTCACATTGTGTGTGTGTGAGAGAAACATTATAAAAGTCATAATGTGATAGAAACAATAGAATAATTCAGTGTGCAAGAGAAACAGTAGAAACACGTGTGTGTGTGTGTGCACGCATGTATGGGTGCATGTATGTATAAAACATTATAAAAGTCACCTAACGTATGTACGTGAAGCATGAAAGAACTCTGCATATATGAAAGATTACCAAAAAATAATTTTATTGTGAACATCGGTGTGAGGAATCAAATTAATGCATCCACTTATGGGCTGACAGGAGAGAAACTTTGTGAATGAAACAGCCATGCTCAGTGACAACACAAATATGTGAGTACCATCCAACAGCATCATACGAATGGCACCATCGCTGAACCATACTTGCTCATAATCCCATATCATGATGATACAAAGTGGGATTGTATTGAAAGGGTTTGTTGATAACATATATATTACGCAGGAGATAATGGTAATGGAAAAAAAAAACAACAACAAAGATTGATATTTAAAATGTTACATTGTGTTACTAAGGTTCACAACGGTAGAAAAGATCTACAATGCATGTTTTAAGAAGTGACTAAATATGATTGGGTTATTTTATCCAGTAGAACAGTGATGGCCGACATTTTTGTGTCGGCGGGCCAGATTGAACATTTTTCATTTGGCATTGAGCCAAATTTTATTTTTTTTAAATTTTAAATCGTTAATGTTTTCTGAGCGCTTGAGCCAGCGCATGTGGTACTTTAGAATCAGCCTGGCGGCCCAGAAAAAAAGCCAGATTTTATTAACCACTGTCATAGAAGGTTAAAGTGATCAAAAAATGCCAGGATAAATTTTGACGTGTCTGTCTGACAGACGTAAATATCAATAAATTGATCCTTATACTGAAATAAAAATATGATAAATTTCAACAGACCATTATCTTTCAATTTAGAGCTGACCGCTGCAAACTATAGGCACACATATACAGGAACAGTGTCCTACAAATGAATGTCCACGTGGAACAAGAATACAGTCATGAACAAATATTTCAAAACTGTACAGACTACACAGAACTATGAGGAATGATATGGCAACACTGAACTGAGATGAGGCAAAAACTTTGGAATGAATGATATGGCAACACTGAACTGAGCTGCTCTGACCTGGAGGAGACTAGGAGCTTCATCTTGGCAACTGGCCTAAAGATCTAGCAAAACCAAAGGTATCCTGAATACATAAAGATACATTTAAAAAAATTTACCACACAATTGGTTCTAAATGCTGCAAAATAAGCGTCCTCATTACAGGTTATTTCTTTATTTCCTGTACTGTACTCAACTGTGATTCTTCTCCCAGCATCTCATCTCCACAGTATCAACTTTGATTCCTCATCTCCCCAGTACCAACTGTATTCTTCTCCCAGCATCTCATCTCCACAGTATCAACTTTGATTCCTCATCTCCCCAGTACCAACTGTATTCTTCTCCCAGCATCTCATCTCCACAGTATCAACTTTGATTCCACATCTCCCCAGTACCAACTGTATTCTTCTCCCAGCATCTCATCTCCACAGTATCAACTTTGATTCCTCATCTCCCCAGTACCAACTGTATTCTTCTCCCAGCATCTCATCTCCACAGTATCAACTTTGATTCCTCATCTCCCCAGTACCAACTGTATTCTTCTCCCAGCATCTCATCTCCACAGTATCAACTTTGATTCCACATCTCCCCAGTACCAACTGTATTCTTCTCCCAGCATCTCATCTCCACAGTATCAACTTTGATTCCTCATCTCCCCAGTACCAACTGTATTCTTCTCCCAGCATCTCATCTCCACAGTATCAACTTTGATTCCACATCTCCCCAGTACCAACTGTATTCTTCTCCCAGCATCTCATCTCCACAGTATCAACTTTGATTCCACATCTCCCCAGTACCAACTGTATTCTTCTCCCAGCATCACATCTCCACAGTATCAACTTTGATTCCACATCTCCCCAGTACCAACTGTATTCTTCTCCCAGCATCACATCTCCCCAGTACCAACTGTATTCTTCTCCCAGCATCACATCTCCACAGTATCAACTTTGATTCCACATCTCCCCAGTACCAACTGTATTCTTCTCCCAGCATCTCATCTCCACAGTATCAACTTTGATTCCTCATCTCCCTAGCACCAACTGTATTCTTCTCCCAGCATCTCATCTCCACAGTATCAACTTTGATTCCACATCTCCCCAGTACCAACTGTATTCTTCTCCCAGCATATCAACTCCACAGTATCAACTTTGATTCCTCATCTCCCTAGCACCAACTGTATTCTTCTCCCAGCATATCAACTCCACAGTATCAACTTTGATTCCTCATCTCCCTAGCACCAACTGTATTCTTCTCCCAGCATCTCATCTCCACAGTATCAACTTTGATTCCACATCTCCCCAGCACCAACTGTGATTCTTCTCCCAGCATCTCATCTCCACAGTATCAACTTTGATTCCTCATCTCCCCAGTACCAACTGTATTCTTCTCCCAGCATCTCATCTCCACAGTATCAACTTTGATTCCTCATCTCCCCAGTACCAACTGTGATTCCTCTCCCTGTATCTCATTTAACATTCATCATCATCATCAGGTGACATGCCATCTGGAATAGGCATCTTATTCCCTATAATATCTATATACTCTCTATAATTATTCCCAATTTATATAATGCTCTCTCCATCGAAGACGGATGTGTCGGGTCATTGGTGCAAATAAAATGACGACATGATGCATTTCCATTCTCTGGACTTCATCCTGCTAGAAATCTAGTAGGGTCATTGTCCTGTTACAAGAGAGATCCAGTGGGAGTTTGAGAATGAACGTTGAAGAAGAATATAACACTCTGAGGCGTGGCTATCCACAGCTCTCTGTCTCTAGTATTATGTATCAGAATCGTTGTTTCCCTGCTGTGCCAGGTTGTTAAAATGTTTAATATCTTCTCACGTCGTCACCCTCAATCTTGCCTGTTTGTGTTCTCCAAACCTCCTTGTCTCATAACATGGTCAAAAAATTATCATTTTTTTTCTTATATTATTGACAAAGCTCCATCTTGCATTTGACTCTTTCAACACCTTCAAATTAGTTTTTCTGGCAATCCATGGTATTCTTAGCATTAGTTCTGTAGAACCACATCTCAACTGTTTCTAATTTCCCAATCTCCTGTTTGTTTATTGTCCAAGAATCGTATCCACATGTTAGTATAAGAGTTATATAGCACTTCAGAACTCTCTTCCTCACCTCTAATAACAAGGTCATATTACACATTATATTTTTCATTTTTCTGAATGTTGTTTTTGCCTGCCCTATTCTTATGTTTGAATACTATATCATTCACTTTGATCTTGCACACTGTGGTGTTTTGTTTCTTTGAAATAACCTTTACTTCTGTTTTCTTAATGTTTAGGAAGAAGCCTTTCTCTTTACTTTCTGTGACTACCACATAAAGTCTTCCTAACTTTTTGCAATCAGAACAGTGTCATCCGCATATCTGAAATTATTTATGTTATGTCCTCCCACTGATATTCCTGGCAACTATTGCACGCATTATGTTTTCACTGTATAAAGAGAACAGGTCTGGTGAAAATGCACATTCCTGTCTAACTCACTTTATTTGTTGAAAGGGGCCAAATTGATTCCTACTCTTATTGCTGCAATTTGTTGCCAGTACATGTTCTTGATGATTTTTAAATCCTTACTGTTGATGTTCAAATTCTCTAGCATGTGTATTAAGTTCACTATTTTAACTTTATCAAATGTCTTTGTGCAGTCTGTAGTCTATAAAACAGAGGTACAGATCTATTTTTACCTCTATAGACCTCTCTATTATTATTCTAAAAATATATATAGCATTGTTGGTACCTTTGCCATCTACAAAGCTACATTGTTCTGGACTTATTTCTATTTGTATTTTGTTTCTCACTCTCTTCATGATGATTCTGAGAAGTATTTTTGTTATTTGGCTCATGAGGCTGATTGTACAGGGTTCTTCACATTTGGTGGTCCCTGGTTTCTTTGGTACGGCTATAAATATGGATCTCATTAAGTCATCGGGTATGTTTCTGCTATTATATATGCCATTCAGAAATTTGGTGACTATTTCTACTCCAGTCACCTGAAACTACTAATTCCTCTAATGTGATATCGTCTGGTCAATGTGATATTGTCTGGTCCTGGGGTATCAAATAAATATCTGGATAAACCCCCCATTTCAAAAATTGGATCTTCTGATCTTGAGCTCATCTTCCTGCTGCTATAAGTGTCATATTCATGTGAACTTTGATATCATGCCTTTGATATCGACGTACAAATATCCTTGTACGACAGGCTTATGTCTCCTTCGACAAACTTCACAATATACTCAGCACACACGAGGACCATCTCCAGAAAACTCTTCTACCCCTGACGCTGAAAGGCAACAAAGGGTTTAGCGAATAGATAGATATCAACTTGCAAAAACAATGAAACATGAGTTCTATTGTTCATAATTTCATAGTTCATAATTTATAACAAAAATGTATAGGTCAAAACAATTCAACTGAAAAGTGAAGGGCACAGAATCACATGTTGGGTGCTTAATTCTACAGATGTTACGCTTAACTTGATGTTGAGTTACCAAACATTACAGTAACAGAATGATGTCATAACACATAAATTATATGACTCCAGTTTTTGTAGGACACATCAAGACGGAATTATACATACAAATATATATACTAGACAGATTTTTGTAGGACACATCAAGAAGGAATTATACATACAAATATATATACTAGACAGATTTTTGTAGGGCACATCAAGTAGGAATTATACATACAAATATATATACTAGACAGATTTTTGTAGGACACATCAAGTAGGAATTATACATACAAATATATATACTAGACAGATTTTTGTAGGACACATCAAGTAGGAATTATACATACAAATATATATACTAGACAGATTTTTGTAGGACACATCAAGTAGGAATTATACATACAAATATATATACTAGACAGTTTTTGTATGACACTCAAGAAGGAATATATACTAGAAGTTGATGGAGTGATAAGAAGAGGAGGACAAAGGAAAATATGAAATAATGATATTAACTCCTTAGCTGCTGGGGTATTCTTAAGGATACAATGAAAAATTACCACTATTTTGTTGAGATAATCTTCCTCTTAGTTTCCTAGGGAAAAAATGTGTCTATATGCCTATATTAAATCTTATATTAAAGCTTTTACAGTATATTACAGTTTCCAGACACATTTTTTGCCCAGGTAAACTAAGATTTCAGCAAAATGGTGGCAACTTTTCATAGTATCCTTAAGGATACATCCGCAGCTAAGGGGTTTAAGACTGGTAAGGCATAAGATTTTCAATACTTATACTAATGGCTGTGAGAAAAGAGAAACATGGAAATATTTTTCCAAGTGACATCCCCTATGACCGTGAATGGTTATGGGACTGATGATGAGGATATTCCAGATATTTTTAATCTGACTATGGCATAAAAGCTAACAAAATGTTGCAGATTTGTTTTTTAAAAAAGCAAAATATTCAAGTATTTAGTGCTGTATGTATATTCCATAAGCAATATTACAGAAGAAAAAAACTGCTTAGTGAATAAAAACGGACAATATTTAACAGAAGATTGGGGACATTCATCATTATTGATTTGTGATTTACAAATGGATAAAATAATGCAATGCAAAATCTGCTTGTTTTATGCAATGCAACATCAGATAAAAAATAAATGTTAACTTTTATGCAATGCAACATCAAATAAAATCAATGTTAACTTTTATGCAATGTAACACCATACAAAATTAATGTTAACTGTTATGCAATGTAACATCAGGCAAAAAACAATGCTAACTTTTATGCAATGTTACATCAAACACAATTCATGTTCATTTTTATGCAATGAAACATCAGACAAAAATAATGTTAATTTTTATGCAAATGAAACATCAGACAAAAACAATGTCAACTTTTACACAATGCAACATAGACAAAATCCATGTTAATAATCATCATATGTAACAAACTAATAAACACCCATTACAAATTTTGATGTAGCCCTTTTTTGTTTTGGCACATTGTTTTTTTTTTTGTGTTTACAAAGATCTTTTAGTCAAAACATCAATTTCCACAGGTCAAATTCCAGACACCCTCCCCCTAACATATTTGGCGTAGCAGCACCTCACTTAGGAAGCTATATCAACTCCGAGTGTAATTTTACTGTCACTGCTGCCCAACATAGCTCATACAGAGGAAATAAGGTTTGGGACCTAGAGAAACGACAAAAAGGTGGTAATGGAATGGTCTTCTTACACTGACAATTCGCTGACTGAAGCGCATCAGAGAAAAGATGTACAGTGGGTGACCCAATCAAAATACCAGCTCATCTTCTAACATATACCCCCACCGAGTAGAAGGCTTCTTCAATATGTATTACATTAAGTTGAAATCTCATGGGTATGAAAGAAAGCTCAAAGAAATCACCCCTCTGCATAAAGCAAGTTGCTCACCCAAAATACCACTTCCATTGAATGGTGGAAATATGTAACCATATCGATATGCCAGAGTCATATCAGAGTAAAAGTAACACATAGCATTTATTAATGCCGTAGGGGTGTGAGATGTTAGCGATCTCACATTTCACAGGCTCTGCAAATGAGGGCGGTAGCCATCTCCTCTCCCTTGCAGTCTTGACTTCCCGGATTAATCCGGTACCCATTTAAGGCTGGGTCGACCTGGGAGCCGTTGCGATCTGAAAACATTTCCGCCTCAACTGGGGAATGAACCCAGGACCACTCATATGAGAGTACTGGTTACTGTATTTACAGCTGGTCAGCATGTTTGATCTTTATGCCGCTCTCTTGCATCACCCGTAACATAGCCACAAATGCTCACACATCAACACTCGTTCGCACTATTCTCCGTGTATCATTTGTCATTACTAACACCATGATCAAATACTTATCATGTTCTCTTGCAGTGAGGACTCAAAGGCCCTTTAACTAAAACTACAAACACAGAAGACTCGGAAACACATGTTGACAGTAATGTTTTACACTGCATAAAATGTAAAAGGGAAGTGGTACAACATACTGGTGACTAAATTACATGTCCGTAAAATTATAACTTTTACAATACAATCAACATTGAATAAAGTAATATATTTAAAACTCCAGATAAAATCTGAATGTAAAAAGGCAACCAAAAAAAAAACAATCTTAAATAAAAATCACAAACAGACAACTCAAAATAATATATCCACCATTTTACGTTAGTAGCATAACTTATTCAGGATGTAAAAATCAACCAAGCATTTTTGGCAGTAGTGATTTTCAAGGCAATGTTCAATAGGTTTGAAGACTTAAAGAAATTTAGCAATTGACAAATGTTGCGATATTTTTATTTAAAAAAATAATACATAATGTATTCACATCACTCGTCTGTCAGATTCGATGAAGTCCAACTGTGATAGAAACGATGCTAGCTACATCCACATGTGGCTAATGAGTCTTATAAGCACTTGGAATTTCCTTCAATACTCTAAAATGTGTGAGAAGAGTCTGTGAGAATTTGAGCAGCTCTTGCCTTTCTTTTAGGCATGCTATTATTGAACAAAGTGTCTGAAATTCTGTACGGCATCTGCATCAGTTCAGAGTTTACGATATCAGTCAGGCCTGTTTTGTGCCAGACTCTCCCTCTCCCATAAATTTATATCAATGTTGAAGTGTCATGATGTCTAAAGTCTGTCTTTAAAACACTTCTGTTTTCCAGTCTTGTGTAAGTCATTCTGAAGTCATACATATAGCAAAAAAGTCAAATCAACAACTGCTGCAATTTTGCATTATTTATAGCATAAACAGTACCAGCTTTTATTCCTCTCAGTTTATAATCCTCAATAATTAAAAAAATCAAACATATTCTTCTTCTCTGTTCATTCTCAAAATCCTGCAAATTAGCAGCATGCATTGTGAGGTAAAGTACAAGTAGATGCCATTACATGTTTTATTATTTCCAATATCATATTTGTCTATGTTTGTAAATTTTATGTTATCATTTAATATTTTAAAATTTATTTATTTAGGGTTGGGATTAGTTATGTAAAATACAACTATTCTAACCATAACCCGAATCAAAACCCTAAAATAAATTAATATTTAAATTATTAAATGATGAACATGAAATTTACAAACATAGACAAGGGAAATAACTCGACTATATGGTGGCATCTATTTGTACTGTACCGCATTGTATCATGGTTTATAGCCTGGATGTGATATTTGCATCTATTATCATGACACAACTAGCTTCAGCGCTGTGGGTCACATAATATCTATTGAATTTCTTCTTTGTTAGTCATTTCAACTTGTGTTCTTGATTGGTTGCTGATCCAGCAGTATTAGAAATGTTGATTATCCTCTTCACACACCGTACATGTCCATAGGTGCTCAGATCTTCGCTTCAGTAAATCTCTCAGGGTATAACGGCTGATGGTTCTGGTTCTATGTTGGTTCACTGCTCTTTTTGAAATATTTGTTAGGTGTTCTCTATGGGCCACACCTAACTATTCACTCCCGATTCGCATATTCTTGATATTGACTCATGCTCATTTATCTCAAAATCATTCTGATCGTACGGACTCACAAAGAGCAGTGAGAATGTCTACTCGGTCCATAGTCTGAAATATTTAGTTTCAATATTCACAAAACTAACAATTGTTGCTACTCATTCAGTATTCAAATGCTCAAGCTAAATATTTATATGGTCTTTGGTAATAAAACATGTAATAATTTAATTCCTTGATAACCTTACATCAACAATCAAACATTGATAATCTTACATCTATTTTCAAACATTGATAATCTTACATCTACTTTCAAACATTGATATTCTTACATCTATTTTCAAACATTGATAATCTTACATCTACTTTCAAACGTTGATATTCTTACATCTATTTTCAAACATTGATAATCTTATAAATACACACATACATACTTCTGCTTGCAGGAAATAGTGACCCATCAGATAAGCCACCATGCATTAGCAAATCCTGATTAGATAATATGCCAATCATATTTTTACCACCTCTGAGTAGAAGGCTTCTTCTGCAAGTACTGCACTGCTGAGAGTTGAAGTCATCTAGGTTTGAAGCAAAACTCTGGAGGACTTACAGAAAGCAGTAGCAACTTATACAGTTTGACTTTCACTCCAACACTGATGTTGCTTTTCCAAATCATCATTAGCCTTGACATAGATGCTAAAGCCCCTTTCACCAAGTCCCTTCCTTCAAGACAATTTACAAAAAGTAAACTAGAGCGGCATTTATTGTAATTCCTAGCATTCAAAACAACTAAATATGCTTCCACTCATTGATAACATTACAACTACTTTTAGTTATTGGTAATATATCAATTTTTAGCCATTATTCTTCTTCATTCGATCTCTGACTACCAATACAAGAGTTCATGTGAGTTTCGCCAGGGAGAGTGAATTACGGTGTGCTGTCAGTTTCACAGCAAAGCTGCATTATTGTGCATTTTCAGTCGAGCATGTAATTTTTGGCATTACCCATTATTAAAAACATGTCTACATTCAGTCAATGATAACTTTGCAATATCTACTTCCAACATCAATTTTTACCCATTATTAACCGTTTGGCCCTTAGAGTCGCCACACGTCACTGATATTGGTAGAACACTAAAAGTTGCAGACAGTCTGTTTTTGGCTTGTTTTGCTAAGATCCATATTCCATTTTCAATCTACCCAGGGTTAACCCCTGGCCATGATCTTTGCGTAGTTCAGAGTTCACGCTTTCTCTGCATATTTACGCCGTGGAAGTGTTACAAATTTGCAGAGTTTTGACACAATTTGTTCGCAATGGAGGATAGTTTGTATGTACACTTATGACAGAGCCGTATTTATGATGGAAATATGCATGATGTAGGATGTGGGTAATTTCGTACCAAATATAATGTGGACAGAGACATTGAAGTTGCTTGTTAGATAGACTTAATGTTTCTGACAACGAAAAGGAAATTTGTGGTACTAATTATGACATCAAAAATTTCGCTGCAGCAATGTAGTTTTTTAGTAGAAGTTGAGATTTCTGTAGAAAACATTGGGCTTGTACATAATCTTGATGAGATCTCCACACATTATGAATACTTAAGCATCATTGTCAATGAGGAGTTTTATCAATTTGCAGCCAATCAAGCAAATGTGTATGCAACATAACGCAAAGAACAAGCAGGTAAAGAAAACATGATCTGAACATCTGTAACTGCCATTGCAAAAAAAACATTGAAAAAAAATGTATATTATGATGTTCCTGAGAATGGCATGTATTGGAGTACAGATGATGTGTTCAATGTTTTGGGAATATCAACCTGTTGAGGAAAAGGAGATTTTAGAATATATCTCGATATTTTCGTCTCAATATGACTCCACTACGCAGCATCCTCGAGGTAAAATAAATGTTTTACCACATTATGTTGAGTTTGACAGTTTATTTTAAAAAATATATATGTATTAAATTATCTTTGATATAGGTTCATGCAAGACTATTTTCCTGTTGATCTGCCAAATCTGAGTGTGATATGATGAACAAAAGAAAATTCATTTTTACCATAATCATATCAACAATTTGTAGTTGTGTCCCTTGAAGGGGATTGAGAATATGGAAATTTCATAGTGGTGACAGGGTTAAAAACACACCTATATTCAATCAATGATAACTTTACAATATCTACTTCCAACATCAAATTTTAGCAATGATTAAAAACACATCTACATTCAGTCACTGATAGCTATGCAATATCGATTTCAAAATCATTTTACAAATTTATCACCATTGCTTTCTCCATAGTCAGTGATACATTTATAAGACAGGTAGATAGAACAACATATACAATATGTTTTAAGTGAATTGTAATGCACAAATGCTGATAAGTATGGTCACAACGTAATAAACATAGTTCTTTATTAAAAGACAACAAATAAAATTAAAAACTGAAAACAAGAAATACATAGTAAAACATAATAGGAGAATGCCTATTGAACGAACAACTCAATGAACAGCAACTAATGTTATAAATACACAACTTGATATTAGTCTTGATAACTTTTGTTTAAATTTGTAGCATATCCTATTCAGGATGTACCCATCAACCCAGCATTTTTTGTCTGTAGTGATTTTCTAGGCATTATAAATACATTCACTAGTATGCTATTGCTTTCTGAACTGTCCGGTTGCACAATTGCCTGCGGAAGGTATAAACTCAGTACCTTTGCAGTCACGGACATGCTCTGTACTGCAGAGCCGGACTCAGTCCAGATGGAAGGACAATATACATGATAGGTCATCTGATGTTACTAATGAATTTAAAAAATGAAAGATGCAGAATATCACAGTAGCAGGAGAAGAATGTCCTTGGTGTGTACATTGATACAACTGTATACAGGCATCATATATGAGGAAGCTCAATCACTTCTATGCAATTTGTCTCAGAAAGGCGAACATCAGATGACAAGATAAAACTCCAGATTCCTCTACCGAAGTTAGATGTGTTGGACCAATGGCGCAAATAAAATGGCAACACAGCGTATTTCAGTTCTCAGGACCATACCCTGTTTGAAATCTAGCTGGACTATTGTCCTGCTACAAGAGAGATCCAGAGGGCATCTGAGAATGAACGCTGAAGAAAAAGATGGCAAGAGCTGGATTTTCATAGTATCAAAGAAAGCTTTAGAAAAAACTTCATATGAAACAAAACGCTTCATCACTCGTAATATCTAGGGATTTAAACATACTCCTCTGCTTCATAAAAAAAAGGTGTGACTGGCCACAAAAACAGAATAATGATTAAGTGAGAAGAGATAGATGACTATTATAGTGCCAATTTGATGACCAAATTTAAATGTATAATTCTAGATATGAACAAAATGAGAACAAAAATAGTAAAACTCCAATTATAAGTGTCGGATAAAAAGACATCAATGTGACGGAATCAAAAAATAAAACATTTAATTTATCATAATTCAAAGATTTAAACATTGCTTATTTCTAACAGACAGCCATGAAATCTGAAGAAAATGCCAAAATTGGCATATTAAAATAATGCTGGAATGACTTTAGGTCATCCTATTTATCGAGAAATATGGCCTTAGCGAACATTTCTCAATGTCACACATCGTTTGTCACCAAATTCAGGATGGTTAAATTTGTTAGATATGCTCTATGTGGGTTGAAGTGGTTAGAACCAAGTACCAGATGTGATCCTGTCATTCCCAATTCATACAGTGTAATGGTATTTTGAACTAATGTTTCAGCCGCAGTCAGATGTGTTGGGTCATCAGCGCAAATAAAACGGCGACACTGACCATTTCTATAAATGAATAATAAAATTAATGGAAGAATGAACAGAGAACTTGAGACAATAATTCAAAAGCCAACTACGTAAATCTGGAACTTACACCAATTTTGAAACACAAATCTATCCTGATGGAAACCAAAAGACAAATCATAAATTCAATCTTCATATCAACATTGTGTTGGTATGACATGGACACTAAAAAAAAACAAGAGAGAAAACTTACTATGTGTGAAATGAGATGTCTAAGAAAAGCAGCAAGCAGAACAAGAAGAGATGATGTGAGCAATGAAAAGATTACAAGAATTGTTGGAACAACATCTGTGGTAAAATATATTTTAAAACAGATCAAAATGGTTTGGCTACCTAATGAAAATGCACCCTTATTGACTAGCGGCGAGAGCACACAACATGAAAAATGGAAATAGCAAGATACAGAAGATGACCAAGAAGAAAGTGGATTGAAGAAGTTATAAACATTCTGAGACATCACAATATTACTGCATATTAAACGACCAAACGTGCAATAGCCTGAAAATCGATCGTCATTCAATCCAACGACTCCTTACAGCAAAAGCGGAGCAAAGACAGAGAGATAAGATATAAATAAATAATGTGTCGCAAAGATGGCCTCTGGCACAAATAAAATGGTGACACAACGCATTTCCATTCTCTGGACTACATCCTCCTAGAAATCTAGTAGGACCATGGTCCTGCTACAAAGGAGATCCAGCGGGAGTTTGAGAATGAATGCTGAAGAAGAAGAAATGAATAATGTAACGAGGAAGCATCAAGGATTTATTATAGAAAAAAATGGTTCTTGTTTTAAATCCATGTCTCCCTGCTTATTTTAGGATTCCCTACTCTAAATATTATATCAATAATTAATTTAAATATTCATTTTTTAGGGTTGGAGTTAGTTTTAAAAAACTAACCCTAAATAAATAAATATTTAAATTAATAAACTATAAACATAAACTGATAAATATAGCCATGGGGATATAAGCAAATAGAGGGACACAGGTTCCAAGTAAAAACCACAAAAAAATCATCAGGTAACAAATGGGATTTGAAACAGGTACATTCAAATGGCACCTTTTTGCTATGCAATTTCAGTCAACATGTTATCTATATTCAATCAGCTGCTTTTTTTTATTAAGCAATGCAATTTTAGTGAAGACATCCAACACGGTTTTCTCTAACTGCTATGAACTGGTCAATCAATACACAGACAACAATACACACTGCACAGGTATGTAAACTCCTTGAGAATCATTGTTTATGTTTTATTTGTGTTTACAAGTAGGTCTAATTGATCCTTGTAGTACTGAGACTTGATGGCACATATTAATGTTAAATGCTTGTGGTTCTCATGGAATTTACATACCTGTGTCATATCATTATGACCAGACCATATTCATAATAGCTTGAGACAACCACATTGGAAGTGTTTACTAAAATCAAATCTTTTTTTTTAGAGATGTAGATTGGTAGAATATGGAAAATGTGTTGATTCAAGTTGCAAGGCGAATAGGTGTCATTTGAACAGACCTGGTTCAAATTATATTTCCTCTCATGTGTTACCGGGCTGAAGTTGCATGTGCCAGGGCAAAAGGCACAGATATCGCAGCATTGCTGTAAACCATGACACAATGCATTGTTCTCCGGACTACATCCTGCTAATTAACAGGAGTTTGAGAACGAAAAGAGAAGCAGAAATTCTGTTTCTGCCATATGATTTTCTCATTCATATACAAATTTATATTATTTTCTGTGTCATTATTTACCTAGTGCTGGTCATCTTCTTATGCGTTCGTTCTCAAACTCCTGCTGATCAGCAGTATGTAGTCCGGAGAACACAGTGTTGTGGCAATGTTTATAGCGTAGCTGTGATATCTGTGTCTCTCAGCCTGACACATATGACTTCAGCATGGCTCTGTGTCACTTTGACCCTATATGAAATGGGACATTCAAGTCTGCCACAAAACCATAACTGTTTAAATTTTCTCCAATGACATGTTGAGCAAGTAACAGTGTCGCTATTCTTTGTAGCCCAGTAACAGACAAGTAATTCTTGATCTAATACAAAAGTGCACTTAATCTGGCCAGCAGTCACCGTTAATGGCCTGCAAGGTGAATTTACAATTACTATGCGCACTGAGCCCACTGCCAGTTGTACTATGCCCACTGCCAGTTGTACTATGCCCACTGCCAGTTGTACTATGCCCACTGCCAGGTGTACTATGCGCACCAAGCCCAGAAAACATAAAATCACAAGTTTCTAGCCAAGTTAAAACATTATACTAAAGATCTGAGAAGGAAAAAAAATCGTACATCAACACCCCCCCCCCCCCCCCCCATGTGATGTAACTTTGTAGGCGATGACATAATGAAGTTGGAAAAAAAAATATTCTGCAGTTAACAACAAATACTACAATTGCGTTACTAAAACAAAAGTTTAACTGGTCCAATTCCAGATGAATATTTCTGAATATAGCCCACCAATCCAAAAAGGCTAAATATCACTGGTCTAATTCTTGTTCCTCAGCATTTATTCCCAAACTCCTGCTGATTCTCTCTTGCAGCAGAACAATGATCCTACTAGATTTTGAGCAGGATCTCTTGAAAATGGAAATGCATTGTCATCGCTTTATTTGCGTCAATGGCCTGATACATCTGTCTTCTGCTGTACTGTTGTAATTCAAATCTTTTCATTTAAGCACCAACAATACAATAACCAAAAGGTCATGTTTTCATTTGATGAGTTAACAATATATAAAAGCAAACAAAAATCTTAGTTATCTGAACAAGTCGCTAAGGCAACATTCACAATTTTTATATGAACAAAAATCTATAAATGACATACATTATATTGTGATATATAAATGATATTAAAGAATACAACAAATGATTTAACTGTCAAACATTTTTTTGAAAACATAACATACAGGAACGTAGAAAGTTAGTATTGCGCAAGTCAGGTGGATGTTGATCAGAGAGAGTGTGGTCGACCAGTGGCGCAACTATTCCACACTCTGATGTGTCTTTCTACATACAAGCATTTCAAATCATGTACAAATGCAGGAAATGATATAAGAATCATACAGTCATTGATGCACAAACACAGCAAATGATCAGCAGAAGTGAAGAGAAAAATAATATGGACAACAATTTCTTGCTTGAGCAAAGGCACCCCAAGAAGTGAAGGCATCTTCCACGCTGATGAAGTTCACACACGCACATGAACTAAACCATGTCTCCATCATTTCTTCTTCTGAAAAGATAAATTTGGGATGGAAAAGAATGAAAATAAATTAATAAACTGGGTAACGGTATCAAGAATAAGTATTATAATTTGTTCACTAGATACAGTGGAATCCCTCTATAGCGCATTCTTTTATAACATATTTCCTTATATAACAACATTTTTGAAAATCCGTAATCATATTTATTCTATATTGTTTGTACTGCACATAGTGAATTTTTGTTATTACATACATATTTTGTCGAGTGTAACAAGTTTTATAATGAGAGTCCACTGTATATAGCAAATATCTGTTATTACATAGATATTTCCACAAAAGAAAAACTCAAAAGAAGTAGCTTTCTACCTATGTTTTTTTTTATGTCTGATTAAGGAAAAATAATTTCTCAAATAATGATAATAACAAGAAGTGAAAGTGGACTTTGCCCTGACAACAGGCATGACAATGTAACATGACCACAGAAGAAACAACAAGAAGTGATAATGTGAAGAATTAAGAGATTACATGAACTGTTGAAAGAACGTCTGTGCTCAAATATATTGAAAAACAGAGACTGAAATTGTTTGGCTAGTTAATGAGAATGAACCCATATTGGACATCAGATAGAGCACACAACATGAGAATGGAAACAAGAGGCAGAGGAAAATCAAGGTTGACTGAAGAAGTTACCAATGCTTTGAGCTGTCAATTATTGCATATCAAGCGAACAAACGTGCCATAGCCAGAAAATTGACTATCATTCAATCCTACAATTCCTTATATCAAAAGCAGAGAACAGACAATAGATACTTGTATTACATTTGATGAAATTCATTATATGCTTCTTTTCTCGTATGATATCTCTCAACATATACTTACCATTAACCACAGTAACTATCAGTGTATATACACTTCAGCATCTGCTGAAACAGATTTTCTGTAAGTCAGGAGTGCTGTGATATCAACTCAGCTAATTACGACAATCACCAAAATTAAAACTTCACTTTTTCAATTACCCAGAAGTCATAAACTAATTACCTCATCAACTTTCAAGCCTGAATTATCTGAGACTGTATTGCCAGTGGTGACTATAGGATCCAGAAATACACTTGGTAAACTGTTACCAAAGTATATCTTTGTGTTGCTGCTAATTGCCTGGTACTTTAGCATCTCTAGGTATTCTTTGGTAAGTTTAACCTGTAGTTTAAAGCAATAAAGAACTATGAACATCCTTTCAATATTATTTTTTCTGCATTTGATCTAGGATAATCACTACTCACAAACAAAAGTATTGCATAAATGAGGAATCAAAAATTATTTATAGAAAGACTAAAAATAGATAAATACATTTTGTCGCACATGTATATGTGGGACAAACTCATGACTGTTGAAAACCACACTATAAATATATAAAGTCATGGGTGTTGAAAACCACACTATAAATGTGTGAAGTCATGAGTGTTGAAAACCACACTAGACATGTCAGTTGTGCTGAAAGCTAGCAGAACATAATGTTCTCTCTAAATTTATATAACTCATTGAATTATTTCAGGATGTGTGACTATATATATCTCATTAAATATTGTTCAAATAATCACATTTCGTGGTCCCCCAATTTCAAATCCCCCTCCCCAAAGGTCCCCCTGGAAAGATCTTGTGGGGAGTCGTATATATAAGGCCCATGTTGAGAACAAGTTACGGCCTGATATAACCAAAATAGACTTCTGTCTTAGGTTGAAAGGGTCGTGCCTCAGCTAAGAGGTTAATCCCCCATTTAACAAACTAACTAACAATGTTGAGAACAACTGAATTCACAAAACACACAATTAACTTACTTTGTTTGACAATGCTTCCCTTTCAGCCTTGTAAAATTCTGCATCTGCCTTCGCTTTCTCTTTTGCTAAGTGTGTCTCATCTGAAATATATAGAAAAACAAATGAAGTGGGTCTTGTCTGAAATGCATATAAATACAAGCATACCATTAGATGAGCATTAATTTAAACAACTTTTGGAACAGTAATCGCAGAGCAAATCAGTAATCGCAAAATTAATTCATAATGTTAAGATTTTTTTCCATTAAAGTTTTTATTGTTTTGATTGTATCCCTCACCATGAAGGGGTGGAGCATGTACTAGTGTTATGATTTATTGTAAACACTATATCTAACCCTCCCCCCTTACAGGGTTCTAAAATCTAGCAGTATCTGCAGTTGTACTAACATTCAGCAATTTACGTAATTTCTTAGACCGTGCAATAAATAAAAACAATGCACAAACCATCATACACTAGCAATGACCATGTGCATTGAATCTTGTTTCGTTCACATCCCGCTATAATAAAGAAATATAGGGAGTATGCTTTGTGATTATAGAACCCAACTTAAGAAATAGGCAAACAATTAAGAGTCATGGGGCATGTGATGAGGCGGAATAATGTTGAACATTTAGTAACCACCAGAAAGATTAACCTTCACGGCGCTTTGGTTAAGTGTGATCGACAAAAATTTCAAGGGCGGCTGTCTACTGTTGTCAGATGTATTCGGCGTAATGATATATCGTGCTAAATAGGCGTACCACAGCCAGTACATAGTTCGGGGCATGCGCAATCGAAGCCGGTACATTTCTACGTCCGACATGATTGTTGTAAAGATGTCTATGTGGAAGGTACACGTTTTATAGCAATTAATCTGACCACATCTGCACACCGGTACGATGGTGAATCGGTTTTATAGACCTTTCTTTCCTCGTATTTAGAATAAAATAACATTGAATCATGGCTTGAATCATGAATTATTTAGTTATTTAGTTTCACAGCAGTGAATATACAGAATGCTGTGTTGGTTTGGGGACGTGTACATGTTTGATATCGAATATGTTGAAGTAGCACCAAAAATGACTCTAGGCCTAAGCTCAAAGAACAATTTTACTGCAAATCTATATGTTTTATACAGTTCCCCCGGCAATATGTCAAGACGGTGGGGAAATAAATGAGGAAGGGAAGAGAATATGAATAAAATGGAGTTGGGGGGCAAGAATGAGTAATGTTATCTGATCATCCCTACTCATTTCTATGGTGTCTGCATCTATTGATAGTCCCCTTTCTCGCCCCTTTCACTTGATAGAGGGCATGTTATGTAAGGGAAAAGATAAGGTGACAACTTCTCAAGATTTGTCAAACTTGAGCAGGTACACTCCTGGGTATGAAAGAACACTTTTCGTTAGCTCCTATTGCAAGGGAAAGTAAACTTTTCGTTAGCTCCTATTGCAAGAGAAAGAAAACTTTTCGTTAGCTCCTATTGCAAGAGAAAGAAAACTTTTCGTTAGCTCCTATTGCAAGGGAAAGAAAAACATCAACTAAATGTCAGGGAACACATTCTGTTCAGGCACAAATGATCAAAGCAGAGATGAGACTTGGATTCTGGATGTTGTGGGCTATGTAGATGGGAAGCAAGTCCTTGTTTGTTAGGACGAACAAACCAAGCCTAACTCGACTAATGTCATTGTCCAACATGGCTCATACTGAGAAAATTGGGTTCAGTATCCAAGGGCACAGAGGATAATGATATCATCATTCTTAGGCAAGATTTATTCACAGACTACTTCAAAGATAGCGTAATTAACTCCCTTCTTTGGGGCGAAAACTGCTATGGATAAAAGTTGATACACAGGCTGTGTTTGGCGAGTGCAATGCACAGGTGAAGTCGATTCCAGATGTGTTTGGCAACACAGCAGGCGAAAATCTTGTCTTTGAAGATGTAATTTAAGTCCAATTTGACTGTTACTATTGCCCAGGGCACAGTAGGCAATGAAGATGTCTTTCTATGCAGGAAATGATTCATTGCCTGTGAAGCGCCTCATCCAAAGATAATGCAGAATGGGCAACCTAAGAGCATATTATCTCGCCTCATGATATAAACCCCTTCCTCACAGTAGAAGACTTATTCACTAGGCATTGCATTACACCATAAGCTTATGTCTCAGGTATGAAAGAAAGCTCTATAAGTGCCACTTCACTGCACATTGGAAGCAAGAGAAATCTCTTGTATTTCCTGGTGATTGAAACAACAAGATCATCATATGACATACCCTCAATCTGAGACATGGTTTTCTCTGATTCTTTCTCCATAATCTTCTGCTCCCACTGGATTTTTGCAACCTGGGCCATCTTTTCAGCCTCTGAAAGAAGCAGTATTATAATTAGATACAATATGAAGACAATTCTATAAGTTTCAATCAACAAAACACGATAATGTTTTACCACACAAACTGCTATCATAAGATATAACACATAGAGTAAAACTTAAGCATATGCAATCTCGCCCGTGTTAACGCATGAACATGTATCATAATACAAAACCTTTAAGAACATACAACAATTGATAGGTGGGGCAGCAGTAAAACTGCTAACCAATGAATATTAATGGACAACAGAAATAAGTTTTACCATTCCCAAAATAGATTAACGGACACGAAAAATACACTTAACAGTTTAAATGAAAATTTAAAACGGTTTAGACTGAATTTATGTGTCTATAAAAATGTCTTTATCATGAGAAATAGATTACAAATAACTATAGAAGATGGATGTGTTGGGTCATTGGTGCAAATAAAACAGCGACACAGCACATTTCCTTTCTCTAGAATATATCCATGGAAAACTAGTAGGACCATTGTTTCCCTACAAGAGAGATCCAGCTGGAGTTTGAGAATGAAAGCTGATAAAGAAGAAGACAAACAGTAATTAAGCAATAATAATTCTGCAAATGGACTAGACTACAGAGATTTAACAATAGAAAAAACTAAGACAACATAACGTATTAGGGTAATAATTAACATTAAAAACTTGAAGCAATTAGAATTAAAGCAATTAACTATGAATGGAAACAAAGAGAATGACCATTTTTTATATATATGAATGAGTTGCAATAAGACAAGGCTTTAGGGAACTATAAATATTTTAATTATATAAATATTTTCAAGGGCGTAGCTAGCCTTGTAACTCTAGTCGCTACATTGTTTACAGTAATCGATCCCAGCTGTGCTAAATTATTTCCCTAGTGAATTTTCCCATGTGTTGAAACTGTTTATCTTACAAAAATAAGAGAGCTTATATGGTACTGGCTTTATGATGGCAGAAAGTTTATACTGTATCGGTGAAAAAGTACACAGCACTGGCATTATGAGGCAGAAAAATTATACCGTATGGAATGGAGCTTCTATGGTATCAGATTTGTGAAGGCAAAAAATGTATACCGTATGGGTGGTAGCTTCCAGGACAGAAAATGTATACCGTATGATGTGAGTTTCTTCTCTCTGTTCATCGTTAGCTCTCAAATACTCACAAATTTTGTGTGAATTTCACTATGGAACAAGAAGCCTGTCGCTACCATTAAATTTGTACCATGGTGACCTAGCACATCAGATTACAGCATGCTTTTAATTAAAGCAATGTTTTCTAGACTGTGACAGCTTTCCTATTTGTCACCTGGCATCCAGTGTGTATGAACTCTACGACATGATGGTTTATCATCCATTGTGTCTTAAAGTTCAAAGTGACCCAATGTGTCAGGCTGCAAGGCACAGATATCACACACACCCAAACTGTACATCAGGGGACAATACATTCCAAAGATGAGATCAAGACAGGTTGCATGGGAATCTTCATTGCACAAGGAGCTTAAAGACAACTGCATTGCATAAGAAGGTTTAAAGACAATTATATTGCACAAGAAGTATTTCTTCTTCTGCGTTTAGCATCTGCAGCCATGTTATTATAATCAGACCTGTCAATGCAAAGTCTCTTGTGTTCTTCAGGTCAGAACAACTGCCCTATAGCTTTTGACTCAAATTTGTATCTTCTCGACAGGTCCACTGTCTCTGCTCTTTCTATGTTGACCAGTCCTGCAGTACGTGTTCAGGAGTCTGGGTTCCGGATCCATATGAACATTCAACTGTGTATGAGATCCTCAGTCGGTAGAGGTGACCCAAAAGTTGCAGTGGCCTGTTCTAAGGCGAAAGTGTGGTCCTCTTTGGAGGTGATGTATTGCAATCGGGTTTGCTTTCCACTTCCATTTGTTTCTTCCACTTTACTGTGTGTTATGGATTATTGTTTTTTCTTCTCTGCAGGACAGTATGTTTCTGTGTTGTTCAATTTCGCTACATGAACTTCAGAGAGCATTTCTCATGATTCCACAGTGTCATGGTATAGATCGAAGGGCAACAGCTGATGATTTTGAATATGTTTGAGCTCATGTCTAATGTTGCACAAAGAGAAATGACATATCAAGAAAAACTAAAATAAGTATATTTCTTTAAAATAATAATAAAAATAATACCATAATAAGATTATACAGCAGAAGTTGGATGTGACCCTGCTGGAAATCTAGTAGGATCACTGTCCAGCTACAAGAGAGATCTAGTAGGAACATTGTCCTGTTACAAGAGAGACCCAGCGTGCAAGTTTGATTTGAGAACAAAGAAACACTTTTTTACACATCAGCTTACCAATGACGGCTCTCTTTCTATCTGTTTCAGCTTCTTTCTCAACTACTTTTTGCTTCTGTGTGGCAATTAATAGTTTAGTCTTTTCTCCTTCCCTGTACATTTTGAAGATCAAACATTGCATTACTCTGTTGTGTCGCTTCAGCATGTAACAATGGTCAACAAAAATTGGCATCTATGGTTAGAAAGGTTAGCTGGATAGTCTAAAAAACTAAATTGAATTAGGTCATGATACCCATATATATGTTGTAAGAGGTGACTGAACACATTGGGGATGGTTTTGTATGTCTCATACCATAAAGTGAGTCAAAAACTTCAACACAAAATAATTCACTATCTAAACTATATCTTCTTCTTCTTCTGTATTTTCTCTTCTTCTTCTTTCGTTCGCTAATAATGTCTATATCTGCAGTGTTGTTTCTTGTATAAATTGGACAGTGTTTTCCATTTCTTGTTTTGTACCATAAAGTTTAACATTCATTGGTGTATCAGAAGGCCAGTATGTGCATCTTAATGTGTCATAGTTTGCACATTCTTGAAGAATATGTTCTGAAGTCTGGTTGACTTGTCCACAATTACACTTTGCTGTATGCCAATTTTAAATTTTGTATACATATGGCTGTTTAGTCTATTGTGTCCAGTTCTCAGTCGAAATATGATGACCTGTTCTTGTCTGTTAAGTAGGTGGTAGTCATCCCGTGGAGGTAAGTTAGGCTTTCGTTGTGCCTTTATCATGGATTTCTTTTGGTGATAGCTGATTGGTACATCCGGTTGCTGCATATTAGCACCTTCCTTGGCGAGTTGATCAGCTCTCTCATTTCCTGCTATTCCACAGTGTGATGGAATCCATTGCAGTATAACTCTACACCTATTTTGTACTATGGACAATACCTCTTTTAACTCTGGAAGTTTATTGGATTGTAATGCCTCTAGTACTGATCTTGCATCTGTAAGTATTACAATAGGGTGTGAGGTCCTGTCCAATGTTAACAGTTTCTCTGCAGCTGTATAAATAGCTTTGACTTCAGATAAGTATTTTCTCTGACACTCCTGAAGATTAGCAGGATATATTACAGAGAAAGGAAAGAGCTGTATCATGTTTTACAGCGAAATCTGCTCCTTTCAACCTGACACATCCGACTTCAGCAAGGCTTCTGGATCACTTTGAGGGATGGGACAGCCAACTCCACCCTCAAAGCCTCCTTAGTCATCTCTTACAATATACGTGGAAAGTAAACAGTGTTGCTACTCTTTGCTCCCTTTCAGGCCCAGACAGCGCATGGGTGCAACTATAGTTTATGTAACCAATAGGAGTTTGAGAACATATGCAGAAGACATAATTTGAACAGATCAAACGTAACACCAAAATGAAGACTGTATCTGATAATCAAGTTGAAAAACAGCAAGAAAAGGTAGGCAGAAATAAATGAGATATGTTAGCAAAAGATGGAGCAACAGAAGAACAAAAAAGACTAAGAAATCACCTACAAGTAAAAAAAGGAATATCATCAAAGCTATTAGGAAAGTTGACCACTCAAAATACAACTATCACTATCTCAAAAGCACTCAGCAAGTTATCATCTGCTGCACCTGGATGGGACACAACAAACTAAAGAGCCACTTATATAGACTAATACTGGTTCCATCACCTCTGTGTCCATATGGACAAGCAGCATAGATTGCAAAACATATCCTGCAAGACTGCGCTACACTAAACCAGTTAAATGAGGAGCACTGGCCCACAGAGACAGACATTCACAAATAAAATAGCTGTATGGGGGCCTTGATGACTTTCACATACATCAGCAAACTAACAAACTTACAAAAACTACTTAATAAATGGCGTACCAGTATAGGGTAACCATGCAGTGGATACCCTCTCACTGTGGAATACCAGGAAATGAAAAAGCAGACCAACTGGCTAAGAATGGTACTGCCGAAGACCAACCAGATGTACCAATCACATACCATTAGAAAAAAACAGATGATTAAGTCAATAAGAAAGCCACAAACACCAACACAAGATGGCTATCACATTATTTATAGATCAGAACAAGTTGTAATTCTATGCCTCAGAACAGAACACAACCGACTCCGCAGTCACATGTACACAAAGTTCAAGATTGGCAACATGGCCATGTGTACAGGCAGCACAGAGTGCCAAGCATATACTTCACGTGTGTTCTGAGTATGAATCGCTGAGGCAGACATATTGGTCAGAGCAAACAACACTGGAATCAAAGCTCTATGGGACACTGTATGAACTATAAAAGACTGAGTTTTATTCAGGAGACAAAATTACGGATTTAGACATGTTTCAAGTGAACGAACGAAGAAAAAATACATCAGCACTTATCAAGGGAACCGGACTTAAATTGTAGTTAAGTGTAAGCACTAAACTGAAAATAAGAAGAAGATAAACAAAGAGGGAATGTTATGAGGTAAACAAAATAGTTTGTTAGATTAAAGCAAGAAACAGAAGATGTTGGAGAATCCTTTACAGTCAATATCCAATGTGGAAACAGCACTTGATGATGGGTGCCTACTTCAGTAACTTTAGTCTATAAAACACTGATGTTAGATTACCAAGAAATATAAGTGATTTGCTTTTGTTTTCTAAATGCTGTTGGAGTGGTTTCTTCTGAGCTTTCTTTCACACCCTGGAGACTTAAACTTTCAGTGTAATGCAATGCCTAGTGAAGAAGCATTCTACTCGGAAAAGATTTATATCATAAGATAATAACTTTTATGCTTGGATCACCCATTGCGAACCAATCTTCGGATGAGGCATTTCGCAGCTGGCAAACCATTCCCCATGTAGAAAGACTTGGGAGGAGGTAGACATTGTGAAAAAATCTCTGACTAATGTAATAATGCAACAAAATAAAATTGTTGGAAATGGACTGGTATAATGGCAAAAGTACAATGCAAGAGCTCACACAGCTACACTGGAAACCACAAGACATAATTACATACACAGATGACTCAGTCAACAGAAATACAAACAAATGCGGTTTGGGTTTTGTTGCCTACAGAAACAGCTTGAAGTTGGTTGAAAGATTATCTGCAAACTCCACTATCATATCGACCATGAGGATGGAGATAAAGGGAGTTATAGCAGCACTAATTCGGTTGATAACCGATACATCAACCCACTCGTTAATACTCACAGACTCTCAAAGCATGCTGCACAAGATAGAAAAGAACTAGAACTTGCTGAGAAAGGAATGGGTTGGATTATTGAATAACTCACTTGTACAGAGCATTACATGGATATAATACTCGGGTCACGCTGGAGTCAGAGGAAACAAAAGAGCTGAATCATTGGCAGGCAATGCTGTGATTGACAGCACAGTACTGAGAAGTGATAAAGCTGACTTAATTAAAGCAGTCATAAATTAATTGCAAACTGAAGATGTTGACAATGAGACTGAAAACGTAAAGAAAGAACTTTTTGGGAAAGAACCGAAGATCATATAATCAACATCTGACTGGAACTTTGAGTCTACACACACTCAAATGGCTGCTGAAATAAAGAGTTAAGTACTTATGGAATGTCCTGTGTGCAATGATGTTAGTTTCTAATCAAGAAAGACAACTTCACTGCATACTGTGCCCTAGGTTACCAAACCCTATTTTCTCTGTATGTGCCATGTTAGCAACGGTAAGTAGAATTGGACTTAAGAGACCCAGTCTAACACACTCAAAAACATAGGATAGGGCTGTCTTGATTTTCGGCTGTTTCTGTCTGCTTTTCTCATAGGGGAAAGTGAGAGTCTCCATCTACAATCCACATCGGACGTCAGAGCGGAATCACCAAACTAGTTGTTGCTCTCTGTCCATGGCAGAGCACAGAATGACACATATCTGTTCTTATGAATCCCAAACCATAGCAGCCCCAGGCCTCGAAGAATTCCTCTGACCGACTTTGCGGATCCACCTCTTTACCATTGACCAGTTTTATGTACTCTCCAAAGTGCTTTTCGATTTCCCTTCAAGGTACTTGTCTGCTAACAGACCAATGCCAGTATTTAACCTTAAATGAAGTTTAGCCATCTGCTTTGGGTTGCATTCTCAAACATCCAGGCTCCTAAGATGCTTGCAGCCACAGAGAGGAACCTGCAAAGACATTATACCCGCTCTGGGCAAAGCCCCAATCAGCAGGACTCATAGTTCTCCCTGTCACTTAAGTCTACCACAAAAGGACAAAGGAGCAATGTCTGCTGGCCTGCATCTCTAGGCCATCCATGGGGATTATTTGATAAAAGACCAAAGTAAAAAATTTGAAACCAGATGTGACAATGATTTTTCCACAGGTGACTGTCAGCCTAAACCCCAACTCTCCTCCTACAAATCTGGAAGGAAGACAGCAACCCTATCCTTTACACCCTGAACTAGAAGCCCAGGCCCCAGTTGTCACATGAGCAAACTAAATCTTGGAACAAACAACTAAAATATTTTCTTGTGACTTACATTGCTTCATAATTTTTGCGAATCTGCTCCGGAATTTTGGGTTTAGTGACACGAACAGCTTGTACTGTAAGACCTGGCGCCATTTCATACAACTCAGATTGCAGCGCTTTGCGCAGATTTTCATCTATCTGATCTGCGAACAGGATATTATTATTTATAAGTAAACTCTATTCATTTGAAAACTTCTTTGTTAATTCTAAAACTCCTGCAGATTAACAGAAAGTAGTCTAGAGAATTGATTGCACTGTGTCATGGTTTACAGTTTAGATGTGATATATGCGCATCTCAGCCTGACATGCCCGACTTCAAAAAGATCTGTGTATCACATTGACACCCCATGGGATGGGACAGCCAACTCCACCACTACTTCTTCTGTGTTCACTCTCTGATAACCAACACGAGAGTACGTGTGATTTCCACCTGGGAATGTGAAGTACATTGTGCTATTGGTTTCATAGCAGAGATGTGAAAGTTTATGTCTTTTGGCCCAGTACACCATTTTTCAGAATAACTACACCCTAAAACCTTCTCAATTGCCTCTTATGACATTCCTGGAAGGAAACAGTATTACTATTCTTTGCACCTATTATCACCCATTCAACCAATTTTAATTGGTTTTTGTTTAATTACTTTGCCTACATGGCACATGATGTTACTGCAGTTATTTCATTCATGCTGATTAACAGGATGTAGTCCAGAGTACAGCTTGAGTCCAAGTGCAACTCAGCTGTCATATCTGCATCTTTTGGCCTGACACATCCGAGTTTAGCATGGGTCAATTTGGCACACAATGGAATGGGATAGCCAACTCCACCAAGAAACCTCCTCAGTTGTGTCTTACAACATGCATGGCAGGCAATAGTGCTCCCTTTTCAGGCTCCAGTAACACACAAATGTCATCTGATATATTCTTTCCAGAATGTCATCTTTATGGATTCTCTGAACATGCAGTGATTCTGGGTGAGTTGATCTGTTGCAACCAGAGACATGTTTAAAGAATCTGATATTTCACTACCACCATCGTCGTCTGGGCAAATGTGGACACACAGAAATGAAAATTTGCAGGTCAAAAGACCAGTTAAGCAATAATTGTCGAGCATGTACAAATGAAGAAAGAACAGGAATCGACAGTATATCATGTATTGGTTGAACATTTTTGAGATCTTTAGAGTGATATGCATGAGAATTATCAGTTCTTGCTGCTAACTTCCCTTTCTTATCTTAGCATGCTAGAGCTGGGTTAACCAGATCATACAAACTAGAAAGAAATCCTCCTATTTCTCACTTTCCGCTGAAGACGGATGTGTTGGGCCATTGATGAAAATAAAACAGCTACACAACAACGCATTTCCATTATCTGGACAACATCCTGTTGGAAATCTAATAGGACTGTTATCCTGCTGCATGAGAGATTCAGCAGCAGTTTGAGAATGAAATCTAGCAGAAACATTGTAGTTATACAAGCGAGATTTAGTCGGAATTTTGACTACAAACTCTTTAAAATACGCTTCACATCAAACCTCAAAATATATGAGTCAACAATTATTCTAGAAATCTACAAACTCTGTAATTAAAGTTGTGTAAGTGCTCTTACCAAATAGGTCTATGTATACCTCCTGAAGATTGTGAATGCTACAGAACTGGTTGAGCTCATGATGAATTTTGTTGTAGATCAAGGTTTTATCATAGTCAGCAGTGTAGTTTTTCACAATATCATAAACTGAAGAATGCACAAGATATCAGAATGGCCATTAGAAACATCAAATGAAAATTAAATACTGGAATATTATTTGGATAAAATATATCAAAATTTACTTGTTATTGAATGGAACTCACATTGTCCAGTTACTCTGATAGGATATCAAGCATACACTATCTTAATATTGCCTAGTTGTTCTTGTAGGATGTCATGGGTATATTATCTTATATTGTTTAGTGAATGTTTCCGGAGGTTGTTTGTCTGGATTACCAGACCCGCGACCTCCACTATTTGATGGTTGTCATGCTCTGATATAACCAAATTGGATTGTTTGTTTGTTTGTTTTGCGTTCGCTCCATTGTAACCATCACGGATATCCGTGCGATTTCCGCCGGGAGCGTGATTACGTTGTGCCACCGTTATGCGCCTTGTAGGCATAGCACATCCAATTTCAGCATGCCTTGACAATTCGGGTGGGCTACCCTTAGCCTGTGACAGCTTCTATATCTGTCTCCAGGCACGCGTAGTGGCGACTCTTCGCCCAGACGATTTTTGCTCTCGTCTGACTCGCACGAGGTGTTCCACTGTCTATGAACTTGCCTCGTGTAATTGGACGTGCTGTGCATGTGCGCATTGGGTACTGAACCGTTTCTCATCCGTGAGCCTGGTTCCTTACGGGGAAGAACTCAACAGAGGAGTTGGAACCTGGCTCTTTCACCCTCTTAGCCGAGGTGTCATTCACCGACATCGTGTACCCCTTGTCCGAGTCTTACACCACGCGTTTGAGAGCAAGGCGTTCTCGAGCTGAGCATCCTTGTCCCAATAGCGCCTGAGCCCATCAGGTACTGAACCCTTTCTCTCTTCAAGTGTACTTCCGGTATAGGAAACATTGACAGTAGAGTTGGACCAGGACTACCATCGTTGTCCCTTTCTTGCCCATCTGGTACAGAACCCTTTCTCTTCGCGAGCATATTTCCAGTTTAGGAAGGCTCGACATAAGAGTTGGGTTAGGTCTTCTTGCTTTACCAAACGCCAATGAATGGGTCTGGGTCTCTGCCTGTAAGGAACACAGGTAACTAGAAGCTCGTCTCGAGCTGACGGAGCTTGTAGTTCCCCTTTCCTAGAGACTTTTCACTTTCTATTTGCAGTTCGCGCTGCCCTCTAGCGCTGTTCTGCCCTTTCATTGTACTCGGTATGAAATCTATTTGTCTCTCGCCATGCATCTACCTTTACGTGCATTTTACATTGGCCGCCCCTCCAATGTTCGGACTGGACTGACTAGCTTCACTGTATGTCGACAGTGTCGCTATATGTGGTGATGCTGGTGGTGTCGGAGATATTGTCTGTCTCTTGTGCAGTCAAATCTCTTTCCATCTGCTACCTCCACATTATCAGACACGATCCCCAAATGATTTGGCCAGAATCAGCTCGAGCTGCTGTATTTCTGTTTCCAGGGTGCACCGCGTGGAGGTACATTTGGGATCTTGGTTATCTGCTAACCCTGGGTCCGCCTAGAGCAATGCGTTCCCTTTGCACCCCACCAAATTGGATTAATGTCCGCAGTTGAAAGCAGTGTACCTCACCAAATAGGTACATTTTATTTAACCAAAATATTGTTTAGCTGTTCTGGTAGGATGTCAAGGATATATTATCCTATATTATCTGGTTACTCTGGTAAGTTGTCAAGGATATGTTATCCTATATTATCTGGTAAGTTGTCAAGAAAATATTGTAAGACAATAAGGAGAGAGGAATACAGAGACACATTGTGAAAAACATTTACTGAAAGCTAACAAGGATAACTATAGTACTTGTGGTGATCAAATCAAAGCTTCATGCTCCACTCAGACAGCAAGAGATATGTACCAGGACACATGTTGAGGAATATCATGCTGAAGATGACCAGTCAGGTGATTTCTAGTCAACCAATGACTAGGCACTTACTTCCAATAATCACTAACTAGACTCTTACCTCAAACCAATAATCACTAACTAGACACTTACTTCAAACCACTGACTAGACACTTACTTCAAACCAAGTGCTATAATGCTGGTTCACAACTCATTTAACTTCCTTTCAGCCAATACCAATGAAATTTGCAAACTAATGTTTAAAAATAACTTTGATTAAAAAGTATTGTGTTTGTACTCACATGAATGCATAAATGTTAAGATAATCTTGAAATCTAACATGAGACATACCTGCCAATGTATCTAATTTGTTGACAACTTCAATTCTTTCGAAATAAATGATAACACCTCCGCTGTAAAAAATAAAATTCAGCTTCTTAAAAGCACATATCAAAATATTTCTTCTTGCAGTCTAAATTGCATATCACTCATTCAGTGGAAACTGAATTCCATGGAGGCTCAAGTATATCTTGGTTCCAAGAATCTGTCATTGAAGTTACATTTATTTATGTCACTGGAACTTTCATGCATCTCTGTCCCTAGGAGTCTCGCACATGAGAGTACAGCTGTCTCTCCAGACTACACCCTGCTAATCTGCAAGAGTTTGAGAAAGAACGCAGATGTACAGCTGTCTCTTGGAGTCTAAATACATCTACCCATGACAGCTTCATTGACTCATGGGAGTTTCATGTAATTCTATTTTTAGGAGAGACATGCACATGTTTCACCTTTGGTATCTATGTGTGCATTCCTGTATACTTCTTCTTCTGCATTCACAACTAGTATAACATTTTAGATTTCTCTGTAATTAGTGTCATTAGAGCATATGCACAGTTAAATGCTTACACAGAATGACTGTGATAGTTAGAAATATTATCCTTTAACACCCTACGGGCGACACATTTAGCCTGAATTTTTTTATTCTGAAGGCGAAATCAGTTGCCTAACGCGTGGAACGTGATTCCAAAAATGAGCCAGATTTGTAATTTTTTAAAGAAAATTGTATGGCAACCCTTATTAGATATATTATTTAACTTCCTGTTTCCGTTATTAAAATGGTGACAGGATCATAATCGAGTGATTATGATTTTGAAATCCGGACAATCTATAGCCATCCACATAGAGGCGAAGCGACATGACAGTGAATCAGGTCTTATATACTTTTATTTGATCGTATATTCAGTGAAATCATTATTCTGATTTTAAAGTGGCTATTATAGATTTTCTTCAGTCTCAGAGTTCTGTCAGTACTCCACAGAATAGAATGCACTGAATTGATTTACCACGTGGTTACATCACAACTTGTAAATCTGACACGTAATTTCAACATGGCATTTTTGGATCACTTTGTCTACTGGATGAGGGTGGTCAACCCTATACCTAACCTTTCTTAGCATTATCTTCTTCTGCGTTCAGCATCTGTGATCATGCTATATTGTCAGGCCTGTCGTCAAGACGAAGTCCACTGTCTTCTCCAGGTCAGAGCGGCTGCCCCACAGCTTTTGCCTCAAGTCTGTATCCTCTGGCCAGGTCTGCTGTCTCTGTATGTTGGGCAGTCCTGAAGTATGTGTTCCGGGGTCTGGATCCACATGGACATTCATCTGTGTATGAGATCCTCAATCGGTAAAGGTGACCCAACAGTCTGCAGTGGCCTGTTCTAAGGCGAAATATTGTGGTCTGTTGATAACTTTGGAGGAGATGTACTGCATCATGTTTGTATTCCTATTCCATTTGTTTCTTCCACTTTGCTGTGTATGTGTTGTGGATTATTGTTTTTACTTCTCCGTAAGACAGTGGGTGTCTGTGTTGCTCCATTTCGCTTCCTGCTTTTGACAGAGCATCCGCTTTCTCATTTCCCATTATTCCACAGTGTGATGGTATCCACTGAAGGGCAATAGCTGATGATTTTTTGATCTATCTTAGCTCATGTCTAATGTTGTGCTGAAGGCTTTCGTTTCTATTGCTCTGGATTGATTCCAGTAGGAATCTGCAATCTGTGAATATGGCTATCTTCTTTGATCTTGGCAGTCCTGATTCAGTGAAGGCTTTCAGTGTTTGATGGAGTGCAACTGCTTCTGCTCTAAAGTTAGAGGAGTATTTCCCGGTTGGAAAAGCTTTTGATATTGTCTTCCCATCTTTGAGTCTTATAAAAATTCCACCTCCTCCATTCCTTACTGCTCCTTCTGCCGATCTATCTGTGTATACATGTGTCCATTCCTTGGGATTGTATTTTATTTCTATCATCTCTACCTGTGTTCTTATGGAGACATTTTGGAGACTATTGCCTGACTCTTCAAAGTCCGTTAGTGTTTCAATTTCATTAGCAGCATCTGACAACATTCACAGCAGATCACAATGTCACTACTCTTTTGATTCTTTCTTGAACCACAGAAACACTAGGCTGAAAAATTATACATTAAGACAGATTCTGTTTGCAGAACATCTCATCAGACCAACCATCATGCAACAGTTAACTAATTCTAGATGACATATCTGGATCTTTCCTCTTCTTCTATTCTTGCAGATTACCTGCAAAAAACTTTATTTTTATTTATTTATATATATATATATTCTATATATCTTAATTATCAATATTTCAGCCCACATTTGGCATCAGCATGACTTCTGGGACACTGACTCTCTATAGGATGGAACAGCCAACTCCACCCCAAAACTTCCTTAGTCGCATCCTATGACATGCATGGCAGGTAACAGTTGCTATTTCTTGCAACCCTCTTTGGCTCTTGTAACACACGACATAGGGGGACGTCTTCTTTTTCAGCATTTGTTCTCAAACTCCCGTTGAATACTGATAAGGACAATGGTCCAACTAGATTTCCAACAGTATAGATATACGCTGTGTTCCCATTTTATTTGTTCTAATGGCCCGACACATCCGCCTTCGACAGGCGCACATGTCTATATATTGAGACTTTGCTCGTATGAAAGCGACACAGTACTTCATCTATATCATTACATTTTCCCCACTCTAGTTAGGAGACTTCTTAATGTGTTGTACACCACAGAGCTGGAGTCCTCTGGGTATGAAGTAGAGCTCTGGACATGTTTGTGCATTACTGTGGCCCAAACAATAGCAAAAATTGTTTACCTTCCATGCATGTCATAACAAAGGCAGTTGTGGTATGGAGTTGGCTGTCCCATCCAATACACGGTCAAATGTGTCAGGTCAAAAGGCATATATCACGGCAAAACTAAAAGATGACACAACACATTGTTATTCGGTCTACATCCTGCTAATCTGCAGAAGTATGAGAACAAACGCACAAGAATACAAAGCTCTGCACAAACCTGTTTTGTTGCACATAAGGATACAAGAGCTTTACTCCCTGTAGTGCTTGGGAATCAAACCAGATAGAATAATTTGAGAACCCTCTGCGAGATAATTGTATAGTCATGTAAAATTTCTAACAGTAAATTAACAAACATTATAAAATAGATCTTTACCTTGTTCCGCAAGGAACATTCTTGACTTCATCCGTCTGTAGAGTTGTCTGTAGAGTCAACCATACAAAAAATAATTACATCGAGTCATATATTACAGTGGGCCACATTACAAATTGGTCCAAGTCAATGAAATATTTGTTACAACTGAATTATGCAATACACAACTATGTATAATACAGAATAAAAGTAATATGGGATTATGAAAAATATTGTTAAATCGTGAATTTTGTTATAAAAAAGGAATTTTTTGTATGTGCTATAATGAGACTCCACTATGTTATTGATCATCAGAAACATTCTGACCCCCCCCCCCAACCCGAGCTTTTGTTCATACCCATAACACATAAAAATGTAACTCTCAGAGGTATGCAATGCTTTGAGAAGAAGCCTCCTTTTCCCTTCATTCTCACTCCTGCAGACTAGCAGGATGTCTTCCATGGAATGCATTGTCATGATTTACAGTTTGGCTGTGATAGGCCTCCTAATCAGAGGGATCTATGTATGTGTGTAGAAGCAAATTGTACAATTATGTCCAATCACATAAATATCTGCAAGCTTTGGTGGTTTCATTAATGGCCACTTTTGACCACTCCTCAGTCCTTACGACTGCACGTTTGAATACGGCAAAGGGGGCATTATTTGAGACGCTCTACGTGAAGCTGTCTAGGGAACTCATCCTGAGGTTCAAATAAAAACAATGTATTACCTGTACAGATCTGAAGCTGGTAATCACAGGAACCATGAAATGATATCCTGGTTCGCTGGTTGACGACAACAGTGCACCACCCTGAAAATTACAAAGTAATCAATAGTTAATTCTCATTTCCAGTTGTTATTTTGACTATGGATGTATGTAGATTTATTATCCTTACTAATTTGTAACATTTGACTGCTTATCACTCTTCTATTTTTTTCTGCGTTCATTCTCAAACTCCTGCAGATTAGCAGGATATAGTCAATAGAACAGAATGAATTGTGTCATGGTTTACAGCTGGGTTGTGTCTTTCAATCTCACACATCCAACTTCAGTATGGCTTCTGGATCACTTATACTCTATATGGGATCGCCAACTCCACCCCGAAACCTCATTAGTCACTTCTTATGACATGCGTGGAAAGTAATAAGTGTTGTTACTATTTACTCCTCGTCCTTGCCAATTTTAACAAATTAGCGCTTTACATCTCTACTTCCCTTTACTTCCCATCTTCCTATAGTCTTCTCTGCTGGCACTGGCTTTCTATTTCATTCTGTGAGTAGTTTTTTTTATATCTTCCTCCTTTCTTCTCTATCAGGCTCTGATGTTTTCTTTACAAGTGCATTTTTATCTAGGAGATATCGATAGAAGCTAAATTTTACACGCTATGAGTCATACTTCTGGTAGACAGCATGCCGGTTCACTGAAAGAGATGGGAGTACATACTGGGAACCTTGAGTACAGTGAAATCAATCCTCTACACCTTCTGAACCTTTCTCCTTTTTTTTAATAATCAGGATTTACCCATGAGTTCATCTTCCATCACATGATGTGTACCATGTTCTTGCATCTCCCTAGCTTCATGAAGCATATCGTAGATTAGGGGAGGTGAGATGTTGGTAGTTTTCACACCTTCCCTTTCTCTGAAAATAGAACATGAGATTTAGTGCTAGAAAATATACCCCTTTAAACAGCACCCTACCGCTCAAATCAGTGATTGTATTTAGTTTTGTTGAAATAAAAAAGATACCCTCCATTAACATACTCATATCTAAATGCCTGTCAGAATGGTTTGTCTAGCTGTTAAGAAGCATCACCAAAAAAATATAAAACATAATCCATTTGAGTGAGCATTGTAAATCAGAAATAGCTCACAATACTAAACTTCCACAAATATGTCAAATTATGCAACCAAACAAAATATTAATGACCTCACAGAATACACAAAAATAGAAATGTTAATATCATTAAAAGATACTTACCCTGTAATAAACTCCAACATGGCCTGAGGAAAATAAAATAACATACGGATGTATTTTTGCATTGTGACATAAATTACATCTGAATTTTAATACACCAAAAACAGCAATATTTGTCATTGGTTTATGAATCGGAATCATAGACGAGTGATACAGACATTTGTTGGGAGTTAGCTATATAGAATACAAGACAAATATATTTGCCCGGCAGTGAATAAACAAACTTGCTGGTTATCAAGAACCACTTTTGGTGGTGGTAAAATGATGTAAACTTATAAAAAGGTTTGGACATAATGAGGCATGACTCGTTTTCTAAAATTATTATGCAAGGAAAAGTCGAGGGAGGAAGGAGGAGAGGGTGACATAGAAAATCCTGGATTGATAACATCAAAGAATGATCTGGACTACACTCCCCTGAATGGCAGAGGATACATAGATGATACATACATACATACATAGATGATACATACATACATAGATGATAGTATCATTATGAGAAGAGGAAAGATGGAACACATTGTAACAACAGGCCAAGCTGGAGAGAAAGAGAGGCAGAGGAAGATGCTTGAAAACCTAGAATTGTGGCATGGGAGAACATCGTTATCAGAAATGATTGACAGCACACGAAATAAAAGGTTGTGAAAAGACGATAACCAACGCCACACAGCATGGACCATAAGAAAAAGATGATAGTATATTCTATTTTAGATGCAGCAATTTGCTGCATTCATTATCAAGTTTCTACAAGTTAGCAGGATGTAGTCCAGAAAATGGGATGTATTGCGTCACGGTTTACAGCTTGCCTGTGTTATCTGCATCTTTTATCCGGATATATCTGACTTCCGCATGACATCTAGGTCACTAATCTTCTTCAGTGTTCACTCTCAGATAATTAGCACAAATATTTGTGATTTGTGCAGGAAAGCTTGAAGGATGTTGCCATACTAGTTTTACAGCAGAGTTGCGCTATTTGTGTGTTTCGGTCCAGCATATCCGTATTTGGTATAACTAACCATCTATGGGATAGCCAATCCCCTCGATAAAACCTCATTATATCACAATACTCAGAGGAAAACCAAAAAAATTATCAACATTTTCCTATAGAACATACTGAAGAATCTGCATCTCTCATTTCCAGGGCATAAAGAGAGCAAAGAATAATAACACTGTGGCCTGCCATGCATGTCGTAAGAGGCAACTAAGATGGTATGGGGTGGAGCTGGCTGTTACATTCCATAAATCAAAGTGACAGAAAAGCCTTGCTGAAATCGAATGAGGCAAAAAGATGCAGATACTGAATTTCAGTAGTCAAGCTGTAAACCAAAACACAATCCGTTCTCCTGAATACATCCTGCTAATCTGCAGAACTTTAAAAATGAACAAGAACAAGAAGAATATTTTCTTTGTTCTTTCATCTGATCACAGTTGAGGGGTAGTAATGCAAGGTGTACAGTCGTTAGCTGGTCTGTACAGGATACATTTTGAAGAAAACATATCTTTCTTCCTTGTTAATTTGTCTATTATTCTGTAATCTATCTATCTATCAACAATTACTACTTCTGAAACTGATAATAATATTATCTCTATGTTATTTGAGAAATCCTATAAATCTCTCCTATTAAACAATTAATTTTCTGTATTATCCTTGTGTAAATGTGAGAATGAACCCTAAACCATATACCAATAAGGGCAGATAACAAAAGAATATTCTGGCATAAAGGCAAAGAAAATGATGTATAGAAAACATCAAGATATCCTTGAACAAACATGGACTTAATCCATCCAACCAAGGCGACTCATATGGCCTTGTAACGACAGCTATGATCCCACCCCTATGATTAACGGCAAGTGTGACTATGATACACCATAGTTCACCTGAGAAAAGACAACAGACAATAGTGAATGTAAGATAATTGTAGTAAAATATTAGGAAGCTAAAGTAAAGTGCTATTTATACAGAATTTGGAGTCAAAATACAGAATGGTTCTGGGAATTGACATGTATAAAATAGACACATTTACATAAAAACTTGAACATCTCTGGCCAATTCATAAGGAACACAGAAGGCGGCAAAAGGTCAAGTAAGTTTGACTATGCCTAGCCCTGATTATAAAACATTGCAATATATGTCTGCCATACTAGCAATATAGCTAAGTACATCTACCAGTCAGTGGAATTAGTAAAAACAATGAACATAATATTAATCAACCCCCATCGAGACCAGCAACGTGCAGAGGTGATAGGGCTTAGTTCAGCCATCAGGAGCTAGAAACTAAGACTGGTTGGACAGTCCCACTCGAGCAGGACCATAGTCCTGCCCAAGTAAGCAGAGTGCTGAAGACGGAGGCATCCAGCCAAAAGGCGCACAGATAATCAGGATGCCACGCACAAAACACAATGGAAACATGTCTACATCTATAAATAGTTATGGTGCCTGCCCTGTGGCAGACGTTCAGGCAGGGACGGTGCCGGGCCCTATACCTCGAAAGGGCCCAACCTCAGTTACTGGAAGTCCTTCTCAATTGCCTCGAGGAGCCAGGAGGCAAGGGAATAGAGCTACTGGCCAAACAAACAAACGACCACTAAAAATAATGCACTGGAATGCTGAGGGTGTCAACAGTAAAAGAGATGGATACAGCAAAAAATTGGAACTTGAAAATGTCCTCAGTGAAGAACAAGTTAGTATATGCTGTATCCAAGAAACACACCTCAGCAGCAACATAGCCTTCAAAATCAGAGGCTACCAGTGCTACCGGTCTGACAGAAAGGACAGGCGAAAGGGTGGAATTCTGACACTTTTTAAAAACAATATCAGCGCATGTCAGCTGGAAGTATATATGGAAGGGGCAGAATACCAGATGCTCCACCTAAAAACAGACAGTGCAGAATTCCATCTCCTGAACTACTACTGCCCAAATGATAAACCATTGGCACTAGACACAATTCCAGACAAAAAGAGACTTATAGTGTGTGGTGACTTCAACAGCCACTCCCAGAACAGGGGCTACGATCATATCGACAAGAGAGGTGAGGAACTTAAGAGCTGGCAGGATGAAAATAATCTCATCCTTATTAACCAGCCAGGAGACTCACCAACCTTCTACTCGAGAGCATGGCACACTACCTCTACACCAGACCTGGCATTCCACTCACCAGGCTTGGAATGGAACATCACACATGTCGTTGGAAAGCAGCTTGGAGGTAGTGACTACAGACCAGTATTTCTGGAAATCCACAATGAATTTACCAAGGACAGCAGCACGCTCACTAGGTGGAACTATAAAAGGGCAGACTGGAAAATGTACCAGCATTTAACCAGTGTTCTAGCTAAGGACATGAACTTGGACAAAGACATCAATAGAGCAGTGAGTGAATTTAATAGATGTATACTACATGCTGCTAGTAAAACCATACCCAGGGGGGCACGCAAAAACTACAAACCCTACAGGAATGATGAACTGGAAAAGCTGCAAAATGAGATGGAAACATCTAGACAGCAGGCTGAGAACAGACCTAGCCAAGAACATCACAACAAATATCAGCAAACAAAGGCTAAATTTCAAAGAGCCAAGTTACAAGCCAGACGGAGCATCTGGAAAGAAAAAAACAGAGTTGCTGAACCTAGAAAGAGATACTAGGAAATTATGGAAACTTGTAAAACAACTAAATGATGAAGGTACAGGGAGAAATACCAGGATCACACTTTATAAAGATAGAAACATTTTAACAGGTAAATATGCAGCTGATTACTTTGCAGAAGACAATAACGTCAAAGTCAGCCCAGACAAACAACAGGAGGTTCGAGAGAACCAGCAAAACACTGGACAAGGCGAACCTATACCTGAAACATGGATGCACCAATCACAATGAGAGAACTGGAGCATGCAATATCCAAATTGAAAATGAAAAAGTCCCCTAGAGCTGATGGAGTGTCCAATGAAATGATTAGAAACCTGGGAATTGCAGCAAGAGCAAAGCTACTGCAGATCTTTAACACAAGCTGGTCCACAGGTAATGTACCACAGGCGTGGAGAGAAGCAATAATGATACCACTCCTCAAATCAGGAAAAGATGGCAACACAGTCTCCAACTACAGGCCCATCAGCCTCACAAGCTGTCTATGTAAAACAATGGAACGCATTATCAATCTTAGGATGCAGTGGTACCTTGAAAGTGAAAACCTTCTGGTATCACAGCAAGCAGGTTTCAGACAGTGCTACTCTACTGAGGATCAGGCAACCTACCTCTCCCAAGAGATTGAGGATGCCTTCCAAGAAAAGAAACTGGTACTAGCAGCATGGATAGACCTCAGGAAAGCATTTGATAAGGTCTGGAAAGAAGGGCTCCTAAAGAAATTGCGAAATTGCAGGGTTAGCTCAAGAATGTACAAATGGGTAAAAACATACCTGCATAATAGAAGAGCCAGGGTATAATTAGATGGCCGCAAGAGCAAGAAAGTTCTACTGCGTCATGGAGTCCCCCAAGGAGGAGTCCTGTCACCCACACTTTTCTTGGTTTACATCAATGACCTAGTTGCTGAACTACCACACGGGATCAAAGTGGCAATGTATGCTGATGGCCTGGTGCACGGAAGAACATGCAACAGTGGCCACTAAACAAATACAAAGAGCTATCGATGCCCTAACCTTATGGGCAAATAGATGGTGCGTCAGCATTAACACAGATAAGTGCAGCACTACACTCTTTACCCTCTCACCAAAACAAACAGCTGGTCATATCAAGATAGATGGAGAGCTCTTGAAAGAAGACAAACAACCCACATACCTCTGAGTTACTTTTGATGATAAGCTGACATGGAAGCAGCACATAAACAAAGCAACAACAAAAGCCAGGAGGAAGTTAGCTATCCTGAGAAAACTAAGTGGAACCACATGGGGAGCCAGTGGGAATATACTCAGTAAAGTTTACCAGCAAGGCATAAGACCACACCTGGAATATGGTTCAGCTGCGTGGTGTCCTGCATCAAACACCACATTACAAGATCTAGATAAAGTGCAAAACCAGGCACTTAGAATAAAGTTGGGAGCAATGAAATCAACACCCATAGCAGAGATGCAGAAAATGGGAAGAATGCAAACACTTGGCGAACGCAGAGACACAAAAGTACTAATTCAAGCAGAAAAGTTACAGTGTATGCCAAGTCACCCAATGAAGGAAAGATTCCAAAATCTAGCAATTGGGCGACTGAAAAGGAGCAGCTTTATCCATCAAGCTAAATGACTCCGTAGACAACTTACAGACCTACCTGAAGTTGACAGCCCCTTAAGGTCTGTACCAGAACAAACCCAGTAGAGTGAAAGCCATGGAATGCCAATATACATTCAGACCCATGTGAAAGGAATACTAAGCGAAGACAAACAGAACAGTGTGCAGCGAAGGACAGTCACCCTCAGTTTCCTGGATGAGGAATATCCACAAGATATATGGGTCAGAGTGTACACAGATGGGTCAGCACAAAATGCCGTGAGGAATGGAGGTGCAGGTGTATATATAGAATATCCACACAAGCCTAGAGATACAATCAGAACACCGACGGGAAAATTCTGCAATAATTATGATGCAGAAATCCAGGCAATTAGTGTGGCAGCTAAAAAACTGCTGAACTCCAACTCTGGCCTACAGCATGTGGTATTCCTGACAGATGCAAGGTCAGTGCTTCAAGCTCTCCAGTCTGGAAAACTAACAGACTTGAAAAAATTACTTAGCGAATTGTCTTACCAGTGTAGGGTAACCATGCAGTGGATACCCTCTCACTGTGGAATACCAGGAAATGAAAAAGCAGACCAACTGGCTAAGGAAGGTGCTGCCGAAGACCAACCAGATATACCAATCACCTACCATCAGAAAAAACAGATGATCAAGTCAATAAGACAGCCACAAACACCAACACAAGATGACTATCACATTATGAACAGATCAGAACAAGTTATAATTCTACGCCTCAGAACAGGACACAACCGACTCCGCAGTCACATGTATACAAAGTTCAAGATTGGCAACACGGCCATGTGTACATGTGGGCACGAAGCACAGAATGCCAAACATATACTTCAAGAGTGTTCTGAGCATGAAATGCTGAGGCAGACATATTGGCCAGAGGAAACAACACTGGAATCAAAGCTCTATGGGACACTGTATGAACTACAAAAGATAGTGAGATTTATTAAGGAGACAGAATTACAGATATAGACATGTTTCAAGTGAACGAAAGAAGAAGAAGAATATTAATCAACAGCAAAGTTCGATATGTAACTCATTGGCGCAAATAAAATGGCAATATGGTGAATCTCTGTTATCTGGACTAAACTGCTTGAAATTTAGTAGGGACACTGTTCTGCTACCAGATAGATTCAGTGAGAGTTTGGGAACAAGTAAAAGTAATTTGTACATAAAACAAATGCTATAATAAAAGTTATTAATATAAAACATACCTTCTTCAATTTTATGAATTGAGAAATTAATAAATATGCCAAGTGCGACCACAGACACAAACATGACAATGGCAGTTGGTTGGGCCATCTTCGATAACTTTTAGGAACTGCAGGATAAAGTGATTTCAATCTTATTATTAAATATTTAATGTATATGTGTGTAGTGAATTCAAAATATCATAACATAATCATATGAGTAGATCTATCTAAGGTAGTCACCAGTCTTGGTAGGTTTGCAATGTTAACCCCTTTGATACACACATTAGTTCTCATCTCCCTACATACAGCTATATTTAGGTAACAGTGCTAGTGTGCACAATGGGAAACATTTTCATGGCCTGACCTACTTACATTTGTGTCAAACATTATTGTCTGTGTCAACATATCATTTCTGACATATACAAAGGGACACACATTATCACCTACCTCACAGCAGATTTATCGGACATATTTATTTCATTTTAACCAAGAATTTCATTTATTAGGAGGGCTATAGTGCAGGTTTATTTACCTTTAAGACATTTATAGTGTAGATGCAGTCTAGAACAGTGTTAATTGTTATCTATACTTCTGAGTATGACAGCACCTGCTCTGAATGCAATATTTAAAGTAAACATCATCACCAGTTGACAAATCAAAACAATGAAGTATTTCCAAGTAGATGTTAACACTTTGCTGTTCAACAATCCAGAGCTTAATTATCTCCCATTACAAGGGTCTTCGCAAATATTTTAGACAAAGACATCAACGAAAAATCTGTATAAAATCAAACACACATGAGAGAGCCTTGAAACTCTCTGTTTGTCATATTGAATGTTTGCATCTTCTGCATAAGTTGAAAGCCCCAGTCATTTCAAGTGTGAAATCCTACTTATTATGTTAGGCCTAGATTTACATGACGTTCTATATCTCTTTAACCATTAAATTCAAGTTGGAAGCACGAGGATAAATGAAAATAATTCTTACAGCTGACAGGAATTGAACATTCTAACATCACAGAATTGTCTTGCAACTCAAGTAAACAGGTTTTCCGTTCTTGACCAACATATCTCCAAAGATGTCATCTCGTCAAGGCATTCTTCTTCTTAAGCGTTCATTCTCAAACTACCGCTGGATCTCTTTTGCAGCAGGACTACTAAATTTCCAGCAGAATGTAGTCCAGAGAATGAAATGCGTTGCGTCGCCATTTTATTTGCGCCAATGGACCAACACATCCGTCTTTGGTGGGGTCAAGACATTCTGCCTCTGTACTCAAGTCACTGAGAGTCACCAAGGAAATGAAAGTAGATCTAACTAGCTTCCGTTTCCGCTAGTGTTCAATTAAAATAGAATGCTTTATAGATCAGTCGCGACTGTGATCAGTCACCAATATAATCCGCCAATTTTTTTCTAAATTACAACCATTTTCAATGATTTTTTTTCGAAATTCAGATTTCTTTTGCGTAGTGAAAATGTTAGATCGATCAATATGGTTCATTTGTTTACAAAGACGAATGTTATATGAACAAGTAGTTTCCATAATACAAAATAATGGTGGAATAATACACACAGCTTTAACCTTCACCAAGCCTATATCAACCCCGGCCGCCGAAAAACAAAATGGCGGCGCACACTGTTGGCGGCCCATCACACCCAACGGGAATATCGTGAGATTTACACGTACCACAGTCCGTGCACATAGCTGGGGACATGCGCAATCAAAGCCGGTACATCCCCCACTTCCGAAATGATCGTTTTTGAGAATGGCTAGCTATTCGTAAAAGTTTATGAGCAATTAATCTGACCACATCTGCACACAGGTACGATGCAATGATGGTGGATCGGTTTTATAGACCTTTATTTCATCGTATTTCGAATAAAATAACATTGAATCGTGGCTTGAATCATGAATTATTAGGTTATTTAGTTTCACAGCAGTCAATATACAGAATGCCGTGTTGGTTTGGGGACTTGTACGTTTGATATCGAATATTTTGAAGTGGCAGAAAAAATAACTCTAGGCCTAAGCTCAAAGAACGATTTTACTGCAAATCTACAAGTTTTATACAGTTCCCCCAGCTATATTTTGATAATTTCGCAGTGAAAGAACATAAATACAACAGATTTGCGTGATTTAGTTTACAGTGTTGCCAAGGAATTCGATATGTAAGGTAAGTTATTCTTTTTACTTATTTTTTTCCTCTTTATTTGTTATAAAATATATGTTTTTTTGTGAAAAACGTCTTTACCACTTTCTCATGCGTCTGGTATCACACACACACGTACATAAATTACACCAATATATGCATAATTCAATTCTTTATTTATATGTGCAAATATTATTTAAATATCTCCAACAACCAAAAAATTATCACATTTTCAAAACAGTCACCATCAATAACGCAAATTTTCAAAAAAGAATCGGTTGCAGGGAGATATTTCGTTTTTTTTAATCTGGCTTGCTAAAGGTTAAAAACAAACAAATTATTGCATTTCCAGATACCCTCCATAAATAGCACATCAAACAAAAAGAGGATCCAGTGCATTTTAATGCATATCGGTGCAGGTTAAGCAAATGTAGCCTATTTTTTACACAACTAATCTCATTCATTATTTAACGAAATAAACTTTCACTAAAGGTGCATACAATGTAGCATCTATCATCTGTGTGTAATGCACTGAGAGGGCCTCCTCCTTCCCCTCGAACACCATTTGGGGGCTCTCAGTGCATTATACGAAGATCAAATTACCGCTAGCAGAAGTTTGACATTTTTAACTTCGCATCACGAATGAAATCAAACTTACTATTAAAAAGATGGACTTATCACTTGATGAAGCCACATTTGCATAACATGTACCTGAGATTCCACTTTATCAAACAATCTCACTTTCAAAAAATCTTTTGTCTTTAATACTCATGAATGATGTCTATATACTGTATTTCATGAGTGCCGCAATTATGGAATAAGGTAGTATCCAGTGCTAGCTTCTTCTTCTTCGTTCGTTCTCAAACTCCTGCAGAATGTAGTCCGGAATGCGTTGTGTCATGGTTTACATCATTGCTGCGATATCTGCGCCTTTCGGCCTGACACATCTGACTTCAGCATGGCTTTGGGTCACTGACCCTATATGGGATGGGACAGCCAACTCCATCCCATAACCTTCTTAGACACCATTACAACATGCATGGAAGGTAAACAGTGTTGCTATTCTTTGCTCCCCTTTCGGACCCCAGCAACGCACGGGCGCCGTGCTAGCTATTTTTGGTAACACTATCATTACTGTATTTCTGAAGTATCATAGCAGTTTCAACGATGATCGAAGTTGGTCACCAAGGTTATATAACGAAAATGTGACGGCCATCGAATTGGTCGATACAGTATTAAGATAGTACCAACTAATTGCTTGTATACTTCACAGATCATAATTTTGAAAGGCTGTGATTTAAGGTCTCATTTAACGCTTGCAGAAAAGGAAAAAAACATCTGCTAGGTCAAATCAGGTGCCATGCCGGCTGGCGTAGGCGGTCATAGCTCTCCACAGCATCATGTATCATGGCCGGTGTTGTTTCCTTGTCGTGCCAGGTTGTCAAACTGTCTAATATTTTCTCACGTTGGCGCCCTCTGTCTCTGTTGCCTTCAATTTTGCCTGTTGTGACTATGTTCTCCAAACCTGCCTGTCTCATGAAGTGGCCGAAAAAAGAAGATTGCCCTTTTTTATATTGTTGATTAAGGTCCGTTTCGCATTTGACTCTTTCAACACCTCTACATTAGTTTTTCTGGCAGTCCATGGTATTCTCAGCATTCTTCTGTAGAACCACATTTCTGTTACATCTAATTTCCCACTTTCCAGATTGTTTATTGTCCAAGACTCACACCCATATGTTAGTATAGGGGTTATATAGCACTGCAGAACTCTCTCACCTCTAATGACAAGGTCATATTACACAATATATTTTTAATTTTTCTGAATGTTGTTTTTGCCTGTCCTATTCTGTTTCATTTTTTCTGTTGAACTTCTTCCATATGCTGTAATCTAAATCATTGTAGCTAAATATTTGAATTGGTGGACCTGTTTTAATATTATATCATTCACTTTGATCTTGCAAGGTGTGTTATTTTGTTTCTTTGAAATAACCATTGCTTCTGTTTTTTTAATATTTAGGAAGAGGCCTTTCTCTTTACTTTCTGTGACTACATCTTATAGGCATCAAAGGGGTTAATATGTAAGTTGAAATTCTAAATTGAAGTACTGTAGTTAAGAAGAACAATGGAAAAGCAGTCATTGTCATGTGGTAAGAAAAGATCAAACAATGCAAATACCTATTTGTTTTTTTAAAAACCCTATTCGTTTCCACTGGAACCATGAACAAATTGATGTTTCTGCCAATATGACTATTATAACACAATTGCATGTGTGTTGCCGGGGCCCAAAAGGGGAGCAAAGAATAGCAACACTGTTTACCTTCCATGCATGTCGTAAAAGGTGACTACGGAGGTTATGGGATGGAGTTGGCTGTCCCATCCCATATAGGGTCAGTGACCCAAAGTCATGCTGAAGTCGGATGTGTCAGGCAGAAAGGCGCAGATATAGCAGCTATGCTGTAAACCATGACACGACGCATTCCGTTCTCCGGACTACATTCTGCAGGAGTTTAAGAAAGAACGCAGAAGAAGAATAACACAATATAACCCAATGAATGGCACTGCCCATGACCAGATAACAGAACTATGTAGAATGCATGCCAGAAGAGTATGAATGATAACTGGAAAAGTAAAAACTAGAAATATAGAGACAAATCAAAACAAATAGAATAATGGTGAACACAACTGGATATCTTCAGAAAAAATGATGGATGTTAATACCAAAAACCTTTAGCGTAATCAAATTGTTAGATATATTCTCAAATAAATATCAAGACTGGTCATTGAAGGAGCATGATTAATGACAATCACCTGACATAACAGGTACCAAACTCCGATGTTGAAGAAATCAGCAGCAGGAGTTCCAGACTGGTGATTAATACTTTACAGACATTGACAGAATCCATCTCTAGGCCTTTTACCTATCTTCCCTATGTATTGCATGTCATGTGCATTTGAAGATCAAATAACATTGCGGAACACACATGTAAAAGCCTCTTCAATGGTAAAACATTAGGGAATATAATGAAATGGGTGCTGTGCACAGGTCATATATCTACAATATAAGCAGCTGATGGTGTCAAAATGACTCAAGATATCAAGCTTGAAACAACTGTGGACCAAGATATCCCAGAGGTTCGTGTTACGTCATCTGTAAGAAACCAGGATTGGGGAGACCAAACACTTCCCGCATCCAGAGATCAAAGTGGAAGGTGCTAACCGGACTATGGGGGAGAAATGTTAATACAAATTTGGCCCTGCTCGTGTAGGATGTCCTGTTCCTATTATTTATGTTAAAAGACCTACTCAGGCTACTGCAGCACTCTCATGATTTTTGTCAGATAATTTCTGGTACTTTGGTTACTATATTATATACTTATATACAATAGCAAGCATAGTGCAGTGGTTAAAACTAGCATGGTTCGGACATGTAAGCAGGCACGGTTCCTTGTCAAAAACAATACTGCAGGGAACTGTCGAGGGTAGAAGAAGCAGAGGAGGACAAATAAAGGCATTGACAGACAACATGAAGGAATGGACAGGGCAAGATATTTCCACACTCATCCGCATCGCTAAGGATAGAATTCGCTGGAGGACTCTGTGTGCTGAGGCATCCAATGTGGTACCCCTACGACCCTGAAGGGTTACGGGTTTGTTGATTGATAGTGCAGTGGTTAGTGCACTGGCTTCGCATGAGGGGTCCTGGGTTTATTCCCCAGTTGAGGTGGAAATATTTGTTCAGATCACAATGGGCTCCTGGATCGACCCAGCATTAATTGGGTACCAGAATAATTTGGGAAATAAAGACTGAGAGAGAGATGGCTACCACCCTCATATAGCAGATCCACTGAAATGTGAGATCGTTAACATCTCACAACCCTACGGCAAATGCTATGGGTTAACTTTACAGACAATAGTCAATAGTGAATTGATAGTAGGCCATAGAATGAAGAATTATAAAACAAATTACATTTATTATAAAAATGCATATCTAATCATAAATCTATTAACAATAGATTACGTAACAATCATCGTTTATTTAGTTTTATAAATTAGGGGTAGGGCCCATGGAACTTTGATATCTGTCCTGATCATCATGACCATCACATTATCTCAATCTGAGTATCACGTCTTGAAAGCAGAACAAACAACACTCCCCAGTGAGTCTTGTTCATGTTTTCTTGCACCTTAAAATAATCTTTTAGGTTCACAAATATAATTCATTAAAATATATACCAGCGCAGTAAGCTTTTCATAAATTTAGAGCAAAATTTGATGCAGGATAGTGCATGTTACATTATTTTTGCACAAACCTACTTTGTCGTTCAAATATCAATGTCTTTGCGGAACGATGATCTGTCACTAACTTAACACGGAAGTGGTATAACACATACAGTTCATAATTTTCTAAAAACCGAAACATTAAATCTAAATAAAATGTGTTTTTATATGATAAGTAATCTCCAAATACATGTTGTTTATAAATTAAACAATTGACTTATACTTTATATTATTACATTAGCAATTTTTTTCTTGTATAGTTTAGGGGATTATTTACAAGTTTAAATAAATGTCTGGATTGTTTCGTGTCGAGAAATGTAACGTGTAAAATATGTGTGTTTCCGGAACATGGCCACTTACAACAACAGCATGGCTCCAAGTAAGAAGAGGTTGAGAGATATGAACGTTGATGAGTTCTTCAATGCAGATTCGAATAGTGATTCTGATAACTCATCACATGTAGATTCAGTAGGACATAAAACTAAGTCACAGCTGAAGAAGAAATTCGCGCAGTCAAGTAATGAATCTGTCAAACAACTTGGTCTTTCACCGGATTCTGGCAAGGAGTTGTCACAGCCCCAAGTTAAACGTAGGAAAAGACCAAAGGTAAAAAGTGAATCGTTGAATGGTAAAATGAAGTCTGACGTCAAGGCCTCTTTGGCATCGACATTGAAAGCAAATGATCCAGAATTTTATGATTTCTTAAAAGGTCAAGACAAAAATCTCCTGGATAATCTTGAGGATTTGTCTGACTCAGAGGATATTGATGGAGAAGATTCTGAAAACGAAGGTGATTCTGGGATAAATGAAATTTCAAAACAAGGAAAGTCAGCAAGTAATAAGTTATTTGAAAAAGAATTGCTGAACATGTCGAGTGGTGATGATACAGACTCTGAAATCGAAGATTCTGACAATGTACATAAACTTCCAGATAAGCTTGAGGTTGCTAGTGATGACAGTACAGATGAAAATGAGGAAATGGTAGCTACAGATGTCAGAAAGAGAAGTGGAATTTTGCTAACGTACAAAATGATTGATAAGTGGACTGAAAGTGTAAAGAGAAATCCATCACGTGCAGTTTTCAAAGAAATTGTCTCTGCATTTCATGCAGCTGTACAAGAAGCTCACGGTACAGATGAGGAGATGCAAGCATCAAAGTACAGGGTTGAAGGCGGTGCAATGTTTAATAGTGTTGTGAGACTCTGTCTAACTCAGGTTGTTCCAGCTATTCAGTCTATCCTACAGCTGCCGTCTCTAACAGATGCGCGACAGGTTATGTCAGACAAGTCGGCTGCATGGAAAAAGATAAAATTGCAAGTGAAGTCTTATATTTCAGACATGTTGAAACTTTTAGAACAATTATCAGAAGCAGCCATGGTTAATGCTATCTTGAAACATATTCACAAACTTGTTATCCTTTATGCTAGTTTTCCTAAGCTCACAAGATTCTTGCTAAAGAAAATGATTAAAATGTGGACAACTGGAGAAGAGACTACCAGAGTTCTTGCATTTTTGTGCATAAACAAAACCATCAGACTGAAGCAAGATGAACTTCTTGAGACATGCCTAAAACAAATGTATGTTGCATATGTTAGCAATTGCAAGTTTACCTCACCAACAACTCTGCCCTTGATTAATTTCATGCAGCATTCATTAGTGGAAGTTTTTGCAATTGACCAAACAGTTGCTTATCAGTATGCATTTGTGTATCTTCGTCAATTGGCTATTCACCTGAGAAATGCTATTTCAGTAAAAAAGAAAGAGACCTGTCAAACTGTATATAACTGGCAGTATATACACTGCCTCGGTCTTTGGGTACAATTACTGTGTAGTTTGCACCCAAGTGATGTTCTTCAACCTTTGATATATCCACTGACACAAACAATCATCGGCACGATCAAGCTCTTGCCAACTGCACGTTATTATCCACTACGGTTTAATTGTATTCGACTACTGAACCAATTGTCCAGCAAAACAAACACATTTATTCCAACAGTGCCATTTCTGCTAGAAATCTTTGAACAGACTGATTTTAACAAGAGACACAAAAATATTAGTCTCAAACCATTTAATTTTTCTGTTATCCTCAAGTTTTCAAAAGCTCAGCTTGGAGAGAAAGCTTTCAAGGATGGTCTTGTTGACCAACTATATGAACAGTTGTTAGATAGCTTCAATATCCATGCACATTCTATTGGCTTTCCTGAGCTTATTATCCCATCGGTTTTGCAACTGAAGGATTTTCTTAAGAAATGTAAGATTGCAAATTATTGTAAGCAAGTTAAGCAAATTGTGGATAAAATTCAAGAGCAGTCAAAGTTTATTGTTGAAAAGAGAAAACGTTCCACCATAAATTTAACTGATTTTGATTCCGTGGCTCATTGGGAGTCTGAACTGGCTTCCAGCGGCTCACCTCTTAGCAAATACTACACTTCGTGGCGTAAGATGAGAGATCGAGAATTGCAGCACCAAGCTGCAAATAAAGAGGTTATTTCAGGGGCAGCAATTGACATACCCACCATTGACAGGAAGAAACCAAATAAGGCTACTGTTGAAGAAAGAGAAGATTACAATAAATTGTTTGAAAATGTTTCGGACTCCGATGATGAGACTAGATTCATGTTGAAAGAAGAACGTCCAGATAAAGGTAAACCGAAGAATGCAGATTCTGAAAGCGATCAATATAGTGATTTTGATGATGATGAGTTAGAACAACTGGGGCAGTCTGCCAGCAGTGGTGATGAGTCTGAAAATGATGCTGATGATGGGAAGAAAGAGCTTCAAAAGAAATTACCTGAGAAAAAACATTCACAAACACCTGTGAAACTGAAGACATTGCAAGGTCTTACATCTACAACGAATGGTGTAGATGAAGAAGATGATGTTGTGGAAGACTTTGCACTCTCTGATTTTGAGTCTGATTAACCAATGCTGTATATTTTCTGTGCTAGTATGTGAAATGTTTCATATCCCATTATAACAACTTCGTTCGGACCAGCGATATATGTAGGTATTAATAGAAAGTCAATACACCTATTGTTTAAAAATAAATTGGTAGCGTATTCTATTTAGGACATAGCCATCAACTCAGCAATTTTTTAAGTGTAGTGATTTTATAGACAAGATAAATATGTATGTAGTTTGTCATTGCGTTCTGAATGGTTTGGATGCCCAATTGCCTGTGGTGGGTTTCGAACCCAATACTTTGGCCATCACAGATGCGCTCTGTTCCACACCACCACTAAGCCTATAGTATAAAGTATAAATGGTAAAGTATCTACTAAATATAGTTGAATATTTTCAGTGTTGTTAAATAGGGAAATTTGTTATAAAATCATGTGCTATTATAGAGGGATTCCACTGTATGATAATTCTTTATTCAACATATGTATGTTATAAATTTAATTGCATCAATCACCATTTTAGTACAGATTACTGTTACTGTCTTGTGCATTGTAAGTTAACAAATATTTTTTATATAACTTTTGTCATGTCAGAGTTCCCATGTATTTTGGGTCATTTTGTAATATTCCTGGCATACTGCTTGTCCAAACAAATATTAACAAGTTGCACAACTCTGGAGATGAAATACAAGATGCTTTCATTTTGTTTATGTGTGTATCTGTACTACTAGTAAACCTTGTGTCCTTCTGCATTCATTCTCAAATTTCTGCTGGTTATGAAATTCATTGTCATGTTTTACAGCTTTACTGAAACCTGTACAAATTTTATCAATAAGGGAGCGTGGAACAGGTAACACTCCCAGGGTCATTAGTTGCCATCTTACAGCATGCATAGTATGGATCGGTCTTTCTATTCTTTGTAGACTAAACTTTGCTCACTTAGGTCATGTGCTTCAGCATCTTCTATAAGACATACATCATTTACCTATCTTTACTGTTTATTTTTTTATACTTCACTTTTCTTCTACACGTGAGTCATGGAGCAAAGCTACATGCAATAAAGATCATGTACAGTGTGATACTGCTACATTATTATTATTTTATTGTGTCACACCGAGACAACTTCAAAACACCCAAATGGTCTTCCGTAAGAACAAAAGCTGTACGGATGCTATCTTTACACTTAGACAGCTAACAGAAAGAGCCAAAGAATTATACATCCCATTTGTAGACCAAGAAAAGGCATTCGACAGAGTAGACAGACAACTATGGAAAACACTATCAATATACGGAGTGCCAGAACATTAATCAACATATGCAAGGGCATTTATGCTAATAGCCAATGTGCAGTAAGAACAAATGCAGGTGTGTCTAATACGTTCCAAATTCAATCAGGAGTTCGCCAGGGGTATGTCCTATCCCCTCTACTTTTTATAACATATATCGACCACATCTGTAAAATAGTAAGTGCCAACGAAGATAACTTATATGAAAGACAAATTGAACGAACTACTCTTTGCATATGACCAAGTACTAATAGCAACATCAGAAGAACAATTGCAAGACCATATGAACAGACTCCACACATGTCAAAAGTTCAACATGAAGATCAATATTGAAAAGACCGAAATAATGGCAATAGGAAAGAAAGAAATATCACTATCACCATCAATGATAAACACCTTAAACAAGTAAATGGGTTCACTTACTTAGGAAGCATTATATAAAGTGTAGGGAAAACCAGTAAAGAGATACAAAATAAATGCAACAAAACATACCAGATCCTAGGACATGTGACACGTATTTTCAAGAACAAAAATGTAAACATAGACACTAAAGTTGCATTATACAAGACTATTATTATTCCATCACTATGCTGCCAGTGCCAAACCTGGACAATGACAGCACAAGACAAAAGAAAATAGTGTCAACAGAAATGACATGTCTACGGAGAATACTCAGAGTATCATTAAGAGATAGAATTAGAAACGATAACATCAGACAGATAACCAAAACAATACCAGTATTGGAACACATCAAAAGACAACAGATCAAGTGGTTTTCACACGCTTCCAGACTACCAACAGATAGCATGACACATAGAAATAACGGTTATAACACCAGATGCAGACCATGTAAAAGATGGATCACAGAAATCAAGGAAGCCACAGGAACAAGTTTACAAACAGCACACAAGAAGGCCATCTCCAGAGAACTCTTCCACCCCTGATACCGCAAGACAAACAAGGGCTACAGCGTAGATAGACACACACTGAGAACTGTAATCTGTATTGTTAGGGCTGACATGAATTTAACCAGGTCTGTTCATAAGGGCCTATAGGCCTGCTTATAAACACAAATAACAGAGACAGGACAATGTTGCTTCAGGTACTTATAGTATGAATACGGATGTTTTTGTTCCTGTGGATACTTCAGTACTTGTTCATTGTTGTTGTAATAGTCTTTGTCTCGATTGATCAATTCTCTGTGACATGTGTACACAGGCTGAATGTCTTGATGATATATCATTTTTTGGGATGTGGTTGTCAAGTACATAAAACCTGTTTACTTTAGTTGCAAGGCGATTCAGTGCCACTAAAACAAACCTGGTTCAATTTCCATCAGCCATAAGAATTATTTTCATTTATCCTCATGCTTCCTATTTGAATTTACTTGTATAATATGTATTGTGACGGTGAAATACACGGCTATAACCCCGTTCATACACTTTATAAATGTGGAAGCCTATTCCTGTTATAATTTTGCATTGACTTCTGCATGGGTTAACAATTAATTTGTCAACCACAAATGGGGATCACGAAGGGTTTTTGGTGGAGTCACCAGCTGAAAAATAATTTTAAAGCTATTTGTATCTTGAATTGGTGTATTAAATTTTGAAATATCATATACACATATTATTACAGTGTGCTGAAAAAATCTGGGGTGTTTTTTTAATATTTTGTTTGCACTATTAAAATCTGGTTTTAGAATAGGTTCAGAGCCTGTGCTATAACTATGCTTCACTGTATGCACAGTGTATTGCTAGCTTCAGACTGTGCGCATCTTCAGTCCAGCACTTCCATTTTTGGCTTTAATTTTATCCTTATTTGCCATCAGTTAATGTACAGTATGACAGCTTACAATGAATATACTGTGATAGCCAAATCTCATTATCACAGTGTGTTGATCTATCTATACACTGGCCCTTTTTTGCCTTTCGGCGTATGGAGTGTAGAGTTCTCTAGAGATGGCCTTCCTGTGTGCTGTTTGTAAGCTTGTTCCTGTGGCTTCTTTGATTTCTGTGATCCATCTTTTACATGGTCTGCCTCTTGGTTGGATATCTTTCGGCCAACCTCTAGACCTGGTAGTAGTTTTCGGTGTTTTATTGTATTTCTGATGGGATATGTGGTTTCTACATCTGAATGTGATAAATTAGAACAGTGTAACCATTTAGAAACTCTGAAACAACGCTGTGACAGATCTAGCGAATCGACAGCAACGAAACACTGTTGATGATGCCAGAAATACGAGCAAAGAATAGCAACACTCTACCTAATATGCATGTTGAAAGAGGTTATGAGGTGAAGTTCACTATCCCATATATGGTGCTTAAGTCAGATGTGTCATGTCAAGAGGTGCAGATAACTTAGTAAATCTGTAAACTAACATAGTGCTTTGCATTCTTCAGACTACATTATGCTAATCTGTAGAAGTTTTAGAATCAACGCAGAGGAAATCCTATTATAACATACTTAGTCCAGGCAGACACAATATCTATGTAATTATAAGTGCATGTGCCGTAGGCAAATACACTTTACCGTAGGCAAGGACACTTTTCATGGACTTTTTCACCTTGTATATTTATTATGCTGCCAAAATAATAACTTCCGTTTATATCAACGTTTTTTCTGTAACACTTGCCACCCATGACTTTTCTATCTCCTGGATGTGGCTTCAGTGCTGCTAGCTAGCTTATAGAGGTTACTTTCCCTATGTCCAGAATTTATGGTGCCCTGTACGTGACTCAATTCACTTGCAGTTTAGACAAATAAAGAGTGACATTACTTACCCACTTCTGCTCCATTCCTTCATACTGTAACAGCATTAACATTTCATCTGTGACTATTTGTTCATATATGCTTTAATCACAGTTCAGTCTTCCTACAGACGGAAGTGGTGGTCATAATCCTGTGCTAATGATCTGTGCTGTTTTTCTCTCACATTTACATATCTGTAGACATGGAGAAATTTTGATGCCACTAGCTCGTGTGTTTCCAGGGTACAAAAGAATAGAAACAATTTGTACTTTCCATGCATGTTGTTAGAGTTGACTAATGCGGTTTGTAGTTGGCTATCCCATTAATAACCAAATAACTCATAAGCAGTGCTGAAGTTGGATGTGTCAGGCCGAAAGGCACATATCGCAGCTAAAATAAAGACAGTGACACAACCCATTCCAGACTACATCCTGCTGAATTGCAGGAGTTTGAGGACAAACGCAGAAGTAGGGTTTCAATTGTATAGCTACTATAATGTAGCTGATCGACTTTCAAATTACAAGCGGCCGGTAATTCAACTGAGTTGAGTTTGTGAAGCACTATACTTCTTCAGCGTTCATTCTCAAACTCCTGCTGGATATCCCTTATTGCAGGACCATGGAAATGCGCTGTGCCGTCGTTTTATTTGCGCCAATGGTCCGACACATCCGTCTTCGGCAGTATGCACTATACAGCTGTGTCAACTTGTTGTGGGCACAAAGTACTGTTTTAATACTGTATTCTTCAATGACATGGAGAATGAAAATATAGATTATATTGTAAAAGTATTAGCAGTTTTATTAATTGTTCATGCGAAATAAGCTGAAATTTTGCCTTTTGTTCTCTTACTTCTGCAGAAGATAATCAAAATGTATGTGGTTCGGAGAATATATTGTACTGTGTCATGAGTTACAGCTGTAATGTCTGCACCTTTCGCCAAGACATATTTGACTTCTGGGTCGTTTAAGGCAAAAGCTATGGAGCATCCGCTCTGACAATATAACATGAATGCAGAATAGGGGAAAACACATGAAGTAACAAAAATAATTTTATAGTTGGGGGTCAACGCAACATGATGAACTGTATTAAAGGGTCACAGCATTAGGAAGTTTGAGAACCACTGCTCTATTGGATAGGACATCCAAAATCTCCATTGTCCCATCTTATGACATGCCTGGCATAACTTAAATTATCTTTTTCAGACCACAACATACACATGAACGTTTGATATATAACACTTTTCAGACCTACATCTTGATTAGAATTTCTGGAAAGAAATTATTTAATACTTCAAAAATGTGAATAAAATTTCTGAAATATTGGTGCATGTTGAGTGTGATATCAATTCTTGATTGTTTCAAGTTTGTTTGCTGTCTCTTGTCTCAATTTCTTACTTTTGTATTGTCTTAATTCACTCGCTGCCTTACAGTGTATCATAAAAGAATAAACCCCCCTACGGACAATAAGGGGTCAGCCCTAAGGCAGTCGATGGGTTATTTAACCATTTTTTGGCAATTCTCCTTGTTTTCAAGTATATTGTCATTGCCTTTTCCCTAGAACTAATAACTAGAGTTTATATTACAGATGGGTTTTTCCATAAAACCTTCCCGTTCTGACAATTGTGCAAAACATATGGACTGAAATTACACTGCAGTGTCTGCAATTTAAGTTTGGCACATCCAATTTCAGCATGGTTTGTAGGTCACTTTGATCCTTTTTGGGATAGGGCTGCTAACTCCACCCCAAAAGCCTACGGCGTGAAGTTAGGTAAGTGTTGCTATTCTTTGCTCCCCTTCTGGCCCTACAACACAGAAATCTTCATTAATTGAACACAAATACTATACATTGTTCTGCTGTTTACAACAATGCTGTGATATTAGCACCTTCTGACTCAGAAGTATTTTCTTCTAGTCATGAAGTGTGGAAAGTGATAATGGTATCTCAGGAAATATTTATCTAGATGTGAGGAAGGCTGGACCTGCTAAAAATTATTCTTCATTACTGTGGACCTGGAGATGAATACTTTTATATCCTATGTTAATTTTTAGTTGAGACTATCATCATACGACCATTGACTTACAGAAAGTGTTCATCCATGAGGATCACCATTTAACTCCACCTTTGAAAATTCAGTTTGAATTATGCCCATGCCTAATACTTCAAATATTGCCAATAACATCCTTCTCTTCCCATGACACATTTCTTACCACACTTTAAATCACTTCCTCCTGTGTGCTTTCCCATGTTTAGTACATTATTTATTTCATTTGTTGTCTGTGTGTTCATACATTACAAGTGGTGATGACCATTTGTGGAAATTGAGTTACAATTATGTCCTTAATTATGAGTTCATAAATGGTTAATAAGTTCTATTCAAGCTGCAAGTGTCCTTGGGCATGGGATGACCACTATAGACTTGTTTTTGTTCTGTCCATGACTTTCTAGCTACTCTCCGCTGTTGAGCTGCTGCATTTCTTCTATTTTCACATGAATAATGCTCCCTTTTTGACATAGAGTGCCATGTAGATCTATGTTATACATGTTTTTCCCATGTATCTTGGTCAATTTCAAAGGCTTTCAGTGAGGTCCTTAACGAGTCCTTGTAGCACTTCTTGATATCCTGTACCCTTCTCCAGCTCACCATAGAGAAGTATCTTTGGCAGGCAATGGTCTGGCATAAGTATCAAATGACCTGCCCAATTAATCTGTGTCTGTATCAGAATAGTGCCAATGCTAGAGATACCAGATCTGTCAAGGACAAAGTATTTGTAATCTGGCCTTGCTATCTGATGTTCATAACTTTTCTGAGACGAGTTGTGTGGAAGTGATTGAGCTTCCTCACGACATGTATACCAGCACTGGAAGTACCACTGCTCTGTAAACTTTCAGCTTAGTCTGTAGGTTAATGCCATTTCTACGCCACACATCTGCATACAATCTGCCGAAAGTGTTGCTTGCCTTGGCGATCCTTGTATACACTTTATCAACAATGTTGGTTTTTTGTGATAAAGTACTACCTAGGTATGTGAATTTATACACAACAGAAAGTAATACATACTAGAGAATGTATGAACTTTATTACACGCTGTTTTTAATATCTGTGACAGTTTGCTTACAAAATAAACTCAGCATGTACGTCGATTCCGAGTTCTGTATGCAAGGCTATCATACACTACCGGTATATCATTTTGCTGTGAGAAGCAAATGGTCTCAGCACCGGTGGGCCCTGCTGCCGCCATGAAAAGCCTCCTAGTTTTGTGCTTGCTATCCAGCCTCTTGATTTGGAATTCCACTATAGCACATCTTTTTATAACATTGTAATATTTAGCACATTTTCAATATGGCAGAGAGGTTAGAACGCATCTCATACGAGTGAGGTCTAGAGTTCGATCCCCGGTAAGGACTGGGTTTTTTCTGTCGGAGGGTAAATTTAAAAATTCACCTGTGCTGCCTGTACACATGGCCGTGTTGCCAATCTTGAACTTTTGTATACATGTGGCTGCGGAGTCGGTTGTGTCCTGTTCTGAAATGTAGAATTATAACTTGTTCTGGTCTGTTCATAATATGATAGTCATCTTGTGTTGGTGTTTGTGACTTTCTTATTGACTTGATCATCTGTTTTTTCTGATGGTAGGTGATTGGTATATCTGGTTGGTCTTCGGCAGCAGCTTCCTTAGCCAGTTGGTCTGCTTTTTCATTTCCTGGTATTCCACAGTGAGAGGGTATCCACTGCATGGTTACCCTATACTGGTAAGACAATTCGCTAAGTAGTTTTTTCAAGTCTGTTAGTTTTCCAGACAGGAGAGCTTGAAGGACTGACCTTGCATCTGTCAGGAATACCACATGCTGTGAGTTGGAGTTCAGCAGTTTTATAGCTGCCACACTAATTGCCTGGATTTCTGCATCATAATTATTGCAGAATTTTCCAGTCGGTGTTCTGATTGTATCTCTAGGCTTGTGTGGATATTCTATATATACACTTGCACCTCCATTCCTCACGGCATTCTGTGCTGACCCATCTGTGTACACTCTGACCCATATATCTTGTGGATATTTCTCATCCAGGAAACTGAGGGTGACTGTCCTTCGCTGCACTCTGTTCGTCCTCGATTAGTATTCCTTTCACATGGGTCTGAATGTATATTGGCATTCCATGTCTTTCACTCCACGGGGTTTGTTCTGATACAGACCTTAAGGGGCTGTCAATTTCAGGTAGGTCTGTAAGTTGTCTACAGAGTCGTTTAGCTTGATGGATAAAGCTGCTTCTTTTCATTCGTCCCATTGCTAGATTTTGGAATCTTTCCTTCATTGGATGACTTGGCATACACTGAAACTTTTCTGCTTGAATTAGTACTTTTGTGTCTCTGCATTCACCAAATGTTTGCATTCTTCCCATTTTCTGTATCTCTGCTATGGGTGTTGATTTCATTGCCCCCAACATTATTCTAAGTGCCTGGTTTTGCACTTTATCTAGATCTTGTAATGTGGTGTTTGATGCAGGACTTTGTGGTGTTTGATGGTAAACTTTACTGAGTATATTCCCACTGGCTCCCCATGTGGTTCCACTTAGTTTTCTCAGGATAGCTAACTTCCTCCTTGCTTTTGTTGTTGATTTGTTTATGTGCTGCTTCCATGTCAGTTTATCATCAAAAGTAACTCTGAGGTATGTGGGTTGTTTGTCTTCTTTCAAGAGCTCTCCATCTATTTTAATATGACCGGCTTTTTGTTTTGGTGAGAGGGTAAAGAGTGTAGTGCTGCACTTATCTGTGTTAATGCTGACGCACTATCTATTAGGGCATCGATAGGTCTTTGTATTTGTTTAGTGGCCACTGTCGCATGTTCTTCCGTTCACCAGGTCGTCAGCATACATTGCCACTTTGATCCCATATGGTAGTTCAGCAACTAGGTCATTGATGTAAACCAAGAAAAGTGTGGGTGACAGGACTCCTCCCTGGGGGACTCCCATGATGCAGTAAACTTTCTTGCCCTTGCGACCATCTAATTGTACCCTGGCTCTTCTATTATGCAGGTATGCTTTTACCCATTTGTACATTCTTGAGCTAACCCTGCAATTTCTTGAGGAGCCCTTCTTTCCAGACCTTATCAAATGCTTTTCTGAGGTCTATCCATGCTGCTAGTACCAGTTTCTTATCTTGGAAGGCATCCTCAATCTCTTGGGAGAGGTAGGTTGCCTGACCTTCAGTAGAGTAGCACTGTCTGAAACCTGTTTGCTGTGATACCAGAAGGTTTTCACTTTCAAGGTACCACTGCATCCTAAGATTGATATTGTGTTCCATTGTTTAGCATAGACAGCTTGTGAGGCTGACAGGCCTGTAGTTGGAGACTGTGTTGCCATCTTTTCCTGATTTGAGGAGTGGTATCATTATTGCTTCTCTCCACGCCTGTGGTACATTACCTGTGGACCAGCTTGTGTTAAAGATCTGCAGTAGCTTTGCTCTTGCTGCAATTCCCAGGTTTCTAATCATTTCATTGGACACTCCATCAGCTCCAGGGGAATTTTTCAATTTGGATATTGCATGCTCCAGTTCTCTCATTGTGATTGGTGCCTCCATGACTTCAGGTATAGGTTCGTCTTGTCTAATGTTTTGCTGGTTCTCTCGAACCTCCTGTTGTGTGCCTGGGCTGACTTTGATGTTATTGTCTTCTGCAAAGTAATCAGCTGCATGTTTACCTGTTATAATGGGGTGCAAAGGGAACGCTTTGCTCTAGGCGGACCCGGAGTTAGCAGATAACCAAGATCCCAATGTACCTCCACGCGGTGCACCCTGGAAACAGAAATACAGCAGCTCGAGCTGATTCTGGCCAAATCATTTGGGGATCGTGTCCGAGAATGTGGAGGTAGCAGATGGAAAGAGATTTGACTGCACAAGAGACAGACAATATCTCCGACATCACCACATATAGCGACACTGTCGACATACAGTGAAGCTAGTCAGTCAAGTCTGAACATTGGAGGGGCGGCCAATGTAAAATGCACGTGAAGGTAGATGCATGGCGAGAGACAAATAGAGCTCAGGCGCTATTGGGACAAGGACGCTCAGCTCGAGAACGCCTTGCTCTCAAACGCGTGGTGTGAGACTCGAACTTGGACAAGGGGTACACGATGTCGGTGAACGACACCTCGGCTAAGAGGACGAAAGGGCCAGGGTCCAACTCCTCTGTTGAGTTCGCGGATGAGAAACGGTTCAGTACCCAATGGGCACAGCACGTCCAATTACACGAGGCAAGTTCATAGACAGTGGAACACCTCGTGCGAGTCAGATGAGAGCAAAAATCGTCTGGACGAAGAGTCGCCACTACGCGTGCCTGGAGACAGATATAGAGGCTGTCACATGCTAAGGGTAGCCCACCCGAATTGTCAAGGCATATCGAAATCGGATGTGCTAGGCCTACAAGGCGCATAACGGTGGCACAACGTAATCACGCTCCTGGCGGAAATCGCACGGATATCCGTGATGGTTACAATGGAGCGAACGCAAAACAAACAAACAACAAACCTGTTAAAATGTTTCTATCTTTATAAAGTGTGATCCTGGTATTTCTCCCTGTACATTCATCATTTAGTTGTTTTCCAAGTTTCCATAATTTCCTAGTATCTCTTTCTAGGTTTAGCGACTCTGTTTTTTCTTTCCAGCTACTCCGTCTGGCTTGTAACTTGGCTCTTTGAAATTTAGCCTTTGTTTGCTGATATTTGTTGTGATGTTCTTGACTAGGTCTGTTCTCAGCCTGCTGTCTAGATGTTTCCATCTCATTTTGCAGATTTTCCAGTTCATCATTCCAGTAGGGTTTGTAGTTTTTGCGTGCCCCCCTGGGTATGGTTTTAATAGCAGCATGTAGTATACATCTATTAAATTCACTCACTGCTCTATTGATGTCTTTGTCCAAGTTCATGTCCTTAGCTAGAACACTGGTTAAATGCTGGTACATTTTCCAGTCTGCCCTCTTATAGTTCCACCTAGTGAGCGTGCTGCTGTCCTTGGTAAATTCATTGTGGATTTCCAGAAATACTGGTCTGTGGTCACTACCCCCAAGCTGCTTTCCAACAACACGTGTGATGTTCCATTCCAGACCTGGTGAATGGAATGCCAGATCTGGTGTAGAGGTGTTGTGTCATGCTCTCGAGTAGAAGGTTGGTGAGTCAGCTGGCTGGTTAATAAGGATGAGATTATTTTTATCCTGCCAGCTCTCAAGTTCCTCACCTCTCTTGTCGTTATGATCGTAGCCCCAGCTCTGAGAGTGGCTGTTGAAGTCACCACACACTATAAGTCTCTCTTTATCTGGAATTGTGTCTAGTGCCAATGGTTTATCATTTGGGCAGTAGTAGTTCAGGAGATGAAATTCTGCACTGTCTGTTTTTAGGTGGAGCATCTGGTATTCTGCCCCTTCCATATATACTTCCAGCTGACATGCGCTGATATTGTTTTTAACAAGTGTCAGAATTCCACCCTTTCGTCTGTCCTTCGGTCAGATCGGTATTACTGGTAGCCTCTGATTTTGAAGGCTATGTCGCTGCTGAGGTGTGTTTCTTGGATACAGCATATATTAACTTGTTCTTCACTGAGGACATTTTCAAGTTCCAATTTTTTGCTGTATCCATCTCTTTTACTGTTGACACCCTCAGCATTCCAGTGCATTATTTGTATTGGTCGTTTGTTTGTTTGGCCAGTAGCTCTATTCTCTTGCCTCCTCACGTCTGCCACAGGGCAGGCACCATAACTTTTTACAGATACAGACATGCTTCCATTGTGTTTTGTGCGTGGCATCCTGATTATCTGTGCGCCTTTTGGCTGGATGCCTCCGTCTTCAGCACTCTGCTTACTTGGGCAGGACTATGGGACTTCCCAATCAGTCTTAGTTTCCAGCCCCTGATGGCTGAACTAAGCCCCATCAGCACTGCACGGTGCTGGCCTTGATGGGGCTTTTTCAGTATCACCATTTATATTTGTTTGTATACTGTATACAGCAAATTTCTGTTATTATATATATATATATTGTCGGTCCGGACCAAGTTGTTATAACAGAATTTGACTGTATTCAAAGAGGTGTGTGTCTATCGTAGTCTTGGCGTACCTCAAGTTCTCTTGTCTGGAATCTTACCCTCCAAGATTAAGAACCATTGTGTCTATTTATATGTTCACTTTTATTATTTTCTAAAATCACATTGTCTTTGTTCAGGTATTTACTGTTGTTTGCGAATGATCAAATTTCAGCCCATGATAATCTAACTTTTCTATAGCACTCCATTTCAAATGCTGATATGGTAATTTCATTAAAAACCATTTAGCCTGAACTGCAGAAGTCCGTAAGTCTCAGTAATAACAGAAATTTGTTACATGCAGTACAGACAATAAAGAAATAAGATAATTGGAACTTTTAGAAAGGAGTTATACATGGATATTTCATTAATAAAATAATATGCTATAAAAGGGGTTCCTTTGTGGATGTCAGGGACGTAGATATGATCTTTTAAAAGTGGGGGGGGGGGGGGTGAAATTACCTAAACAATGTCATATAGGTGGCAAATAATCTTTTTTTGGTAAAATATGAACATTTTGTGGAAAAATAACCAGAGGATTGGTTTTTTGTGGGGAATTTTTACCCACCTTATGTCTATGTTTCTAGTGCTAAAAGTCATATCAAGATATGTGGAGGGTTGAACACTCCAAATCCCTTCTTTCCCCTAACACCATATCTACAACACTGGTCATTACACAAGTCTCACAACCATTTGCTGCCACTGAAAACAATATACAGTAGCTTCTTAGTTCATTTCATTTTCAGCCTTGTAAGGATATTTCGCTTTGTCAGATCTTAATACAGAGCCTTAGATACTTAGGTCTCCTGCTTTTATGCATCAAATCAGAATCTAATTCATCACCTCTTGTTAATTTTTAATTGACCAATATATTTCTACTATGATGGGCTTTTGTTAACCTTAAGGCGTATATAAAGATCAGGCAAATAAAATACTTTGGACACATTAAAAGACATGACACCTTATTGAAGACCTTACTTGAGGGTAAAGTCAGAGATACAAGTGGGAGAGTAACATTGCACGATGGACAGGTTACAGTCTTGTAGAATGCACCACCAAGAGACGTGATGTTGGAGATCCGTTGCAGCCAACCTTCGTTGCGGAGACGGCACTTAATACTGATTATATAAAAGTCATGCTCCACCCTCCTCTTGAAATTGAGGTATGTTTGATATACACAGTGGTGGTGATGATGTTCCTCCTTCGCAAGCGAAGATGCGTATGATATGAAAAACAATAAATGTGATGAACAAGGAGAAAAACAACAGAATATCTGTGATTGTCTAATTTGGTTTGTGAGCTCGTAGATGTCAGATTCCCGGAAAGTTCTATTGCAGTGCATGCCGGGGTGTAAAGAGTTTGTGGTAGAAGAGTTTTTGGATTTGAACTTCCGTTTCGGTCGCTTGTAAATTGCCAGCAATGTTCTTTCTTTTTCAAATTTAGTGATGCCAGCAGTGACAAGCTGAGCGAGCAAGGGCTGTAGTCTCCCAGGAGCTAGGATCATGGTTGCCGTGATTGAGTTTTTTTAGGTGACCCTTTAATCTTCTTGGGAGACGCTTATCTGGCTTACGGACGATGTGGCCAGTCCAGCGGAGTTGGGACCTAGTCAGCAGGTCATGGATGCTGTGCATACGGGACATTAGAAGGATTTCCGTGTCTGGTAGGCACCGTAGGTGGAGAGATAAGCTATCGAGCGTGTCACCATATACAGTCCATGATGACGCAGCATAAAGCAGTGTTGGTAGATCTACTGCGCGGTAGACATCCAGCTTAGTTGTCAAACTGATACCACGCCTGATCCAGACGTTTGCACGAAGACTCCCGAATGACGCACTGGCGCGAGCAATACGCAGGCAACATTCTAGTCAGTTGTCGCAGTTTGCGATATGGTGCTGCTGAAGTATACAAACGTATTGGCAGTATTCAGTTTTTTTTGGGTCCCTTTACTATGATTTCTGGTTCTGTGTAGGGGACACCTGTCTTTGGTTGATTACTAATGTCTTCGCGGGGCTGATGGTGAGACGGAACGCATCAAAGGCCAAAGAAAAGAGGTCAAACAGTAATACATATAACTAGGTGTTATTTGTTGTTTAATATACACAAGACCATGTGATGATTAGGTATGTGTGTGACGTAATTTATGGCCTTTTATTCTGTCTAGCCAAACCTGAACGTTTTGTGCCATTGTACCACGAAATTTTTGCTAGATGTTCTTAGTGAAAGGTAACAATCTGAGATATTTGTTGAAATCAATTGTCATTCTATTAGAATCATCCAGGCGCTGTGCACCGCTCCTAAAGCCTTAGAAAATCAAAAATATGTACTGGCTGCGCATAACTGTATCCAACAGGTAAAGCGCGAAACGGGGTAATAAAGTTTTGCTAATAACATGAAACAAACATAGGTACACACACACATCGACGTTTCGACCGAAAAGCCTTTATCAATGATAACATACACATATACATAAAAAACGCCAAGTAAAGACAACACAACTTGCATTCACGTTTGCGGGAAATGGCCGAAATGAGGTCAAAGGTGGCACAAACGGGAAATATACAGAAACGTATATATGAAGTATACAAAAATACCCAAATACATGTGAAAACGAGACTGAGAAATGACGGAACAACCCGATGTTATGCGTATGTTATCGCTCATTCATTTCCAACGACTTCAGGGTGCCAAATTCATATATAAATATATTGCTAGGGCGATTGCAGCTGATAGTGCCAGAATGAAAGGGAACGTCCGGCCTAAGATGACTCCGGACCAGTAGATCCCTGAGGTTCTTTTCCCATCTGTACGCAGCCAGAGAGGGGTCGCAGAACACTTCGTGCGTTTCAGGATATATATATAACGGTTCTCAAGCGTCAGACTGGTCCGGTTGTCGGAGAAGCATGTTTTGATGGCCGTCACTTGAATATCCTGCTCGTCCCGATGGCCTGTGCCGTTGAAATGAACGTCCACATGATAGCCCGAATGGTGTTTAATGCTGTGCAGGTACTCAGAAACTGTCAGCAAGCCTCCTACCAGTCTCACCTATATACGCCATGGTGCAGCGCTTGCAGATGATGGCACAGATGACGTTCCGGGACACAAAGGAGAAATTCTCCTCCATGAGCAGGTGGCCTTGTGGAATGTGACGGACCGGGTCTGGATAACATACGTGTAGCATCTAGTGCGATTGCAGCTGATAGTGCCAGAATGAAATGGGACGTCAGGCCTAAGATGACTCCGGACCAGTAGATCCCTGAGGTTCTTTTCCTGTCTGTACGCAACCAGAGAGAGAACACTTCACGCGTCTCAGGATCAGACTGGAAAAGGGAAAGCTGTCGGAGTAGAACATGACGAACAGTAGCGCTATGCGGGTGGAAAGTCAGGACAAGTTTGACCCTGTCAGAAGGAGAAGACCTCCTATTATTAGAGAGGGTATCCTGGCGGGAGAGGCTGCAAACCGGAGACAGGGCAGACTGAAGGTATGGGTGGCAACGGAAGAAAGCGTTATCCGTGTGCACTATGGAACACAGGGTGTTCGATTTCAAGTTTCTTAATGGGACCAAGCTGTACTGGGGAAAAGCATAACAAAATTGAACACTATATGAAAAGAAAAGTGTACTAAACATAAAAATACACGGAGAGAAATTACAAGTAGAATATTATCAATATCTTGGAGACATAATCAGAAATGGTTGCAGATATGAAACAAGTTAAAAGGAGAATGGGAATGGCTAAAAGTAATTTTAATGACATGAGGAAAATATTAACATCTAAACAAATTACAAACAAGCTAAATATGAGAATTACAAAATGCTACATCTATTCTATATTAATGTATGGCTCAGAAACATGGACAATAAACAAAACACTTAGAAGACAGAATTTATACTTTGATACGTGGATATATAGAAGAATAGGGAGAATATCATTGAAAGAGAATAAAACAAACGGAAGTACTAACAACACTTAATATGAAGAATTATTAAGGAAATAAAGATCAAGCAAATAAAATATTTTAAATATCTTTAAATATAGGCAGAGATACAAGTGGGAGAGTAACATCACCAGATGGACAGATTATTGTCTAGCAAAGTGAACCACCGAAACATCGGATGATGGAAGTCTGTTTCAGCCAACCTTCGTTGTGACACGTCTGGAAGACTATTAACCCCGTTCAGTGAAAGATAATATAACTCTTCCCACCTGCAACCTGTAGTTGAGTTAATCTTTTAGTATCAACTGACCAGACATATTTATTGCTCCTCTGACAACAGTCTCTCTCGCGTGATCGGTCAGTGTGAGTTGCTGACCCGACATATTTATTGCCCAGCCGCAGGTTTAATCAGTGTCTCTAGGTGTTGAGTGGAAACTGGGTCTGGACACATGGTGAAGTGTAGCAATTGAAACTTCGTTTACGTATTCATGATCATCAGACGCCGTCTCCGCAACAAAAGTTGGCTGCCACAGACCTCCAACATCCTCGGTCTTTTGTTTTAGTGGTGCACTCTGCTAGACTGTAACCTGTCCATCTTGTGATGTTAATCTCCCACTTGTATCTCTGCATACCTTTTGTTCGCTTTCCTTCGCCTTTACCCTCAAGTAATGTCTTCAATGTGCTCAATCCCCGTCACAGGAAATTGTGCATCCGGGCCGTTCAGAAAACATTGGCAAACTACTGAACGTATTCATATTGCCTAGAAAATTACTATGAACGTATTCATATTGCCTAGACAATTACTACAGCCACAAAAATTATGGGTTGATAGCCGCGTCCTGAATATGATATGCTAACAATGTCTTTAACAAAGTGTCATGTCTTTTAATGTGTCCAAAATATGTTATTTGTCTGACCTTTATTTCCCTTAATAATTCTTTCGTCATATTAAGTGTTGTTATAACCTCTTTGTTTTCTTCTAGTTCCATGATGTTCTCAATCTTCTTCTAAATATCCACGTATCAAGGGCATCAATTTCTCTTCTAATTGTTTGTTTATTGTCCATGTTTCTGAGCCATATATTAATATAGAATAGATGTATTTTATAATTCACTTTTTTTAGCCTGTTTGTAATTTGTTTAGATGTTAATATTTACCTATGCCATTGAAAGTACTTTAGCCATTCCTATTATCTTTTTAACTTCTGTTTCTTCTTTTGTGATCAGTTTCCTTTACTCATACGTCTATACAAGAAAGTGGGCCGCCTCCATGAATTCAGTCGCCAGTAGAAGGTCCTCACGGTTGCTTCACAGCTTTACCGTCAGATCTGTCTCTTTGGGCCATATTTTAGTTCCCACGAAGAGTGGACATGTCTGCAGAATGTGTTCTAGAGTCCGGGGGCCCTTTTTACTTGGGCATTGGTCAGTTTGGACAGTCTTAATTTTTTTTTAGAGATGTGCTTGTAGTCTGCGATGTCGAGTGGAGCCTAAAAATTGTGGTTTGCTATGATCTGCTTAGCTATAAAATGGCGTCCTGTGGAAAGTTGCTGCCTGTTCTTTGACTCCATGTATGTTTGTATTTTCTTTTGATGAGAGTGTTTGCTTCAGTCAGTGATATTCTGTGCTAGAATTGTTCCTTTTTTTGCACCTGCTTTTGCAGTCTGTCAGCTGCTTCATTTCCTGCAATTCCACAGTGTGCACAGATCCACTGCAACGCAACCTTATTGTTAGCAGACAGTTGATTTAAAACTTCTACAGTTGTTTTTATTAGGAGATCTTTAGGTTCATTTTGGATGGTCTGGAGTACTGGCATGCAGTCGCACAAGAAGACAATATTAGCTCCTTTGAGTCTGTGTTCCTCTGGAGCTTTGGATGCTTCTAAAATTTCTTGTAGCTCTGCCCTGTAGTTTGTTGATAATTTGCCAGTAGCGATTGAGAGTTCTAGTTTTGGGGTGTTTGGTATGAATATTAGTATCCCAGCTCCTCCTTTTTTACTGTATCCTCTGATGATCATTCTGTGAAGACATGAATACACTGTGAGCTGGGGTATTGGGTGTCTAGGGGATCAAGTGTTTTTGCCTTGAGGACAGTAAGGGTTTCTAAAGTTTTGCTCTCGATGCCTGAGATTGTAAGTTTTGAAGTGTATATGTTTGATATGTTGTAATATGCTTGTATTTGTTCCCATTCATCCGGATTGTTGCTGATTACTTCTTCATTTGCTTTTATAAGTTTTTTTGATATGCGATTTAACCTTGGTCTTTTCAGTCGGTTTTTTTTGTTAGTTCCTTTGTTTTCTCATGCATAGGGTGATTGTTCTGATGTCTAAATTTTTTGGTCATTATTGTGATTTTCTCATCCCTGCGGTCTGTTAGATTTTGTAATCCTGCTGTTGCTTTCATAGACGTTATATGTATACTCCTTAGTCCTCCTGTTATAATTCGGTGACCTGCATTCCTAATTTAGCCCATCTTCTGAAGATTGGTATTTGCTGATATTGCATATGTTTTCAATCCATATCCCAGAGTTGGACGAATATAACCTACATATACTTTTTTATAATTTTTATGTCAGCTCCCTAATCTGTCCCAGATATTTTTTTCATTATTTGTAATCTGCGAGTGGCTTTTCCCCCCTGTCTCTTCAATGCGTGATCCCCATGTAAGTCTCTTGTCAAATTTTAGTTCCAGGTAGATTGTTATTTTCTTTTGGGAGTGGGATATTGTCTAGTGTGAGATTATTATTTTCAGGTTTCGTGGAGAAGGTGAAGTTTGTGGTGACGGTCTTGTTATTGTTTATTTGAACACCCCAGATTTTTGCCCACTCTTCAACTTTGTTTATTGCCTCCTGCAATCTAACTTTTGCAACTCCATGTATTCTGATTGGGTCCAGAATGCAAGATCGCCTGAATTAAGAGCTCTATGTACATATGGTGTGAATAGTTTTGGCAGGTCATCTATATAAATTATGAAGAGTGTGGGGGATAGAATTCCTCCTTGTGTGACGCGTTCTGTTATGTTGACCATTTTACTTTTTATTCCCTGGAGTTTGTCTCTTGCATGTCTGCCACTTAGGAAGTTTTTTATCCATTGTAATATTTTGCCTCCGATTCCTTTCTGGGCGAGTTTTAGCAATAGCCCCTCTTTCTAGACTTTGTCAAAGGCCATTGTGATGTCAAAGAAGGTGGCTAGGAGTTTTGATTTTTTTATGGAAAGGATCTTCTATTTCCTGAGCAAGGTATGTTGTTTGGTCTTCAGTGTTTGGTCTACGTTGAGGGTCTTTTTTTGAACAGTATAGTTCTTGGTTTACCTCGTACTGTGTATCCCGATCTTCTGCAGTTGTATGCACGAAGGGCTGACGGTGTTTGTTCCATTTTCATGAGGTGGTCAAACCACCTCGTTTGTTTGTTTGTTTTGCGTTCGCTCCATTGTAACCATCACGGATATCCGTGCGATTTCCGCCGGGAGCGTGATTACGTTGTGCCACCATTATGCGCCTTGTAGGCCTAAACACATCCGATTTCGGCATGCCTTGACAATTTGGGTGGGCTACCATAGCCTGTGACAGCCTCCATATCTGTCGCCAGGCACGCGTGTGTGTGGTCACTCTTCGCCCAGACGATTTCTGCTCACGTCTGTCTCGCACGAGGTGTTCCACTGTCTATGAACTGGCCTCGTGTAATTGAATGTACTGTGCCTGTGCCCATCGGGTACTGAACCGTTTCTTATCCACAAGCCTGGTTCCTTAAGAGGGAGAGCTAAACAGAAGAGTTGGACCCTGGCTCTTTCGCCCTCTTACCCGAGGTGTTATTCACCGACATTGTGAACCCTTTGTCCAAGTTCGAGTTCACACGACGCGTTTGAGAGCAAGGCGTTCTCGAGCTAAGCGACCTTGTCCCAATAGCCCATGAACCCATCAGGTACTGAACCCTTTCTCTCTGCAAGTGTATTTCCGGTATAGGAAAAGCTGACAGTAGAGTTGGGCCAGGGCTAACATCGTTGTCTCTTTTGTGCCTGAGCCCATCGGGTACGGAACCCTTTCTCTCTGCAAGTGTATTTCCGGTATAGGATGGCTCGACATTAGTGTTGGGTTAGGTCTTCTTGCTTTTCGGAACGTCAGTGATTGGGTCTCCGTCTGTAAGGAGCACAGATAACTAGAAGCTCGTCTCGAGCTGATGGAGCTTGTAGTTCCCCTTTCCTAGGGACTTTTCACTTTCTATTTGCAGTTTGCGCTGCCCTCTAACGCTGTTCTGCCCTTTCATTGTGTCATTGTACTCAGTATGACATCTATTAGTCTCTCGACATGACATCACTCTCCACGTACCTTTTACATTGGTCGCCCCTCCAATGTTCAGCGTCACTGTATGTCGACAGTGTCATTGTATGTGGTGATGCAAATGGTGTCGGAGATGTTGTCTGTCTCTTATGCAGTCAAATCTATTTCCATCTGCTACCTCCACATTCTCGGACACGATCCCCAAATGATTTGGCCAGAACCAGCTCGAGCTGCTATATTTCTGTTTCCAGGGTGCACCGCGTGGAGGTACATTTGGGATCTTGGTTATCTGCTAACCCTGGGTCCACATATGCGTTCCCTTTGCACCCCACCACCTCGTTTTCTTTCCTCGATGTAGTTTTGAGATGGTCTTTATTTATTTCCCGATATCTTCATTCCTCCGTTGGTCTCTTCTGGTGACGTAAAGTTTTCCTTAAATACCTCATTTCACGCGCTGTGATCTTTTTCACTAAAGTTTTTGTCAAATGTTTGATATTGGTAATAGAGTTGGTGTAACAATACCGTTTACCAATTATCGTTTTTCGGCAATACAGATTGTTTGATTTCTTAGTACTGACGACAGCTGGTAAGTCACGGTATTGGCTTTCTAATATCTTGTTTCAGTCTCTTTATCCAATTTGCCATCATCTACATTCTTAGTTGTTCTGGTAAAAATGATATTTATAACATTTAGGGCCGATGATACGACTTTTGATAGGAATAGGGGGAGGTCTATTTTAACAAATATAGAATCCCTTTACAAACCTTAATAAAACTATGATAATTTGGAAAGGTCAGTCAATGGTATATTTTTTTCTTCAACGTACTAGGGGAACTACGGAATGAAATATGTCAAAAAAGACAGCCATCGACGAAAAGACAAATTTGACCACTGATTTATATCTTTTTTCAGTAGTAGTTCTCAATCTATTTTCGCCAGTGTCCTTCTTTTGGGACACATTTTCTTTCGTGTCCTGGTACCAAAAAAAAAATAATCATGGATTTTCTTTCACGCCACCAAGGTTTTCTTCAGTTTCATAGCTATAACGCTTGTTGTTTAAGCTTCATAGCTATAGCTCTTGTTGTTTAAGCTTCATAGCTATAGCTCTTGTTGTTTAAACTTCATAGCTATGACTCTTGATGTTTAAGCTTCATAGCTATGACTCTTGATGTTTAAGCTTCATAGCTATAACTCGTGTTGTTTAAGCTTCATAGCTATAGCTCTTGTTGTTTAAACTTCATAGCTATGACTCTTGATGTTTAAGCTTCATAGCTATAGCTCTTGTTGTTTAAGCTTCATAGCTATAACTCGTGTTGCTTAAGCTTCATAGTTATAACTCTTGTTGCTTAAGCTTCATAGTTATAACTCTTGTTGCTTAAGCTTCATAGTTATAACTCTTGTTGCTTAAGCTTCATATCTATAGTTCTTGTTGTTTAAGCTTCATAGCTATGAGACTTATTGTTTAAGCTTCATAGCTATAACTCTTGTTGTTTAAACTTCATAGCTATGAGTCTTGTTGTTTATCGTTCAAATGACAACATTCTAGAAAAATTAATAATGGATGGTATTTTTGATGGTAGTAGGGGTAAGGGGCGCCTAAGACGACGATGGATAATAGTTCTTGGATATCCTTAGTATGTTATATATTGTTAACAATATATAACATACTAAGGGAATCAATTTTATATTGCATACTACTGGCTAAGGACGGTGCTGCCGAAGACCAACCAGATATACCAATCACCTACCATCAGAAAAAACAGATGATCAAGTCAATAAGAAAGCCACAAACACCAACACAAGATGACTATCATATTATGAACAGACCAGAACAAGTTATAATGCTACGCCTCAGAACAGGACACAACCGACTCCGCAGTCACATGTATACAAAGTTCAAGATTGGCAACACAGACATGTGTACATGTGGACAGGCAGCACAGAGTGCCAAACATATACTTCAAGAGTGTTCTGAGCATGAAACGCTGAGGCAGACATATTGGCCAGAGGAAACAACACTGGAATCAAAACTCTATGGGACACTGTATGAACTACAAAAGACAGTGAGTTTTATTAAGGAGACAAAATTACAGATATAGACATGTTTCAAGTGAACGAAAGAAGAAGAATATTGCATACTAATGGGGTCTATAATATATACCATACTAAGGGAATCAACAATATATAATACTAAGGGAATCAACAATATATAACGTCCTATTCCACAAGCTATTGTAAATTACAGTAATCAATGGAGTTCTGGCGTATTTCGTTAGATCAATTATACTATACGGCAGTAAATCATGGACAAGAAATAATCATATAGTTAGATCATTAGAATTCATTGTGATGTGGTTTTGCAGCAGGGCGGTACGAATACAATGGAAAGCTAAATATTCAAATGAGATTGTAAGCCAATGAATGACGAATATACATCTTGACGTGGAAAAAAATCTGGACAAAACAGACAAGATTTATTGCTTGAGAGAGACGGATGGAAACTGACAGAATTAGTGGTTTGGGGGGAGAGGAAAATCAAAATTGTAAAACTATTTTAACTCAAGTAATTTGTACAAAGGAACGCATGTGTGTTGCCGGGACCCGAAAAAAGCAAAATATAACAACACTGTTGTTACCAGCCATACATGTAGTAAGAGGCGACTCTGGGGGTTTCGATGATGGAGTTGGCTTCCCATCCTACAAAGTGGTCCAGAGTCGGTGTTAAAGTCGGATGTCTCAAGCCGAAAGGAGCAAATAATGAAGTCAAGCTGTAAACGATGACACAAATCGTTCCAGTCTCTGGACTACATCATGCTAATCTGGAGGAGTGTGAGAACGAATGTAGAAAATCTATGCAGAAAATATTGAAGAGCGGCAACACTGGGGACTTTGTGTTGTAGATTTTCAATATTATAGCATGCGTATCACCAACTTCCGGCTCGGCGAAAGAAAGTAAGTGGTACGTCTCATACAGTTCGCTCGAACTTGCCCCTTGTTCGAAAGTTGACCATTCATATTGCATTGGCGATGCGATTGGATGTGCAAGCTGTGCCTAAACGTTCGATAATAATTGTACAAGCTCCATCTTATGTGTTTTCTCTCACATATACGGGTTAGCATAATGTAGTTCACAGAGAACGCAATACTTTATGTCGTCATTTACAGCTTGGCTGCGATGTATCTGCCTTTCGACTGGCACATCCGTCTTCAGCGCGGACTTTAGTTTACTGACATTAAATCCCACATTTTTGTTGATTTTTTTTTCATGTTGAGTGCTGCTGTTGTCTGAAACCAATCTATCTTGTCTGAAACATTTAAAGCCTCTGATGGCAATCTATTGCTGTCATTAAGATTTGTCTCCTGAGTGCACAAGACATCAATCTTTTGCCTTTGGGGGAAGTTCTGATTTCTTCTTAGCTACACCGTCACTGTTCTACTGCATAGGCCCCCTAATGTTGTTTTGTTTTTTTGTTTTTGTTTACGTGATTCGTTTGGCCGGTTGCTCTACTCTGTTTAATGCCGGGTCCCCTATACACAGAGTCATCATCAGTAGCTTTTGGTGTACCCAGTCGAGGCTGGGGGTCCGAAGCTCCTCCTGCCTGGCGATGGACCACAGAGGCAACCCCATTCCGTGTAACGAATCTGAAAATAGTAATTAACTGTATGGTGCGTACATGTCCCATTTCCATTGCTGGGTACCCACGTCTGTTCAGGATGATATCTTCCGTTTTCGGTTAGGGAAGTTATGGAGTCTTCCTATCTATGTTCTTGAGCATCTCAGCAGTGTCCTCAAGACATCTGAGGTTTGTGGAGTGGCCTTCTCCTGTTTTTCTATCAGGGTTGTCTCCAATACCTTTCCATTTTCAAATGGTGATTGCCAGGCAGCAATTTAAAAAACCCTCCCCCGGCACGCTCCTGATATGGTGTTACTAACCCACGCCAGCAACATGAGCTTATAGCGGCTCATACTCGATTGAAGCTGCCTGTCACTGAACATATAGGGTATTTCAGTGGAGATATCAGCGTCGTCTGATATCCCGCCTCGTCCTGAAAGACAGCAACACCGATTTGGTCCGCGGCTGCTTAGTTGCGGCTAACACTCCATATATGGAGGCCGGTCCACTATCTGATACCTGTGGACGTTTTTGGTAGGGGTCGATAGCTCCCCCCCCCCACTCCCAATTTCACATCAGTCATTATTTGTGATTATGTGTCCAAGAATATTTATAATGTTCTACTTGCAGTTTCTCTCCATGTATTTTTATGATTAGCACGTGTTCTTCACTGACTTTGCTGATTATCATTTTTTTTAAATGTTTATATTCAGTCCATATTCATTACTTGATTTACTTCATTACTTCGACCGTATCATAATTATGATGCAGAAATCAAGGCAATTAGTGTGACAGCTAAAAAACTGCTGAACTTCAACTCTGGCCTACAGCCTGTGGTATTCCTGACAGGTGCAAAGTCAGTGCTTCAAGCTCTCCAGTCTGTAAAACTAACAGACTCGGAGAAACTACTTAATGAATTGTCTTACCAGTATAGGGTAACCATGCAGTGGATACCCTCTCACTGTGGAATACCAGGAAATGAAAAAGCAGACCAACTCGCTAAGGAAGGTGCTGCCGAAGACCAACCAGATATACCAATCACCTACCATCAGAAAAAACAGATGATCAAGTCAATAAGAAAGCCACAAACACCAACACAAGATGATTATCACATTATGAACAGATCAGAACAAGTTATAATTCTACGCCTCAGAACAGGACACAGCCGACTCCGCAGTCACATGTATACAAAGTTCAAGATTGGCAACACAGCCATGTGTACAGGCAGCACAGAGTGCCAAACATATACTTCAAGAGTTTTATGAGCATGAAACGCTGAGGCAGACATATTGGCCAGAGGAAACAACACTGGAATCAAAGCTCTATGGGACACTGTATGAACTACAAAAGACAGTGAGTTTTATTAAGGAGACAAAATTACAGATATAGACAAGTTTCAAGTGAACGAAAGAAGAAGAAGAATCGACATTATCTATTATATCTTTTGCATATTACAGGCAGGCAATTGTTAAATCTTTCAGCTATACCATTACTGCATGCATGCAGTATTTCAAACATAAACTGCAAAACTTATTTTCTATGTGAATTACTGTTGATTGCATGCTGTACACATTTAAATTTTTATACAGGTAAGGTAATATCTTGATTTCTTTTCGTGTTAATTAAGTAGTCGCATTACTTTATAGTGTCAAATTTGTTAGCATATTTTACCAAATAAATTTGTAAAATAAACTATTAGCGCACTATTAGCAATAATATATCACTTATTGATTGGGAAGAATTCAAGTCAAACAAGCAAGTAGGAGATACCAAAGAGCAATATGTTTCTACAAACATAAGAAGAAAATGATGGAAGTATTTCGGACTTAGCATGAATACAAACAGAATCTCACTACAATCATTAAAATTGATACCGGATGGAAAAATAAAAATAGAAAAAACCAAGAGAGACATTTCGCAGAACAACCATTAAATAGAGTATGACTATGGGTCTCAACAACATACAAGAATTACACACAGTAGCATCACATCGCTCCAACTGGAGAAGTCTTGTTTCTGTACTATGCACCGTGTTCGACGCTGATGGAACATAGATAGATAGACACAGACAGACATACAGACAGACAGACAGACCAGACAGACAGATAGATAGATAGACACAGACAGACAGATAGACAAGACAGACAAACAGACAGAAAGATAGAGAGACAGACAGACAGACAGCCAGACAGACATACAGATAGATAGATAGATAGATAGATAGATAGATAGATAGATAGATAGATAGATAGATAGATAGATAGATAGATAGATAGATAGATAGATAGATAGATAGATAGATAGATAGATAGATAGATAGATAGATAGATAGATAGATAGATAGATAGATAGATAGATATATAGATAGATAGATAGATAGATAGATAGATAGATAGATAGATAGATAGATAGATAGATAGATAGATAGATAGATAGATAAGTCATTTTAAGATTTGCTAAGGGATGAGTTTGAACATCCCAAATCTCTCACTTATCTACGGGCCTGGTCATAACTTGGAGCAGGGTAATGGAGTTGTGCTACTCACTGGTAACATAAATAACACACACAAATAATAACAAACTCGATGATTCGAAAAAAAGGCCTTTCTCAATAATACATTCACAACGTAATACAGCGAGTAAGAACGGTATATATTATCAATTGGTTTATTTACCAGTCATGGTGCAGAGCTTCAACGGCTGTCGTGACAGCCTAGGAAAGTTTACCCCCGAATTAAAATCATTGTGCATATTAAACTGTAACACAAAGCACTTCATTCTTCCCGGCAGAAACCACACGTGCTGACTATTAGAAAGAGTACGCAGAAATTGATTCTAATTATTATTTAGAATTAGTTTTGAACTACAACGCCTGCCGGGATACTTTGAACAACTACGTTAGGTGTGTTTGCAGCAGTACGCAATATTTCAGGGGGAGGGATATAATAATTAAATGACAAGTTTCTCAGATCGATACAACAAATTCCTAGAAGAGACATAATGGTTTAGACAGATCAATCATGGAGGAGAAAGTTACAGGTAAGATAACACGTAGTATAGCCGGAGGGAAAATTATACCCCCCCCCCTTAATCTCAGGTATATTTTACCTATTTGAGCGCCCCAACCCTTCCAAATTTCAGGACGCCTCCATTTTTGACCTTTTGGACCCCAAAGGATATCGGCGGGTACAGATGGGGCGCCCACTATCGCGCATGGGAACCGCCGGACTCCATTAGCCAAGACGCTAGCCCAGACCAACAGCCCAGGGGCAAGCCTAGAAAAACAGTAAAATGTTAAACTCGGCCGGCCCCACCCCCGGTAACTTGGCACTATCTGATAAGACTTGATAAGACCCTAAGCTATTTGAGATATGGGGCCCTAAGCTATTTGAGATATGGGGCCCTAAGCTATTTGAGATATGGGGCCCTAAGCTATTTGAGATATGGGGGCCCCTTAACAATTAAGAAGTAGATAGATAGTGAAATAAAACCAATAAAAATTGGGGGGGGGCGGGACCCTAAACTATAGCTTGTTTAGCTTATATGTTAATCTTACACTGGATACGGGGGGGGGGTATTATTTTCCCTCCGGCTATACTACTTAACAAGAGGCAGGCCAAGACTACGATGGACACATGACATCGAAAACCTTCTGAACATGAGACTTGAAGAAGCTGGACAGCTTGCACACAACCGTGAGGCTTACAGTGTAACAGTGAAGACAACTTTCACACGTCACAGAGAGAGAGAGAGAGAGAGAGAGAGAGAGAGAGAGAGAGAGAGAGGTGCGACAAATGTCGCGACCTTCGCTAATAGAAAACCTACCAATAGAATTCAAACAATTATTTTTTAGTCATGTTTTCTATTGTTCCCGCGCATTTCATTAATTGTCGTTGGCAGGTGACACAAAGTAGGCCTATATTATCCTTCTTTTTCTTCTGCGTTCGTTCTCAAACTCCTGCAGATTAGCAGGATGTAGTCCAGAGAACGGAATGCGTTGTGTCATGGTTTACAGCATTGCTACGATATCTGCGCCTTTTGGCCTGACACATCCGACTTCAGCATTGCTTTGGATCATTGACCCTAAATGGGATGGGACAGCCAACTCCATCCCATAACCTCCTTAGCCGCCTTTTACGACATGCGTGAAAGGTAAACAGTGTTGCTATTCTTTGCTCCCCTTTCGGGCCCCAGCAACACACGGCGGGCCTATATAAATAATGACCAACGAAAATCATGCATTAATTAAAAAATATCACGTGAGAATGCTATTACTGCTGTTGGGTCTTATTTTTGATATCTGAGTCGCGTATGCTTACATGTCCTTACCAGTTCAAAGGTGATGTACGTCGAGGATGGGGTAAGTCATTAGAGAGATCTAAAATGCAGGCTTATTTGCCCAGAGGTTTATTCGCAGCTGACCTTCTAGAGGCTTTTCCATTAACCGCCACCTGTGGACGCTCCTGGTAGGGGTCGGTAGCCCCCACCCCCGTGGATGTTTAACTCTAATTCTGCTATGGTTTGGCCTTGATCAACAATTCTCTTACAACATCAAATTTTCTCACTTCTAAACTTCATCTTCTTCAACGTTCATTCTCAAACTCCCGCTGGATTTCTGTTGTAGCAGGACCATGATCCATTGTAGATTTCCAGCAGGATGTAGTCCAGAGAATGGAAATGTGTTGTTGCGCCGTTTTATTTGCGCCAATGGCCCGACACATCAGTATTCGGCGGGAGTTCTAAACAAGCACACTGATTAACGGGTTATCAGAACATAGGTCTACAACAGCAAATTTTCTCAGTTCTAAACAGAATAGGAAAATGCACGACATGGTAGTAGCAACGTTTTATTGTGTTCTTCTTCTGCGTTTGTTCTCAAACTCCTGTAAATTAGCAAGATGTAGACCGGAGAACGGAATGCGTTTATCATGATTCACAACATTTCTGCGATATCTGCGTCTGTCGGCCTGACACACTCTACCCCAGCACGGTTTTGAGTCACGTTGACTCTATATGGGTATAACAGCCAACTCCACCCTAACCTCCTTAGTCGCCTCTTACGACATGAATGGAAGGTAAACTATGTTGCTTTTTTTTCTCTTATCCTGGGTCTCAACAACACACGGGCGGTTTTATTGTGTTGATAAAAAAAAAAACATAAATAGGTATTCGTGTTACCAAAATAAGTCGATAAAGCAACCTAGCAACGAGACACAGTGACGGACGACGTTTCGAATAAGAAGTCTTCATCGGGGCACAGACAAGCAACGACTATTACACAAAAAAAAACACAAAAAAAAATCCTAATGAAAGAAAATATCGAAAGAAGATGGTACGAGGGTATTTTAGCAGAGATATCAGCGCTGTCTGATATCATATCAGCGCCGCCTGATATCATTTCAGCGCCGCCTGATATCTCAACCTGACAGGCAGTAACACCAGTTTGGTCCGCGACTGCTTATTCGTCCAGAGAAATTCTGGCTTATATCGCAGCTGACATCTATATCTAGAGACTTTTCCACTATCCGCCACCTGTGCACGTGCCTGGTAGGGGTCAGCAACCCCCAACGTTCGGAAAGTATTATGCTCCTGAATTATATCTCCGCCGAAGACGGATGTGTCGGGCCATTGGCGCAAATAACACGGTGACACAACGCATTTCCATTCTCTGGACTGCATCCTGCTAGAGATCTAGTAGTACTGCTACAGAAGAGATCCAGCAGGAGTTTGAGAATGAACGCTGAAGAAGAAGAATTATATCTTCCCTCAGTTTATTCAGTTCGGTTGTGAACTGAAAAATTGTTGAACTCCAACACCAACTCTGGCCTACAGCCTGTAGTATTCTTGACAGATGAAAGGTCATTGCTTCAAGCTCTCCAGTCTGCAAAACTAACAGACTTGGAGAAACTACTTAATGAATTGTCTTACCAGTATAGGGTAACCATGCAGTGGATACCCTCTCACTGTGGAATACCAGGAAATGAAAAAGCAGACCAACTGGCTAAGGAAGGTGCTGCCGAAGACCAACCAGATATACCAATCACCAACCATCAGAAAAAAAAGGAAAGGCAATAAGAAAGCCACAAACACCAACACAAGATGACTATCACATTATGAACAGATAAGAACTACGTCTCAGAACAGGACACAACAGACTCCGTAGTTACATAAGTTCAAGATTGGCAACACGGCCATGTGTACATATGGACAGGCAGCACAGAGTCCCAAACATATTATTCAAGAGTGTTCTGAGCATGAGGCAGAAATATTGGCCAGAGGAAACAACACTGGAATCAAAACTATATAGGCCAGTGTATGAACTACAAAAGACAGTGAGTTTTAATCAGGAGACAGAATTACAGATATAGACATGTTTCATGTGAACGAAAGAAGAAGAAGAAGAAAAAGAATTAAGTTCAGTGTTTCTGTGTAGCTTTAATGCTTTTATGACAGAAATTGTATCTGTTTGTAGTATTCGTACAACTTTCTTGAGCATGTTATCTTTATATGAGCTAGAAAATGTACACAACTTCTTCTTCTTCTTCTTCTGATTGTACGGTCTTTAGCCCTTCTATTTGCCTCTTCTGTTGTTATATTTCCGAGTGTCTCTAATACACTATCTATCCACCTTTTACGAGGGCGTCCAATAGGTCGCCTGTTTTCGTATCGTTTGTTAAATGTTTTTTTGGATAATACTTTGCTCTTTCAGTCTGGTTATGTGGCCGTACCATTTAACTTGTTGTTTCTGGATGTATTCTATTGTTGACTTGATCCCTAATTGTTTCATTCCTGATTTTGTCTCTCAATCTAACATTTTATTTCAGTGGTGTTAATCTTATGAATTGTTCTAGAATCTAATGTCCAAGTTTGACACGGATTACTAGGGCTCGGATTTTCATGAAATGTCATATTTTTTTCCTGAAGCATATTTTCAGTTTTAAGTTAATTTCTACATGTTTCAAGCATTTCTAAACAATTTTAAGCTGTTTTTATTTGTCATATAAATGCATATTTTGACCATAATTTTGATGAGGTCATATTTTGCCTGAAATTGGAGATTTAGGTCATATTTTGGTCATATTTTGCATATTTTCTGGTGTACTCAACGTTCTGGTGTATTCCGTTTGCTTATCAATGTTAGCACATCTTAAACTATGTTTAGAGACAAATTGTGAGGATTGGCTATATTTCTGAATGTGTGTATTAGTGAATATGCATGTGTGTCTTTCATGCGACTGTAGGGAAGGGAAGACATCAATCAACTCTTTGATGTCAGTCGGCATCTAAGAATCAAAAAGGGAGTGACATCCGCTCAATATTTCAAAAGAATTTTCTGGGTTTTGTTTCGAAAGTAAATTGTAGGAAACAATTTCAAATGTTTCAACGTCAAGAGCGAATATTCCTGGATTTGTTAAAACTTCCAGTTTCAATTTAAACCGTTTGGCGCCCATTTGTATGTTACAATTATTAATTTGCCATTTGCAACAGTGACTACATGATCTCGTGCTCTAGCTCATAGTTATATAATAGTCTTAATAATAGTGTTATATTTTATATTGTTTATGGTTGATTCACTGGAATAACTTTGTTTTACAATGCCTAAAGTGTCTAATTCTAATGGTGCAAAGTTGCGTAAATTTGTGCAGGAATTTGGTTCAAAAGTATTTAGTACCGATGGAGAAATATTGTACTGTACACTGTGTGAGGTCAAGGTTACAAATGTGTGAGGTCAGCAAATGATCTGACATTATTTAGATTTGCCCCTGTGACATCATGTGATGTAGAACGAAGTTTTTCAAAATATAAAACAATTCTCAGTGACAATCAACGATCGTTCAAATTTGAAACTCTAAAAATGCATGTTGTTGTCGGTTGCAATTGTACAAACAATGAAAACTGAGGAATAAATGTGGTAAGTGTTTTTATACATGCTTTGATAAGTATTACTACTATGTAGGTACTATGACTACTATGTAATGCGTAAAACATGCAAACAATAATAATTTGCGTTTTTTTTTTGGTTCATAAATGAGAAAAACCTTATGGTCATATTTCGGCATATTTACGGTCATATTTTGCTTTTTTTAGGTCATATTTGCATGTCATATTTCAGGATTTTTAGGTCATAAAAATCCGAGCCCTACTGATAACACAACGTTGGTAAAAAATGGTGTTGAAAAGCGCTTTCTTACAACAAGAAAAAAATTTAGCAAGTCTGCGACACCAATAGAAATAGCAATAGATAACACCAAAGTGAAACAAGTCAAAGTATTTAAATGTCTAGGCAGCATTTTTTCCGAAAATGGAAAAGTAGACAGAAAAATAGAAACAATGTGCTAGACAGCAAACATAATGACCTACCAACTTTCACCATTACTTCTTCACCCAAAGATCAAGATTGAAATCAAATGATAGATAATATCTACAATTTTTATACCAACACTCTACTACTAATGCCAAACATGGTCTTTAACAGTCTCGCAGCAGAGGAAAATCGTTTCATGTGAAATGAAGTGTCCTATAAAAGCTGCAATGGTTACTAAACTAGATAACAAAAGAAATGAAGAAATTAGGAAAAGAGTTGGTATAATATCATGTATTGAACATGTTGAAAGACAGCAAGTAAAATGGGTGTAACGGCTCTTGGTTCAGGGGCTATGTTTGTTCAGTCTTCTTTTTGAAATCATTATTACATGTTCTCTACGGGCCATGCATATTCTCACTTCCACCAATCTGTGCATTCTCGATACTGAATAATGCTTCTGTATCTCAAAATCCTCTGGTCGTGCGAACTCACAAAGAGCACTACACCTGCGTGCCATGCTGGCTGGTGTAGGCGATCATGACTCTCCACAGCTCTTATCTCCAGTATTATGTAACCAGATCGTTGTTGTTTCCCTGCCGTGCCAGGTTGATAAACTGTCTAATATTTTCTCACGTTGTCGCCCTTTATCTGTGCTGTATTCAATCTTGTCTGTTGTGAATATGTTCTTCAAATCTCCTTGTCTCAAAAAGTGGACCAAAAAAATGAAGTTGTCTTTTTCTTATAATATTGATTAAGGTCCACGTCCATTTCGCACTTTCAATACCTCCACAGTAATTTTCCTGACAGTCCATGGTATTATCAGCATTCTTCTCTAGAATCACATCTCTATTGCCTCTAATTTCTCACTTTTCTTTATGTTAATTGTCCAAGACTATGAACATTACATATGAACATTTCCTATGTACATGACCTGTTTTGACTTTCTGCATCATATTCATTGAGTCACTTAGTATACACGCACAGGAATAGCCTTACGATTCAAGCCAGCTTAGTGCCTGCGTTACGGCAAACACTTCCATCGTTAGACTGCTTATTGCTGTAGTGAAGACCCCGCTGGCGTCGTATACTGTTGTTTCGTATGATCTGGCAGTAAAGGCCCATGCACACCCCTGGTGGTGGATGACCGACCCATCTGACAGTAAAGGCTCATGCACACCCCTGGTGGTGGATGACTGACCCATCTTGCAGTAAAGGCTCATGCACCCTCTGGTGGTGGATGACCGACCCATGTGGCTGTAAAGGCTCAAGCACACCCCTGGTGGTGGATGACCGACCCATCTGTGTAGATCACATTTGTATTATCGATATATTGACAGCTCGCAATCCTACATGAGGTTCTTGTTCTGTCAGTGAACATATAAGCACCACTATCACCGCCAGTCAAACACTGATTGATAGACTGGAGATAATTCAAAACGAAGCAATGCTCGTCATCCTTAGTTGCACCAGGGGTACACCTTGTGTGACTATGAGATTCCTTCTTGAACATCCGAGCATATTTCACAGAAATAATATGAGACATTCAATCTTACATCAGAGTGAGTTCCGACACATATAATCCACTGCACAGTGAGCTTCCACGTGTGGAGAGAAGCAGACTTAAGAGAGGCAAATCATGGATGGCACGTGCCGAGGATACTGTTAAACAGATCTGTGCACTAGAAGGCATCAATCCAGGCGCGGAATGGTTACTTGTTCCTTTTGTTTTTCAATGAGGCATTCAAGACACAGTACATTCAATAGAGAATGTAGGGAACATATCCATGCGAGCATAGTTACTGAGGTCAATGCATTCATAACATGCAGAGTATTTTATATTTATTCCAATTAAATAATAACGCAAAGAAAGGACCAATACGGCTTTTGCTTGTGACTTTGTCCGTGTTTTTTTTTTTGTACTGTTACTTTTCTTTTTATCTGTGGCTTTGTTACCTGTGACTTATTTTACCTACATTCCATTTATTCATTCAGTGTCCTTGACTGCCTCGAAAGGGAGGGGGGGGGGGATTTTGTGCGTCTGCCCATTACAGTAATCATCACTTTCATACTGATGTCTTTGTTCCCCTTGATGTATAGCTCTGCCTAATGGGGTAGTGTGTTTTTTGGTTGACAGACCATGATCCACTAGTCCGGAGTTGTCTCTATTTTTTTCTTCTTCAGCGTTCATTCTCAAACTCCCGCTGGATCTCTCTTGTAGCAGGACCATTGTCCTACTAGAATTTCGGCAGGATGTAATCCAGAGAATGGAAATGCGTTGTGCCGCCGTTTTATTTGCGCAAATGGCCGGACACATCCGTCTTCGGCGGAGTATCTACTTAAATTATGGTGACTTCTGGATCCCCAGATAGCTGTGCCGCTATTGTGTGCGCTGGTTCTATTTTCAGAGTGGGTAGCATTCAGTGTATTGTGACCCTCGTCTAATCTTTTGTCACGTTTTTAATGTGTACAGTCACACCGGGATCGGTACATTTATGTCTAACACAAGTTCAATGTGTACAGTCACACCGGGATCGGTATATTTATATGTCTGTCACATGTTCAATGTATACCGTCATACTGGGATCGGTACATTTATATGTCTGCCCATAAAGACGTTCATAATGGACAGCATGCGCCTCCTCTTTCATGAGAGCAAACCATTTGAAAGGCGTTTTATACATTTAATTGGATTTTATTTCATTTCTTGTCACTCACCTTGGGTCTGAGATGACGTTGATGATAGTTGCCGATGTTGTTCGGGCAGATAGCTGCCTCAAAACAGTAAGGACCAGGGCTCGAGGGTCTTGAAGCAAGTTCCCTTCAAAATTCTCGGTAGCATCGAAGTATGGAGCAGGCATTCTAGAAGTCATGGTGAAATATTATCAGTAGAAGAAATTGAAGAAATGTTTCCAAACAAACACGTCGTATTCAGAAGAAGATGCATGTTGAACGATGTTGTACCAGCCTGCCGGACATTGTCCAAAGCAGATGAAACACGTGGTGATATTACTACTAGCGAATACTAAATCGAACACACTGGTTCACAACTTATCTGATATTGTCCAAATGCGAAAACCTCTTTTTATCTTGACTCAAAACAAGTATGATATTGCAGAACTCAAACTAACACAAATAAGAAAGATGTAACAATATTCTTTTAAGATCATATGTTTTCCAAGTGAAAATATGGGTACTTCTTCTTCTTTTGCGTTCGTTCTCAAACTCCTACAGATTAGCAGGATGTAGTCCGGAGAACGGAATGCGTTGTGTAATGGTTTACAGTATTGCTGCGATATCTGCGCATTTCGGCCTGACACATCCGACTTCAGCATGGCCTTGGGTCACTGACCCTATATGGGATGTGGCAGCCAGACCCATCCCATAACCTCCTTTTACGACATGCGTGGAAGGTAAACAGTGTCGCTATTCTTTGCTCCCCTTTCGGGCCCCGACAACACACGGGCAAGAATATGGATAAAAGACATAGCAGTTTTAAAAATACTAAAGATAAATGAAGAGTGACTTCTAAATACAATCATACATTTATTTAGATTTGGGTGTTGGAACTTTGTTGTATTGTTGTTCATGTTTGTTTTAATTCACTCATTTTCCTTTAACCGCTAATGTGAGCGCATAGGGAAGAGGTCAGATCTCTCCAATTCTGTCTGTTCAAAGATATTCTGTGCAGTTGTTGAATAGTATGAATATTGTTTGTTTTAATTTCTCTAAGTATTGTTCTTCTGAGTGTTTTATCTGGTCTACCTCTGGCTCTTATGCCTGTTGGTATCCATGCAAGAGATTGGTGGTGTATTCTGATATTGATTGAGCGTAGGAAATGTCCGATGTGGGACCAACGGTTTTTCTAATAACACATGTGATGTAGTTTTGCTGTGTCTATTCTCCGATTTTTTTTCGATCGATGTGAATTCGCTCCGCGTGTTTGATCTGCTTGGCCGGGATGGGGGCAACGCATCAGATGAGTTTCTTCGATGTAGGCTGTCATGAGTTCTTGATATTTATTTTCAGTAATGTAATGTGCCATTGCTTTCTGAATGATTCTGACTGCTTACAAACGTGTCCCTGGTGCGACCTTGGCACAATACCGTTTCTTTCGGGCCCCTGCCTTTGAAGCCGTTGTCGAACAATTAGATCATCCGTCTTCTCGTACTGATGGAGTTGAACATCCTCCTTATTTTATAGATCTCTTGACCTATAAAAGCAATACTCATTTGGTTTTTGTATTCTATTGCCTTTTCACTAATGTGTCGCAGAGAAAATACTGCACCTGTCATACATCCTATTCTATTTCTAAACCCAAACTGTTCCGGACAAAGCATTATATTCACACAGACCCGTAGATTAAGAGGGAGGGGGATTTAGAGTGTTCAAACTCCTCCCCCCGCAAATCAGAACATGGTTTTTAGTACCCCTCGGTAAAAACGTGTCTACTCCTGTGAAAACCGGAGGGGACAATCGCTACGGGAACAAACAGAAGTAATGTCATTAAACAAACACCCAATACATTATCATGACAAGAGTTCAAAAAGCCAACTGTGTAAATTATCAACTTAAACAAATTTGGACCTACGGGAGTAAAGTTCATATAAATTGAGAATGGATACATTAAACAGTGGTGTAATTAGTAATATGGATGCGAGAAAAAAAAACCCTGTAAAAACCCATACCCTAGCGATTTTTTTCATAAAAAGGTCTTTCAAAAAGTGAAATTTACAATTTACACACGAAAACTGAGGAATGACTTCAAGAACTTTTTTTCAACGTAAACCCCTCTTTTTAATGCAATGAAATCTATGGCCCTGAGTCCACAATAAGTCTTAGGCATATACTTTCTTCAATAATCTTAGCGATCTTTTAACCAACATGATTAAGTAGCACCTCTCTATGTGCCACATCTTGCTTACTTCCTGTTTTCTTCCATATTGATACCAAATACTCTGTGTGGTAAAGCTAATTGACCTTGAGTTTTACCAAGTACACTGTACTATTGTTGAACAGAGATCAAACAATGGACAATAAAGCGCAATTTTACAATTGATTTGCGAATGAACTTTGCCTAAGTGCGATAATTGAATCTTAAAACTTCACGATAAACAAAAGAGACCGTGTCTAGACACACAGACGCGATCTTTTAGAACTGATAGAAATATAGTTGCCGCCGTTTTTCGTTAAATGCAAAACGATTGGCTGACTATCCAGCGCTTGAAAGTAACGTTTGCTATTATTGGTTAATTTTCAACGGTCACAGAGTCACAATTGCTCATTGGCTTTACATCGTATGCAGTCCGCATGAAAATCAAGACATGCTGGTTTGATATTCTTCACATGGAAATTGAAATGAACATTATGACCAAGTTGTGTAAATTCCAGTCATATCATCTCAACACAACAAGGAGTGCATTTCTGGCAAACTGTTGAATTTGTTTAAGAATGAAGAACATAACGCAGTAATTTGCCGAAAACATCCGCACGCATTCCAGTTTTAGTTTGTTTCATTGGAATAAAGAAAATAATCAGAGAAATAAAGAGTAAGAGATTCTTCTAACCTGAAAGATAGAGAACCAATGTAAAACTATGTTCAGTAGTGTGCTTTACAAGTGCCTTAGCATTGGTATCTATATATGATGTAAGTTTATTGTTCAAATGTATTGCATGTATGTGGTATCCTATGCATAGATGTCAAGACGATGGAACATAAATAGGCCAATAGATCTGTATAGTATAGGGTTATCAAGGTTTACACAACGATAACAGTCAGTGGTTCTCATATTGTGCTGTTTATTACAGTGGAATCCCATTATACTAGCTTGGTCGGGACCAGTGAAATATGTATGTACTGTAATAATCGAAATCCGGGGCCGAAATTCGCTATATACCGTACAAGCAATATAGAATAATTGGGGATTTTGAAAAGTTTTGTTATAAAAGGATGTGCTATAGTAGATAGGTACTTGGAAAACATTTTCAAAATAGTGCTACATAATTACAAATAATATAGTTAGATAGCACTTAAAAAATTGCAATTCAACAATACCTCAACCAAGCCAGTATGACAATCCTGAAAAAAGTTATTATTTTTTCTATAATGAATTTTACATAAAAATAATTTACATGGAACATATATGAAAATATAAATAAAACATGTGACCACAAAATATTGTCAAGCTGATAATTTCTGAATTATCTTTGTTATTTTCAATAATACAATACACAAACTATACATTTTTGTGTTTGCGGAGACAAGACGCATCTGTTTTATCACATTGCTGTGATTCTCAAATGCACGTACACCTAATTAATATTAAAAATGTTGGCTAATTTGCATAATTTAAACATGTTAATGTTTAAAAAAATTAACTACTGGTTTGTGCATTATTTTACTCTCTTAAAATTTACATGTATGAAAAGAAAAATGGTTACAGAACTTAATAAATCTAGTTTCAGACATGACAAACGATGCCATCACTATTTTAAATCCTGTCACAAAAAATTTATAGCCTAAGCAAAAATTTCCAAACAAGCTAATCCCAAAAGTACATACTATAGAGGGATTTCACTGTATAATACTATTAAATATGTTTATAGATAAGGTATGGTTAGGCCTACCACCATAATGTTTAGACTTAAAACTGGGACCATCAATAGCAACATATTGAATGGTGTAGGGCCTAATTTACATGTAAAACAGAGGTAAATTCGGACAAAGTAATGTGTTTCCAATGCTTTACAATTATATCTAGGCCATGTTTTTCATTTCATAGGTCTGGATATAAGAAATTCAACTGCTATCAAGGTGTTGGATTTAATCTAGAAGAGTGTTTTCAAACTGTTGTAGTTTTTACATGCATTTTAAAACATGTAAAACTGAAAATTGTGTTAGTAACACTAGAAAGAAAATCAAGCCTGGTCTTCCCTCCAGTTAATTAGTATTGCAAGTCTATAGTAAATGCATTTTTATCATAAATTTATATTTAATTAACACTGTGCTTACCAACAATCCTGAGCATTTCTATCTCTTATTACCAAGAGTGTTTGTAAATCTTTAGAGAATTTTTGAGCATTGTGTTTGAAAATTCATAAAAAAATGAAATTTTCAGTCACATGTTTTTTATGCTCAATAAACTTGATTTATACAATTTAAGTCACATGATCATCGTGGCCATTTTGAATTTATTAGACTATTTATAGATATTTACAAGTGCTTTTTGAAATCAATTATTTTTCCAGAATTTAAGATAAATGTGCTCAGTCATTGTACTAAAATATTAAGAATATGGACAGTAATAAATAAAATGTACATTATTTATATACAAATTCAACAAATGATCATACATTTCAATATGAAAAAACAATAAAATTTGGTCATTAAAAATGTAATTCTTGTTTTTAATTGTATTTTCATTTCTTGAATAAATTATGTGTCTGTGGATTCTAGTAATGAATAATTGTGAATATTTTGAATAGTTCTTTTCCTCTGGTTTGTCTGAACTGCTTTCTTCATTAGTGGTGGTTGTTGTAGACATGAGTCACTGCAAGAGTCTCCTTCGATGCCGCTGATAATCCTCAATAGTGTGATATAATTTGAAGCAGGGCATTAAGCATAGACATAGGACATTGCAATCAGGGCAGTACATGCAGGTTATTTTCCTGCAGCTTTACACACTATACAGTCTGGTTTGTACCTTATCCTTTCATATTTGTCAGGAAAATGTCACCCAGTAAGTCGTTCTGTTGTAGGCTGTGGAATTGATATCATTTTTCATCAAATAACAGCTTGTTCTATAAGAGCAAGACTGATATACTGCCTGAACTTCTTTGCAGTGATAGCAGGATTAACACTGTTGTAGACGATGTGTCCGTTTACCAGTGCAGTTTCAACTAGGAAATGGTATAATGTTAGATACCACTATAGGATCTGTGTGGCTATTGATAGCCCGCTCTCAATTGGCAGAAGTGGTCAACTCCTCTCATGTATTTGCTATATTTGTCTTCAAGAAATGGTTTGTGAATTGTCCTACCTTCAGGAATACCTCTAATTCTAATGGTCTAGTCAACTGAAGTGGACATTAAATATAAGGTTAAATGTTAAAGTAATAGTGATGCACACTGTATCATTGAATATAGCGATTATATTAGTTTTTAAAAATACGTGTTGAGTATTGGCAACATCATGGTTGTAGACAAAATTATAAAAATAAATGTTTTTCATTGTTCATAACTATGTTGTAATGTGTCCTTTTGTAATTTCAATAAAGCAAAATGTCAGTATATCAAAATTTCAGCTGTGTTTTATCGTTATTTAAAATATTTATTCATGCAGATTTATGTATTGTTGTGTGCCTGTATGTTGTTGGGACCCGAAAAGGTGATCAAAGCATACTGTTACAAAAAAAGTAAAGCAACTTTCTTAGAGTTACTTTTATCAAGTATATTCGCTGATTTAACATTCAACCTATCGACTGTCACCACTAATCTGGTCATTAACTTCCTGTGGTTACCTGAATTGTACTCTCCTCATGATTCGTGAGGTCGTGAAAGAAGTTACGGTAGAAATATTTTTGGCAATAACTTGCAACAGGTTCATGAGAATCCAATGAAACTAAATGAATACAAAACTCGCTGACCATATTATTGAATGGCTAAAAAAATTGATGGTCCGCAAATAAAATCAGTTGAAAATTCAATGCGCAAGTATGGTTCATCTCACTACAGAATAATGATAATCATCATGGGACGCCTACAGTCTGGAAAATCACAAAGTGTAGTGGCCAGACAATACAATGTGGTTAAAAGCACCATTAGTTGCTTCTGGAGGCGATTTCAACAAACTAGCTCAGTAACAGACCAGCCGCATAGTGGAAGACCTAGAGTTAGAACTCCTGCTGAAGGCTGCTTCATCTCAGGAATCAATTTGCGTATGCTTCCTCCACAGACTCAATGCGAGCAGCTTGCTGAATTTCAGATCAAATGGTCAGGAACTGGCTGCATGATGCTAGAATATCTTACAGATATCCTATTCTTATGGACTGGCATCGTCAGAACAAACTGCAATGGACAAACAGGTATCATCAATAGAACATTGGGAATGATGAGAGACTGGTTTGGTTTAGTGACGAATCATTTTTTGCGCTTCAGTGACATGATACATTGAGAAGAGTTTACTGCAGAGTCTGTGGGCGCTATGCCCAGAACAGTGTTGATGAGGCTCCTCCACATGGTGGTGTAGGTGTACTGATGTGGGGGGGGGGTGATTAACTTCATGGGAAGAAGTGACCTGGTGCAAATAAAAGCATACCTGAATGCTGAGATACGTTAATTTTGGCTGCATGAGGGTTGATTTTTCAGCAGGGTAACGTTCAACCTCATCTGACACAACTCACGACCCAGTATCTTGCTGAAAACAATATCCAGACCATTCTGTGGCCAGACATGGACACTTATGGGATGAACTCAACAGACAACTCCGCCAGCAAGACATGACTCTATACAATCTCAGACAGTTCTCTCTTGCACTGCGGGAAGATTGGGCAGCCATCCCACAACGATTCATCGACTAATTGGATCCATTTCACAGAGATATCATTCTCTGATAGAAGCCAGAGGATGCCATACAACATACTGAAATGGAGGCCTCAGTCGCAAAGAATGAAAGTCCAAACTAAATTTAATGAACATCATTTCATTGTTAAAGTCTGAAAGGTTCTTCTAGCACTGCAATAATGTTGCATTGATTGTTTTGAACAGTATATAATGACACAGTTTCCTGCCAAACACATTGTAAGAGGCTACTAATGAGATTATGTGAAATTCATGTATCGTGAAAATACGTGAAAACTAGTAACTAGTATCGGAACCGTGGCAGTGCTGTAGTTCTAAAGTATAGCAGTTTTTTTTATGACTGTTGAGTTTGGTTGTCAAGGTCACATAACGAAAATTTGCAGACCACCGTAAATGATCTGTGAAGTGTTATATTTGATCCATGATGTTTCATCATTTATATAGTTTTCAAATACTCTCTCTTCCCCTTCTTAAATTCCAGTGACTCCCAACTTTCGATTAATGTTTCAGTTACAACAATTCCCCAAAATTGTGGTCTAAAACATTCAATTCTAGTGAAAATACCTGGTGATCATCATCTTTGCATACAGTCACAGACAGGAATGAGACAAGACTGTACACTTAAGTGCCATTGGTAAAATTTCAATTTTTACGCCAAGCAAAATCTTAACTTATGCTTTCATACTTTTATTAAAAACTTTTATCTCAGAAATTGTAAACTGAAACTGTCCACCATATTTGCTGGGAGCACTAACATTTTAGTGGTTCCACTGCCTCCTTGGTGCCCTAAGCAAGTGCTTTTTATGCATATTGCTTTCTGGTCTTGCTTGACATTACTTCTTAGATGTTGTTTTTGTGCCTGTGTTTGCATTCACCTGATCACAATATAGCAGAGATTTGAACTGTGATCTGGAATGCAGAGCTTCCCAGTACTAGCTCATCTGACACTACCAACCACAGAGTTGTCAAGAAATTTTCCTTTGGACCATTGACCAGCTTCTGTGAGATTGTTATGCTCAATGATGTTATTCATCAAGTATACTTAGAACTCCTGTCATATCAATATTGGCAGCTTTTTATCATTCAAAAGTATGCCGGACAAATTGTGTGTTTGCATAATGCAACTCCTAAAGGTAAGTAATTAGGTACAGTGGAGTCCCTCTATAGCATATTCTTTTATAACAAATGTCCCTATATAACAACACTTCAAAATTCCCAATTATATTTATTCTATATTGTTTGTACTGTAAATAGTCAATATCTGTTATTACATTCATATTGTGTTGGTCCGAACCAAGTTGTTATAACGGGATTCCACTGTAATAGCTGCCACAAAACTGTAATCCAACAGGCAACATTTGCAACAGGGTTGTTCACCAAAAGGTAAGTGTCAGTAGATTTCTTCTGCGTCCGTTCTCAAACTCCTGCAGATTAGCAGAATGTAGTCTGGAGAATGGAATGTGTTATGTCATGGTTGACAGCACTACTGCGATATCTGCGCCTTTTGGCCTGACACATCCTACTTCAGCATGGCTTTGGGTCACTGATCCTATATGGGATGGGACAGCTAACCTCCTTCGTCGCCTCTTACAACATGCACGGAAGTTAGACAGTGTTGCTATTCTTTGCTCACCTTTTGAGCCTGGCAACACATGGGCGCCAGTAGTGCAGATGCAGAGGTTATAGATAACTGCAAGCTACAATACTACACTTTCTGTTCCTTTGTCCTGATCACATTCTGCAAACTAGCTGTAGTTTGGGAATAAATGATGAAATATGTATGTGTACAATATTAATATCAATTCCAATCATTACTCTATTGAAAATATTTATAAATACGACAAATTTAATTGTATTCTCATTGAATCTTTTATTCATTAGAAATCACACCTCAAGACAAGTGGCACTTTCATGGACAATCTCTGAAACTTCAAATATAATTGTCGTGAAGCAAATTTCTATTTTGCGGTACTCTAACTGCAAACATGAATGAGTGAATTATTCATTGGCTGCTAAATATGCTTTCAGTCATGCGAGTCAGTGACATTTGCCAAAAGGTTTGTGAGTATTGGTACTAGTATTTTATAGTTTTGACTTGTTTTAGTACTCGGTAACCTTAAATGGTTGGTTGGTTGCTGATCCAGCGGTCCATGGGCTCATGCCCTTTGACCCAATGCCATTGTGTGATATATGCATGTATTTGTGAGTTGTTGTTTTGTTCCATATAATGTGTTCCATTTATCTGGTCCTGGAGGGAGAAGCATTTTCCTGATGTCATCCAGCGCTGGACATTCAAAAAGGTGGTGGTCAACAGTTTCATATGGATGAGTGCACAGCCGGCACCCTGGAGTGTGTTGTGGTTGTATTCTGTTCAGGTGATTGTTAAGCTGTACATGTTGTGTGCGCAGTCGGAATATGATACTCTGGTCTTTTCTTTCCAGGAGGTTGATATTGTCTTTAGGATTTGGGCTGGTCATATATTTATAGATTTCCCTCCCAGTGTTTTCCATGGCCCATCTGTTCATCCAATTTTCTTTGTTCACAGATTTCAGAATCATTTTAACTGTGTGCATTGCTGTTTCTGTATAAGGCTGTTCTTGTTGTGCTCCCCTCTTTGCTAGTCTGTCTGCCTTATCATTATCAGGTGTGTTTGAGTGGCCAGGAATCCACTGCATAACAATGTTGACATCATAAGGTATGAGCAGCTGGTTTGCATGGTGGGATATTTCAGCTAGCTCTGGTTTACAATGTCCATCACATTCCAATGCTTGGAGAGCAGACATAGAGTCTGTAAAAATAACAATGTTTTGGACTTTTGATGGGAAGGCATCAAATATGGTCTTCAGGTGATACAAGGCAATTTCTAGTGCTGTTATTTCAGCTTCATAGTTAGAACATATCTCCTCACAGGCATCAAACAACTCATCAGATGTTTTGTCTGGATATTCTATATAGACACCATAACCTGCTTTGATGATGGTTTTGAAGGCAGACCCATCAGTATAGACATGAATCCATTGTTCTGGGTTGGTGTCTATTGTTTTCTGTGTTGCTTTCATGAGACTTACTGGGTCGGAACGTTTCGTTGCATTATCTCTTAACTGTGTTTTGATTTCTGGCAATTTAAAGCCTGCGTGTGGTGGTAAACATTTTTCTACTCTTTGCAGTCTTTGTCTCTTATCTGGAAGGTGGTAGCTGTCTTTTATTTCATTGACATGGCTCAGGACTGACTTTTGTTTTATTCTGTGGTTTGGTTCCCAGTTTTCTACAAGTTGTTTATTTGGATGGTCTTTGTTCTTTCTTTTGCTTCTTTCATAAGTCTCCATTGTAGCCATATCTCTCTGCATCTCAAGGGGTTCTACATTCGTATGTATTTTACATGCAGCCGTCGGTGTAGATCTCATTGCTCCACTAATAAGACTCTGTTCACACAGGCAAAAAAGTGGTTAAAGTGTTCTGCCGTTTTCTGATCTGTGGTGATTGTTCTGTTTCCATCTATCACAGGTTTATCGGTTGTTCTTCTTCTTTTCCCAGACAAATTATTGATCAGCCCCCAAGCCTTTCTGCCATTTTTCCTTAGATCTAAATTTGCACATGTTTTTGCCCATTTATCATGTTTGGCCTTCTTCACTATTAGTTTTACTTTGGCACATGTTTTATTGTACAGGATGTTTGCTTCTTGTGAAGGTGAGATCTCAAGGGCTTCTCTTGCTTTTTTTCTATCGAGGATTCCAGCTTGCATTTCTTTGTTGTAGAATGGTTTGTATGATTTCCTACTGCCCCTTTGGATGCTTTGTGATGCTGAATTGAGGATAGCTTTTGTCGCCTCTGCAGTAAATGTTTCTATGTCATTGCTTTTGATTTTACCTAGCAGGAAATCAGATGTTTCTTGGAATAGTTTCCAATCTGCCGTGCCAAAATTCCAACGAGTTTTCTGTTTGAAATATGCTTTGTTGGGTGTAGTTATGGTGGTGAGGATTGGTCTGTGGTCACTTCCAATGTCATCAAGTATTTCTAGGGAGCAAGCGTCTATTATATCAAATGAACAGATAGCCAAGTCAGGTCGACTAAGAGATAGATGGCTCCTGTGCAAAAGTGTTGGTACAGACTTTGCATCTTGAAGGACAGACAGGTTTGTTGTTTCACAGAGTTCTTCTATATATCTTCCTGTCTTATTGTGGTTCTGGTAACCCCAATGGGGAGAGTGACCATTAAAGTCACCAGCAAGTATTGTTTTGATAAATTGTGTTGTATGGATTTCCAGTAAATTGCATGTTGTCTGAGGTGGGCTGTATATGTTGTAGATTGTGTATTTTCCTCCAGTGTGCCAGATGGTCACCTTCTGCATGTCTGTCGGATTGGCTGTTAGTTGGGTGACTTGTCCCTGAATGTCATTCCTGATATAAGTAATTATGCCACGGCAGTTGGTACACTTACAGGCATAGCTGGTATATTCTGACAGATATGGGTCAGTGTCTTTGTGTATAGTCTCCTGTAAGAGGGCCACATGTATCTTATGAGCATGTAGTAAATTAGCGAGCTCTAGTGTTTTGTTTCTTATTCCACAGATGTTCAGTTGTAGAATATTAAGTGTAGACTTTGTTTTATGAAAATCTTGGCTCTGCTGGTTCTCCCTCCGAGGCTTTCTGGGTTTAATGTTTTGATGCTTGTGCAGGTGTTGTTGCTGTGTTGTGTATTGTGCATGTCTGTGTTTGTGCTGATGTTTTGGATGCGTTCCAGTAGTTAATTTCTCAGACAGAGCGGCCTGGTTACCTACTGCTTGCCGCGGCCATTGATAACCGAGGCGACATCCGATCTCGTTTGTAATTAGTATGTTTTGTACTGACATTATATTGCTGGGGAGTCTGTGGATTTTCGTCCCACCCCGTGCCAGAGCCAGAGAAAAACTATCACACTACTAGGAAGGAAGGTTTCAACCTATGAACTGCTCCGAGCCACTGCAGCCAAGATAGGGTTCACTGTGCTCATTCCCCGCCACCAATTGACTACTGGTTATGCCGAACTTCTCTATTGCTCCAGGCATGCAACCAAATGTTCAAGTCAAAAGGATTGTCACGTCCTGAGTCAGTGTGCCTCTATGATGGACCTCAGCCATAGGAAAAACAGTGCTGTCAGTTTCCTCCTCCCCACTGCTGCGCAGCAAATCTCTAGCTCTCTCCCAAACACAGAGGGTGCATACATAAACAAAGAAAAAGAATACAACATGGCATAAAATACATTGTAACAAAAAATTTAAAGTATGAGAGGCATAATTGTATAGATGACATGCCATGAAGCTTCTATAATAGATAACCTCAATATAACGGCATGTCATCTACTTAGGTTTTTCTGTTGCATGGGTGGTTTGTCTAATGGGCCATTGGTGAGACCCACAGACGCAAACCATGCGGGTAACCTTAAATAAGTTACATTCTCAAGATACTGAGCAGTGCATGATGAACTGTAGTGATCAGGAAATCACCAGTGTGCTGTCAGGACCTGAAAGAGGAGCTTCTTCTTCAGCATTCATTCTCAAACTCCCGCAGGATCTCTCTTATAGCAGGACAATGGTCCTACTAGGTTTCCAGCTGAATGCAGTCCAGAGAATGGAAATGCGTTGTGTCGCCGTTTTATTTGTGCCAATGGCCCGACACATCCGTCTTCGGAGGGAAAGAGGAGCAAATAATAGCAACCCTGTTTACCTTTCATACATGTCGCAAGAGATGAATAAAGATGTTAGGGGAGATTATTTGACTGGGTCATCCCATATAGGGTCAAATTAACCCAAAAGCAATGCTGAAGTCGGATGTGTTAGGCCAAAAGGTGCGGATTGCACAGCAAAGCCATAATCCATGACACATTCTGATCTCCAGACTACATCCTGCTGATATGCAGGAGTTTATGAATGAATGCAGAAGAAGAAAATCAAGACCTCATAGCTGATTGAAAACAGATGCGGATATGTATATGGAGGCCTATATAGTACATTTTAAACCATAGCATAACATACTTCATGCACTTGTAGAAAATTACAAAAAAATTATGATGGTTATACAGTGTGAACTGGCAGGATAATCTGAACTAGCACAAGTCTAAACTAGCAGCATGTAGTATGAACTAGTGGAATATAGTCTGAACTAGTAGGTTGCAGTCTGAAGTAGCAGGATAGTCTGAACTAACAAGATGTAGTCTGAAGTAGCAGGATACATTATAAACTAGCAGAATGTAGTCTGCTACATGAAAGTCTGAGAGGGAACACAAACAAATGTAACTGACTTCTAGCATCAGTCAGCAAACCATCAATACTTTTGTATGGTGATACTGGAAAACAGGATGAAGATAACTCTTCCTGTACTAAGTCACAGCAATTACAGATGGCTTGGCCACTTTCATGTCTTTCTGTGTTTAATTTCCCCCATCTCATGCGCCAGGTATCTATTTACAACTGAGTCGACTGGGGGAGTGGTCGTGTCAGATGAGATTTTATTTTCTGTAATCTGATAGTAAACAAGCTCACACTATCAACTAGGCTACCATGCTCCTCTATAACGTGTAGGTGATTCAATAAAATTTGTAAGTCAGATTTTTACACTGAAATAAATAGGCCATAATTATAATGTAAAGGAGTCAAAACTGTTCAGACTGTATCATGCTAGTTCAGACTATCCCTGCTAGTTCAGACTACATCTTGCTAGTTCAGACTATATTCCGCTAGTTCATACTTCATTCTTCTAGGTTAGACTATCATGCTAGTGCAGGTTATCCTGCTTGTTCAGATCATATCCTGCTAGTTCAGACTACATCCTGATAGTTATGACTATTCTGCTAGATATGACTATCCTGCTAGTTCATACCTTATCCTGCAGGTTCATACTGTATCCTGCTAGTTCAGACTGCAACCTACTAGCTCATACTTCATGCTCCTAGTTTAGACTCGTTGTAGTTCAGATTATCCTGCCAGTTCACACTGTATCCTACTAATATTCTGTATCATACACTATTCTGCCAGTTCAAATTACATCCTGATAGTTCAGACTGTATCCTGCTAGTTAAGACTGTAGTCAGCTTGTTCAAACTACATCCTCCTAGTTCAGACTTATTCTGCTAGTTCAGACTATCCTGTCAGTTCAGAATATATTTATCTAGTTCAGACTATCCTGCTCGTTCAGACTACATTGTGCTAGATCAGACTATATCCTCTTTTATGGACTTAAGTAAGGCCTTCGATAAGGTGTGGAAAGAGGGAGTCCTCTTCAAGCTTCTCCAAAACAAAATTGAAAGCAGAATGTTTAGCTGGATAAAAGATTTCCTCTGCTACCGTACTGCAAGAGTAAAAGTCGATGGTAAACTAAGCAAACATGTTACTCTGCAACAAGGAGTGATCTCTCCTACCCTCTTCCTAGTAATCATCAATGATATGGGAGAGAAACTGTTACATCATATTTCAAAGGCTCTTCATGCAGATGACTTTGCTGCCTGGAGTGCGGCAGGAAACCTATCCACTGCAAAAAATAGAATGCAGACAGCACTTGACACCTTAAGTGAATGGGCATCTGACTGGGGAGTCCAGATCAACCTCTCCAAAACGGTGACAACCATCTTCTCACTTTCAAACCACCAAGAAAAAGCAAATCTTAAAATAAATGGAAGTGAGCTAGCACATGTGGAGAACCCTACATATCTAGGGGTCACACTTGACAAGCGACTCACCTAGAAACCACACCTAATAACCACAGAGCAAAAAGCAACCAGGAGGCTATCCTTGATGAAGAAACTTGCAGGAACAAGCTGGGGAGGAAATATTCTCAGAAAATGGAAATATTCTCCGAAAAGTCTACATGGGTACAGTTAGATCTGTAGTAGAATATGGAATGACAGCCTGGGCATCAGCATCAAAAACAAACACTAATCGACTATCTAAAGTACAAAATGCAGGACTTCGACTTATCTCTGGAGGGATGAAAACCACTCCAATCCATGCAATAGAAAAAAATGCAAACATCCGCCCACTGGATGACAGAAGAGAAGAAAGAGTGCTTGTTCATAGGGAAAAAATTAAGCGCATGTCAAATCATCCGATGTATGCGCACATTTCTAGATCAACCACAAGCAGGTTGAAGAGAACCAGCTTCTGTCACATCTCTAAAGATATCCATGAACAACATAAAGATATCCTCACAAACCTCCCAAATGAAATTGAAACACTAACGGACTTTGAAGAGCCAGGCAATAGTCTCCAGAATGTCTCCATAATAACACAGGTTCCTGGAATAATTAATAAGGCCAAACTCCACCTCAACTAAAAGCATTGACACTGGAGATGATAGAAATAAAATACAATCCCAAGGATTGGACACATGTCTACACAGATGGATTGGCAGAAGGAGCAGTAAGGAATGGAGGAGGTGAAATTTTTATAAGACTCAAATATGGGAAGACAATATCAAAAGCTTTTCCAACCGGGAAATACTCCTCTAATTTTAGAGCAGAAGCAGTTGCACTCCTTCTCAATCAAGCACTGAAAGCCTTCACTGAACCAGGACTGCCAAGACCAAAGAAGATAGCCATATTCACAGATTGCAGATTCCTACTGGAATCAATCCAGAGCAACAGTAACAAAAGCTTTCTGTACAACATCAGACATGAGCTAAGACAGATCCAAAAATCAACAGCTATTGCCCTTCAGTGGATACCATCACAGTGTGGAATCATGGGAAAATGAGAGAGCGTCAAAGGCAGGAAGTGAAATGGAGCAACACAGACATCCACTGTCTTACGGAGAAGTAAAAACAATAATCCACAACACATACTCAGCAAAGTGGAAGAAAGAAATGGAAGGGGAATACGAACATGATGCAATACATCTCTTCCAAAGGTATCAACAGACCACAATATTTCGCCCTAGAACAGACCACTGCAGACTGTTGGGTCACCTTTATCAATTAAGGATCTCATACACAGATGAATGTTTATGTGGATCCAGAATCCAGAACACATACTTCAGGACTGCCCAACATACAAAGACAGCAGACCTGGCCAGAGGATACAGACTTGAGGCAAAAGCTATGGGGCAGCCGCTCTGTCCTGGAGAAGACAGTGGACTTCATCTTGATGACAGGTCTGACGGTATAGCATGACCACATGCTGAACGCAGAAGAAGAAGACTATATCCTGCTAGTTCAGATAATATTTATCTAGTTCAGACTATCCTGTTAGTTCAGACTACATCTTGATAGTTATTATTATGCTGTTAGTTTTGACTGTGTCCTTCTAGTTCATACATTATCCTGCAAGTTTAGGCTACATCCTGCTAGTTCAAACTATCATATTTAAGACTATCCTGATAGTTCAGATTACATTCTGCTAGTTCAGATTACACCCTATTAGTACAGACTAACCTACTTCAGACTATTTTTCCAGTTCAGACTACATTCCTCTAGTTCATAATACATCATGCTAGTGTAGACTATCATGTTAGTTCAGACTGAATCCATTCAGATTACATCTAGCCCGTGTGTTGCTGTGGCCGAAAGGGGAGCAAAGAATAGTAATACTGTTTACCTTCCATGCATGTCGTAAGAGCTGACTAAGGCGGTTATGGGATGGAGGTGGCTGTCACCCATATAGAGTCAGTGACCCAAAGCCATGCTGAACTTGGGTGTGTCAGGCCGAAAGGTGCAGATATCACAGCAATGATATCTTTTAATGATTATCCTACTAGTTCAAACTGTATCCTGATAGTATAGACTACAGTCTGTTGCCTAGTTCAAACTGTATCCTGCTACTTCAGACTTATCATACTAGTTCTGACTACATTCTACTAGTTTATAATCCTGTTAGTTCATATTACATCCCGATTTTGCTTGTTCATATTACGTCCTGCTAGCTTAGACTATTGTGCTTGTTCAGACTATCCTGATTAGTTGAGATTATATCTTATTTCAGATTATCCTGCTAGTTCAGATTGTATCCTTCTAGTTGTGACTATCCTGCTAGCTAAGACTAGCTTAGACTTTTTTGCTAGTTCAGACTATATTTATAGTTCACAGTATCCTTCTAGTTCAGACTATCCTGATAGTTCAGAGTGTATCCTGCTTGTTCAGACTGTCCTGTTAGCTCAGATTACATCCCACTTGTTCATACTATATCATGCTAGTTCATACTGTATCCTGCTAATTCAGATTTGTATCCTGCTAATTCAGACTTATTAAAGTTCAGGCAGTATCCTTCTAATTCTGATAGTTCAGAATGTATTCTGCTTGTTCAGACTACATCCTGCTAGTTTAGACTCTATCCTGCTTGTTCAGACTACATATCTCTACTTTATACTAAATGCTGCTTGTTCATGCTATATCTTTCTAGTGTAGGCTATTCTGCTGGTTTAGACTATCCTGCTAGTTAATGCTCCGATTAGTTCAGATTGTTATCCTGCTATTTCAGACTACATCCTGCTAGTTCATGCAGTATCTTACGAGTTCAAACTGTATCATGCTAGTTCAAACTACATTCTGCTAGTTCAGACTGTATCCTGCTAGTTCAAACTGTATCCTGATAGTTTATATTGTATCCTGCTAGTTCAAACTGTATCCTGATAGTTTATATTGTATCCTGCTAGTTCTGACTATCCTGATAGTTCAGATTATATTACTGGCTCAGACTGTATCCTGCTAATTTAGACTACATCCTACTAGTTCATACTGTATTCTGATACTATAGACTACATCCTGTTAGTTCAAACTGTATCCTGCTACTTCAGACTGTATCAGACTAGTACAGACTACATTCTGGTAGTTCAGATTACATTCTGCTTGTTCATCTTGATCCTGCTTGTTCAGATTATCCTGCTAGTTCAAGACATATCCTGATAATTCATACCTTATCCTGTTAGTTCAGACTACACTACGCTAGTTCATCCTGCTAGTGTAGACTATCGTGCCAGTTCAGATTTTTATCCTACTAGTTCAGATTGTATCCTGCTAGTTCAGACTACATTCTGCTAGTTCAGACAGTATCTTTCAAGTTCAAACTGTATCATGCTAGTTCATACTACATTCTGCTAGTTCAGACTGTATCCTGCCAGCTCAGACAGTATCCTGTTAGTTCAGACAACATTCTTTTATTTTGTACTATATCCTGTTAGTTTATACTACATCCTGTCATTTCAGATTATTCTAGTACTTTAAAATATATTATACTAGTTCAGATAAAACTCCGCTAGTTAATACGATATCCTCCTAGTGTAGACTATTGTGCTAGTTCTGACTGTATATTGCTACTTCATACTATACTGCTAGTTCAAATTACATCCTGCTAGTTCAGACTATCAGACTAGTACCGACTACATTCTGGTAGTTCAGATTACATTCTGCTTGTTCATCTTGATCCTGCTTGTTCAGATTATCCTGCTAGTTCAAGACATATCCTGATAATTCATACCTTATCCTGTTAGTTCAGACTACACTACGCTAGTTCATCCTGCTAGTGTAGACTATCGTGCTAGTTCAGATTTTTATCCTACTAGTTCAGATTGTATCCTGCTAGTTCAGACTACATTCTGCTAGTTCAGACAGTATCTTTCAAGTTCAAACTGTATCATGCTAGTTCATACTACATTCTGCTAGTTCAGACTGTATCCTGCCAGCTCAGACAGTATCCTGTTAGTTCAGACAACATTCTTTTATTTTGTACTATATCCTGTTAGTTTATACTACATCCTGTCATTTCAGACTATTCTAGTACTTTAAAATATATTATACTAGTTCAGATAAAACTCTGCTAGTTAATACGATATCCTCCTAGTGTAGACTATTGTGCTAGTTCTGACTGTATATTGCTACTTCATACTATACTGCTAGTTCAAATTACATCCTGCTAGTTCAGACTACATCCTGCTAGTTCAGACTATCCTAGTTCTATGTATCCTGCTAGTTCACACTGTATCATACTAGTTCTGACTACATTCCGCTAGTTTAGAATTCTGTTAGTTGAGACTGTCCTACTTGTTCAGATTATATTCTGCTTGTTCATACTACATTCTGCTAGTTCAAACTATCATTCTAATTCGGGCAGTATCCTGCTACTTTCGACTATCCTGATAGTTCAGAGGACATCCTATTTCGGACTACATACTGCTAGTTCTGACTACATCTTGCTAGTTCATTCCACTCATACATTTCACTAGTTCATACTATACTATATCCTCCTAGTGTAGACTCACGCTAGTTCAGTCTATATCCTGGTAGGTAACACTGTATTCTGCTGGTCCAGACTGTATCCTGCTAGTTGAGACTTCATCTTACTATTTCATACTGTATGCTGATAATACAGACTACATCCTATTAGTTGAAAATGTATACTGCTACTTCAGACTATATCATGCTAGTTCAGACTATCCTGCTAGTTCAGATTACATTCTGCTTGTTTATCCTGCTAGTTCCAACTATCCTAATTAGTTCAGATTACATCCTATTTCAGATTATCCTGCTAGTTCAGATTATATCCTTCTAGTTGAGACTACTAGCTTAGACTATCGTGCTAGATTAGACTGTATCCTGCTAGTTCAGACTATCATTATAGTTCAGGCAGTATCCTGCTAGTTCATACTTATCATATTAGTTCTGACTACATTCCGCTAGTTTAGAATTCTGCTAGTTGAGACTGTCCTGCTTGTTCAGATTACGTTCTGCTTGTTCATATTACGTCCTGCTAGTTCAGACTATCATTCTAATTCAGGCAGTATCCTGCTACTTCCGACTATCTTGATAGTTTAGACTACATTTTATTTCAGACAATGCTGCTTGTTCAGACTACATCTTGCTAGTTCAGACTACATTCCACTAGTTCAGACTATCCTTCTAATCAGACTATATCTTGCTAGTTCAGACTACATTCCACTAGTTCAGACTATCCTTCTAGTCAGACTACATCTTGCTAGTTCAGACTACATTCCACTAGTTCAGACTATCCTTCTAGTCAGTCTACATCCTGGTAGTTACCACTGTATTCTGCTGGTTTAGACTGTGTAATGCAAGTTGAGACTTCATCCTACTTGTCCATACTGTATGTTGATAATACAGACTACATCCTATTAGTTGAAAATGTATCCTGCTACTTCAGTCTATATCATGCTAGTTCAGATTACATTCCGCTTGTTCATCTGCATCCTGCTAGCTAGACTATAGAGCTAGTTCAGACTATCATTCTAGTTCAGGCTGTAGCCTGCTAGTTCCGATTATCCTAATTAGTTCAGATTACATCCTTTTTCAGATTATCCTGCTAGTTCAGATTGTATCCTTCTAGTTGAGACTACTAGCTTAGACTGACGTGTTAGTTCAGACTATCCTGCTAGTTTAGTGTATCCTGCTAGTTCATACTGTATCATACTAGTTCCGACTACATTCCACTAGTTAAGAATTCTGCTAGTTGAGACTGTCCTGCTTGTTCAGATTACATTCTTCTTGTTCATACTACATCCTGCTAGTTCAGACTATCATTCTAATTCGGGCAGTTTCCTGCTACTTCCGACTATCCTGATAGTTCAGACTATCCTGCATGTTCAGACTTCATACTGCTAGTTCTGACTACATCTTGCTAGTTCAGACTACAGTCCACTAGTTCATACTATATCCTCCTAGTGTGGACTCCTGCAATTTCAGACTATCCTGCCGCCCGTGTGTTGCCAGGGCCCGAAAGGGGAGCAAAGAATAGCAACACTGTTTACCTTCCACGCATGTCGTAAAAGTCGACTAAGGAGGTTATGGGATGGAGTTGGCTGTCCCATTCCATATAGGGCCAGTGACCCAAAGCCATGCTGAAATCGGATGTGTCGGACCGAAAGGCGCAGACATCGCAGCAATGCTGTAAACCATGACACAACGCATTCCGTTCTATGGACTACATCCTGCTAATCTGCAAGAGTTTGAGAACGAACGCAGAAGAAGAAGACTATCCTGCTAGTCAGACTACATCTTGCTAGTTCCGACTTTCCTGCTAGTTCAGTCTATATCCTGGTAGTTACCACTGTATTCTGCTGGTTCAGTCTGTATCCTGCTAGTAGAGACTTCATCTTACTATTTCATACTGTATGCTGATGATACAGACTATGTCCTATTAGTTCAAAATGTATCCTGCTACTTCAGACTATATCATACTAGTTCTGACTACAAATTCTATTAATTTAGAATCCTGCTAGTTCAGATTACATTCTACTTGGTCATCTACATTCTGCTAGCTTAGACTATAGAGCTAGCTCAGACTATCATTCTAGTTCAGGCTGTATGCTGCTAGTTCCCTCTATCCTAATTAGTTCAGATTACATCCTATTTCAGATTATCCTGCTAGTTCAGATTGTATCCTTCTAGTTGAGACTACTAGCTTAGACTATTGTGCTAGTTCAGACTATTCTGCTAGTTTAGACCATATCCTGTTAGTTCAGACTGTATCCTGCTAGTTCTGACTACATCCTACTAGTTCAAACTACATCTTCATAGCTCAGACTGTATCTTGCTAGTTCAGACTACATCCTGCTAATTCAAACTATATCCTGCTAGTTCATACTACATTCTGCTAGTTCATTCTAAATTCTGCCTGTGTAGACTATCTTTCTAGTTTAGATTGTTCCTGCCAGTTTACATTACATTCAGCTATTTCAAACTATCCTGCTGGTTTAAACTGTCCTGCTAGTTCAGATTATTCTGCTAGTTCAAGACTGTATCCTTAGATGCGAAAAATTCATAATTACTATATCCTTCTATGAATAGTCCCTTATCATAAACCCACAGTCTATGATAAGGGACTATTTGATGGGCGTAGCCATTTTGGGATGCTGTCCTCACCTATGTTCTGTCAGAGCACAAAATGGGAGCAATAATAGTAACGCTATTACCTGTCATGAATGTCAAAAAAATTGGCTAATGTGGTTTGGGGGGTGGAGTCTCATCCCACAGAGGATTGAAAGTGATCTAGAAGCTGTGCTTTAGTATTATGTGTCAGGCTGATGGCGCAGATACTGCAGCAAAGAAGTAAACCATGACAATGTAATCCTTCTCTCATTTCTGGGTTTGCACACAACATGCACAGTTTAACAATCACCTCAACAGAATACAACCACAACCCACTCGAGGGTGCCAGCTGTATATTCATCCCTATGAAACCACTACCTTTTTGAATGTACAGTGTTGGATGGTGTCAGGAAAATGTTTCTCCCTCTGAGGCCAGATAAATGGGACACTTATGGAACAAAACAACAGCTAACAAATACATGAATATATCACACACTGGCATTTGGTTAGGAAGCATGAGCCCATGGACTGCTTGATCAGCAGTCAACAAACCAATCAATTCTCTAGACTACATCCTGCTAATCTGCAACAGTTTGAGAATGAACGCAGAAGAAGGAATAATGTACTATCCCTGGTTAGCTAATTTTAGTAACAATTGCTATGGTTTTCGCATCACTGATTTATCATAATTTCGCCCAAGATAGACATTCGACTGCTGTTGTTAGTTCTTCTTTTTGTTTTATACCCCTATATGCTTAGCAGCGTTAGGGGTAGAAGAGTTCTCTTGTAATGGCTTGTATTGTGTACCTAATATATAATTGTTTTCATTGACTCTTTTATTTCTGTTATCCATCGTTTGCAAGGTTTGCCCCTGGTTTTGTATCCATTGTGTCTGTATAGTAATGCTTTTTGAAGGGCACTGTCTGATGGTAGTCTGGAAACAGGTGAAAACCACTTAATCTTTTGTCTTCTGATGTAATCCAGGATTTTGTGTTAGTTTTCTGATGTCTTTGTTTATGTTTCTAACTCTTATTACTACTCCGAGAATTCTATGTGGACAAGACATTTCTGTTCTAACAAGTTTTATTTTGGATTATGTTGTTAGTGCCCACATTTTACATTGGTAACATAGTGATGATATGATGATTGTTTTTTATAGTGCTGTAACAGCAACTATTCCTGTTGGTTTCCAATTGTATTTAACAGAAACTCAGCTATTTAGTTGTTCTACTTGGTCAGAAAAGTGTTAACGCCCACAACAAAGATAAAAACAGGAAAGTTAACACCTGCAACAAAAACAGAAAAATGTTAACGCCTATAACAGATAAAAATTAAAAACTTAAATATGTTTCTCATTGGGAATGGTGGAGGGGAATGATAGGTGGGCCATGACTTATGATGGGTAACCAGATCTGATAGAAGAATAACAAACTATTTGATTCAGCCATGCTGTACTCCTGGCTAATCTGGATTATTCTGGGATACTGCTGCACTGTAAGCTCCTCCATTCTGGGACTAAACATGCATGGATTCAATGCATTACCAGTACTTTCATTATTCCCTGTGATTGTGAAGTTGTCTTTATAACCAAACGTACAAATTATTTTTGTCCATGTGCATTGACAGCGTAAGTACATGTAACTGTGTGCATACATCATTTAAGTTTTTGTTTTCCTCGCAGGTAGTGTAGGCATAAAGTTAATTAACCTTATTATATCCTGCCAGTTTAGACTACATACTAGCTAGTTCAGACTATCCTGCTGGTTCAGACTGTATCCCTCTAGTTGAGACTAAATCCTGCTTGTTCATACTACATCCTGCTTTTCATACTACATTCTGGTAGTTCTGACTATATCCTGCTATTTCAGACTGTATCCTTCTAGTTCAGATTTTCAAGCTGGACTAAACAAAGAAATTCCCCTCCCCCCCACCAGATTATGTTTTAAAATTTGTATTGTTTTTGGTGTCTGTTTTGAAAACGTTATAATTTTGTTGTTAGAAATATTTAAATAATATTTGTACATATACATAAAGAATTGAATACTGTATATATTGGTATAAGTTTTGTTTGTGTGTGATCCCAGATGTTGAGAAAGTCGTAAAGAATTTTTTTCAAAAAAAAAAAATTATATTAAACAAAACGAACAAAAATTAATAATAAAAAATTTTTTTTTTTTTTTTTGAGTGGAATTTTCTGTAGTGGACCAGTATCACGGACCAGTTTTAACATTCCTAAGATCAGGAAAACATTAAAAGGTTATCTGCTTAGATGCTGCTTGTTGTTTTGTACCAGCTATGTATAAAACATACCTAGGTCTACAGTATTTATGTTATTTCATTGTCAAATTATCATAATATAACTGGGGAAAATGAACAAACCATATAGATTTGCTATAAAGTGTTCTGTAAGTCTAGAACTAGTCATAATTGGGATAGCTCCAAAACATTTCATGTTTAGCCTCTACATAAAGAAACGTGGCCTAATGTATATTCTACTGTGGAAACTAACTACCTCCCAAGAATTCATCATCCACATCATAATCCATAATGATTTTACTGAAAATACAATAGAACAAAAGTATAAAACCTGATTCACTATCATGGCACCATATCAGTGGGAAGATGTCGTGGATGTTGATATTACGACATACAGCCCTTCTTGTTCAGTAACTTAGAGGAAAAGGAAGTCAAATAGAATAACTGGCAAACAAGGGCAACAACAGATAGATAGATAGAATGGAATAGCCGGCCAGATTTGTTTAATCTGGTAACCAAAATATTAGCTTTTTTTTATTGATTACAGGGTGCCTAGCAAAGGGACTTGTACACTCGACACTAGCTGTCTACAACGTGTAAACTTTTGTTGAACGCACTAAACTGAAGCGTGCTTAAGGTTAAATAATAAAATATGTAGTCTAAATCCGATCTTTAGGTTTGTGCTGCTATGCATAATTATTATGATAATAATTTAATAATTCATATACCTAGTTTAACATGGTTTAAAATATAACATGGACACTAAATAAACAATTAAAGGACAAAATTGATGCCTTTGAGATGTGGGTATATAGAAGAATAGGGAGAACATCATGGAAAGAGAAGAAAACAAATAAAGAGGTGCTAAAGACACTTAATATGAAGAAAGAACTACTAAGAGAAATAAAGATCAGGCAAATACAATACTTTGGACACATTAAAAGACATGACACCTTATTGAAGACCTTACTTGAGGGTAAAGTCAAAGGGAAGCGAGCAAGAGGTAGGCAGAGATGCAAGTGGGAGAGTAACATCACATGATGGACAGGTTACAGTCTAGCAGAGTGCACACCAAGACTAGAGACAGGAGATGTTGGAGATACGTTGCAGCCAACCTTCGTTGCGGAGACGGCACTTAATGATGATGATACCTAGTTTAAAATTATTCATGGCATAGAGTTGAAAGAGGTACAAAAACCTGCTGCAGGAAAAGACAGAACAGCAAATACATCATTGTTTTTTTGTTTGTTTTCTCATATGATACTTGTAATAAAGCATCACATTTTATTTACGACATAGAAATATTATATATTAGATCTGATAAAATATATATTATTTATATTAGGGCCCAAATCAGATTTGTGTATTTAATGGCAGTGTGTAACAAAAACATCTGCTAAAGGAGTTGATGGTACTTGGTGTCATTCAAACCCTTTTTGTAAAAGGGGGGGGGGAAATCAATTTAAATCATGACATTTACACTGAGCAACAAACAAGGGGTAAACCTGCTCAAACAGCGATAAATCTTAAAAAGACGAGATGGAACCCACAAAATTGTAATAATGGTTTTAAAAAAAAATAAACCATCTACACCCAACGACATACCCTGACAAAGCCCCAGATAGATAGGAGAGGGACATCAACCCCTCTCTCCTTTAGCAAAGCAGAACATGAATTTGTATAGGCTACTATTGATTGACTAAGCCAAAAAGGTCTGCAAACACTCGTTCACACCCAGTGATTTTTCGTTTAGATCTCCTCCCTTTTTTTGTGCAAAACCTTTCCCCTCCCCCTGTGGGAAACATATCCTCGATTGTGGCCCTCAACATTGTGTAAGCTTTTTCTTGTTTCTGTAAGGTTTTTAGTCTAAATTGGTTGACAATTATGTCTGTTACTCAATAAGGACCTATGTTTTTGTCAGAAAGTTTATGGGCTTAGAGCTACCTGTTCACAGATCTCTTCGATTTGTACCCATGTATGCCTTGCAGTATCCGGGATAGAAGAGTTCTCTGGAGATGTCTTTTCTGTGTGCTTCCTATATGTTTGTTTTCATTGACTCTTTTATTTCTGTAATCCATCGTTTGCAAAGTCTGCCCCTGGCTTTGTATCCATCTTGTCTGTATAGTAATGCTTTTTGAGGGGCACTCTCTGATAGTAGTCTTGAAGAATGTGAAAACCACTTAATCTGTTGTCTTCTGATCTAGTTCAGGATTGGCATTTTGTTGTGTTAGTCTTCTGATATTTTTGTTCCTGATTCTGTCTCTTATTGTTACTCTGAGGATCCTATGTTCACAGCTGAAGGGATTATATGTTTTCTCATTCACAGAACTGTATGCTGTAAACAATTATCCAATATGGCAGATGCAACAACTCTGACTGTTACATCACGGACCAGTTTTAACATTCCTAAGATCAAGAAAACATTAAAAGGTTATCTGCTTAAATACTGTTTGTTGTTTTGTACTTACCAGCTATGTATAAAACTATGGGTACCTTCCTATTTAGTGGGTACTGTGTAGTGTACAAATTTAACACCCTGGCTACCATGGACAATAAGCCCTGTGGTTTCCCAGATACAAATGATTTCTATGGAGCACTAAAAATGCAATAATTTCACAACTATTTATCATAGTTTTTGTGTGTGTATTTAACCCATTCAACAGGCCCTAGTTACATAATGGTATTAGCGCCTATGGAGCCCGTAAGGTTAATTATTGTCCATATATAAGCAAAATTTGGTTATTACGTACATATTCTGTCAGTCCCAACCAATTCATTATAACTGGATTCCACTATACACAACTTTCCTAAATTGTGTCAGTAAGGATATGAAATTTAGATTAGTATTGTGGGTTACAAATGTGGAGGATTAATTCAAATTGGACAGTAAGAGATAATAAAAAAAATATTTTATTGTTTATTAGCAACACAGATAATTCATTCCTGAACATTTTCAAAGATGCAATTTTTTCCTACCTGCGGCAGAAAAACATATTAAAGGCGGTCAATAAAAAATAAAAAATTATGATTTGACAATAAAGTATTTGTGTTATATTCTATTCAAAGTAAAAATATTGTTTGAGGTAAAACTATTTGCTAACAATGTAATATTGTAACTTTAATGTGATATTTTACATTACTTCAATTTTACATTTAATTTACAGACAGTATACAAAGAGTTGACATTGAGAATAGAGATGTTCAGAGCCTCTTAGTAGAGTTAAGTAAGTGTTGCTTGGACATTGACTTCTTCAAGTCAGTAGATGTGCTTGAAGTATCCATGGTTCACAATACACATCTGGTGTCTCAGTATATGTAAGTCTATTTTATATTTATGTAAAATTAATGATTTGTTATGCACTAAAGACTGATGTGTCGGGCCATTGGTCCAAATAAAACAGCAATATTCTCTGGAGTACATCCTGCTGGAAATCTAATAGAACAATTGTCAGAGAGATGTAAGAGAGATCCTGCTACAAAAGAGATCCTGTGGGAGTTTAAGAATAAACGCTAGGAAGAAGGATTGATTTGTGATAATTTATCTTCTTTCTGACAGTGAAAAGTCATTTATTTGAGGATACAATATTTTTAGACATTTAATATTCACCTACGTGTTAAAGGCCTGAAAGGGGAGCAAAGAATGAATAGCGACAATGTTTACCTTCCATGCATGTTGTAAAAGGAGACTGAAGAAGTTATTAGGTGAAGTTGACTGTCCCTTTCCAAATTCAGGTTAAAATGACCAAGAAACCATGATGAAGTTGAATGTGTCACATGAATGATGATTGAAACTCCCACCGAAGACGGATGTGTCAGGCCATTGGTGCAAATAAAATGGCGACACAACGCATTTCCATTCTCTGGACTACATCCTGTTGGAAATCTAGTAGGACCATGGTCCTGTTACAAAGGAGATCCAGCAGGAGTTTGAGAATGAATGCTGAAGAAGAAGAATGTGTCAGGCTGACAGGCACAGATGTAAGCCACACCACATTCTGTTCTCCGGGCTACATTCTACTAACCTGCAGGAGTTTGTGAATGAATGCAGAAGGCTTGTGTAATTTTATTAATGGCTAACATCTTTCTGTAGCGAGTGCTGGACATTTGTGCATGATAATTATGTTTTGTGGTTTAAGAGAAAAGAAATTAAAGATTAATACAATCATTTTAATGTTTACAGTAATAAAAGAGCAGAATTGAAAGATGAAGGAAGAAGCACTCAGACACTGAGTGATCAGCTGGGGTTTTTGGTTATAAGTCCTAATGAAAAGCTTAAAATTGCTACAGAGGGTCTTTATGCAAAGCCAATGAAGTATAACAGATTAGGTAAGTATGCTCCATAATGTAGTTGTGTGGTCTTGATAATAATAAAGTAATTGCTTTAGCTGTGAGGTAGCTCTAAGCACAGGTCCTACTCAGTTAAGCAGCTGAGTCAGAAATGCCTTGCCTGAAGAAACATCTTCAGATTTGGCACCCAAACTCGTACAGTGGAATCCCTCTACAGCACATTCTTTTATAACATATTTCCCTGTATAACAACACTTCAAAATCCTCAATTATATTTATTCAATATTGTTTGTACTGTATATAACAAATATCTGTTATTACATACATATTTTGTCAATCTAGACCAGGTTGCTATAAGAGGATTTAACACTTTGCTCACCAGCAATCCAGAGTGTACTTGTCCGCCATTAGCAAGGGTGTACGCAAAATTTTAAACATTGACATCGCCGCCTTTAAAAATTTGTATAAAATCGACCTAGCGCAAGAAAGCCGTGAAACTTTCCATGTGTTGTAACGACTGTTTGCACTTTCGGAATGAACTTGAAAGCTCCAGAGTTATTTCAAGTGCAAAATGCTACTTATCATAATGCTAGGCCTAAATTTACATTAATGTCTATATATCATACAATATTTCCTTCGAAACCTCCGATATTTCGTGATAAAAACTCACCTACGATGTCTATATCATTATTCCTGACGTGCCACCATTTTTACAGATCATAATTTCCCGGAAACACTATTTTTAGCACATCTCTTTTAGTACATGAAGCACTATTATTAGCATATATTCGTTTCGTTATGGATCAAGAAATCCAGCAACAGACACTAAATGTGAATCAATTTTCAATGTTTTGAAAGATTATTGCATTCAAAAAGTGATCTCGTTATCAAATATAATATCGGTAGCAGCAGATGAAGCATCAGCTATGTTTGGACGCTATGGCAGTTATTTAAAACAAAATGTACCCGGGGCAGGCCCGTAGTTAAGAGAGTGGTTTGGGGTGTTCATGTAGCATGGCTTCTAGTACTTGGAGCTTAACCAAAAGTTCCATAGATACCCCTGCCGTAGCGATTTTTCACAAAATTGTCTTCAACATTATGTAAAACCCCCTCCTTAAGGTAATCATATCTATGACCCTAACCCCAGGAATTCACTGCGTCATTCATGGACAACATTTATTAACTAAAAATCTAAGTGCCAGACTATACCAATCTCTTCAATTCATCATAAACACAGAAAACAAGATTCGTAGCAGTGCGGTGAATTCAAGGTTATTTGTGGAGTTATGTTTGACAAGATTATTTTCACTCTTTGAGGTTGTTTTGGATGCTATAGATACCATTTTAAAAGAAAATTTAATCAAATGGAAACCAGGCATTGCTTATTTAGTAGATTTATTTACTAAATTTAATGAGGTTCTCTTGCAGTTACGATGTGACTGTGAATTTATTAAAAACAAAGTCCATCATTGCAACTTTTCTTGCTAGAAGGAATCTCATGAAGCAAAACATTGGGCAGCGCAAATTTTACCACTTTCCCAACTTGTCACTGACAAATTCCCAGGATGATGACACTGTGGTCTACATTCAACATTTAAATGCTTTGACTATGGAAATACTACAATGGATTACCAATCTATAAGGTGACATTGAAGAATCAGATATCATATTACAAGAAGAGCTGATCAGAATAAGCACTTCTTCTGCGTTCATTCTCAAACTCCTGCAGATTAGCAGGATGTAGTCCGGAAAATGGAATGCGTTGTGTCATGGTTTACAGCATTGCTGCGATATCTGCACCTTTTGGCCTGACACATCCGACTTCAGCATGGCTTTGGGTCACTGACCCTATATGGGATGGGACAGCCAACTCCATCCCATAACCTCCTTAGAGTCGCCTTTTATGACATGCGTGGAAGGTAAACAGTGTTGCTATTCTTTGCTCCCCTTTCAGGCCCTGGCAACACACGGGCGGGAATAAACACTAACGAAGAGCTTAAGGTGCAGTTCAAAAAGTGGTATTTGCAGTTATGACTTCAGAAAGATGTGCCTGTTGCTTGTCCTGTATTATGGGCTATCATAAGAAAGATTTTGATGGCGTTTCCTTTTTTCATACCTTGTAGACAGGAATTTTAGTGCTGTTGCCAATCTTCTTACAATAAAAAGAAATGAAATTCATAGACGTAGAGATTTAAGACTATACATCACTTATTTGACGAAAATGTTTTGCAATTGCTATCAGGGCATTAGGTTCATCCCACTGTAAGAATTTTACTAGGTTCTGATTTGTTTCATTCCAAGTCCAAATATTTGCTTTGTGTCTTCTCAATAAAGGTATAAATGAAAAGTGTACATGTTCTTATTTTTACAACTGTTCACTCTACAAAAAAAACCTATCAAAGTGAGCAGCACTGTACAGCTGTCAAAAACACATTTGAAGCTCATATGTTTAGGTAAATACAATATTAGGCAGACGGGTCTATGGAAAATAAAACAAACTGGCAAGTGGTCCGTGGGGCAAAAATATTTGGTGTGTCTGCGCCCCCCCCCCCGATGTGCAATGAAGGGTTCTCTGACACATGCTGCTACAAAGGACATAAGGAAATGTAATTGTATAGATGAAGTGCTGTAGGACCTCCACAAGATCAGTCCTTATGATATTGAAAAATGATTGGAGAATTTACTGTTACATATTGGTTTGTTTGATAGGCCATTTGTGATTCCAGATCTTCTGCATGCAGAATCGCATTTGTGATCAGGAAGGAAAATAACAAAAATTCATTTTAAAAATATTTTTTTTTCATTATTTCTTTTACTATACTTTTACTGTACAATAATAAATTTCTTTCTTCCAGGGGCAGGTACAAGTGGAGTCTACCTCACACGTTTTTTTGATATTGAATTAAAAAATGCCTGGATGCAAGGTCCTGATATAGTTGATATTTTTGTGTTCAAGGTATTATACCATCTCATCATTTACCACTATCGCTTATATATCAGTAACATATTCTGTCACTTTATTTCACAATTGCTATATTATTCCCAAAAGTTCTCAAAGTAACTATAGTTCTTCCATCTTTTTGCTTGCTCTCCAATGTTTAGGTTAGAGCAGTCACCTTGCTCAGCAAATTATCTACTTTTACGTATCAGCAGAATGTAATCCAGAGAATAGAATACTTTTGTCAAGGTTTACAGATTAGCTGCGATATCTGCACTTTTCTACTATGACTTCAGCATGGCTTCTGGATTACTTAGGCCCTATGGGACAGCAAGTTCCACCCCAAAACCTTAGTCACCTCATATGCCATGCATGGACATAAACAGTTTTGATATTCTTTACTCCACTTTTTTTGCCCCTTCAGTACCCTACAAACGAGTTTGAGAAAGAACATAGAAAAAGATTATGTTTTGCCATGGTTTTTATTTAGTACATTTATTTGAGATGTATTCACCATGATATTTATAGAATTTTATTTCTCATTCTTCTGTGGTCCCTACTCAGTTCTATCTATGTTCCTTCAGCTTCTAAAATGGTGGCATACAGGGAGAAACCAGAGCTCTCCAGTTCTGTCTATCTATGCTCCTTCAGTGCCGAATACGGTCCATATGGGAGAAACCAGAGCTCTCCAGTTCGACGGATATGTTACTACTGTGTACAATTCTTGCATGTTGTTGAAACCCATAGTCATACCTTCTTTGATGGTTGTTCTGTGAAGCATCTTTATTGATGTTTTTCTTTTTCCAGCTGATGCCCATTTTAATGCTTGTATTGGCAGTCTGTTTTCATTCATTCTAAGTATATGTGTGATATACGTTCATCGTTTTCTTCTTATTGTTGTAGAAACATATTGGTCTTTGGTGTCTTCTCTTACATGCTTGTTTGACCCCTGCTCAGTTAGCCTACTATAATGATCGAGCCTGGTTGCAGGACCTTCACTTTGATGTGTCAACTCTTTTCATTGGTTGTCATATATCTGCCACATGGCTAAGCCAAATTGTCAACCTAGAGGGATCCGATTTCTGTTGATTATCGTGATACCACTTGTGGTTTGCAATAACGCACATGATTCACCCAAGCACCAGTAAATGAATGTCAGGTCTCATTCACTGGGAAAGTCGAGGAATGGCACAAGTACTACTGAGTCTATAATGAAGGCAATACTAATAAAAACAGTTTTGGGTCTTCTTCAGCGTTCGTTCTCAAACTCCTGCAGATTAGCAGGATGTGTCATGGTTTACAGCATTGCTGCGATATCTGCGCCTTTCTGCCTGACACATCTAACTTCAGCATGGCTTTGTGTCATTGACCCTATATGTGATGGGACAGCCAACTCCAACTTCGGGCCCCGGCAACACACGGGCGATTTTTGGGTCAACCTAAGACTTCCCATCAAAGCCAGCTCCTTGCTGTGGATATGGGGCATAGTTCAGTTCAGCAGAGACCAGAAACTGACTGGTTGGTCCATCCTTTACAACTAGCGGGATCATGGTCTTGCCCAAGCAAACACAGGTGACCCTCTGTAGCAACCTGCAAAGCTAGCTCTAAACCAGTTGCGGGTGAAAACTGGCCCAGATATATCACAGAAAACGATGGGAGGCTTGAAGAACTTTACATTACAGCATGTATCATGAAAACCAGTCTTGCTGTATAAACTTGTTCAACTAAAAATAAGAACCTCCAACAAATCAGCTGAATACTCATGTGTAAAACTTTGTGTGCTGTAAAGGGAATGTCCATAAATTACCTCAACAATTGTTTAAATCCCAATCATTGCCACAACTTTTCAGGTTCTTGGTTTTGCAATTAGTGCTTATCTAGGTATTTTATGGTTAATTAATCTAAATATTATATCAATAATTCCTCAATAATTAATTTCATTGTTCATTTTTAGGGTTAGGTGTTAGGGTTAGTTATGTTTTGCATAAATATAAAAAAACATTAACTGATAAACATAGCCAAAGGGAAATAATCACATAGGTAGGCACTAATTCCAAACCATTTCCACTTGTCAAGAATTCAGAAATCTCCCTTTTCTTAATATGACACTATTTTGTTAAAAACCCCCACATCCCAAACAAATTGTTAGCATAATTTGGGACAGAAGTAAATTCACAGTTCACACCTTTACCTAGATGCCATAGTTCAAACATATGAAGTATGTTTAGTATTCATTACATTTTCATATTTATGCTTTCAGTATATTCCTGGCAAGTGCAAGTATTTGAACATAGCTAACATCTATAGTGAATCACCAGATATAGAGCCCACACCAAACTATGACTCTCATGTTTGCAGCACAATTCCTAATCTCAGTGACTGTACATTTGTTCAGTTTGCCAGGTCTAGTGTGAGTATTGTTTGTCTGAACACCCATTGATGTATTTATGACAAGTCATATTTTTGGAAAAATTTTTATGACAGTAGGAAATTTTAATTCAACTTTATGATTAGCAGTCCAGAGCATATTTATCTCCCATTGCCAACTGTGTTTGTAAATTTTAGAAATCATGACACACGAGTGTACAATACAAGAATCAGTGGACAAATCACTTGACAACATACCAACTTTTAAATTTCATATGCTTTTGCACTATCTCGGAAACTTAAAAAGTCGTAACTTAAAATACCAATCTACCAATAAATGCCTGATGAACCTCCCACTCAGTGTACAATGTGCATGTCGAGTGATCTGGGGCTTTCATCGCGCAATGTGTAAAATGTTGGATGCGTCTTTATCGGAATTTTGTTCCGTTTAATTATGTTAGCTATTTGCCCCGTAGAAACCTGTCCACTGATTCTTGTATTGTACCCACATGAGTTTTAAAATTGTGTGTATCATAATTCATATGTGCACATCATATTTACATTGGAAAAGATCACCAATGTAGCCATCCTGAGAGAAATAAATGTAAAAGAATACTGGCTAAACAGTATGGTTCTTTCCAGAAAATTACAATATTTTGACTATATTAAACACCATGACAGCCTAGAGAAGACCATAATGCAGGGAATGATACCAGGAAGACAAACAAGAAGACCAAGAAGAAGATGGACGCAAGACATTAAAGATCACCTGAATATGACCGTAACAGAAGCAGGAAGACTAGCTCAAGATTGACATAAGTTTGGAAAGGCTGTTATGACTGCTACATCCTGTTCAGGATATGCTACCTGATGATGATATACATTATGTGAAGGAATTTCTTCTTCAGCGTTCATTCTCAAACTCCCACTGGATTTCTATTGTAACAGGACAATGATCCTACAAGATTTCCAGTTGGATGTCGTCCAGAGAATGGAAATGCATTGTGTTGCCGTTTTATTTGCGCCAATGGCCCAACACTCCGTCTTCTGCGGTATGAAGGAATTAAAAAACATCACTTTCTAAAGAAATAAATTATATACATTAGGTTAGGTATATTGATTATCCTCTTCACACTGCAGACATGTCCATGGGTGCTCAGATCTCCGCTTCAGCAAATCTCTCCGGGTATAGTGGCTGATAGTTCTATGTTTATTCAGTGTTTTTTTAAAATCTTTGTTTTTAGGCATTCTCTATAGGGAACTTTTGAACTTCCCTATCCACTTTATTTCACAATTACTATATTATTCCCAAAAGTTAATATTGGGCCATATTGCACCAAGCTCGGTTTTAGATATATCTTGCCTTGTCATTCATATTTTAATTTATTTTCACTCATGGTTGGATAATGATGATGCCTTATTTCAACATTCAACCTATTTTATTTCCATTATAATTTTGTTGTTGCTGTTGAATACAATTTCAGATTTACCTTTATGAGTACACAGAAGAGTGCGTGCCATCTCAGTCTCCAAGGCAGTGTTTGCCATTTGCTATCGTAAAGCTCCAGCACAGGAAACAACGAGTAAAGTCTGTTCAGCAAGTCAATATTCCACGCAATCTGTCATATTTGTCCAATGACGTGGAAGCTTCTGTATCAAATTCCAAATGTGATAATTTAGTTTCAGTTAATTCTAAGACCAAGCTTTCAGTAACATCATGTGCACCTTCAGCTGCAGCATCTACTCAGCCTTCAAAAACTGTGAAACCAAAACAGCATTCATCAGAAGGTGATACTAAAGAAACAACTACAACCTCAAATAAGCAAAATGCTTTTAGTCTACATAAGGATTCCAGAAAGATTGAAACTGAGAAAACTAGAGAACAGAAAAAAGTAGATATGAGTGGTGACACAAAAATAAGTGTTCATTCAACTAAGGATGTATTGGAAACAAATAAAGTGCCCTGTGATACCAAGGTTGACAAAAAAGTGAAGTCACATGTTCCTAAACTTTCAGTTAGTGAATTGCAGAGCCAGTATATTAAACGGCTTGCTGCAGCTAAGGAAAAAGTGCTAGCTGAAAAAAGTTCAGCGATGGCTGATTATTTGAAATTAATTCCACCTTCTACGCCTTGGCCAACTGTTTTTCTAAAGAACACGATGTCATCTTGTTCTGATAAGACATCAGAACAAAAAATACAACCACAGGTTTTAAAGTCCTCAGCGTCAACGTCTGCTGGGCATAGTACAGTATTAAATGCAAACAGATCTGATAGTAAAATACAAGAGTCCCTTAGACACACGTCTCGCAATAATTCTAGATATGTATATCATAGTGCTCATAAACTTGTGTCTCATAATGATCCTAAACATGTGTCTCATAATGATCTTAAACATGTGTCTCATAATGATCTTAAACATGTGTCTCATGATACTAAACAAGTGTCTCATAATGATCTTAAACACGTGCCTCATACCAAACATGTGTCTCATGATGATACTAAACATGTGTCTCATAATGATACCAAACATGTGTCTCATAATAATTTTAAACATGTGTCTTATAATGATTCTAAACATGTGTCTCATAATGGTCAAAAACATGTGTCTCATAGTGATTCTAAACTGGTATCTCAAAGTGATCCTAAGCATGTGTCTCTGGATGATTCTAGATTTAAAACTTGTGTGAAAAAATCAGTGAACACCTCTGATAAGAATTCTGATTCCCGTGATCACAGTGTATTCAAATATGGCAGTATAACCAATCCTATTGATGGCAGTAAAGATAGTGCAGCGGAAGCTTCTCTAAACAGAACAATAGCCATGCAGATTTTACACTTACCTAACCACAAGACTGATCCAAGACTTTTAAAACGAATGCAATATGACACCACAAATAAAACAAGTGTAAATACACTTTCCAAGCATAATCAGACTTGTGTTTCTTCCAATGATACAGTCAAAACAGTAAATAAATTTACAACGAAAACAGTAGACACTAACAAAGTTGGTAAAAGGAAAATATCTTACTCAGAATATAGAAACTCTAGAATGCTAGGCAGGTTATCTCATTCCATATCTAGTGGCAAAGATATTAATGATGCTGTTCTGCATGACAAAGCGGGAGAAAAGTCTGTTCATTCTCTAGAACAGGAAACAGTTGGTATTAACAGGTCTCTGAATACACAAAGTGGATGCACAGAATCGCTAAAAAATCAGGTAGAGATGCAGCTGGGCAAAGCTGGGAAGAATTCGAATGATGATCACACATCAAACAGTAATACACTGATTATTGTTTCTACAGATGATACTGTTTTAGAATTTGATATGTCTGCACCGTCTAATTTGTCATCTTCTACTTGCAATAACATTAGAAGTGAATGTCATACAGATGTCACAGATAGCAATATTTGCAACAACATGGCTATCTCCCATGTGAATCTAGAATCGGAAACAGTTCAGACATTACATTTAAGAGAAAGTGAGGCTTGTTTGATTCTAACGACTTCATCCAATCTTGCGAAGGATGGAAACACCACATCTGAGCTGACTGAGAAAAATTGTTCTTCCAGTGGTTTACAACTTCAACAGTATACTGAAAAAATACCAACATTTCTTATGACTGCTGATCGAGACAGTGGTGAATGGGATAACAATGTGAGAGATGATGCAGAGACAGACCCTGACACAAACTGTGATGTGAAATCATATAACGGTTCTGACCATGGATTAAACGGTAATCATTATCTTGACTGAATCATTTTTATCGCTATTTATGTGGTTATCACCATCCTTATCATGTAACATTACTGTCAACTTGCATCTTGTCCATTCTCAGTGAGTGTGGTTGTAGGGTGACTTTCTGTCTAGATTACAGCCTCTTTGTGATGTGGCATGCCATTTTAAAACATGGACTCCAGCTTATCATGGTTATGTTAAGGTGTATGTTCAAACATGGTTATGTTAAGGTGTATGTTCAAACATGGTTATGTTAAGGTGTATGTTCAAACATGGTTATGTTGAGGTGTATGTTCAAACATGGTTATGTTGAGGTGTATGTTCAAACATGGTTATGTTAAGGTGTGTATTCAAACATGGTTATGTTAATGTGTATGTTCAAACAAAACTATGGCAGGTCAAAGTTCATGTTATCCTGCTTCTGAGACTTGTCAGAAGTATAACAAAAAAAACCAGTGAGTGAATAGGTCAGTCTGCTCTTGATACAGGGAGTTGACATACTGTATATCTCAGAATATAAGCTTTTCCGTTTATAAGCCGAGGGTGTAACTTTAATGTCCAAATGTGACTAAAGTTTGGATGTGAAACCAGTGTATAGACTGAGGTATGAACAAATAATACAGGTAATACTGTGGAAACCTGTTATTATAAGAATGGATGGACAATACACAATATTGATAAAAGGAAAATAGCACACACTTTAGCAATGGTAAGATGCAAGGTCATTTCTTCCATTTGCCCCATTCTACCTATATGCACATAAAATACGAGAAATTTTCAAGTGGCATGTTTGTGCGTAGAAAGGTTGGATGTACAAAAGGGACATCCTGAGTGACGATAAAGTGTGGGGCAGAGGAAGGGGCCACTACAATAAAAATCATCCATGCTTGTCTAGTCTGGGACTTATTTGGGGCAGATGTCATAAAGTGGAAAAATGATGCTGTGAGATGGAGGCTGCCTGTAAATGTAATTTCTGTGGGGCATTACCTTCTTCATGCAACCATTAGATGTTTCATTTTTAACAATTTAAGGACAGACTTTTAGCAAAATGGAATGAATGCTGTCATCTGATTTAGCTGTGACAAAGTGTGGCTATGCCAAAAAAGCTTGGCTATGTCAAAAAAGCTGATGTCATCACAATCTCTAAGTGGATCAAGGGATCGCAGTCATATATTCCATCCAAAATGATTGTCAGATCAGTCAAAAAGGATTTCATCAGTAATGCAATGGATGGAAGTGATGCCAGGGTTGACAGATAAAGATCTTAAAAGTACCTCCTCATGGTGCACATTTGACTGTGGAAACACAAACACAGCGGCTTAAAGCTTTTAGGGATCATGGCAGTGGATGTAAAAGCTGTAGATGGAATAAGAATTGACTCAAAAAGATATGCATTATCTCCAACACCGCTGCACCAACACATCCAGTGGCACTTCCGACAGTGACACAAGGCATTCTGGCTCGATCAGCCTTAATGCAGATGTGGTGGAGGGCGACCATTGCCGATAGGTAGATGTTGTTATGATATGACAGCCCTTATAGTATACATTGAACATGGCAACACGCGCTAGAAGGCAGCGTTGTGTATGAGAACGAAAGTGGCAATATAGTTATGATTGTCCAGCACGAGACCGGTCGTCGAAAGTGTTGTTCATGGGCGAGAGCACACAAAAATCCACACATCCCACCACTCTTGGTGGCTGGTTTGTAACTTATCGACAATAACAAATCTTCAGCTTACCCTGTTGCATATCGCTTTGTGAGATTACTCGCGTATCGACAGTCAATGAAACACGCATAGTAGTCTGTTGAAATGACACAAAAGTTATCACAATCCTCACCACATGGTACACTTATGGGCACTATCTCATCATATATTGTACACTTATCACTATCTCATCATATATTGTACACTTATCACTATCTCATCATATATTGTACACTTATCACTGACTCATCATATATTGTACACTTATTACTATTCTCATCATATATTGTACACTTATTACTATCTCATCATATATTGTACACTTATCACTATCTCATCATATATTGTACACTTATTACTATTCTCATCATATATTGTACACTTATTACTATTCTCATCATATATTGTACATTTATTACTATCTCATCATATATTGTACACTTATCACTATCTCATCATATATTGTACACTTATCACTATTCTCATCATATATTGTACACTTATTACTATCCTCATCATATATTGTACACTTATCACTATCCTCATAATATATTATACGCTTATCACTATCCTTATCATATCATGCATTTATCACTATCCGCATCATGTATGGTACAGTTATCACTACCCTTATCATATATTGTACACTTATTACTATCCTCATCATATATTGTACACTTATCACTATCCTCATAATATATTATACGCTTATCACTATCCTTATCATATCATGCATTTATCACTATCCGCATCATGTATGGTACAGTTATCACTACCCTTATCATATATTGCACTCCACCGAAGACAGATGTGTCTGGCCATCTGCACAAATGAAACGACGACACAGTGCATGTTTTTCTGGATTACATTCTGCTGGAAACCTCGTAGGATCATTGTCCAGCTACAAGAGAGATTCAGTGAGAGTTTGAGAATGAACACTGAAGAAGAAGAAGATATATTGTACAATTATCATTACTCCACATATGGTACAATTATTACTACCCTCTTCACATATGGTACAATTATCACTACCCTCTTCACATATGGTACAATTATCACTACCCTCTTCACATATGGTACAGTTGTCACTACCCTCTTCACATATGATATAGTTATCACTACCCTCTTCACATATGATATAGTTATCACTACCCTCTTCACATATGGTACAATTATCACTACCCTCTTCACATATGATATAGTTATCACTACCCTCTTCACATATGATATAGTTATCACTACCCTCTTCACATATGGTACAATTATCACTACCCTCTTCACATATGATATAGTTATCACTACCCTCTTCACATATGGTACAGTTGTCACTACCCTCTTCACGTATGATATAGTTATCACTACCCTCTTCACATATGATATAGTTATCACTACCCTCTTCACATATGGTACAGTTGTCACTACCCTCTTCACATATGATATAGTTATCACTACCCTCTTCACATATGATATAGTTATCACTACCCTCTTCACATATGATATAGTTATCACTACCCTCTTCACATATGATATAGTTATCACTACCCTCTTCACATATGGTACAGTTGTCACTACCCTCTTCACATATGATATAGTTATCACTACCCTCTTCACATATGATATAGTTATCACTACCCTCTTCACATATGATATAGTTATCACTACCCTCTTCACATATGATATAGTTATCACTACCCTCTTCACATATGATATAGTTATCACTACCCTCTTCACATATGGTACAGTTGTCACTACCCTCTTCACATATGATATAGTTATCACTACCCTCTTCACATATGATATAGTTATCACTACCCTCTTCACATATGGTACAATTATCACTACCCTCTTCACATATGATATAGTTATCACTACCCTCTTCACATATGGTACAGTTGTCACTACCCTCTTCACATATGATATAGTTATCACTACCCTCTTCACATATGATATAGTTATCACTACCCTCTTCACATATGATATAGTTATCACTACCCTCTTCACATATGATATAGTTATCACTACCCTCTTCACATATGATATAGTTATCACTACCCTCTTCACATATGGTACAGTTGTCACTACCCTCTTCACATATGATATAGTTATCACTACCCTCTTCACATATGGTACAATTATCACTACCCTCTTCACATATGATATAGTTATCACTACCCTCTTCACATATGGTACAATTATCACTACCCTCTTCACATATGATATAGTTATCACTACCCTCTTCACATATGGTACAATTATCACTACCCTCTTCACATATGATATAGTTATCACTACCCTCTTCACATATGATATAGTTATCACTACCCTCTTCACATATGATACAGTTGTCACTACCCTCTTCACGTATGATATAGTTATCACTACCCTCTTCACATATTTAGTAATAACCACCTTCTTCACGTATGGTACACTTATGACATCTCTTGCATATTAGTATGTAGTCTATACTGCATTATGTTATGGTTTGCAGCTTGTCAGTTATATCTAACCTTTTCAGACACATACTCACCATCACTCTTTTGCGTCCAACTTCCTAATTGATTTCTATTATGCCTGTGATTTGCTGAAGTTCGAAAGAGACAGAAAGAATAGCAACACTGTTCACCCGTGTGTTGCTGGGGCCTGAAAGGGGAGCAAAGAATAGCAACACTGTTTACCTTCCATGCATGTCATAAAGGCGACTAAGGAGGTTATGGGATGGAGTTGGCTGTCCCATCCCATATAGGGTCAGTGACCCACAACCACGCTGATGTGCCAGGCCGAAAGGCGCAGTTAAACCATGACACAACACATTCCGTTTTCCGGACTACATCCTGCTAATCTGCAGGAGTTTGAGAACGAACGCAGAAGAAGAAGCATCACTGTTACCTACCATGCATGTTGCAAGAGGTGACTAAAGAGGTTTGAGGGATGGATTTGGCTGTCACATAGAGAATCATAGTAACTCAGAAGCCATGCTGAAGTTGCTGATGTGTCATTTCAAAAGGCGCAGACCTTTTGTAGCAGTATGCTACTAATCGTAGCCAAGCTGTAAACCATGACACAATTCTAGACTACTTTCTGCTAATCTGCAGGAGTTTGAGAATGAACGAGGTAGACTTCAATGACATAAGTATCATTTTACTAATATCACGTACACTGACATCAGATGTGACTGACATCTTTACTTTTCTCTCCTCTTCCAGAAGCTGATCCTTGTGCCGTCGTTACTTTGGAGATTGAAGACATGCATATACCAGACGTTTCATCACCACTAACACCAATCGTAGATAATTGTATAACGTTGAACCACACAATTTTGAGACATGACAGCGTGATCTCAGTGGATGATGAGCTGATCCAGAGTTCATTTGTAAAGAAAGCTGAACATGTGCAGAAACGGCATAGTGCTCACCAAGAACAATCTTCTCAAGATACCAACACAAAGCAAGTGACTCCAATTCACGAAAAACCATTACCAAAGAGCATTTCTATGAGGGATCTTGGTTTTAAATTGTATGTGTTAGCCCTTTATGACATGGACTACCAACCACTTACAGTACTTATTGATTGTCAGGAGGTAAGTTGTTTGGGGAATTATAATTTATTCAGGAAGCTGCAGCAGCTCAGTGATTAGTGCAGTCTTAATCCTATTTAGGTGATCTAAAATTCAATTTGCAGTTTAACTGGAAATAGTTTTAAAATTGGCATCAGTTCTTAGGTCAACCTAGTCTAAGAAAATGGGTACCGGATCTTTGAGGAAATGCTGGTGTGATGCTGACCTCATCGTCACCACATCATTATGATAAGTAGCATTTTGCACTTGAAATAACTCTGCAGCTTTCAAATTCATTCAGAAAGTGCAAACAGTCGTTACAACACATAGAACTTTCTCGCGCTAGATCGATTTTATACAGATTTTTAAAGATGGCGATATCAATGTATGCAATTTTGCGTGCACCTTCGGTAATGGTGGATAAGAGCGCTGTGGATTGCTGGTGAGGATTGTGTTAATCTAGATGACTGTATGCTGCTTGTCTAGTGTGCTCTTCTAACCAATAGCATTGATATGTACACTAGGCTGTGTAAAGTCTACTAACTACTACAGTCCTTCTTAGTAAAAAAAAAAGGCAAGAGTAACCTTTCCTGCAGAAATTTCTGATTTACATTTGTTGCTCATAAGTGATTCATTGCTTGCTGGTTGCATGGATCAAAGTGTTGGCAACAGGATTCATTACCTGCCACTACACAATTCACAACAGAAATGCATGACCTTCCACATAGTAATGCTGCAAATGGTTCAAACTTCTCCCCATTTGTTCTTCCTTATTAAGGTCAGTCATTAACCATGTTACACAATGAGAACACTTCTTCCAATACTTCAGTTTATTTTTAATCATCATTTGAACTGTCCATAATGATAGAGAATTCATCATCAAGTGCCGTCTCTGCAATGAAGGTTGGCTGCAACAGATTTCCAACATCCGCTGTCTCTTGTTTTGGTGGTGCACTCTGCTAGACTGTAACCTGTCCATCTTGTGATGTTATTCTCCCACTTGTATCTCTGTCTACCTCTTGCTCGCTTCCCTTTGACTTTACACCATCAATAAGATGTCATGTTTTTTAATATGTCCAAAATGCTCCATAGAGAATTCATCAGCTAGAAAATGCAAAATCTAGTGACAATCAATTTGTTTTTCTGTAACCATCTTGGCAGTGCCATAGTGTTACAACAACATGTGCATAACCCAGCCTCAGAAGATCACTCATTAGCTGTAACTCTTCCCGAAACATTATTGCACAGTACCTATATTTTCTTTGACACACATTTTCCACCATGCACTGCTGCATTCTTTGATGAATGTTGCTTGATCGAGATTCTTCAGCTGTAAGAAACAGAATCACTGCTCGTTAGTCATATCTGGATGGATTTGTGTTATCACACTGGCCATGTTTTCAACTGCCTGCATCAGATACCAAGCATACAAAGATTTAACAGTCCATGAATTGTGACAGTAATTTTTATTAATGGATATTATTTATAAATAGCTATGCTTTATTATAGAATTTTCTAGAGATCTCTCTGGCGTAGAGGTTATGCCATTAACATTGTGTACAAGAAGTAGCGGATTTGATACTGGGCAACAATATTATATATATGAGCACCTTTTTTGTTTTTAGATGTCACAAGTGTTTCTTGAAACTATGGAGTGATGCGGTTAGAATGAAACTCAACAGTGTGCTACTTTGGGGTGGGGGTGGACAGAGTACATATGTGGAAACTCTAATACAGTGAAGTAAATTCTCTGTACATTTTGAGACATTTAATAAATAATCTTATACAACTGAAGTCAGATGTGGTGGGCCATTGGCACAAATAAAATGATATAATGCTTTTTTTATTCCCTGTACTAAAGATTGCAGGAAATCTAGTAGGACAATTGTCTTACTCTAGTAGGACAATTGTCTTACTCTAGTAGGACAGCTGTCCTACTACAAGAGAAATACAGTGGAAGTTTTAAAACAGCAAAAAAAAATATTAATGTTCTTTAAATCTGTTTTCTTTTCAGAAAGTGAAATACAAGCAGGATTGCAAAATTTGTAAATTATACCTGGAGAAATCCACATTGCAGATAAAATCTGCTACTGGGGCAGAATGCTGTACTAGCGCTTCCAGTCAATATACTATCCTCAGTATGGATGTAAGGTCAGAATATTCTGATGTGTCAAGCGATAGTTCATTTGCGTCTTCACCGAGTATATCATCACTTGAAGATCTTGGAAGTATGGAAGATAATAGTTGTGGCTCTCAAACTGATGAAAGAACAATGAATACATCTTGTGATATCAAGACTGCTGGTGGTCAGCCTGAAAGCACCTCTGCTCCATTCGGTGAACTTGAGGCAGCCCAGATGAAGTCATCCACTTCATGTTCTGATTCATACCAAGAATATAGTTCCACTGACACAGAAAGTCTCTATGCTGCAGATATACCTTCATCTCTTGTCTGTGAAGAAAGTCTTTCTCAGTTCAAGTCACTCAATCGCAGTACATCTTACACTGATGATTCTAACACATCATTGGTACAGAGAGATTTATCTATAAATTCAACATCATCAGTGAATCCTGAACAGTTACATTGCAGAACATCTGATGTCATAGCTCAAGAGTTATCTGAAAATGTAGATTTTGAAACAGATGACAAATTACATGATTCTACTTTACAATCCCCAGAATGTGTTCTGAATGTACATAAGGATACTTCTACAGTAATTGTTCAAATAGCTTCACCTGAAATTATGAATGTGCAGTCAAATCTGTCTGAAAGTGAAAGTAAAATTGATTTAAGCGATGAGGATTTATTTCGAGAACACCTTCTGGAGAAAACATATGATCTAAACTATGCTGCGAAAAAAAGAACTATACTAAATTGTACTAGAACTGAAACACGAAAGAGTGAGGACAATGAACAGGAAGATTGTACTAGAACTGAAACACGAAAGAGTGAGGACAATGAACAGGAAGATTGTACTAAAACTGAAACAGGACAGATTGAGGATTTATTTCGAGAACACCTTCTGGAGAAAACATATAATCTAAAGTATGCTGCGAAAAAAAGAAATATACAAAATAATTTTCAGAAGAATCTTGCAAGGTTTTTGGAGAAAATGAGATCTTTTGATCTTTCTAACCCCATTTTAAATAAAAAAGATATGAAAAAGACTGATGATTGTAGAAAAAGAAAAAGTGTTTATAGAAGCCACGAATTTGAAGTAGTAAGGGATTCAAAGGTAGGCAGATTTGGAAATGTTTGTCCTACACACAGAAAGAAATCAAGAAATAAATTAACAAACAAACTCAAACCTATAGTAACTTCCTCAGCATCTCAAATCAAAAGAAGTTTTAGGTTGAGCTATCATAATCTAACAGTTGGAACAAGCAACATTGTTAAAGACACATTCATAAACATGCCAACTGTTGTATGTAAGGAACACACATTAAGTAATTTGACAGTTACACGGTCAGGTGCAGCAGTTGAATTTGGTGATTCCTCTAGAACTGAAACAAAACAAATTGAGAACAGTGAACAAGAAGATTGTGCTAGAACTGAAACACAAAATATTGAGAGCAATGAACAGGAATTTTGTTCTAGAAATGAAACACAGAAGATTAAGAGCAATGAGCATGAAGATTGTACTAGAACTGAAACAAAACAAATTGAGAACAATGAACAAGAAGATTGTACTAGAACTGAAACAAAACAAATTGAGAACAATGAACAAGAAGATTGTACTAGAACTGAAACAAAACAAATTGAGACCAGTGAACAAGAAGATTGTGCTAGAACTGAAACACGAATGATTGAGAGCAATGAACAGGAATTTTGTACTAGAAATGAAACACAGAAGATTAAGAGCAATGAGCATGAAGATTGTACTAGAACTGAAACAAAACAAATTGAGAACAATGAACAAGAAGATTGTACTAGAACTGAAACACGAAAGAGTGAGAGAAATGAACAGGAAGATTGTAATAGAACTGAAACTGAAAAGAATGAGAACAATACTCATTTAGAGAACAATACAACTGTGTTTCATCAAAGGAACTCTCATTTAAAAAAGAGTAATAACTTCATTAAAGAAAATAAACATTTAGTATCAGAAATGAAACTGTTACCAGGTGAATTAACAGTAGATGAAAATGTTATAAATAATCAAGTATTATCACAAGAATTCCAACAACATAAATCATTCTCAGAGATGAGACCTGACATAACCGTACTATCGAATCACTCACCCCAGCAGGTACCACCTGACTATATATCATCAGAGGTAAGCAAACATATATTGCAGTCTGTAGCAGACACATCACAATTAATTACAGCAGCACAGAATCTAATTACAGATGTGAAGCTTTCTCATCTTAAGTCAAAGCAGGAACAGAAAACAAATCTTAGTCATGCGGTTCTTTTATCTAATTGGTCTGAGACAAACAAAATTAACAACTCAACAAAGTGTCTCATAGATAAAAAAGACTATTCATTATCAGAAAAATTAACAACAGTAACACAGAATCTGATTACAGATGTGCAGCTTCATCATCTTCAATCAACAAAAGAACAGGAAACAAATCTCATTAGTGGTGTAGTTCTGATATCTGATTCGTTTGAAGCAAGCAATATTAACAATTCGCCCAAGTGTGCCACAGATAAAATTAACGACTCGCCCAAGTGTGCCCCAGACAAAAAGGTTTTCTCAATATCAGAAAATGGGATAATTGATCGAAGATGCAGTACAGAAGGAGATTCCCAAAATTCACTGAATTGTGATCGAAGACGCAGTACAGATGGAGATTCCCAAGATTCACTGAATTGTGATCGAAGACGCAGTACAGATGGAGATTCCCAAGATTCACTGAATTGTGAGAAAAATAAAGGATGCACACAAATGAAACCAGATAATAACAGTTTACTTGTTAAATTATTTCTTGACAAAGTGAAGGAGAACTCTGAAATAAAAAAACATTTGGATGATGAGTTCACATCTTTTCAAAATGAAATTGTTTGTTTGAATACAGATTGTAATTCTCAGATTAAAAAAAGTGGTAGTGCTGACTATAATTGTGGTGTTCACAAGAAACCAAGAGATAATGCTGAAAAAGATTATAATGTTCACAACAAACCATCATGGGATAATGCTGACCAAGATTGTAATGTTCACAACAAACCATCAAGGGAGAATGCTGACCAAGATTGTAATGTTCACAAAAAACCATCAAGGGAGAATGCTGACCAAGATTGTAATGTTCACAAAAAACCATCAAGTATTACAGTAATAAACTCAAAGGAAAACTTAAACAAATTTGTTAACAATTCATATGTTACTGCAGCTCATAATCATGATGGTATTGAAAAGTACTATACTATGACTACAGATGCACTAACAGAACCTGTTACTAGTGTGATATCCTCAAATTCAACTCCAACAATTGGTTTAAACCCTACATTTATATCTCCTCATGCCAATGTTCAACCACATAAATATATAGGTCAATCTACAGAAGGCACTTTGACTAACTTCCTTGGTGACTATGTATCATATGCTGCCCAGCCAAATTCCTACTATACTCAAACAAGCAGCAATTTACAGCCGACATGTCAATTTGTTGACTATATGGCACAGATGACAATGAAAAACATCCCAATTCTCTCTGAATTGGTTACACCCTCAAATCATGGTATTCCACAAAGGTATCCTAATTTCCCTCAGCTGTTTTCAACTGCAACACCAATTAGGAATATTCCTGCACCAGCAGAACTTATGCCTACAATTTATTTAGAAACGTTGGGCGATCAAAACTATAGACAGTTACTCCAAGAATCCCACATGCTCGCCTCCATAAATTCATCAACGTATAAATCTGACAATCATTCAGAGAGTTTTGAAAAAAGTTCTTGTGAAAATAAAGCTGTACATGCTGCCATTTCAGAAGAACATAAGGTGCCAAATTGTAATTACAACACATTTGTTAATTCCACTAATGTAAAAAATGTGCTTGAAGAATGTAACATTGCACCGGAGGAAGTAAACTCTACTTTCTGGAATTCTAGCAGAGGTTTTGAGGCAAGTAATATTTCAGGACTTGCATTTGTAAAATCAGATGTAATGTCTTCTGGTATTCCAGGCATTGAGACTGTTACTTCAGGCCAGAATGATCTGCATTCAGAACCCATCATGTCAACTAGTCCATTTGATCCTAAATCAATATGGCCAGAAATGTTTGAGTCAAAAAAGGTTGATGAAGCTAAACTGCATCAGGAAAAATGTAAACATTTTTTATCTCTTAATGATATATCTTATAAAAAAATAAATGAAAAGGAACCTCATCAGAAAATCTGTGAAAATCTGCATTCTGAATCTATTGTGTTAGCTGCTAGCACAACTTCTAGTTCATTTGACCCTAAATTGATATGGCCAGAAGTGTTTGATTCAGAACGTGTTGATGAAGCTAAATTGTATCAGGAAAAATGTAAAAATATTGTATCTCTTAATGATATATCTTTGAAACAAATTAATAAAATAGAGCCCCATCAGAAAATTGAAACCAATTTCTCGGATAACAATCAAAGAAATATTTCCTTACATGTCTCCCAGTTAAGACAGAATAATAGTCTTGATATGACCAAAAGGCTTACAAGTTTATCTACTTTAGAACATCCATGTGAAGGTCAAGATGATGCAAGATCATCTAGCAATAGATTGCAAAATGAGTTTTACGAAAAAAAATCAGAGGAGATAGCAGATTATCTTGTTCACTTGACAGAAGCAACAACTTCTGCAAAATCTGCGGATCAACATGCAAAAAATTCTCTTGAGGAGATGCTTTTGCTAATTAAAGACTCTCTGGAAAAAAGTGATTTAAATGTGCGAAAAATACAGACGGATAATTCGGAGGCTAGAAGTCAATTGGAGCATGTTCTCTCACGATTTGATAAAATTGTCAGACCTGACACCTCTGCCGAATTCGGTAGTAACCGTTGTGATATAAAACTTGCAGTATATTCTCCTGCTTCACCACACTTATCAGTGAACCAAGAAATTTATGAGAGAAGTAAGCCATCCTTGAAAAACAGAAATAGTGTTGTTCTTCCAAAGGTGACATTCAGTGAACAAAGAAAGAACTCTGTCACTTCTAGATCTGCATCAGGAGACAGAAGTGAAAGTGAAATATCAGGATCCGAGTCTTCGGTGTCTAGACCTTTGATCACAGATTCTCCAACAAAAAACATTTCACCTTCAACGTTTAGTAATTACTCTGACAGATTCTCATCCAGATCTTCAGTTTCAGAATTTAGCACATCTGAAAGGAGCAGCAGTTCAGAGAATGAATCTCTGGAAAGAAATAACCAGACCTCTAATCATTATGGCTCACTTGTTAACTCAGTACATAGGAAGAAAAAAATGTCTCAGGTCAGAAAGAGAAGATTCTCAGAATGTAATCCTGTTAGTTCATCGTCGAAACAACCTATACATTCTATGATGCAGACATCTAACTCTTCTTATACAGATACACAAATGTCAACTTTAAAAAAATGTAGCAAATCTTCTAAAAAAAGGTCAGATTCATCAAATGACGCTGATATCAAACCAGAAAATTCAAAAAAAAATGCAGTTTTATCATCTTTGTCATGTGATGCACTTCCTATATGCAGTACACAGATCAGTGTTAACGGTGACGGTAAAATTTATCTATCTGATGTACCATTGAGTGTTCTCGATTATGCACGAAATAAAATTCTTAATGAAATTAATCAGTTGCATCCAAACTGTGAGGAAGATTCATCCTTAGATACACAAATAAATGTAGATTCTCAGAAATCATCTTCTACAAGGGAAGATAGAAAAAAAAGGAAGGCAGATAGATACGAAAAAACGTCATTAAAAAAGGATGCAGATTTAATAACAGCAGAAAATTTACAGTCAAAAGATGTGGTCAGCAGTTTTGATAATAAAATAGTAGGTCATAGAGAAAATTTACATGAAAATAATCATTCAAGTAAGCGGAAAAGGCTTACAAACCCCAAGGAAGAGGCTAACAGTAAAAGATATTTAAAAACAGCAGAGGAGGACAAAGATGCTGTGATGAGTGCAAAAGTTATTCCAAATAAACTAAATCCAGTAAGAATTGTCAAGATTCAGAAATCCAATATCAAGACAGGTAAAGACATCAATAGAAAGCATGAAATTCCTGAGCTCAAAATATTTGTACGGAAATGTGAAGATGAAGCTAATATCAATACTGACGATGACACAAAATATCCTCTTTCTGAACATGGAAAAAATGTACATACGACTAATACATTCTTTGACAAACACAGACATGGTTCACATGTCTTGTCTCCTGCCAAAACCTCTGACAGTCAGAAAAATTCTAATAAAAATGTAATTTCTGAAATGGCAGAGGAAAAGAGATGTTCGCAAATGGAGGACAAGTGTACATCAAGAGAAAAAGGTACATCCCGATATATGTGCATGGAAGAGCGTGATCAATTACCTCATAATAATTCTGAATGTGAGAAGGTTATGGATTGTACAGAAAAGAGGAAATTAAACAACGCCAATATATTACAGATGTCAACAACAAAATCAATTGAAAAACATACACAAGATTCTTTATCAATGAACGCGGACATGTTAGAGAGTTCTGATACATGTTTAAAGCTCACATCAGACTTATCTTCAGGACAAGTTTCCAGTGATAATGCCTCAATTAATAGTACTGCTTCAACTATTGCAAAAGAATCAAAAATATTTAAAACATCATCACCAAATGTAATGGTACCAGTCCAAATTTTGAAAAGATTAAACTGCTTGAAACACAAAAGCGAAGATAAATCTGAAAAAACAACTAAAGAAACTACGGTGCCAATTACTGTGCCGAAAGATGCAACACTGATTCCGAAATTGATTGAAACTATAACTAATATGAAAACAGAGGATGAACAATTGGTGCTGAGTGCAAAATTAAAGCTAAAAGTGCATAAAATAAACAAATTGGAGGAAATGCATGAAATTAATTCCGTTGGTCACAAATTGAAAGATACAAATAAAGAACATAACAAGGATATTCAGCCTACAGAGATAGAAAAAAACAAAGAATATTCCTACGGCCCAAAAGCTATAAAAAGATATAGTCTAGATAAATTAGAACATTTGTCAAGAGAGACAACATGTGATACATCATTTTCCTCTTCTGTGGAAAGTGATAGCAGAAAAAACAGGTCATCTCATTCATTCAGAGCTAAGAGAAGACGAGTTGACAGTAGTGAAGAGAGTAGATCTAGTACGTCACTCCGAAACAGAGAAAAAAGATACATCAGCTCATCATCTTCAGAAAACATCCACAAAAAAAGCAGGTACCATTCGTCACATTTGTCTTCAAGTTTGTCACCATATTGCTCTTCATTGACATTGTCACAAGATAGTAGGCCACGTCACAGACGTAGAGAGGACAGACAACCCAGATCATCTTCTTCATCTACTTCTCATTCACCTTATTATCGAAGGAGCTATTCAAGATCTATCTCACCACAATACAGATACAGATCACCATCCATAAGCAGTGCTTCGGACAAACGAAGCAGATACACATCTAGACGAATTTATCGAAGATCTACTTCATCAAGTCGAAATTACGATTCTTCCACTTCTAATGATTCCTATAGATATCAGTTGAAATCTCCACTCAGATTTTCCAGAAATGATAGATATTCTTCATGTAAGGACAGGTTTTCAGAAAGAAGTACTTGTTCTGAGTTAGATTACTATTCTTCACGAAGTAACGACAGATCACGGGCAAAGATGTTTCAACATTCACATGCGAGCAAATCAAAAACAAGTCATCCTATTGATATATTTTACAATGTTGCTAACATACATACCAATAATCAGAAATCTGGCACAGAAAGTATAGTTAAGATAAATAGCGAACCCACTCAAGTTCTACAGAATGAAAATACTAATAGTAATTGTCTGCAGATTACAAAACAGAGGAGTTACAATGAAAAAGTATGTGCAAGTATAGGTACAGAGTGGGCAAAGCTGGTATCACAGAAAGATGAAAAGATTGAAATATTGAGAAGCAATCGTGTGTGTAGCGAAACGCCCGTAAGTAGTTACACAGCAATGTTAAATCAGCATCGATCTGATCAGTCAGTTTCAGCCAACAGACAACATAATATAACAAACAAATTCACAGTAAAACAGCTAATCATTTCACTTCTAGGTATCTCAATTACAGAGAAAATGGAACGTAGTCTGCCATATTCATTGAACTCTGTCTTAACCAGTGCTAACTTTTCCGATGAGAAACTGTATATAGAAGCACATAATACAATATTGAGTTGTTTAAAATATCTAAACATTAGCGATCTACGTGTCTTGCATAACATTAAACCTGAAATCAACACGTTTGGCAATCCTCTGTATGATAAAAGGCTTGAGAATTTCTCAGATGAACAAGTTCTGTTAGAATTAAATGTTATTAAGCAATGTCAGACTACTTTAGAGTTACAACAGGTGCAGAAGCTGCTGCCGTTAGACACGTCTAAGCAGCTTGAAGAGTTTACTCTCAGAAAAATTGAACTTGTGGCTGAAATTAATGAAGCCAAATCTTATGAAAAAATCAATCCAGGATCAGTTTCAGCCGAGATGCTGTCTAAGTTTCAGTCAGAACTGATGACAGTGACACTCAAGAAGCATACACTTATTGGACATGTGAGGAAAGGTCAAGCCTTTTATGAGACTAAACTTGCAGAGTCAATAAACTATGCAACAGAAGCTTTCTCTAGTGAAGATCTTCCAAAACACTTGCAGGTGCCACTAAATGACTTCATCTTTATTACTCCTAAGGAATCTATGCCAGAAACTAAAGTTATGAGTCTAAAAGCCTCTTTAGAAGCTTCAGCGCGTTGCATTATAGAACTGTATAAGTGCTATCACTTTGGACGAGAACACTTTCGGGTACCAGAGATCCTACTTCTTGAGGAAGAGAAATATGAGTTTTATTCCAGGGGCGGAAGTTTTCTCATTTTGGGCAGGCCTATACCCAAGAAAGTTTTTGTTCATCTTCTTTCTGTAAAATGTACAATTGAAAAACTCAGGCAAGATAAAGAACTAGATGGACGGGAGAAACATGAGTGTTTAAAACAACTAATTGAAGAGGTTAGTACCGGTACTTTATTGTTTATTTTGGAATATGTGCAATATTTTATAGCATATGATTATACATATTGCATAATTATATTGGATACAAATGCAATATTTTTGTCCAGGTAATAACCATTACTGGTAACAGAATCTTAGGTATAATTATCATGCTGTAATTCAATGTACTGGACTGAAAAGTGTAAATAATTAACTCTGTTGTAAAATTAGCAGTACAATGTACTCCCACACTCTAGCTATCTTTACTGATAGTATTATTTTTTGGAAAGTCCAATGACATAGATCGCAAAATATAATTTTAAGGGGGTTTTCTATATAGCATACAGATATAGTATACAGTATGTTTATTGGTGTGTTATTTGGTGCGTTGACGTGAATAATATTCAAGTAGGTGTGCATGGTTGATGGTGTTAAATCACGAATGTCAATTCTAGTAGATAATTAGGGTAGGGGATCTCTTTAAAGGTGAGGTTGTTTTTGTAGTATATTCTCAGATAGATATATTAGGGTTTAGATTAGGATTAGACTATTAGTTGAGAATGAGAGATTAGAGTTTGAGTTAGACATGAGCCTAAAAGTGTAGGCCAACAATACAGCAAGAGCATCTGTATTTCTGTTTCCAGGGTGCACCCTACGACGTACTTTTAGGATCTTGGTTATCTGCTAACCCTGGGTCCGCACGAGAGCAACGCGAGACCCTTTGCAACTCAATAATCTATGTTGATTGGTTAGTCATTTGTCATCAACACTGTGTTTGAACTTTTTTCTGCACAGTCCAGTTGAAAAACCGTCAAAGAATCCAGCGGTGGCACCTATGGTGTGGGGTAAAGCACTTTTATGCAATTTTTCAAAACATGGCAGTTTCCTGCCTGGAAGAGCCCAGAATCTGGCAAATATAGTACCGGTACTACATAATTAGACAGCCTCCTTAAATGACTGGAAATTCACCCTATCCCATCTATCACAGTGACCATGGTCCAGAGCTTGGTTGCTATTGATATCTCTGACAGGAAAGCTGGAGCTCATGACTACAATGGTGCATTCTGCAGAAAGGTAGAAAAGTAAAAAATACCATAGAATTTATGCCCTCTGAGTAGACTTCTCAAAACATTGCAAACCTCTGAGAGTTTGTGTCTTCTGGATATGAAATAAAGCTATTCATAAACCACCACATTGCACATAAGAAGCAAAAGCTTCATGACTAGTATTTACTGGATCAAAACAACTTACCCCATTCTGCATGGCACTTGATAATGATAGATTGGCTTTAGTAATAAGTTGCAACTCGTAAAGGAATTGATGTTAATACCTTTGTTGTTTGCGGAATTTAATTACCACATTTACAGAAATCTTTCGTTCACAATTTAACATGTCTACACAGCAAGTTTTGTTGTGAAGACATGTTATCTAATCGTGTTGTGTGATATCATGGTTGCTGGTGCGCCTCTCGGCCTGGTATCTCCAACTTCAGTACCAGTTATTGCTTGGGCAGGACTGTTGTCATTTCTTCTTCTTCTGCGTTCAGCATCTGTGGTCATGCTATACCGTCAGGCCTGTCGTCAAGACGAAGTCCACTGTCTTCTCCAGATCAGAGCGGCTGCCCCATAGCTTCTGTCTCAAGTCTGTATCCTCTGGCCAGGTCTGCTGTCTCTGCTCTTTGTATGTTGGGCAGTCCTGAAGTATGTGTTCTGGGGTCTGGTTCCGGACTGTTGTCATGATCGACATCAGGGATGGCCTGACCAATCTTAGTTTCCAACCTCTGTTGGCTGAACTATGCCCCCATCTCCACTTCAAGAAGTTGGCCTTGATGGGGATTCACAGATATCAAATCCTGGTATGATCAGTCCAGCCCAGCTGATATTGAGCATCTTAAACAATATTGACAGGTTACAAAACAATGCCATAGTTATTCACATTTCAATCACACATTTCCATTTGAAATACCTCTGTATTATCAGTCTTTTTAACAATGCCATAGTTATTCACATTTCAATCACACATTTCCATTTGAAATACCTCTGTATTATCAGTCAATTTAACAATGCCATAGTTATTCACATTTCAATCACACATTTCCATTTGAAATACCTCTGTATTATCAGTCAATTTAACAATGCCATAGTTATTCACATTTCAATCACACATTTCCATTTGAAATACCTCTGTATTATCAGCCAATTTAACAATGCCATAGTTATTCACATTTCAATCACACATTTCCATTTGAAATACCTCTGTATTATCAGTCAATTTAACAATGCCATAGTTATTCAAATTTGGTTGGTTGCTGATCCAGCGGTCCATGGGCTTATTTCCTTTGACCTAATGCCATTAAATGGCATTATATTGCTGGGAAGTCTGGATATTCGGCCCGCCTTGGGACAGAGCCAGAGAATAACTATCGCACCTCCAGGAAGGTAGGTTACAACCTATGCACTGCTCCTAGCCACTGTAGCCAAGATAGGGTCCACTTTGCTCATTCCCCGCCCCCAATTGACTACTGGTTATGCCGAACTTCTATTGCTCCAGGCATGCAACCTAATGTTCAAGTCAAAATGATTGTCACGTCCTGAGTCTCTGTGCCTCTATGATGGGTTTCAGCCATAGGAAAAAAACAGTGCTGTCAGTTTCCTCCTCCCCAGTGCTGCACAGTACATCTCTGGCTCCCTCCCAACCACAGAGGGTGCTTACATATATATTCAGGTAAACATGAAACACATTTCAACAACAAAATAAATGCATAATTATATAGATGACGTGCCATGAAGCTTCTCTAAGAAGATAACCTCAATATAACAGCATGTCATCCACTAAGGTTTTCTGTTGCATGGGTGGTATGTCTAGTGGGCCATTGATGAGACCCACAGACGCAACCACATGCGTATTCAAATTTCAATCATACATTTTCATTTGAAATAGCACTGTATTTATCAATTTAACAGTGCCATAGTTATTGAAATTTCAATCACACATTTTCATTTGAAATACCTCTGTATTATCTGTCATTTTTCAGACAACTTTTTCTGTTTGACAATTTCAGCGAGAATCCTTACTGCTTTGTTATACTGGACATGTGACGCATGAAAGAGTGAGTAAACTATTGACATTGTATAACCAGCTGTTGGACTGCCAGGAATATATTAAAAGTGTCATTGGCCAGGAAGGCATTGCTCAGTTACCACTTTTGGACACCTACATCAGCGCTGTGAGATTTCACCACACAACAGTTACTAGTGAATATGTAAGTAAATGCACTTGCCTATGTGTTATCAGGGACCAAATGGGGAGTTGCTGATTAAATAGTTCATAGACTCAATGCTCTTTGATCCAGTGTCATTCTGTGGTATGTGTTTGTCAGTTGTTGTTTTGTTCCATGTAAGGTGTTCCATTTATCTACCATGGATGGAGAAGCATTTTTCTGACATCCGAAGCTGGACATTTAAAAAGAAGGTAGTCAAAGTGACCCAAAAACGTTAAAATTGGATGTGCTAAATCAAAAAGTGCAGCCAAGCTGTAAACAATAACGCATTCCATTCTCTGGACTACGTCTAGCTAATGAGAAGCAATTTGAAAATTCATGCAGAAGTAAATGCAGTGGCATTTTACTATTATCAATTCAGATGTTTACATTAGTGTTTTGCAACAACTGAGCTAGCACACCCCCCCCCCCCCCATTTTTTTAAGAACAAGTTTTTTCATAAACACCCACTCCCTCCCCAGAACATTTGTACCTTTCATATGCACATTGCCTAGAACTTAGAACTGGAATCTATCTATTCGCTAAACCCTTTGTTGCCTTTCAGCGTCAGGGGTAGAAGAGTTTTCTGGAGACGGCTCCCTTGTGTGCTAAGTATATTGTGGACTTTGTCGCCTCTTTTATTTCGGTGGTCCATCGTTTTCGTGGTCAGCTTCTAGGTCTGCAGTCACTGTATCTATGTAGAATGTCTTGTTATGGTATGCTATCTGGTGGTAGTCTGCTGATGTGTGCAAACCATTTCATCTGTTGTCTCTTAATATATTCCAAGATTGGGATGGTGCCGATATTTTGTCTAATGTCCTCATTTCTCACTCTTGTCTCTTAGCAATATTCCTAGGATTCTGCGTTAATATGCCATATCAACTGTCACCAGTTTACATTTATCTTGTGCTGTCGTTGTCCATGTTTGGCATTGGTAGCACAGCGTTGGCATAATAATTGTTTTGAAAAGTGTTATTTTGGTGTTTAAATCTACATTTTTGTTTCTGAAGATTGGTGTCATTTGCCCTAGGGCTTGGTATTCTTTACTACATCTATTGTGTAATACATCTTATTTGCTGCTTTTGCAGTCTGTTGTTATATTACTTTCTAAATAAATAGCTTCTTAAAAAAACTGAAATCAAAATAGGAATTATTGTGAGAAGTATTTTACATTCCACAATTTTTTCAAATATATTGCAGTCTAATACTTAAGGTCTGCACAAGCTACTGTTGAACATAAAACAAAGTAAATAAAAATATCCTCAAAAAACTCTGACAGTCTAAATGGCCCCTTTTGTTTTCACAACACCCTCAGAGGATGGCAGTTTCCCATTGAGAAACATTTTACATCTAGATATCAATATTTTATTGTATATCTGAATGTTAGAAACATCTCACTAGACAATTGATGTCAGAAACAGCTCATAGATAATGAATGTCAGAAACATCAGAGGAATGTATTGTTTTGGTTTACAGCTTGGCAGAAATACTTGAGCCTTTTATCTTAACATAATCGGCCTCAACAAGGTTTTTGGGTCAGTTTGACCTATGTGATGGGGCGGCCAAATCCATCCCTAAACTTCACTAGTCATACTCTTATGGCAGATAACAGTGTTGCTATTCTTTGCTCCAATACACAATTCAGCCTACCTTTGTTTCTGTTGTCTGCTTTGTATTGTTTCCCATTTGCACTTAGTTATATATTGATTATATTTATTATGTATTATATCATACTCCATTTACATTTACTTCATTAAAAGCTGGAGGTTTGGTCAGGGTGTTCTAGTTTATTTATTATTTGTAATTCAATATTTCTGTTCATGTTGTGCTCGTTTCTTGATAAAAGTCCCATTGGGCCGCAATTAAGAAAAGATGATATTGATCTTATAGCTGGGTCAGAACAATCATTGCAAGAATTAACATCAAAGTTGGAAAAAGTTACCAGCAAGTACGGAATGGAAATCAATACAGATAAGAGCAAAATCTTGGTAAACAGCAGAGACACAGAAAACCAGACTAATATCATGATGAATGGACATAGGCTTGAGGAGGTGAATACCTTCAAATACCTCGGATCCAGTATATGCAGCGATGGTAAATGCAAAGCAGAACTAAAAATAAGGCTGGAGATGGCTTTAGCGTCCTTGTCAAGGCTAACTGTAATTTGGAAAAGCAACATCAGTGTTGGAGTGAAAATCAAACTATAAGTCGCTGGTGCTTTCTGTTGTGTTGTATGGTGGTGAGAATTGGACACTCACTGTGGACATGGAGAGCAAATTACAGGCTTTCGAGTACAAATGCTACAGAAGAATTCTACGAATTTCCTATAGGGAACATAAGACCAATGTGTACGTAAGGAATAAAGTAGAGATGTGTGCAGGTGTTCAGGAGCCATTGCTTTCAATAGTGAAACGACGAAAACTAGCATGGTTCGGACATGTATGCAGGCACGATTCCTTGTCAAAAACAATACTGCAGGGAACTGTCGAGGGTGGAAGAAGCAGAGGAGGGAAAATAAAGACATGGACAGACAACATCAAGGAATGAACAGGGCAAGATATTTCCACACTCATCCGCATCGCTGAGGATAGAATTCGCTGGAGGACTCTGTGTGCTGAAGCATCCAATGTGGTGCCCCTACGACCCTGAAGGGTTATGGGTTTATTGATTGATTGAAGAAAATATTCTTGTGCTGTGGTTTTTTTAAAATTTACATTCATTTTACATTGATTATTTGTATTAGTTAGTTTCTTTTAGTAACTAGGAACAACGTAGCACAGTGGAAAGCGCACTTGCTTTGCATATGAGTGGTTCATTTCCCAGTTGAAGCGGAAATGTTTTTCAGACCGCAACAACTCCGGGTCGACCAAGCCTAATTGTGTACTGGATCAGTTTTGGAAGTAAAGACTGCGAGGGAGAGGAGATGGCTACCGCCCTCATATAGCAGAGCCAGTGAAATATGAGATCGCTAACATCTCACACGCCTACAGCAGTTAATAAATGTTATGGGTTATATTTATTTTAACTAACTTTAGTAACTATACTATAACATTATATTATTTAATCCTTATATTTTCACTTCATATGTTATCACTTCATATTTTTGTTACTGCTGCACTCTACTTTGTTGGATATCCTCTGACACTTTGGTTATTATATACAGTAAAGCCTGTCTTAATTCGAACTGCAAGGAACTGGGACATTTTTCAGGTAAAGACATATTTCAGCTTAATCAAGATGTGCTATAAAAATGTAACCAAAGACATACATGTAACTGAGGAAAAAATATAGTACTCATGTACTTATTCACACTATAATAAAATAAAGACAGTTGCATAAATAAATACAGACACATGCAAACATATATTGAACGTGAACAACTGACTCACTTTTCTAGAGATTTTCCAGCATCCTACAAGAATTTTCTGCACACAGTGTACTCTTTGCTGATTGACTTTTCATAATGCCTTTAGCCTGAGAAATAGACTGAGCGTATCAGAATCATTCCATTGTATTGCAAATTGCTGTAATTCCTTTAATTGTTTGACAGAATCTTGATACGCCATTCATATACTTTTCTTCTTCCAACACAATTTTTTTTTCTTTCTTCTTTCCACTCCTCCTTTCTGACTTAATCCAAAATTTTAAAAAATGTAAATATTGTGTCTGTTTCGGTTTGCAGGCCTTGATTTATGTTGATGTAGTTTTCAGCATTACCTTGTCATAAAACCCTGCCCTCTTATCTCACTATTAAGTGAGTAGAATAATCTGATCTAATTGTGTAAAACTACACTAATCTCCTGAAATTCTTTTATATTTTCCGAGTTTACTCTGGGCATGCTTTCAGAACATTGGACATTTCCCACCTAAAGGTGTGTTCATTTTTGTTTCTGCAGTTGACAGTTTAATTCATATCAAAATGGAGAGGAGTTTAACATCTTTTTGAACTAAAAAATCACTGGACTGGAAATGTTTATGTCGAAGGCAAATTTCTGTGTAATAAAGAATCTGTTTAAGACAGATTTCATTGTGCTTATGTTTAATTTTCTCAAATTTCCATTATTCAATTGTCATAAATTAGTACAATATAATCGTTTAAAAATTGATATTTTTAGGTGTTTACACAGTTCCACATCTGTATTGTTATGATTCCATTTTGTTTCCAATTTCAGAACAGCCCCAGCTTTCCTGTATATTATGGTAAGTCAATAGAACATGTCATGTGTACAATAGAAGTCATAATTTGAATATTGGTGTTGCTTTCAATATGATAATGAAGTGATCCCTTTCTCTGTGAGTAGGTAGCTTTTGACAGCTCATAGTCTTTCTGACAAAAGTACATGTCCTCTTCAGTTAAGTAGCAGAAGTGATAACCAGACTTGCATAAGGTTGTTGCAAAGGCATTGTTGTGTTAGGTGGGATTTATAAGTGCATGGTTAGTCCCTGAAGCAGTGTTGCTAGTTCCACGATTTTCCCGCCAATCTGGCTACTTTTAGACCCTAGCCACAGGTTATTTTTGTTTACCGCATGTTGCGGCTTTTTGGGCTGGTTTTGAAAATTATCTGCATGTTTTTGGGCTATTAAAACAAAGCAAAATTGTTTGATATTCAGAAGAAATACTGGCTGGAAACTGTCTTTATTTTAATAAATATCTGTTTGTAGGAGATTATTGGAATCAAATATTTGTTTTCCTGTGCAGGCAACTTTAAATTGGGTTTTAATTCAGGTGTGCTTTTATATGAAAATGCTTGGGAGGAAGAGTTTAAACTGTCATAAATTAGTTGCTTGTGTCCAGGTGTTCTGATGCGGAACTGCGCAATTCACCTAGTGAATAATAGTTACTAATTATCTTGCTGAAGGGTTCAGATGAAATTGTAGTAGACATTAAAGTTTAAGTGGGAAATGAGACAGCATGAAGACTTGCTCAACAATCTTCAAGACTAGTTATTCACTGATCATTGATCATAGCACCGAATTCGGCACTAAGAAGAATTTATACATCGTGATGTGATATTTAGCGAAAAAACTGAAAATTGTGACGACTTTCCTGGGACTTGTATCAATTACATCCAGATCATCAGAGATTATATTTGAATGGATAATTAAATTCTTAAAAACAAATGAATTGCTATTGAAAAGTGTGTGGGATTTGCTGCTGACGGTGGCAATACCATGAGTGGACAAAACAACTCTTTTATAACTAAATTCCATGATGTTTCTCCAAACATCGTTCACATTAAATGCATCTTAAAATTAAAAGCCACTTGAAATTCTAAAATGACAGATACTCGTTGGCTGTCAATTGCACCATGCGTTCAGCAAATGATCAATTTAATGAATTGAAACTTCACTTGCAAATTGCGAAAGACAGAACACAACTACACAACTGAATTGTTGTATCAAATATATGATGCTTCTGAAAAACAAATTATATCTCGTCTTTTTGCACCTAATTCTACACAATATAATCGGAGTCAATAAGCTCTTTGAACTGGATGCAGCAAGTCTGGGTGAAAGTACTCAATGAACTCATTACAGTGTATTTAAGCATCTTTCATCGCATCATGAAACCAGTAAACTTTAACTTTATGGTTGTCTGTACATGATTTAGATATTGAAAATATGGACAACCATCTCCCGCTGACTGCGGTGGATTTTGGAGTTTCCTTTGAGCTCATGCTGTGTGAATATAAACTTGATAGAGCTTTATCTGGTGCAATGGACATTACGATGTCGTGACTACATGTTTCAATTGCTGTTGGAAATGTGTAAACAACTACCTTCATATATTCAACCACTCCAATCACTGTCTGGTCTCAGCCCCTCTGTTGTGCTTGTTAAACACAAGCCAAATCTTGTGAATTTTTCCTTCCTTAAACTCTTTAAAGCTTTCGATCCTGGCCGATCAGGAAAAACTCCAGGCTTTGTGTCCTGGGCAAGGATAAACCTTCGCAAAATAGAGGTGATTGTGCATGAAAATTAATATAAATACAATTTGCAATCAATTTTTATGATTCAAAGTCCAATTAACATATAAATGGGAGAGGTTGTGATCTGTGAAAATATTTTTATGAATGTCATGTAAGACAAGTTTACTTGTCATGTAACATGGGCCATGGGTTCTGCCAGAACTACCTAGCAATACTGTGTGGAAGTATTCCAGGATCGTTGTGTCCTGCCAAGAATGCAGCACACACTTCTCTGCCAACTAGCTCATCATTCTTCTGTCAGATCTGTTGACACGTCAGCAGTGATGGCATATCTAGCACTCCCTGCCACCTAGGAATCTGCCACAAAAAGACAAAGGTCCACTGACATGTAACTCTGTCCCTTTACTATAAATGAAGTGGCATGCTGACTGCTGATAGTAACACTCGATGCACGTAGCACCGTAACTTAGTGACAATTCCCATGGACTCACACTCTGGGCTGCTTTTATATATCTCACCTTGAATAGTACTAATAATATTGCCATCAAGCAATTTGTGAATGAAACAACTAGAAGTCAACATTGCAGTGCATGAATCACAGAAAGTGCACTTTAGAGAAATCTCTCTATAACCTGATGCTAAAAAGCCAAAATAGAACCAGAGAAAGAAGAATGTTGGTTTTGACAACAGTTGTGAATAGAACGTGTACAACTTAAGTTTTACTAACATGGATAATACATGGCAATGTGGAGTTGATTGTGTATTTCATTGACTTTTTATAAACAAAGTCATAACCTTGTTCATGACTTTGATATCCAATCGTTGTTGAATTATGAGGTGCCACTAATACTCCCAATCATTTCACTAGTACAATGTGGTTGGTCGACGTTCAAACCACCTAGTTCGACAAGTTGTTTACAAGGCGAGCTCACTGTCACCTCTGCAACCCAGCTGACAATAATCATTATCATACATTAGGTTTATCCGACATCACATTAATCCTATTACATCTATATTTTTATTATTACTACTATATTTATTGATTTTTCTCTGTTCTCTTCTCCTGTTTGTTCTCAAATAATCAGTATGATTATTTATGAGATTTGAACTTGAGAGCATGAAGTACATTGTGCTATTAATTTACAGCAGAGATGGCATTATGTGCCCCATTCGACCCATTATTCTATATGTGCACTGTCAAACTTAATAGTTTGTGTTGTGCAAACTATTAAGCAAGTTGTACTTGATAGATATGTCACCATTAAGACTTCAAGTTTTTTGTCAATCCTTCTTTTTACAGACTGAAGAAGTATTCTCAGTTACTGAAGTCACCAGTTGTGTGACCAGTTCGCAAGTTGCCAGCTTGGACATTGCAGCATGTTCTGGAATTTTTGAAGATTGTTGTCTAGACATTCTTGAAGATAAATGCATTTCTTTTGGAAATGTGCTTTTAGTAGTATGAGTTATGTGGGTGCATTGTTCTTGAAATACACCAGTAAGACAAAATGTACATGAATCTATTGTTCTTGAAATGCAACAGTAAGACAGTTTTATTGATCTATTGTTCTTGAAATACAACAGTAAGACAAACGTTATATGGATCCATTGTTCTTGAAATGCAACAGTAAGACAGTTTTATTGATCTATTGTTTTTGAAATGCAACAGTAAGACAGTTTTATTGATCTATTGTTCTTGAAATGCAACAGTAAGACAAAAGTTATATGGATCCATTATTCTTGAAATGCAACATTAAGACAGTTTTATTGATCTATTGTTCTTGAAATGCAACAGTAAGACAAAAGTTATATGGATCCATTATTCTTGAAATGCAACAGTAAGACAAAAGTTATATGGATCCATTATTCTTGAAATGCAACAGTAAGACAAAAGTTATATGGATCTAGAAATAGACACAAAACTATATGGATCCATTGTTGTATAAATACATTAATAGAACAAATGTATATGGATCTGTTGTTCTAGAAATATATTTTTAAGACAAAGCTATATGGATCCATTGTTTTTAAATGCAACAGTAAGACACAGTTATATGAATCCATTGTTCTAGAAATACATCAGACATAGCTATATAGATCCATTTTTCTCAAAATACATTAGTAAGATAAAATTCATTGATGCTATCCAATAATTTTATTCTAATGATTTGGTGATTCAAATGGTATTTGACACTTCACCTGTAATATATGGTGGCAAAACTAACATTATTAAACATTGAATCAAATTCAAGTTAAAGATATAAAATGTATTCATTACCCAAAAGGATTTTAACTAGTAAAATTCTGGAAGTATAAACTGCTGCATAACTTCATATTGTGAATATGTCAGGTTTCATGTTTTTCTGTTTTCTTTCATAGTGCTGGTTACAAGAATCAGCTCTGGTTGACTAGGCTAAGATCAGTTCTATCTGTGGTTGACCAGGCTAAAATTAGCTCTGGTTGTGTTTGATCAGGGTTCTATCAGCTCTAGCTGTGGTTGACCAGACTAAGATCTGCACTTGTTGCATGACCAGACTAAGATAATCTGTGGTTGATCAGGGTTCTATCAGCTCTAGCTGTGGTTGACCAGACTAAGATTAGCTTTGGTTGTAGTTGATGAGTTACAGTTTCAATCATTACAATATACCTAGTTGGAACTATATTATACTGAACAATCTATTTCCGCAGAAGACGGGATGTGTCGGGCAATTAGCACAATAAAACGGCGACAACTCATTTTCATTCTGGACTACATTCTTCTGGAAATCTAGTAGGACAATTGTCCTGCCACAAAAGAGACCAGTGGGAGTTTGAGAATGAAAGCTGAAGAAGAACAATCTATTTTATATCTTATTAAATAACCTTTTTTTATATTTATCGAAGTTACGGGTCACTGCTTCTATAAAATGGGGCTGTCGGCCACTTGGCGCTTCTATATAATGTGATTGCAGCTCAAGAAAGGTTGGGAATCACTGATCTAAACATTCACTTGAGTCTAGTTTTGTACATATGTTACTGATGTGAAATATTTATAATAGAAACAAGTGAATATGTATCTATAAAACCTTACGGTGATGACAATTTTTGTACATTAGTTGTATGTATGTAAACATGTTTGTGTATTATTTTGAATTGGATTACATTTATATTAACTTTCTTACCACTTTGTTGTCATTTATGAGTTGTTGATTGGTTATTTCATCTTCTGAATAATATAATTACGAAGCGTCAAGGATTTATAGGAAAAAAATCAGAAGACCGTAAACAGGTTTAAACCATCACATTTTCTGTATTCAACTAATAGAAAATATATTGACTTAAGTTGTGAGGTGAGTAGGTGTCAGCTAAACAGACCTGGTTCTTCTTCTTCTTCAGCGTTCATTCTCAAACTCCTGCTGGATCTCTTCTGTAGCAGTACTACTAGATTTCCAGCAGGATGCAGTCCAAAGAATGGAAATGCGTTGTGTTGCCGTTTTATTTGCGCCAATTGCCCAACACAACCGTCTTCGGCGGTAGACCTGGTTCAATTCCTGTTTGCTGCCTTCTGATTATTTATTTTTCTGCATTCATTTTTAGGACTTTTACATTGATGGATGATGGGTAGAGGTCAGCACAAAATCTCTAACAGTGACATAAAGTTTTCATAAATAGAGACAGGGCGTGGTCATTTACTTGTCTGTTCATCATCATATGTTGAACAAGTCTACAACGGGGGGGTGCTTGGCTGTCATAGTGCTGGTACTGCTGTCATAATGCAGGTACTGCTGTCATAGTGCTGGTACCTCTGTCATAGTGCAGTTACTGCTGTCATAGTGCCGTTACCTCTGTCATAATGCAGGTACTGCTGTCATAGTGCTGGTACTGCTGTCATAATGCAGGTACTGCTGTCATAGTGCAGGTACTGCTATCATAATGCTGGTACTGCTGTCATAGTGTGGTTACTGTTGTCATAATGCTGGTACTGCTGTCATAGTGCAGGTACTGCTGTCATAGTGCTGGTACCTCTGTCATAGTGCAGTTACTGCTGTCATAGTGCCGTTACCTCTGTCATAATGCAGGTACTGCTGTCATAGTGCAGTTACTGCTGTCATAGTGCAGGTACTGCTGTCATAGTGCTGGTACTGCTGTCATAGTGCTGGTACCTCGGTCATAATGCAGGTACTGCTGTCATAATGCAGGTACTGCTGTCATAGTGCTGGTACTGCTGTCATAATGCTGGTACTGCTGTCATAATGCAGGTACTGCTGTCATAATGCAGGTACCTCTGTCATGATGTTCGTCCGTCGTGATCGACGATGACTAAAAACTCAACCATAATAATAATAACAATAAATAATAAAAATAATAAAAGTTAATAGTGCGTTTTTAAATGACTAGCAAGTCCAATGCGCGCATAAAATGTTCTTTTACAGAATTGACAACAATAGAAGGTATCTGTGTGAGGTTGAGATGTTTTTTCTTTTCTATGTGTCCGCTTCTGTCTTGCAGTATCTTGTCTGAATTCTTCCGCCGCTAGTGCTCCCGTTCTAATGCTGTAACACCATGCTGTTCTATCCTGAGTGAGGCTCTCCCAAGCGCCTACGTCAATGTTAAGATGTTTCAGCGATGACGTGAGCGTGTCTTTGAAGCGTTTTTTCTGTCCACCAGCTTTTCGAAATCCTGCCTTGAGTTCTCCATAATATATTTGTTGTGGCAAACGCGAGTTCTCCATACGCACAAATTGGCCTGCCCAGCGTGCTTATACCTCTGTCATAGTGCTGGTACTCCGATGTGGTGTTCCAATTATGTATTTGTGATATAGGTGGTGGTTTAGTCTGTTGTATCCTGCGTGTCGTTAGAAAAAGATCACCGTGTCAGCTATACACAGCTGCACAGCTAGACCAATTTGAAAAGATAGGCCTAAGAACATTCCAGAATCTATATCTTCAGATAGTAAAAGTTTCTGAATTTTTAGAAATATTCCTGAACAATGTTTTCTGGCAAAATTGCATTGATGCCCCACAAGACTGAAAAATGTTAGCTGCATCATCCACAAGTTTTTCCACAACCAATAACATTTGTTCTGTGTATGCTTTTAAATGTAATAAACATGTCAGTGACTTTCCAATCATGACATACTTACATAAAACACAGGTTTTTAGAACGTCCCACTTAGACATGACGGACTATCACTAAAACTAGGGGGTTATGATATGCAAACAAGAAAACATACATATTGTTGTTACATTTCACGCAGTATTACCTTATATAAATCATGACATACACAGACAGACCTTTCAAAAACATAAAGACTAAATTTTGGTGCAGTTATTTGTGCCTAAAGGAAACGTATACCTGTACGCACTGGAAGGACTGGGCTCGAACTTAGACAAGGGGTACACGATGTCGGTGAATGACACCTCGGCTAAGAGGGCGAAAGAGCCAGGGTCCAACTCCTCTGTTGAGTTCTTCCCCTAAGGAACCAGGCTCACGGATGAGAAACGGTTCAGTACCCAATGGGCACAGGCACAGCACGCCCAACTACACGCTGCAAGTTCATAGACAGTGGAACACCTCGTGCGAGTCAGACGAGAGCAAAAATCGTATGGGCGAAGAGTCACCACTACGCGTGCCTGGAGACAGATATAGAGGCTGTCACAGGCTAAGGGTAGCCCACCCGAATTGTCAAGGCATGCCGAAATCGGATGTGCTAGGCCTACAAGGCGCATAACGGTGGCACAACGTAATCACGCTCCTGGCGGAAATCGCACGGATATCCGTGATGGTTACAATGGAGCGAACGAAAAACAAACAAACAAAGGGTTATTTCTAGTGAGAAGCCTGAATATTTAATTGATTTCAAGGACAACCTAAGGTCAAGATGACAATAGTCAGAGAACGGATGAGGAGTTGGGAGAGTTGGCGGACATGTTCAATAATAGCCATTTAAAGGGCACAGTAAAAGAAGAATGGTTACACTGCCATTTAGTTTCACTATGCAAACCTGGTAAGGATCACAACAGGATACAAGGCTATAGAATAATAACAATGGAAAATATGATAGGCAAGCTTTAGGAAAAAATTGTTGCCTGGAAGGTATCTTGTCATCTTGAGAGAAATAAATGTTTACCAGCATTGTTAGGTGGGTATCGCCCTGGAAAGAAGACATGGCAGAATGCAGCCATATTTGTGCAGGATGTTTTTGAGAGGTTCGATTCGTGCATGGAGACGCGTGGTTGCAATAGATCTTGAGGATGCTTACAATAGGGTATCCTTGGATATCTTGACCAACTGTTAAATCTTGCAGTAAATCCTTTTGTCATGCAGTGGGTTGGTGCGGCCTTGATGCACAGGATAGTAGTTCTTAAGTGTGGTAACTGGGTATCAGCAACAAGTTATTAGCCCCGGTCTGCCACAGGGACGCCTCTATCTCCTGTACTTTTCAATGTATACACAGTACACATCACTAGCAATCAAATCACATGCTGGCAGAATGATGTCATATGCCAATGACATCCTGGTGTATAGACAGGGCAGAAATCGAGAAGAGGGCATCATGGAACTACAGGAGGAGCTGGACAGACTGACGAATTGGTATAGAGATAGAGGAGCAGTGGTAAATCCTTCTAAGGCATTTGTGACATGGTTTTCCTTGAACAATCACATGGTAAAGACATCCATGCAACATGTTTCGTTGGCGCAATCAGTTTAGAAAGAACCAGCACAATGAGATATCTGGGTGTGTTTTTTGACAGAAGTCTGAGTTTCAGGAACATGTTGACCACGTTATTATAAGGGCAGGCAAAGGCTTAGCAGCAATGAAGTTTGGTGGTGGCCGTGATGGAATTATGCGCTGCAATTCTGACTCTTAGTCAAACTCAGATCGAAAGACTGGTCAGAATGCAGCTATCCATTGGGTGTACAAGAGATACATCGACAAGAGCTATGCAGTACCTACTTGACTGTCCAACAGCAGAGCACAGATTACAGTATTGCAGTGCATGGGCGTACCTTCAAATACATGATGATAAGGAACACCCATTGTATTCAGAAATTCAGAAAGTTAAAGGTAGCAGACTTTAGAGAGGCAAGTCGTGGATGGGACGTGCTGAGGACGTGATACAAAACATTTGCAGATTGCAAGATGTGACAGCAGGTGTGGAATAGATAGGTCTACCCACGATTTCGAAACTTGTTTGAGAGTAGTAATATCACTTAGCAGGGAATGGTGTCCCACAACTGTGGAGAAAGACGTGCAAGCTTTGGTCAGTGAGAATGCCAAAGAGAGGGACGTGATTATATACACTGATGAATCTGTGATTAGACATGTTCGCAGTGCTTGGGCCTTCACAGCTCAGTATGCAGGTAAAACAATCAGGGAGGCTAGTGGGGCCTTTGCTGTTACTACAAGTACCATGACAATGGGGATTATGGTGGTGACCAGGGCATTTGAGCGAGTAGGCGCACAGAAGGTAAGGCAGGTCTGCATCTTGAGTGATTCTATGAGTATTATTAGGAAGGTACAAGTGGGTCTCGTTCGCAAACAGTGACTATGAGTATGATTAGGAAAGTACAAGTGGGTCTTGTTCACAAACAGCGGATTGAGGATTTGAGAAGGGCGAGATTGAAAGTGGTTACATTTATTTTCATGCCGGGACATGTGAGCGTTGGAGGCAATGAAAGAACAGATCAACTGGTGTGATTGTGGCGCATGGTGATGGGGCAATGGATCGAGCTAATGTTTTGAACTCCTTTAGAGATATAGCACGCGAGAGTGAGACTAGTGTGGAGGATGATTCCTTTTCAATGGTCAGGATTAAAGATCAGGGTTTGAAATGTGGTGCTGCTAGAAGTTTTTTTGGAGGGTGCAGAAGAATGATGGTCAATCAGCATAGGACTGGTACTGTCAGCAGAAGTGTAAAGGCGGGTACATTCAGAGAGAGATCAGAGCAACTATGGACATGTCCAGTTTGCAGTGATGATCCGACAACTAAGGTCAACCCTGGCTGTAAACTGTCTTAACAATCTCTCTGACAGAGGATATGAACCAGACACACTTAGAACATATAGTCTTGTATGCATGCTAGATACCAGAGAGATGAAATACTGCTAAAGATGGATGTGTTGGGCCATTGGCACAAATACAATGATGACAACACATTTCTATTATCTGGACTGCTTTCTACTGGAAATCTAGTAGAACCATTGTCCTGCAAGAGAAATCCAACAGGAGTTTGAGAATGAATGCTGAAGAAGTATGAGATAAGAAAAGATAAAACTTATGTCTTGTCTGAAATAAAAAAAAGAAATCAAAAGAGATCAAAGAAATATAAACAACTGCTGTTAAAAGTTGCTGTTTTTTAAGAGATGAGATAAAAATGCTAAAAGTTGCTGTTAAAAAAAACTGCCATACTGGTATAGTACTAGTTTCTGTGTTGTTTCTCAAACTCTAGCCACTTAGGAGGTCGTAGTCTGAAGAATTTATGGTTTACAAATTGGCTGTGATATTTGTATCTTTCGACCTATCTTATCTGATCTCAGCATGGCATTTTTTGGCCCCTTCGAACATCTAGCATGTGGAGCCATGTCCAATCCTAGTTACTTCTTATGACATAGATAACACAGGGTTGCTTTACTTTGAACATCTAGAATGTGGTATGCCCAATCCTATTTGCTTTGTACAACATAAATAACACAGGGTTGCTTTATTTGAACATTTAGAATGTGGTATGTGGAGCCATTCCCAATTCTAGTTGCTTCTTACGACATAGATAACACAGGGTTGCTTTATTTTGAACATCTAGAATATTACAACATGCAAACATCTCAGACATATATACTGCAAAACTTACAATCCCAGGCATTGAGAGAAAAACTATGGAAACCCCTACTGAACTGCCTTCAAGGCAAAAACACTTGATCACCTAGACACCCAATACCACAGCTGACATTGGAATCACGTCTTCACAGATGGATCATCAGAGGGTACAGTAATGAAAGGGGGAGCTGGGATACTAATACTCATACCAAACACCCCAAAACTAGAACTCTCTATCCCTAATGGCAAATTATCAACAAACTATAGGGCAGAGCTACAAGCAATCTTAGAAGCATCAAAGGTTCTAGAGGAACAGAGACTCAAAGGAGCTAATATTGCCTTCTTGTGCGACTGCATGTCAATACTCCAGACCATCCAAAATGAACTAAAATATCTCCTAACAAAAACAACTGTAGAACTTTTCAATCAACTATCTGCCAACAATAAAGTTGTGATGCAGTGGATCCCTGCACAGTGGAATTGCAGGAAATAAAGCAGCTGACAGACTGGCAAAAGCAGGTGCAAAAAAGGAACAATTCCAGAACAGAATATCACTAACTAATGCAAAAATTCTCATCAAAAGAAAATACAAACATACATGGAGTCAGAGAACAGGTAGTAACTTTCCACAGGACCCTATTCACAACAAACCACAATTGTTTAAACTTCGCACAGGACACTGCAGACTACAAGCACATCTCCACAAAATTAAGGCTGTCCAAACTGACTAATGCCCATGTCAAAAGGGTCCCCAGACTCCAGAACACATTCTGCAGACACTCTTTGATGATGTGAGAATTAAAATATGGCCCCAAGAGACAGACTGAAGGTAAAGCTGTGGGGCAACCATGAGGACCTCCTGTTGAGACTGAATTCATGGAGTTGACCCACCTTCCTGTATAGGCTTATGAATCTAGGAAACTGATTGCAGAAGAAGAAGAACATCTAGAATGTGGTCTTCCCAAACCTAGTTGCTTCTTACAACATATATATACTGTAACACAGTGTTGCTTTACTTTGCTTCCCTTAGGACTCTAGTCATTTTCTAGTCATTCTCAAACTCCTGCAGATTAGCAGGATATAGTCAGGAGAACAGATGTGTCATAGTTTACAGCTTGGCCTTGATATCTGCACTTTTCAGCCTCACAAAGTCACACACATACAGAACAATAAAGTAATAATATCTTTACACATTTTAACAACATAATGTATTTTTATTCAGGAGAAAAACAAACTGGACACCATAAATATTTTGTTTAGATAAACCAACAACCTATTCAATAAAAATTATTGTATCAACAGTGTACATTTGGCATCCAACCATTCGAATTGTTACATTTTAGTACATTATATACACAGATTATCACAAACTGGTGGCGGCCCTTGATTGTACAGAAACAGCATTTTATACCTGTCAACATCCAGAATGATAATTCTAGACTTCAGTCTATAAATATAGTAAAATCCTTATGTAGCGCATCCTTTTATAACAAATTTCCTTATTAAACATCACTTTTCAAAATCCCAGTTATATTTATTCTTTACTGTTTATAGTGAATTTCTATTATTACAAAAACATTGTCATTCCGGACCAATTTGTTATAATGGAATTTTAATGTATATAAAATTTATATTTTTACCATAAATTTTATTATTTATTGTCTGTTGAGGTTGGATATGTCAGGCCATTGGCACAGAACAAAAGAAGAATAAGATGGACAAACCATTAGAAAGTAATTGTAAACATAATTACATTTTATAACAACTGAACAATGGATGGGTCATTGGGATACTGGCTCAAAAGGGAAAAACATATGCAGACATGTTCCCCAGTGACAGTGTACTCTATATCACGGAGAATGGGCCACAATATTTAGCCTGCAAACAAGATGATGTACCGCTCACAAATATGAAGTTTCCACAGATCATACACCAACTGCAACCCCTGCAGTAGATGGGAGGAAATAGTAAGATATCACCTGCACTATAAGTGGATACTACAATGAGAAAACAACCATTACCACCATATTTCTCCATCACTAGCATCTGTACCAGAGGTGATGTTGGCAACCCTTCTTAGAATGACACGTGCTGGATTTAGCATTTACTATGTGATTTGAGGATTTTCCTGCTTCTATGTCACTTTTCACTTGGTCTTTGATATCTTCATCCATCTTCTTCATGGCCTACCTCTTATTTGTTGCCCTGACATCATCCCCTCCATTATAGTCTTTTCTAGACTTTCATGTCATTTGATATGATCAAAATATTGAAATTTACTACAGACAGAGAACCTTGTTTAACCAGTTACATCACAATCGTATAGAATATATTTGAATAACTGAGGAGTTGAAAGTGTCATATATTCTATTATCAATATAATGGATTCCCATTATAACAACTTGGTCCGGACCAACAAAATATATATGTAATAACAGATATTCACTATATACAGTACAAACAATATAGAATAAATATAATTGGGAATATTGAAAGTGTTGTTATATCGGGACATTTGTTATAAAAGAATGCGCTATAGAGGGATTAAACTGTTTGAAAGCCTATTAGCTGTTATAATCAATGTGGCAGCAGACATCCAATACAACTCAAGAAAACTTTACTTAATCTAACCAACCAAATCCTGTCTCATCAGCTGCTGCCAAACTTGCAGATCAGACTGGCCAGCATCTTGTGTGCTTGCAGATTTGTTAAATATTGCATTGTAACTGATTTGAAGAATAAGGTTATAGTAGTGGTGGGCAATATATGATCCACAGGCTGTAGTGTATCAAGCCATTTTGATTCTACAGACCAATCTAATATAATATATAGTATAGACCTACACTGTCCCCACTATTCAGAAAAAAACACTTGGAGCTCCACATGACTAAAATATAAAGCTTTTTTGTCCTCATATCACATGAAAAGCTCAATGCAAGCAGGCAACACAAAAAAGATGCCCACCTCCTCTGGGTTATAGCACACAGTAACAGGATTTAAAAAAAAATCAAGTTAAGAAATATAAACTGTTTTAAAAAAGGTTAGGCCTATATAAAAATTCTTATTATAAGTAGATTCCACTGTATAAGAAAAAAGATTACGAAACATCATTTTTTTTTCCATCCTCATGTGACCATACCTATCTGCATATATATATATATATAAAATTATAAATAGCATACTGTATGTGTGTGTGTATATATATATATATTTGGAGGTAGTAACCACAGACCAGTATTTTTAGAAATCCACAATGAATTTATCAAGAACAGCAGCACACATAGTTGAGGGCGGACTGGAAAATGTACCAGCATTTAACCAGTGTTCTAGCTAAGGACATAAACGTGAAAAATACATCATTAGAGTTGGGAGTGAATTTAATAGATGCATACTACATGCTGTTAGTAAAACCATACCCAGGGGGCATGCAAAAACTACAAACCCCATTGGAATGATGAACTGGAGAATCTACAAAATGAGATGGAAACATCAGCAGGCAGAGAAAGCCAAGAATATCAAAATAAATATCAGCAAACAAAGGCTAAATTTCACAGAGCCAAGTTATAAGTCGGAGCAGATGGAAAGAAAAAACAGAATCGTTGAACCTTGAAAGAGACTATGAAATTATGGAAACTGTTAAAACAACTAAATGATGAAGGTAAAGGGAGAAATACAAGGATCACATTTTATAAAGATAGCAACATTTTTAACAGGTACATACAGCGGATTACTTTGTAGAGGACAACATCAAAGTTAGCCAAGACAAACAGGAGGTTTGAGAGAACCATCAAAACATTGCACAAGACGAACATATACCTGAAGTCATGGAGCACCAATCACATTGAAAGCATGCAATATCCAAATTGAAAAAGTTCCAGGAGCTGATGAATAATAGTCATGTCCAATGAAATGATTAAAAACCTTGGAACTGCAGCAAGAGCAAAGCTACAGCAGATCTTCAACACAAGCTGGATCACAGGTACTGTTCTGCAGGCATGGAAGGAGCAATAATGATACCACTCCTCAAATCAGGAAAAGATAGCATCACAGTCTCCAATTACAGACCCATCAGCCTCACAAGCTGTCTATGTAAAACAATGGAACACATTATTATCAATCTTAGGATGTAGTGTACCTTGAAAGTGAAAACCTTCTGGTATCGCAGCAAGCAGACTTCAGACAGTGCAATTCTGCTGAAGATCAGGCAACGTACCTCTCTCAAGAGATTGAGGACGCCTTACAAGATAAGAAACTGGTACTAGCAGCATGGATAGACCTCAGGAAAGCATTTGACAAGGTTTGGAAAGGACTCTTAAAGAAATTGCGAAATTGCAGGGTTGAAGCATATCTGTATAATAGAAAAGTCAGAGTACAATTGGATGGTCACAAGAGCAAGAAAGTCCTACTGTGTCATGGAGTCCCTCAGGGGACTCCTGTTACCCACACTTTTCTTGGTTTACATCAATGACCTAGTGGCCAAACCACCACACTGGATCAAAGTTGCAATGTAAGTTGACGACCTGCTGGTGCACAGAAGAATATGCGACAGTGGCCACTGAACAAATACAAAGAGCTATTGAGGCCTTAACCTTATGGACAAATAGATGGTGTGTCAGCGTTAACACAGATAAGTGCAAGCACTACACTCTTTACCCTCTTACCAAAATAAAAGCCGGTGATATCAAGATAGATGGAGAACTTTTGAAAGAAGACAACCCACATACCCGGTACCTCAGAGTTATTTTTTGATGATACGCTGACATGGAAACAACACATAAACAAAGCATTAACAAAAGCCAGTAGGAAGTTAGCTATCATGAGAAAACTAAGTGGAACCATATGGGGAGCCAGTGGGAATATACTCCATAAAGTTTACCAGCAAGACTTAAGACCACACCTGGAATATGGTTCAGCTGCGTATCTAGATAAAGTGCAAAACCAGGCATTTAGGATGTTAGGAGTAATGAAATCAACACCCATAGTAGAGATGCAGAAAATGGGGAGAACGCAAATACTTGGCGAACGCAGAGACACAAAGGTACTAATACAAGCTACATGGAAACATGTAGCAAGACCGATGTCTGCAACAAACCATGTCAAAAAGGTCTGAACCATCAGCCCTGAGGTGACTGAACCAAAATGTTAAGATTTTTGTCACGCCTATAGGCAACCAAAGGAAAGTTTTGGAAGATAGCTCAAGTTTGAGGATCAGACTGGAGAAGGGAATAATGCATTAAGATCACACATCACACTAATCATTGTCAAATACTGCATTTTTCCCATTAAGGAGTTGCAGTGAGGAAAGTTTGTAGCTGTGTGATAAAGGCTGCATGTTCTTGCTGTTGCCATATATGTACAGGGTAAGTTTTTTAATTTACCCTCCGTCAGAAAAAAACGGGTGTGAGACCAAAGTTCTAACCTCTCGGCCATGCACCACACCTCTCATTAAATTATTTAAATATTTAGGGAGGATTTTTGTTAAAAACTGTTGTGTTGTTGTTAATGTTTTATTTTGCTCTTATTCCCCAATATTTTCTAATGCAGGTTTCTATGACAATACTTGTGTATACATATGTCATTGTTACCTTGGATGTTTCTACTGATAAATGTCTGCCATGCTTATGAGATAGTGCCTTTATTTTTACTGTTTGTTCAGTTTCTTGAAAAATCCTAAGACTGAAACTGATAAATCTGACTTGTACTTTGTAATAAAATAATCTGTATTCTGAAAGTTCAAGTAGTGATATATTATCTGGAACAAGTATACCAAAGTATTTACTGGTATTAGTAAATGTCTTACTTCACTTTAATTCGACAACTGATACTTGTTCTCCAAGTAGGTAATTTATTTTGTTATCTCCCATTTGTGTCTAGATTTATCTTATTTGTATGGCAAATATATTTGTAAACAAATGGATTCATTGTTTATTATAATCATCTAGCATAATTATAAACCTTGAACAATCATATTTCTTTTGATATGGAAATATGGCATATCAAATATAAAATTGATTGTCCAACTGTAAAGATGAAAGGGGAGATAACTAAATAGAATTATCTGTTTTGAAAGCACATATCGACAACCATCTGTCAAAGACTCTAGTAGTTGTAGTTTCCCAGACGAACTTCATAAATGGTGAAAGAGTCGAAGCTGAACTTGAGTGATGAGCTAGATAAAGGCAGGAAGATCATGCCGGTAATTTACCTCCACCAAATGAAGATTGAACTACAAAACTGAAAGAGCTCTCAAATACAGCAAGCCAGCTCACAGTAATCAGTAGTATAAGACATTAACGATGTTTGGATGCTCTTCTGCTAGTTAGTGACATGACAATTTTTGACTAAAAATTAACTTTCACCTGCAGGAGGGCAGGAAGAGGAAATAAAAATTGACTTTCACCTTGGGGTTAATAAAAATTGATTTCATCTTGAGGTTAATAAAAAAATTGACTTCACCTTGGGGTTAATAAAAAAAATTACTTCACCTTGGGGTTAATAAAAAATTGACTTCACCTTGGGGTTAATAAAAAAAATTACTGCACCTTGGGGTTAATAAAAAATTGACTTCACCTTGGGGAAAATAAAAATCGACTTCACCTATAAAGAAGTTGCAAACACATTTTAAATCAAGTAGTAAGATTGATTAATTCAGCAAGCTATATTGTCCTGCTATTAGTTCTATACTGTTCTTATTATGGTCAGTTAATTTGTACCTCTTGTGGTGAGGTACGCATTTCCAACCCTGTTAAAGCACCAACACGAATCCAGTTTAACTATATGCAGTTTAACTTATGGCCATTAGAAATAATGGAAGTGTCAGTTCAGGTAATTCTCACATTTCAGTTAAACTCATAGTAGATAATTACTGCTCCACTCTGGTCTGTTGGAGTTTAAACAAAAATGTTAGCTAAAGATGGATGTGTCGGGCCATTGCAGAAACAAATCGGCAACACAACGCCGTTCTTTGGATTACATCCTGCTGGAAAAATCTAGCAGGACAATGGTCCTGCAACAAGAGAGATCTAGCGGAAGTTTGAGAATAAACGCTGAAAAAGAAGAACACAAATTTGAGACTGAAATAATTGTCTAGATACAAGTCTCATTTCTTTCTACTAGTCCTAGACCAACACTCTATAATTTGAAGTTGGTATTTTAGGGTTATGCCCAGTCAACAGTTGAACTTATATAAAACATAAGCGACTGTATGGTATGTCTGTGGTTATGTGATTATGTGATAGTCATGCAAGACAGTTGAAAATAGTATAAACATGCATGACCGAAGTTAACTTTGAGCTTGATGACCGGCTATCAGTACAAGAACCAGTTCTCTCATATGGCTGACTTAATATACTAGCGATATGATTACAAACATCCACTATACAGTGGTAAAAACACTAAACATATTAGTTGCCAATGCCGAAGTCAGATGTGTGGGGACGTTGGCACAAATAAAACGGTGACACAATTCATTTCCGCTCTCTGAATTAAATAATGCTGAAAATCAAGGACAATGGTCCAGCTATATGAGGATCCAGTGGGAGTTTGAGAATAACTACATAGATACAAAAAGTCATGTCTGGTGTGTAGATGACAAGATTTTACAAAGAGATCAACAACTAATAGTCTTAGAATCTTGCTATTATGTTACAGGGCATGTCAGCAGAGCAAGAATAGTAATGGGATCTGGGATACTTCTTCTTCTTCAGCGTTCATTCGTAAACTCCTGCCAGATCTCTCTTGTAGCAGAACAATGGCCGTACTAGATTTCCAGCATGATGTAGTCCAGAGAATGGAAATGCGCTGTGTCACCGTTTTATTTGCGCCAATGGCCCAACACATTCGTCTTCGGCGGGGATCTGGGATACACATTGAAAGAGGTGACTATAAAGGATTTAGTGCATCTAAACTCCATTGGAAAATCAAATTAAAAAAACTGCAGAGAATAGAAAGGTCAGAAAAAACCATAACCTAGCTGTAAACTAACATTATAGCTATGCTCAAATCAAAAACATTAATTTCTTCTTGGTTTATTCTAAAAATTCTTAATAACAGGATAAAGTCCAGAGAATGGAATGCATTGTGCCATGGTTTACAGCTCAGCTGACATATCTGCACATTTTGATTTGACTCATCCGACTTCAGCATGGCTTCCAGGTCACGTTAGCCCTCAATGGGATGATACAATCAGTTCCACTCCAAAACCTCCTTAGTCACCTCGTACATGTGTGGTAGGTAATAGTGTTGTTTCTGTTTCTGGCCTTGGTAACAGATCGGTTCTCTTTTATACAGTAGCAAAACAATGGTCCAACAAGATTTCCAGTAGGATGTAGTTCAGCGAACGGAAATGCATTGTCATTTTATTTGTGTCAATGGATCAAAAACACCAGACTTTGGCATTATTTTCCTATTTAACAACAATTTTCAAAATCTTCAACTATAATGATTATTGTTTGTACTTTATATAGCAAGTTTCTGTCCCCTTTCTCGCTGTCTTTACCTCACCTAACTCATGCGCCAGATATTCATTTACAGCCGAGTCGATTGGAGGAGTGGTTATGTCAAGTGAGAAATCACAACCCTGATTTTTTAGTCTGGCTGTGGTTTCGAACCTGGCACGCTATAACCCGGTGATAGCAAGCAAGCTCACTATCAACTAGGCTACCGCTATCCTATAAGGTGGGGCATGCTAGATCACTGCAGATGGGTTAGCAGATCTGATGGAAGAATTATGAACTTGTTGGCCCAGAAGCATATGCTACACTCCTGGCAGGACCTGATGATAATGTGATACTGCCACACTGGAATGCCTACCTCTTGAGGCTAAACGTGCACTCATAACCTGCCTAACACAACCATGCCTTTGAGTTAATAAACCTTATGTGAGTTTGGGCGTCACCTTATTTACTTAACGGAGGAGGACCTGGTGATAGAAAGGTTGTGTTGTCAAGAGTTATCTTCTAACAGCTAAAGTTATCTTCTTAACCATCGTCTGCCAAAGATCTCTATGGTGAGCTGGAGAAGGGTACACGATCTCAAGGTGGCCAAAAGAAGCGCTACAAGGACTCATTAAAGAACTCACTGAAAGCCTTTGAAATAAACCACGATACATGGGAAGAACTTGCACAAAATAGATCTACATGGCGTTCTACAATAAAAAAGAGCGCATCATCTTGTGAAAAGATGAGAAATGCAGCAGCTCAACAGCGGAGAGCAGCTAGAAAGTCACGGATATACCAAGATCTGTCTACAGTGGTTATTCCATGTCCGAACTGTCCAAGGACATTTATCCCTTTAGCTGTTAGAAGATAACTTGGCAATGGTGAACTAATCCCTTTAGCTGTTGTTGTTCGTCCATCACAAGTGATGATGACCATTTGTTACATCCACTTTTGAAAATTCAGTTAGAGTTATGTCCTTGATTATGGGTTCGTAGATGGCTAATGAGCCATATTCGAGCAGTGTATTCAAGAGTTATCTTCTAACAGCTAAAGGGATTAGTTCATCATTATGCTGCAATACTTGACACCAAAATTGTTTGTAAACTTAATCTCAAACCTCATCTGAAATTAAATAATATTGCAATTTCACAGTTTGATGAGAAAATGTTGCAATTTCAGTTTGATGAAACAATTTTGCATGATACTATAGTTATAGCACTAAAATGTTGCATGATACTATAGTGATAACACTTTTGTAATTGCATACTCTGGAAAGATAATATTACAATTGTAATTTGTGGAGAATGAAATGACCAGCAAAATTTTTGATGAGAAATTGTTGCAATAACAAATTTCAATACGAAAAAAGTAGCAAACACAATAATGAGAACAAAAAGTTGCAAACACAATAATGAGAAAAAAGTTGGAAACACTAATGAGAACAAAAAGTTGCAAAAACAATGATGAGAAAAAAAAGTTGCAAACACAAATTATGGTGATAAATTGTTGTGATCACAAATTTTGATAATAATTACTTTGATGTTATAATTACACATTGCAGAGAAAACATTCCAATAACAAATTTTATATGAAAAATTTCAATGACATTGTTGAGAACACTTCACAATTATAAATTATGATAAGAAACTGTTGCAATCACAAATTTGAATGACCACTAAAGCCAGATATGTCAGGCCATTGTCGCAAAAACAAAACATTGGCATAACACATCTCAGTTCTCTAGGCTACACTTTGCTGGAAATCTGGTATGACCATTGTCTTGCTGTAAGAAAAATCCAGCAGGATTTTGAGAGCAAATGAAAACAAAATGTTATCAGTAAAAAATAATCTTAAGAGTTTATGAGAAACATAACAAATTAGTTAGATAACATATGAAATTGCAGATAGAAAGTATTACAATCATAGATTTTCAGGACATTTTCTGATTGCAAACTGTGGTTATAATTGCTGCAATCACAAATTGTGGAGAGAAAATATTGCAACATAAAATATTCATCAGAAAATATTGCAATTAAAAAATTGATGAGAACATGTTGCAATCACAAAATATGAGAACTATTTCAACAATCACAAAATATGACATTTTCAACAATCACAAAATATGACATTTTCAACAATCCCAAAATATGATGCTTTTAACAATCACAAAATATGACATTTTCAACAACCACAAAATATGACGCTTTTAACAATCACAAAATGACATTTTCAACAATCACAAAATATGACATTTTCAACAATCACAAAATATGACATTTTCAACAATCACAAAATACATTTTCAACAATCACAAAATATGAGAACATTTTCAACATTCACAAAATATGAGAACTATTTCAACAATCACAAAATATGAGAACATTTTCAACAATCACAAAATATGAAAACATTTTCAACAATCACAAAATATGACTTATAATTTCAACATATCATTTTCAACAATCACAAAAGTTGATGATAAAATTTTGCAACCATAAATTATGAAGAAGTACTCATAATTTTTCATACATAATTTTTGCTTAGCTCCAGTGCTGTCTTACTACATTTATCTCTTTGCTGACCAGCAACATAGAGCATGCTTATCTCCAATTGCCAAGAACACACTTTTGGAAAAAAGAGTCAAAAATTAGTTTTGAAAATATTTGTTTGAAAATGGAAATCGCAACATAGAGCTTTGAAATTTAAAATTCACAATGAATATTTGCATTGTCAGAAAGAATTTTAAAACTCAGTTATTTGAAGAAAAAAATAATATTTATTATAATTAATGCTGGGCATAATTTTGCAATACTTTTAATGCATTGAACACACCTACAATAAGTTCTAAATTATTAAAGAATTCACCCACAAACTAGGTCAATAACCTCTATTTCATGGGAGCTGCCATATTGGAATGGTGTGATATCCCTGATAGCTATTTTTAATAATAATATCTGCAACAGACAAGAGGATGAAACAGTAAAACACAATCTTATTGAATGCCCTGCACTACAAGACCTGCAAAAACAACTGTTACCCTCCATCACTAACAACTTTTATACAGACACAACACAGCTGAAGAAGACATGCACCTACCGCCACCTGATACAGGGAAGAAAGAGTGAAAGCTCGCAACCTTGGAGATCAAATAAGTAATAATATTATCACTACAGATGCCATATTATTGAAGCATCATAATGGTTTCGATGATTGTCGAAATTGTATATCAAGGACATATAACATAAATTCTGCGGTTGTCGAACGTGGTCTGCAAAATATTAAATCACTATATCTCATAAACAATGGAATCCATCTATAGTGCATGCATTTTTAACAAACTTCCTTATTCAACGATACTTTTCAAAATCACCAATTATTTCTTATCTTCATTATTTATATTGTGTCTAGCAAATTTCTGTTATTACATAAATACAGTGGAATCCCGTTATAACAACTTGGTCTGGACCAATATTATGTAATAACAGAATTTCACTGTAGACAGCATATAAAGAAACAATAAATATAATTAGGGATTTTGAAAAATGTTGTTATGGAGGGAAATTTGTTATAAAATAATGTGTTATAGAGGGATTCCACTGTATTTGGTTGGTCTGGACCAAGCTGTTATAATAAGATTTGACTATCGATTCCTTCATTATTTACTTAACCTTTATGAAACGTGCAACAACTTTATTCACCAACATTTCCCCTTCTCTGGTTAGCGAACGGCAAGTATATTTTCCACCATAGACCGCTGTTGCTAGGTACTCAATAAAAATTAATCAATAAAAATCCTCAATTTTAAATATTTTGTTCAAAAGATTTGTTAAATCTGGCATTTTATTCAATTGACTACCTTTTCCACCAGTTTTAGTGGCAACCATGTGCCTAATGTCATGTAAATATCAATATTTTCACAATATATTGACAATTTCAAACAAAAGCATCGCCATGATGGTGAATTTGGATTTATAGACTTTTATTTTATCAAATTTTTATTAAAATCATTATAGATTGTGATTCAAATGATTACACAAGGCAACACACAAAAATCATCACAGATAATTTTATATGGGTTTTGTAGTATTTGGTTAGCTGATTTCAAATCTGTCTTTAGTTTTTTCTACCACGTAACATTTTTTTGTAATAGCTAATTATAATATCTTTCAACAGTGGTTATGACCACAAATCGAGTACAATGTTTTATTTAGATTGGTATCGATACTTTATTACTGGCTGTTACAATTTTGTTCAGTTTCGGGTCACGTGATTTAGTATCGATGCTACCATTTTTGTGTATTCGATAGGATAGTAAATCCATTTATACACGTGTGGTGTTTGCTTAAAGTAATTACGACAAGTATATTATGAGATTTCGTTGTTTTGTACTTTCTTTTATTTTAAAGGTTGCAAAAACCTTGCATTTGTGTACTTGATAACTTATTTTGATAACTTCATTGATTCCTCGCGAAGAAGCTTAAAGGCAGTTCTTTTGCACAATGGAAATTTAAAACCAAGCATACCAGTTGCACATTCTGTTTATCTGAAAGAATCTTATTACAGCATGAACAGTTTGCTTGAAGTTATCCATTATAAAACACACCAGTGGAACATCTGTGGTGATCTAAAGGTCATTGGCATGTTGATGGGCATGCAAGGAGGATTCACTAAATACTGCTGTTTCCTATGCCTATGGGATAGTCGAGCAACAGCGGAACATTATGTCAAACGTGTCTGGGAGCCCAGGCATATCTATACGCCAGGAGCAAGCAGTGTCCAAAATATGCCCCTTGTTGATCCACAGAAAATATTTCTGCCACCTCTCCATATTAAGCTAGGACTGATGAAAACCCTTGTGAAGACCATGGGTAAGACAAACTCAGAAGGTTTTCAGTACCTTGTTAATAAATTCCCAAACATCACTGCTGCAAAAATGAAGGAAGGGATATTTATAGGTCCACAAATCAGATCTGTTTTACAAGATGAAGGTTTCAAACAGTCTCTGTCAGGAGCTGAGCTAGAAGCCTGGGAGGCATTCAAGTGGGTCTGTGAAAACTTTCTTGGTAATCATAAGTCCCCTACGTACAGGGAAGGAGTTCAGCGTCTAATAGATTCTTACCAGAACCTTGGCTGTCGCATGTCATTAAAAGTGCACTTCTTGCACTCCCATGTAGATTTCTTCCCAGAAAATCTTGGTATGGTGAGTGAAGAGCAAGGAGAACGTTTTCACCAGGACATTCAGTTAATGGAGCGCCGTTATCAAGGTTTGTGGAATGAGAGTATGATGGCCGACTTCTGCTGGATGCTATTCCGTGATAATCCAGGCGAAGAATATAACATAAAATCAAATTCCAAGCATTTTTGAAGAAACATTCTACATATCTATGCTGTGATGTGAGTATATTTGATTTAGTCTAGAAGATGTGAATCATTTGCTTAATTGATGATTGCGATTCTCGAAAAAAATACAGCCAAGTTCAGTGAAAACTAACATCACTCATAACTTTAAAACTTGACGTGATAGAAAAAAACTGATACCAGATCTGAAATCAGCGCCAAAAAATCCTTTAGAAAAGTGTATTTTGGTTTCAGATGATTAAAAAAAGTTTTATTTTGTTGCCTTGTGTTATTTATGGAGAGAAAAGTTATTTTCACCTCGAAAATCAGTTACACTCCGCTGCTTTATCTAATTTGATATTAAAACATCAACCAAGTTCACGCGATACATTTACAGACTAGATCTAGGTTTATAGAATGATTTAAGATATACCTGTAGGTTTAATCCTTGAAATTATAACAATATGACTGTAATTGGTGCACTATTCGGTCTATCTAACTAATACTGTTTCTACTCCAGAATATTTACAAAATAATGTCGGAAAATTCGTACTATTATATTATCGTTGTAAAGGTCAAAATTTGCTGGGGTTTTGTGGAAAATCATCTTTAGACTGTCTTACATGTCACATATCACACACACACAACACTTACACCAATATATATATAGATTTCAATTCTGTATTTATATGTGCAAAAATTATTTAAATATCTCTAACAACAAAAATGTTATGATTTCAAAACAGCCACCAAAGATTAAGTAACATTTCCAAATATCAATTCAGTGGCAGGAGAGTAATTACGTAATTGTAAACACAGCGTGCTAAAGGTTAAGAAGCTTACAACTTTTAGAAAACTCAGTTTATAGTAAAGAATGAAGGATGTCTGACAACATCTTCTTTTATTATTTTCAGTTTCCCTTAGAACAAAGGGCTGTTACTGTTGCTCTTCAACAATCTATGTGCTGTCATCTTCTTCAAAGAAGAGCAATACTTAGAGAAATTAAAACAAACAATATTCATACTATTCAAGAACTGCATAGAATAGCTTTGAACGGACAGAATTGAAGAGATCTGATGTCTGCGCTAAAGGAAAATGAAAGAATGAATCTTCTTCAACTGTTCTCATGAGGTCCCAATTTACTTGGTATATTCCTCCACTGTTCTATTCCAGGTGTTTCCTTTTGAGATCTCATTCACTGAGGGTTCTAGTCCAGTTTTACTACTAACTGGTAACACATATAAAAATTGATGATTTCACCAAAAGACCATTATCATGAAAACAACAACACACGCAACTAGTAAGAAATGGCACTGTTCATGTTCACATTTTCTTTCAACCCCTACCAGCAGCTACCAATTCATTCCCAAAACAGCCATGCCCTGCCAATGTTGAGATGGTGATTTAAAATATTTTTTATCACTATTAATATGTGAAAAGATATGCTAAATTTAGCTCTCATGTGACTAACAGTAATGGCAGCTCATATATCAGTTTTCCAATTGTTTCTAACAGCTGGGTTTCCAAGCTGCAAAAGGTTTATTACGGCATTCAATTTTATTCAAAACTTGGTCAGAATGGGACCCGCTTATGATTCAGCTGAGGTTGATAGGCAACCATTTTAGGGAATTTTAGAGAATGAATCAGACATTGATGGGGGAATTAGTTTAGGATTTGGGAGTTGAAAGTAGCAACGATATGTAGTGTAGGCTAATTGATGACATGTGCCCCCACTCTACATTTGCCACACCCTAGACCTAGCAATGATTGAGAATAGTCAACACAGCTGATCTATATCAATATTGATCAATTACATGATAAATCACAACCTGCAAATGACATTGATTTATATTACTTTCATATGATTCAGGAACGCTCAGAACAAACTAATGTCAGTGTGTATGCTGGTATCAAAATTTTCAGAAAAACAAGACTCTCCTAGGAAACCTGTTTCATCAAATAATATCAAAGGCTTTCTTTATGTGAACTAGGTCTATAGATTTGGTGTTTAAGAGTTTCAGAATGCTGTGGTCTAACAATGAACTACTGAATGTGACTGAGGTGTCAAGTGTTGTGTACAGAAATATATTTAAAAGTATAAACAAATATTTCCATCTCAATGATAACTCCACATTCATATCACAAGGGCTGGATGTAATTTTTAAGGTTAGGTCTGTTTGATCTTATTCTAACCAAGTCTAGAGAACTAATGATGCATGAACAAGATATTAGCATTGATGAAACTATGAATAGCTTTTACAGAGCCCAATTCAAACAGTAGATGTTTGATGTATATACCGCCGAAGACGGATGTGTCAGGCCATTGGCGCAAATAAAACAGCAACACAACGTATTTCCATTCTCTGGACTACATCCTGCTGGAAGTCTAGTAGGACTATGGTCATGCTACAAGGGAGATCCAGTGGGAGTTTTGAGAATGAACGCTGAAGAAGAAGATGTATATGAAAAACAAACCATAGGAAAAATGTTTGCTTTGCTATGGATCCTCATTCCGGATATCTCTATAACTTTAAGGTGTATGCTGGGTAATTAGACAAACAGATGAAAGATAGACTAGGATATCATCTTGTTATGATGTGTAAAGGAGACTGTTTTGCAGATTTTCATTTCAACAATTATCAGCAAACAATTTGACACAAGTAAATGAAGCTGACAGGAAACTGGTGTTCATTTTGTTTCCTCACCCTTATTACATAACTAGTAAACTTGTCTTACGTGACATTTACAAACATATATATACAGATCAGTACATCTTCCATTTATCTGTAAATTGGACTTTGGATAATAAAAACTTATTACAAATTCTGCCGAAGACGGATGTGTCGGGACATTGGTGCAAATAAAACGGCAACACAACGGATTTCCTTTCTCTGGACTACATCTCGCTGGAAATCTAGCAGGATCATTGTCCTGCTACATGAGAGATCCAGTGGGAGTTTGAGAATGTGTCCTGCTACATGAGAGATCCAGTGGGAGTTTGAGAATGTGTCCTGCTACATGAGAGATCCAGTGGGAGTTTGAGAATGTGTCCTGCTACATGAGAGATCCAGTGGGAGTTTGAGAATGTGTCCTGCTACATGAGAGATCCAGTGGGAGTTTGAGAATGAACAATGAAGAAGAAGATTGCATTTTTAATTTACTTTCTTGCACAATCACTTCTCATTTTTATGGAATTATTCCTCTTGTCCTGGAAATTAAGCCCTGAGTTTTTCCTAATCTGCCGGGATTGAAAGGGTTAATCGCTAAATGACTTAAATCATGCTCCTCTGATGAGGTGACTTGATATGCTATTGGTAATCGCTATATCCACCAATTTGGCACACTAGTGCCCTTTGGGTTTACCATCTGTGATGTATATGTGTAGATATATGTTTATATGTGTAGATATATGCTTATATTAGATATATATTTATGTGTTGATGTATGTTTATATATGTAGATACATATTTATATGTTCTATCATTTTTCTGTGTGTTTTGTTGATATCCTATGATATTCTGTCAATTTCTTTTTGATTTTGTTTCATCTCTATCCTTCTAATTTTTCATCATACGTACTCATAAGGTATTATCCTGTCTAGTGATTAATATGTAATATCTGAAAATATACAGTGCTCCTTCTTACTCTTCTTGTGGTGTGTTGTGTTCTTGATAAAGGCCTCTTGGCCAAAACATCAATTTTTATGTGTTATGGTGTTACCAGTGATATCAAAACTTCATTATCCTTTTCCAAGTTTCGCCTGTTGGATTTCAGTTGTTCTGCAGTTATTACCTATTAGTGATGGAATGTTTCAAACAAATTGGATCAACACCTTTCCTGACATGGTAAATGTATTTTAAAATCTCTCTCTCTCTAGAGAGAAAGTGTATGTGTATATATATATATATATATATATATATATATATATATATATATATATATATATATATATATATATATATATATATATATATATATATATATATATATATATATATATATACACTTTCATTAAAGTTTATATCAATCAATCAAGTGTCATGCAGAGCAGCATAGGCAATCATGTTTTTCCACAAATCTCTTGTGTTGTTAATATGTTCAGTTAGTGACTTCTTTTTGTGCCACAGTGGCAACCCATCCAAAAATGTCATTGTTTTCCTCTTATCTTCACCCGTTGATCTTTCCGGTGGTTACTAAATGTTCAAGTTTGACTTTCCTCATCACGTCTTTAAAATATTGATTGTCTATTTTTGCTATAATTTGTTACTTTAATTCAGCACCTCTGAATTCTTCTACATGTTTTTTTGGCTATCCATGGAATTTTCATCATTCTTCTTAATAACCACATCTCAGATGCCTCAAGCGTACCTTGGACACTTTTACAATAAGTATATCAAAACTGCAGCTTCAGGTCTGCAAGATATTTTAAAAGAACAGTTTAAAAAACAAACCCATATATTTTATTTAAAAACATGTTGAATTATTGATTAAGGAAAGTGGATGAAGTCAAATATCTTGGCACATTTTTAACATGGCAGGTGCTACGTGAAATAAGGAATAGGATAACACAGGCCAAATCAGAATTTAAAACAATTAGAAACATTTTGTACAATGGAGAAATATCAATTTATATGCAAATTAGATTGCTAATACATTATATTGAACAAATATATTTCTATGAATGTTAAGTATGGAGTGTAAACAAAAAACGCTGAAAGTGAACTGGAGGTTACTGTGATATTTTCGAGAAGAATTATGAAAATAGCATTGAACAAATTTTCAACTTCATCCATTGCACACATTTCTACATGACCCATTGCACACATTTCTACATGATCCAATGCACACGTTTCTACATGACCCATTGCACACGTTTCTACATGATCCAATGCACACGTTTCTACATGACCCATTGCACACATTTCTACATGATCCAATGCACACATTTCTACATGACCCATTGCACACATTTCTACATGATCCAATGCACACATTTCTACATGATCCAATGCACACATTTCTACATGACCCATTGCACACATTTCTACATGATCCAATGCACACATGTTTCTACATGACCCATTGCACACGTTTCTACATGATCCAATGCACACGTTTCTACATGACCCATTGCACACATTTCTACATGATCCAATGCACACATTTCTACATGACCCATTGCACACATTTCTACATGATCCAATGCACACATTTCTACATGATCCAATGCACACATTTCTACATGACCCATTGCACACATTTCTACATGATCCAATGCACACATTTCAACTTCATCTAAAGCACACATTTGTATTTCATTCATTGTTAGAAAGGCGTAGAGGATTGGCTTCATAGTACTCAAATTTTCCATATGTATTTTATTGCTCTATATTAACATCATCATATCGATAATTTGGAGTTCTGCCCCGTGTCTTAGTGAAGGGGGATGGACAATATGGAAAACTCATAGTCGTGAAAGAGTTAATAGCACTGTAGCTCCAGCAATAATCTAAAAAAGCAAATGTAAACCAGACTCATGTCTGACTTCGAACATACAACTTTATAACCCATGGTATATGACTTGACTATTTCAACTAACTAACACAACTTGACCATTTCATAACGAAGATTCATTTCATTCATCTCCATCACTGAAGTCGGATGTGTTGTACCAATGACATATATAAAATGCAGACATAATGCATCTTTATTCTCTGGACTACATCTTGTTGGAAATCTAGCAGATCCTTTGTCCTGCTACAATAGCGATTCAATGAGAGTTTGATAACTAACGCTAACAAGCAGACATTTACAAACACATTAACAAAAATCTCCATAACCCATCAGGGTCATAGGGGTGCCACACTAGAGACATCAGCACAAAAACCCTCCAAATATCTCTATCCTCAGCTATTTAAAGGAGTGTAGAAAAATCAGGTCTAGACCATTCCTTGATGTTATCAATCCAGGATTTTCACGAACACATTAGATACATTTATACTGAATCAAAAGTAACATTTGTTCATGCAATAGAAATGTTCATAAAATTCACATCAATTATTTGAAGAAATTGAGAAGGGTGAAATGTAGGATGTGTAAATGGGTGAAAAGTCCCCCACACTTATTATAGTTAACATCAATGATCTAGTTGCTGAACTACCACATGCAGTGAAAGTGGTAACGTACGCTGATTACCTGGTAATCTGGTCACAGAATAACAGCAGCTGTGACCACTATACAGATACAAAGAGCTATAGATGCCTTAAGCAAATGGGCAAAAAGATGGCATGTCAGCATTAATATTAATACATGCAGCATGACTCTCACCGACAGAAAAAGCTGGTGTTATCAGGATAAATAGAGAGTCCCTGAGAGAAGACACATACCTCGGAGTTACTTTTGATGATAAGCTGACATGGAAGCAACAAAGCAACAACAAAGGCACGGAGAAATTGAGGTATCCTGAAAGTGGAACTATGTGAGGATCAAGTGGGAATATACTTAGTAAAGTTTATAAGCAAAGCATATGACCACACCTGGAATATGGGTTAGCTGTGAGGAGTCTGCACCAAACACCACATTACACAAATTTGATGAAATGCAAAACCAGGAGTTTAGGGTTATCTTAGAAGCAATGAAATCAACACCCATAATAGACATGGCATGAATGCAAATACTAAGAAAATGCAGACACACACAGGTGTTAATATAAACTGATAAGTTTCATTGCAAGAAAATCTAGCAATAGGTCAACCGAAAAAAGCAGTTTTATCCACCAGGCTAAATGAATTAGTAAACAACTCTGAGACCTGCCTGAAATTAAAATCCCTTTTAAGCTCTGCACCAGAACTAATCCCTTGGAGAGAGATGCGTGGAATACCAATACACATACACATAAAAACAAAGTAAAAGGAATATTTAGTGAAGATGAACAGAACAACGTGCAACAGTCACCCTCAGTTTCCTTGATGAATACTCACAGGACATAAAGGTCAGAGTATACACAGATGGGTCTATACAGAATGCAGCACATAATGAAAGAAAGAACTATGGATCCCTGTATAAGCTACAAAAGACAGAAGTTCATTGATTGAAAAATATTAAATTTTTTCAAATTTTTTGTTTGTAAACCTGTTGGATTACAGTGTTGCTGCAGTTACTACCTATTACTGAAGTTTATTAAAGAAACAAAATTACAGATATAGACAAATTTTAAGTGACAAAAAGAAGAATAATAACAAACACACTTTTCAAGGTTAATAAGTAAGAATGTATGAAGTCTAAAAATACATTTAAGAAGATTAGCCAAACAAAATGACCAGGGAGTGAAAATGTTTCAGTGAAGATGTATAGGAAAGTGTACACATGTATGCCAACATGATTCCTTATCAAAATGATCTAACAGGGTACAGTTGAAAGTGGAGAAATGCAGAGGCTGAAGAAAATCATGGGCAGACAACATCAAAGACTAGACAGGTTGATTTTTATACACTAATTCTCATTGCTGAAAATAGAAATCACTGGAAGACTCTGTGTGTTGACACATCTAATGTATTACCTCTACAACCCTTACTCTGTGTGTTGACACATCTAATGTATTACCTCTACAACCCTTACTCTCTGTGTTGACACATCTAATGTATTACCTCTACAACCCTTACTCTCTGTATTGACACATCTAATGTATTACCTCTACAACCCTTACTCTGTGTGTTGATACATCTAATGTATTACCTCTACAACCCTTACTCTCTGTATTGACACATCTAATGTATTACCTCTACAACCCTTACTCTGTGTGTTGATACATCTAATGTATTACCTCTACAACCCTTACTCTCTGTGTTGACACATCTAATGTATTACCTCTACAACCCTTACTCTGTGTGTTGACACATCTAATGTATTACCTCTACAACCCTTACTCTCTGTATTGACACATCTAATGTATTACCTCTACAACCCTTACTCTCTGTGTTGACACATCTAATGTATTACCTCTACAACCCTTACTCTCTGTGTTGACACATCTAATGTATTACCTCTACAACCCTTACTCTCTGTGTTGACACATCTAATGTATTACCTCTACAACCCTTACTCTCTGTGTTGACACATCTAATGTATTACCTCTACAACTCTTACTTTGTGTGTTGATACATCTAATGTATTACCTCTACAACCCTTACTCTGTGTATTGACACATCTAATGTATTACCTCTACAACCCTTACTCTCTGTGTTGACACATCTAATGTATTACCTCTACAACTCTTACTCTCTGTGTTGACACATCTAATGTATTACCTCTACAACCCTTACTCTGTGTGTTGACACATCTAATGTATTACCTCTACAACCCTTACTTTGTGTGTTGACACATCTAATGTATTACCTCTACAACCCTTACTCTCTGTGTTGACACATCTAATGTATTACCTCTACAACCCTTACTCTGTGTGTTGACACATCTAATGTATTACCTCTACAACCCTGATGGGTTATGGGTTTCTGCATGGACGAATACTAAGAAACAAGGTTAGTTAGTAAGAGTATTTTGTGAGTTGTTCAGAGAGTCACTTAAACATCGTCACTAGGAACAATTACCGTCATGGACAGATGTAATAAAAGGGATTATAGAAACCCGACAGAAGCACAACAGACTAGAGCTGTGTAATGGATTCATAATGGATAATTGGCCATTCCTTCAATACATCTAGACATACACAATAAATTATAAAACAAGTTATTTTAGATAAATATCTACAGTTACATGTTATCATTGCCGTCAAAGACAGATGTGTCGGACCATTGACGCAAATAAAATGGTGACAATGCATTTCAATTCTCTTTTGCCTACATCCTGTTGGAAATCTAATAGGACCATTGTCCTGTTACAAGAGAGATCCAATGGGAGTTTGAGAATGAACGCGGAAGAAACATTATGATTGACATCCATAATGAAAATCAGTTATGGAATTAAAAGTTTCAGTATTCTCAGAAAATGTGGACAAATAACAGTACAGCTCATTATTAAGTCATTCTTGCCTTAATAAATGCAACAGGCTTACTATTATTATAGGACATACTGGTGTCATCATCACCTCAGCCAATTTCAAGGTTTATTGATAATATTTTAATCTTACAATTGTCAGTGTTAATGAAGTTGTTTCTACAAACAATTTCGGCCATGTTAGTCTTAATAATTTTCTGCGATGATGAGAAAAATCTACCTATTAACTGTCTTAGGCGATCCTGGCGTACTTGATTTTCCATCTTTTTCTTCTTTTAGGCATATTACTTTCGAATTGACTTTAACTGGTTTGATACTTTCATCACTGCTGGAACTGGATGAGTACCTTCTTCCTTGATCCCCAACTGAGTCACTAAATGATGGAAGCATAGCTCGCTTTCTAGAAGGTGATGGAATCTCAATGTCTGGTTCTAATCTTGGAGCATCATCTTTGACCCTGGAGAAATAATTAATGTCACTAATACAATACTTAGTTTTTATAAATCTAAACATAATTTTCAGATCAAATGTTCACCAGTATGTTGCAGAGCATGAAAGGTGAGTACACAATAGCAATACATGTACTGCTATGCATGTTGAAAGAAACGGGTATTGGAGGGTATGTACATGTATGAGTATGAGTACAGGGTGAGTATGGGAGCCGGGTAGCGCAGTGGTTAGCGCACAGGCTTCGAATATGAGTGGTCTGCACTGGCTTCGCATATGAGTGGTCCTGGGTTCATTCCCCAGTTGAGGCAGAAATGTTTTTCAGATCACAACGGCTCCTGGGTCGACCCAGCCTTACAATGGGTACCGGATTAATTCGGAAAGTAAAGACTGCAAAGGGAGAGGAGGTGGTTACCAGCCTCATTTGCAGTGCCACTGAAATGTGGGATCGCTAACATCTCACACCCCTACAGCATTAATAAATGCTATGGGTTACTTTACTTTACTTTACTTTACTTTACTTTACTTTACTTTACTTACTATGTAGATGTATATCTCATCTTGTAAGTTCAAAGTGCTAAAACATGCCATTCTGAAGTCGGATGTGACAGTCCACCCATATAAATAAACATATCAGGGTTATAGGTGTACCACATTGGATGCATCAACACATTCCCAATTTATATCTTCAGGTCACATGGATGAGTCAGGAAAAATACAGGCCTGTCCAGTCCTTGATATTGTCTGTCCATGATTTTCTTTTCTTCTCTGCTTTTTCCACACTCAGCTGTTCCCTGTAGTATCATTTTTGACAAGGAATCATGCCGGCATACATGTCCAAACCATTGAGTTATATGCAGACTTGATTCCTTGACAAAGATGTGACAGCTAAAAAATGAATACATCAAAGCCAAGCATTATATCATGACACAAAATATTGGGTTTTCTGGACTGCATCCTTTAGCAAGCAGGATTTTGAGACAATGCAGAAGAAGCTAAAATGTTACATGAGAATCACATCACACGGAGTAAAGTCAAAAACAGAGTAAAGTCAAAAACAGAGTAAAGTCAAAAACAGCCATGAATGTCCTGATAGAATGTGTGACAGAAAAGTTATTGATATCTACAAACATCTAATTGATTACCTTCAAACATGGAGTCTCAGTAATGATCTGTCAGCTACATTCTAGACAAATTATCAAGCGCAGACTAAACAGAAGTCATTTTCGCTCGTGTGTTGCCGGTGCCCGAAAGGGGAGCAAAGAATAGCCACACTGTTTACCTTCCATGCATGTCGTAAGAGGATACAATATAAATAACTTGAGATATGCTGATGACACTGCAAGCCCTATTAGATAAAGTAGTGAAGGAAAGTGAAAACAAAGGCCTCAGTTTAAACAAGAAGAAAACAGAAATAATGGTTGTATCAAAGAGACATACACCACCAAGATGCAACATAATAATTAATAACACAAAATTAGCACAAGTTGAAAAAGTGAAAAATCTTGGCACCCTGTTAACATCAGAAGGCAGATGCTCAAGTGAGATAAAGAGCCGAACAGCACAAGCCAAATCAGCATTCCAAAAATGAGAAACATTTTTTGCAATGGAAGTCTATCAATGCAGACCCGAATTCGGGTGCTGAGATGTTATATCGAACCGATTCTTTTTTATGGATGTGAAGCATGGACTATAAACAAGAAAATTCAAAGTGAATTGGAGGCTACAGAAATGTGGTTTCTGAGAAGAATGATGAAAATACCATGGACAGCCACGAAAACTAATGCAGAGGTTCTCATTGATGCTGGCGTAAAAAGATCAATCATATCAAACATTAGAGGCAGACAGTCAAGGTTTCTAGGGAATGTGCTGAGAAGAACACAACTTGAACACTTAATAACCACTGGACAGATCAAAGGGAGAAGAGATAGAGGTTGACAAAGAGAAAAGTTACTAGATGGGCTTGTATTGTGGCACGGTAGAAGCTCACCAACCGAGCTTATTGACAACAAAGAGACAGAGAGTCGTGGAGAAACATGATCGCCTATGCCAGTCGGCATGGCACTTGATTGATTGATTGATTGATGTCGTAAGAGGCGACTAAGGAGGTTATGGTATGGAGCTGGCTATCCCATCCCATATAGGGTCAGTGACCTAAAGGCATGCCGAAGTTGGATGTGTCAGGCTAAAAGGCGCAGATATCACAGCAATTCTGTAATCCATGATACAACACATTCTGTTCTCCTGACTAAATCCTGCTAATCTGTAGGAGTTTGAGAACGAACGCAGAAGAAGAAGTTATTTTCAAGCTGGGTTTTACAACAGGAAGAACACGTTTTTCTATTATAGTATTCTATATGTGAAGGAAACATCAGTCCGCACCCATCCATCCTAGTGATTATGGTCCATAGTTTAGTTACTATGAACGCCTCCGATAGGAAATGATGCTTCACAGGGGAGCTGGCTTCACAGGGAGCTAGAATTCATGACTCCAATTCTGCATGTTGTATAAAGGTGGAAAAGTCACAAAACTCCTAGAATTTAACCCCTCTGAGTAGGAGACTTGATTTCAAAGCATCGCACACTCGTGAAAGTTGGGAGTCTTCTAGGTATGAAATAAAACTCCTGTGAAACCACCTCATAGCACATAAAAAGTAAGAACTAATTGCTCACAATTACTGGGGATCAAAACAATAACCTCAAGTGAAGACTGAATGTCAGCAATGTAGAAAAAACTGACAGGCTTGGGAATAGAAACAAAAACGTATTTCTCAACATGTAACCAGACACATTTGTCATTTTTTTCTGTCATTTTTTTAATATTCCCAGACCTGTCAACCACATCACTAACAAGAACTCTTCAATTGATTTTGTTTCTGGACTCAGTTTTTGTTAGTCCCAATCCAAAAAAGGCCTTTTTTTCAAAATGTTGATTCTGTGTATTTGTTCAACATGAAACTGTTATTTTACACATTTTATATATATATATATATTTTTTTTTTTTTGAGTGCCAAACATATACTTCAAGAGTGTTCTGAGCATGAAATGTTGAGGCAGACATATTGGCCAGAGGAAACAACACTGGAATCAAAGCTCTATGGGACAATGTATGAACTACAAAAGACAGTGAGTTTTATTCAGGAGACAGAATTACAGATATAGACATGTTTCAAGTGAACGAAAGAAGAATATTTTTTTTTATGTTGAAAAAATTCATGGAATTGATTTTTCAACCAAACTGTCTTTAATAAAGATAAGGATAAATAAAAATAGTGAAAAGATGACATAAAATGGTGTAAAAGTCATTGACTGATATGGTAGAAAGAAAGCAGAAAAAAAAATAAATAAAAAGAATGTGATGGACATAAGTGAAATCACATGTCAAAAAAATGTAATTTACAAGGACAATATGAAACTAAAAATAATAGAATCTTGGATTAATGAGTTCTTCTTCTGTGTTCAATTTTTAAACCCTGCTGATTAGCAGGATGTAGTCCTGAGAACAGAATGCAATGCACCATGGTTTACAGCTTAGATGCGATATGTGCACCTTTCAGCCTAATGTAACCAACTTCAACATGACTTCTGGGTAACTATGACCTTTAATGGGATTGGACAAAATAAACTCTACCCCATAATCTTCATAATTGCCTCCTGCGACATGAGTGGCAAGTAACAGTGTGGCTATTCTTTGTTTCTCCCTCAGGCCACGGTAGCAGCACATGGTTGGCTGAATGTGGTTTTTTTTTGCATAATAAATATCACACACATGGGAGCATGATACTATCTGGACATGTCCATATCACACACATGGGAGCATGATACTATCTGGACATAAAAAAAGTTGGATGTGTCAGGCCAAAAGGCGCAGATATGACAGCAATGCTGTAAACCATGATACAACACATTCTGTTCTCCTGACTAAATCCTGCTAATCTGTAGGAGTTTGAGAACGAACGCAGAAGAAGAAGTTATTTTCAAGCTGGGTTTTACAACAGGAAGAACACGTTTTTCTATTATAGTATTCTATATGTGAAGGACACATCAGTCCGCACCCATCCATCCTAGTGATTATGGTCCATAGTTTAGTTATGGTATGTCCATATCACACACACGGGAGCATGACACTGGTAAACAGAAGCTATTTGTGCAACATGTTTGAGTATTTATAATTTTTTGTGCCATCTGGTGATATATTTAACTAAAAAAACACAAGTAGAAACTAACCTCCGAAGAATGATCACAGCTCTACGAGACACAACATCTTCAGGTCGAACACAGTGAGTGATGTGATCTGCTGCATAACCACTGAAAGTAAAACATGGAATTAAATCTAAGATGGTGAAAATTATAATCTTCCAAAATGTGAAATCTCTTAATATTGTACAATTAATGTGACATAACTGCTGGATTATGTGACAGAGAAGTTAGTGGGAAGCCGCACAGTTCTTTCTTCTTTGGCAATCATCTCTCAGTCAGACCAGGATTCCAGATTCTATGATATAGTCAACTGTCTGTTTCTGGGTTTGTTCTTTTTCGTTCAGCTTCTTTTTGAAGCTGAATGGGTGGGTCATTTATTTCTCTTCAGGTCTGCATACTGGGGACAGTCTTGAAACATATGTTCTGCTGTCATATTTACCAAGTAGCAATGACAAAGTCTGGTTGACTGGGGACAGTCTTGTATGTTACGTTGTCATATTCACCAGGTAGTAATGAGAGTCTGGATGACTGGGGACAGTCTTTTATGTTATGTTGTCATATTCACCAGGTAGCAATGAGAAAGTCTGGTTGATTGGGGACAGTCTTGCATGTTACGTTGTCATATTCTCCAGGTAGCAATGAGAAACTCTGGTCGACTGGGGACAGTCTTGTATGTTACGTTGTCATATTCACCAGGTAGCAATGAGAAACTCTGGTCGACTGGGGACAGTCTTGTATGTTACGTTGTTATATTCACCAGGTAGTAATGATAAAGGCCAGTTATACATATCTTGAATCTGGTGAACAGTTGATATCTCATTTTGTTTTAACGTCTCTGAGTTCCAACTTATGGAAACTTGGTTTGTGGTTTGAGCTCAGCAAAAGTATTGGCCTTTCACATAACAATAGCAATGCAATTCTTTTAGCATTTGTTCATAAAGTCCCATTGAATCTAATGCTAGGCAATGGCTCCACTAGATTTCTAGCATGATATAGTCCAGAGAACAGTGAAGTGTTGTATCACAGTTTTATTTATGCCAATGGTCAGACACATAAAACTTCAGCAGTGATATGTATACATTCAGTGTTTTATCAATGGAAACAGTGTTTTACCAAACAGTAAATGTACATAGCCATTTTGTTAGTAGGCCAGCAGGTGAGTCACAGCCTATTTATCAGCATCACTCATACAGCATGATAATCTTTTTTAGTGACTAATCTGAATTATGGCAAGTCATCCATGCTCAACCTTTTTTGCCACTTTCTGAGTCCCTATCAACTTGACCACAGCAATGTCACTGAAAGGTGCAGATGGTGTCTTGAAAGTCAACATGTTTCAAAGCAAAATCCTACACATGTTCTTCAATTATTTTACAAAATATCAGCATCATCATGGCAATGTGGACCATCAAATTTCACATGTCAATGTGGACCATCAAATTTCACATGGCAATGTGGACCATCAAATTTCACATGTCAATGTGGACCATCAAATTTCACATGACAATGTGGACCATCAAATTTCACATGACAATGTGGACCATCAAATTTCACATGACAATGAATTTTAAACCCCCCCCCCCCCCCCCCCCAAACAGGCAAACTACTGAATTATCAACAGACAAATATTACACTAGACAAGTCAACTCAATCAACATTGTATTTCAAGAAAGTGTACCAGTTATATTTATTTTCCCTAACTAACAAAGAGATCACAGAAGGAAATATATGCATGCTCCATATAGACAGAACCAAGTATCCTCAAGGACAGATACAATATCTCTATTCAGGTAACAGAACAGAACACAGATTTTTATTGGGGCTATGAAGAACGGATGATTCTGGGAAAGTTGGCCTGCTGCAGTCATGGAAATGTTTAAACACATTGCGAATACCAAAGTCAGCAGTTTCTCAAATTCTTAATGTAAAAATAGCAAAGCATCTTATTCCCTATAATATCTATATACTCTCTATAATTATTCCCAATTTATATAATGCTCTCTCCATCGAAGACGGATGTGTCGGGTCATTGGTGCAAATAAAACGACGACATGATGCATTTCCATTCTCTGGACTTCATCCTGCTGGAAATCTAGTAGGGCCATTGTCCTGTTACAAGAGAGATCCAGTGGGAGTTTGAGAATGAACGTTGAAGAAGAATAAACACTGTAAGGTTTACATAAGACTCTTGAGTTCATTCAAAGGCAATGTGATTTATTCTAATCAGCAATCTCTCTTTCTAATTCTAGTCCAAGATACAGCTCTTGTGACTGATATTGTCTTTTCATTACAATTTTGTCGATATTACATATTCCTGACATTATAAATGTTACTACCATGAATATTATGAATTTTTTGTAAACAGAAGTTTACACCTAGAAAGTTATCTGAATTCATGTACAGGTTATAGCTACAAGCCTAGCAGAGTCCATTTGATGCCATTATGAATGAAATGAATACTGGTTCCAAGAATACATTGTACTCTCATTCCATTTTGTAATTTCACTTCGAATAAATGTATATTTCTGATGTTATTGCTTCCTCTAGTTGTATTTTGTATTTTAAGTTGTTCCCCATTTGTCCTTGATTACGATATATTTTGTTCTGTGTTACAATATGTGCTGTTAAATAAGTCTGGTTAACAGAAAAGTACCAGATTAAGATTGTGAACTTTATATTATATTCATTGTGACAAGCTCCTGGAGACATATTTCATTTTTTTAAACTTAACATTTTTTTTTTTTAACACAACAGCAAGATATATCCGTTAAAAATCTTTAGGACAGATTAAATAAATGATAACATGATTATTTAAAAAAAAAGGGCTCGCAAGGTTTAGAGGATTGATTAATTGTACCCATATGTAATCCGTCCCTCGCAATGAAGAAGCTACTCATAGCACCATAGCTTCAAAATGATAATCCCCATAGATCTAAAAAATCAGTTTTTATAAGTAAGCCATCATGAACAGAATTTGAACCCGCAACCTTTTCAACACAAAGTGAACTGCTTAACCTCTACGACAGTGAGACCCCCGAAAAAACAACAACATGAAAATATGATAATCTATATTGCATTACCTGAGAAGGGTAACACATCCTCGGGAAATAGGCAAAGTCAGTATTGGCTTGGATACACGGATAGGTTTGAATGTAAACTTGCAGCCAAAGCTAAGGGCACTCTCACTAAAAAATGATACAGAGACTATTGGTCTCTCAAAAATATGAGGTGGATCAATATGTGATACAATACAGCCTCCAGGTTTGTAATCATTGATCACAGCACTGTTAACAAATCCTTCCGGAACAATCCCTGCATCACAAAGAGGAGCAATCACCAATCTGTTTATCCAGTTTGGAATTTCATCAACATCTCCTTTGCTGTATAGCCGTTCATTACCAGGACCTTTTTTAGCCAACTGAGCTCCATAAGTATAACCTTCGCCAAAGAAATATTTATTTCTCAGTGGTGCTCTAAAGAAGAAAAAAATTATTTAAATGACATTAATTATATTACACATGGCATTTAGTACTAGGAGACAAGCTAAAAAAAACAGAGTGAACCTCCACTCCTCTATTTTTTTTAAAATATAAAAAAAGACGAAAAGAAAAAAAATGAGGTAATTACTATATAATTTGTAATAAACCCCCTTTCAGAAGATCTATCATGGCCCTGGTTGTAGTAGGAAAGAACACTTTCATCCCTTTTGGTTATTTTGGAATTTCTTTTACTTTTTGGGTTCATTCTCAAACTCCAACTGGATCTCTCTTGTTGCAGGATAATGGTCATGCTATATTTCTGCAGGATGTAGTCGAGATAATGGAAATGCATTGTACTGCCATTTTAACTACACCAGTGGCCTGACACATCTGTCTTTGGCATGCTTTTGAAATAGATAATGATATTCTTTTAGAATTTCTTTGTTTAGTTTTTTATGGAATTTGGGAGGGGTTTAGAGTGACTTACTATTTGTGACGTAATTAAGCATGATTCCATTAATTCTTGAAAGTTAGCGACAGAGGGTCAAATAATTTATGTTGATATTTTTGCTTTTTGTTTAATAGCTACATCACTTCTTTTTAACTAATGTTAATATCAAATAATTTGTCTGTGTTGCAAGTCTCCAATGAAATGATTAAGTTTCATCCTTTTTCAGCCGCCCGTGTGTTGCCGGGGCCCGAAAGAGGAGCAAATAATAGTAACACTGTTTACCTTCCACGCATGTCATAAAAGGCGACTAAGGAGGTTATGGGATGGAGTTGGCTGTCCCATTCCATATAGGGTCAGTGACCCAAAGCCACGCTGAAGTCGGATGTGTCAGGCCGAACGGCGCAGATATCGCAGCAATCAATGAATTCTTTAAAACCTTTATTCTGAACTCTAGTTGGTCACTATTAAAGAGAGCTACCATAGACTGGGTTCTGTGTACTTTAACTAGTAACAGCCATCCATCGCAGCCAAAGATTACAACAGTTTCAGACTTGTGTTGTTGCATCTCTCTCTGGTGTGTGTGGAGATGACTGAAAAGTTCAAAGATGGAACAGAATCCCCTGTTACATATGATCAGAACTGGGCATCTGTGTGTTTGTTGATGTCTTTTTTGGCAGTACATTTTCTGTGCCTCTGAGATTTGATGCCTCTCTGTGATACAAACACCTTCCTAAACTAGTAGATATTATGACCATGCTTGCATGTTATCAGAGTCTGAAAGGGAGCATATAGTTATTCTTAGAATAATAGCTATCTGGCAATGCATGTTATAAGAGGCACTTAAAAAAAAGTAACTTCCCCATCTAGAAAAGGAAGCTAAAAATTTCAGCATTTCAGCAATTACATGTCCTGTATTAAACAGCAAAACTGTACTCAAATCTCAAACTATGTATAAAACTAAGTATACTTAACTATGTATAAGTGGGTTCACAATAAGAAGGCAGAGAAAGAACATCCGAAACTTTTGTTTTTTTTTACTAAAAATTAAAGTTTCTTTACTAATTACTTAGTTTTTACTTTCAACTTCTCGACCTGAAGTGCTCTAAAAGCACCACCAATGTCAATAGTATACTATTGCATTATATTATAAATGGAGTTACCTATCAACAGTGTGCTCTTTATATAGTCCTAAATCGCTAAGTTTCACAACTTTGTCTATTTTCTTTTCAATTCCTACACACTGTTCGTTAGTAAACAAGGGAAGTTGTTGGATCCCCGACATCACTTTCTGCAACTCCTCTTCTCGTTCTTCAGTATTATAGTCATCGTACTTTGATCTTGGTACAGTCCTTTTCTGTGTATTTGCATTTGATGACTTTGGCTTGCTGTTATGTTTCTTCTCATACTCTGCGTTACGACTACTAGATGAGTTGTGTATTTTCACCCTCAAATCAGTAATAGAATCGGTAGCCATGTTTGGTATGGCATACAAAACTTAGTTTCAGTTACAACGAGCCGATGTATAGCAAACCTGACTTCTTCGGGAAAAGCTCTTCACAAATCATCATCTTGCAGCCAAAATTCAAGAACCGTGTAGGCGATCATGTATTTCCATATGATCACTATATATCTCTAGTACCTCGTGATCAGGGTCGTTGCTGACTCTTTACAATACCATTAAATTATACCTATCTACTTTATAGGTTTACTACGTTGTCGTTCTCGGTTTTTCTTATATTCAACCTTGCCTATTTTCAGCGCTTCCCTGTCTCAATTATAACGAAGCAGTCCCTTACAGATATTACATTATTATGTAATATAATATATTATATAATTATCTTAGTGAGACTTCCTTCCCGCATTTGACTCGTTCACCTCCTAGTTAATATTTTAGCTGTCCACGGTACTCGCAGCATTCTTCTATAGAACAAAAACATCGGTTGCCTCCAATGTTCCACTATTTTGTTTATTGTCCAAGGTTTGCATCCACAACTATTAGGTATGTTGATTATCATCCTCGCACACCGGACACGTCCATAGGTGCTCCGATCTCCGCTTCAGTAAATCTCTCAGGGTATAACGGCTGATGGTTCCGGCTCTATGTTGGTTCACTCCTCTTTTTTGAAATCTTTGTCAGGGGTTCTCTTCACGCCACGTCCATCCTCACTCCAAAATCTTACATTCCCGATATTGACTCATGCTTATTCATCTCAAAATCCTCTGATCGTGAGGACTCACGAAGAGCAGTATGTCTGCTCGGTCCATCTGTTGTGTGGCGAGACTAGCTAATTTGTCGGCCCGTTCGTTTCCCTCCAAGCCCGCATGTCCTGGGACAAAAATAAGCGTGTTTTCGTGGTGATGTCCGCATTTTAGCACTCTCCAATGACTCCACCCATTCCCTACGTACTTCACCTGTTTTAACTGTCTGAATCATATTCAGTGAATCACTTAGCATGCATCCCATGGGAATAGGCTTTCGATTCCAGTCAGCAAAGTGCCTGCGTTACAGCGTATACTTTCATAATTAGACTGCTCGTTGTTGCGGTAAAGGCACCACTGGCTTCGTGTACTGTTCTCCCTTTTGATCTGACAGTAAGTGCCCATGCGCATCGCTGGTGACGGATGACCGACCCGTTCGTGTAAATCACAACATCTGTGTCATCGGCATTCTCGCATATTAGTGCCTAGACCTCAACATCCACGCTTACGTGGCTGTGTTTTCTACACTCTCTATTGAGTGTAATGACGGTCTTGACTGCCTCGTGAAAGACCGTAGGAATCGGTATCCTTCATCTTCAGAAACTATGTCTTCTGGGGCGCAGATATATTTAACGGTATCCTCGGCGCGACCCATCCACGATGTGCCTCTCTTGAGCCTGCTTCCCTTCACACGAGGGAGCTCGCTGTGTAGTGGGTAGTCTATATCAAAACTCACTCTGATGTATGCACTGGCACGTCACAGATCAATTCTATGAAATATGCTTGGAAAATCAAGTAGAAATCTCATAGCCACACAGGGTGTGTCCCTTGTGCATTCAAGAATGATCCGCATCGCTTCGTTTTAAATCCTCTCCAGCCTCTCAATCTGCGTGTGACTGGCGGCGATAGTAGCGCCTGTATATTCAATGACATGGAGGACAAGAGCCTCGTATAAGATTATGAGCTGTGGTTGTTTAGTGTCAGCCACTGCCATTACTCTCAGAGCTGGAAGTGCTTTGCGAGCCATTGCGATAGCATGATCAAGTGTTACCGGAAGCACAGACTATGAGCAAATCGCATGCCCAGGTATTGTAAGTATGAGGTCCTAATTATATCGTACCCTCTCACCTCCACAGTCGGTTTCACAGACTTTACGATGTGATTGTTATGAGAGAACCATGTCACCGCAGCCTTCTCTTGGTTGATCTGTGCCCCTGAATCATCACACCAGGAGACGATACGGTCTAGTTCTTTCTGCAGTGATCCGACAACTTCTGCTCTATCTCTTCCCTGTCTGTATACCAGGATATCATCCGCAAAAGACAGTGTTCTATCTCTTCCGTCGAGCTGCTGCTGTGTTATTGCCACGGTGTAGACATTGAATAATACGGGTGAGAGGGGAGTTCCCTGTCGAAGGCCTAGGCGTATTGTTATGGGTTTAGATTTACAACAACCGCACATGAGAGCCACCTTCCTCTCTAGCAACACCGCTGATATCCATCTGACGACGAAAGAGTGAGACTTTGGAAACTGTATATTTCTAACACATCCACATCTATATGGCAGTGTTAGACTCAGCTGCCATTACGCAGGTCTAGCACTGAAATACTTTCTTCCTCGCCTATAATGACAATGTTTGTTTGTTTGTTTTGCGTTCTCTCCATTGTAACCAGCACGAATATCCGTGCGATTTCCGCAGGGAGCGTGATTACGTTGTGCCACCGTTATGCGCCGTGTAGGCCTAGCACATCCGATTTCGGCTTGCATTGTGTGTGTGATTTCGGCTTGCTATCTGTCGCCAGGCACGTGTGTGTGTGGTGACTCTTCGCCCAGACGATTTTTGCTCACGTCTGTCTCACACGAGGTGTTCCACTGTCTATGAACTTGCCTCGTGTAATTGGACGTACTGTGTCTGTGCCCATCGGGTACTGAACCGTTTCTCATCCGTGAGCCTGGTTCCTGAAGTGGAAGAACTCAACAGAAGAGTTGGACCCTGGCTCTTTCGCCCTCTTAGCCGAGGTGTAATTACTGACATCGTGAACCCCTTGCCCAAGTTCGAGTCTCACCACGCGTTTGAGAGCAAGGCGTTCTCGAGCTGAGCGACCTTGTCCCAATATCGCCTGAGCCCATCAGGTACTGAACCCTTTATCTATGCAAGTATATTTCCAGTATAGGAAAACTTGACAGTAGAGTTGGGCCAGGACTGCCATCTTTGTCCCTTTTTTGCCTACGCCTATCGGTTACGGCACCCTTTCTCTTTGCGAGCGTGTTTCCGGTATAGGAAGACTCGACATTAGAGTTAGGCCAGTAATATTTGCTTTGCCCATTATTGGGTTGGGTCTCTGCCTATAAGGAAATCAGGTAACTAGAAGCTCTTCACGTGCTAACAGAGCTTGTAGTTCCCATTTCCGTAATCGCTTCCACTTCCTATTTGCAGTTGGCGCTGCCCTCTTGCGCTGTTCTGCCATTCCATTTTTTCCCATTGTACTCAGTATGAAATCTATCTGTCTTTCGCCATGCATCCATCTTTTCATTGGCCGCCCCTCCAATGTTCGGACTGGACTAACTAGCTTCACTGTATGTGGTGTCGGAGATATTGTCTGTCTTTTATGCATTCAAATCTCTTTCCATCTGCTACCTCCACATTCTCGGACACGATCCCCAAATGATTTGGCCAGAATCAGCTCGAGCTGCTGTATTTCTGTTTCCGGTGTGTACCACGAGGAGGTACATTTGGGATCTTGGTTATCTGCTAACCCTGGGTCCGCCGAGAGCAATGCGTTCCCTTTGCACCCCTATAATGACAATGAGACGTTACACATTTGAGATATGCCGATAACATTCATTTTTCTGGGTGCTGCCATATTCTGCTTCTTATCTATCGTGAACATTGTCAATATGATGCTACCGTTTTGCATAAATAAGCTAAATATTGGTGGACTTGTTTTAGTATTCGAGCAATTCACTTTTAGCAGAAATGAAATGTTTTTCCTGCTTTGAAACACCGAAGTAAAACATGAAATCATAACAATAAACTAGTGACGGATGGGTCACATCTTACGAGAATCCATTGCCAGCATCAGCAGGCAGTCATTATCATGTAAGCCATCATTAAAAAGTAGAGTGAGACAGACTAATAAATATGCATGGAGACATATAGGCTTAAGAAGATAGAAAACAGGAGAAGTATGTTGTACTCCAGAATAGGCTTAAGAACATAGAAAACAGGAGAAGTATGTTGTACTCCAGAATAGGCTTAAGAACATAGAAAACAGGAGAAGTATGTTGTACTCCAGAATAGGCTTAAGAACATAGAAAACAGGAGAAGTATGTTGTACTCCAGAATAGGCTTAAGAAGATAGAAAACAGGAGAAGTATGTTGTACTCCAGAAGTACTCCCCAATTAGACCAGTACTATAATATGGATCAACAGCATGGACTTCAGCAGCCAACTGCCATCTACAAGCCCTGAACAAGGTGCAAAATCAAGCCTTATCACAGGTGCAATGAAGACCTCTCCCATAAATGAAATGGAAAAAAAATTACAGGCATCATCCCCTTAACATACAGGTGAGACACTAAGACCATGGTACATGCAGAAAAGTACAAGAGCATGTCAGCACAACCAATGAGGGCCAGACACAGTGACCTAGGCAGTGGAAGACTGAAGAGGAGAAGTTTTATACACCGATCAAAAAAAACTAAACAGAAAATATAAGGATGAACTACCAGACATAACAAGAGAGATATCACCAACACTTTTTCCAGTTCCATGGGAGCAATACCCAAATCTCACTATCAGAACCACCATAAACAACTACCACACTATGATAGAACTGAATAATCTTCAAAAGAAAACAATAGTATGCAACATGATTGAAGATATGTACCCCAGAGAAGCATGGATACAAGTATATACCGACGGATCAGCAACCAGAGCAGTGAAGAATGGAGGTGCTGGCGTGTACATAAAATATCAAGAAAAAGAAAATTAATCCACATGTTCACCAACTGGAATATTCTGCTCCAACTACTCTGTAGAAGTACAGGCTTTAAACATTGCTGCAGAAATAATCAAAAACACAACAAGTCAATGACAGCAGGTGGTATTTCTTACTGATGCTATGTCTGTCCTACAAGTCCTTGACAGCGATAAACTGCCAGACCTGAAGAAAGCCATGTGAGAAGTGAGCATCCAAAGAAGGGTAGTACTACAGTGGATACCATCCCACTGTGGCATACCAGGAAATGAAGAGGCAGACAGACTGGCAAAGGATGGAACAACACAGGAACAAAAAGACCAAGAAATCACTTACCAAGAAAAAAAGACCCTCATCAAAGCCATCAGAAAAGTCGACCACCCAAAAAACAATTACCTCTATCTCAACAGAGCAGAGCAGGTTATTATCTTCCGCCTCAGAACAGACCACAACAGATTAAACAGCCACTTAAATAGACTAAGATTGGTCCCATCACCTCTGTGCCTTTGTGGGCAAGCAGCACAGACAGCTGAACATATCCTGCAAGACACTAAATACACTAAACCAGTTAAGGGAAGAACACTGGCCGACAGAGATGGATATCCACAGAAAGATGTATGGGAGCACTGAAGAGCTTTCAAATACAGCAGCATTTATTAAGAAAACAGAACTTGCTGTGTAGACATGTCAAACTGCGAACGAGAAGAAGAAGGAAACACTGAATGTATAAAATTGCACAAAAACACCTACATTTTTATGTACAGTAAGACAAGAGGTAGGCTATGGACAATTGTGATAAACATCATCAAAGATTTTACAAAAACACGAAATTACTGTTTTTAGGTAACCTACCACCCCCGAAAACGTATCTACGGTCCTGGTTGGGGATCATAAAATCTATAGGGCCTATAAAAGGGTGCGGTGGCAGGAAAGAGTTTAAGAAACACTGATCTATACACTGTTAGCGGCTGGTTAAAAACACCAACTTGCCAATTTTCCATGACATATCCCTCAATCTTTTAAGCCTGAATTAAAATCCTCGATTGCTCCTGTGTTGCCAGGACCCAAGAGGGGAGCAAAGAATAGCAACACAGTTTACTTTCCATGCATGTTGTAAAAGGCGACTAAGGGGTGGAGTTGGCTGTCCCATCCCATATAGGATCAAAATGACCCAAGTCATGCTGAAGTCGGATGTGTCATGCCGAAAGGTGCAGATATCGTAGCAATGCTGTAAACCATGACACTTTAATTCTGTTCTCCAGACTACATCCTGCTAATTTGCATGAGTTTGAGAATGAACACAGAAGAAGAATACTTTTAAACTTGTTAAAACAATTAATATTTATGCTGTACATGTTAATAAATATAATATAACATCAAATCTGTCACCTTAAATAGACTGGTATATTTTATTGTAAAAAATCAATATAAATCTACAAAAAATGAGATATTATCATAAAGTGATAAATACTTTCTGGTTAAATAATTACACACAATAAGATAAAATAATTTACAGATATTCAAGCATATCCTCTACAGGACAGATATTCAAGTATATCCTCTACAGGACACATATTCAAGTATATCCTCTACAAGACAGATATTCAAGCATATCCTCTACAAGACAGATATTCAAGTATATCCTCTACAAGACAGATATTCAAGTATATCCTCTACAAGACAGATATTCAAGCATATCCTGTAAAGGACATTGTTATTCAACTGTCATTAAATTTTCAGGCAACACTAATACATCTAATCGTATTGTCCGTAAAATGTAGATGGTTGGCTTTCTAACGCTAATTTGACAAGTTGGCTCTGCAGGTGAACTAATTATCTACTCTACCTCTGAGCTGACAATTTACAAATTTTACAGAAGATAATTTACAGAATTTAAGTTCATTATCGGTAATACATAGTAGGGGATTTCCAAGGCATAGTGGTTAAACTATCTACCTTGTATTCATGTGGTCACAGTTTGATACTGGGCAGTGATGTCTTAAACAGAAAACCTTGAAATAGGTCAGCTGATTGCAAATAATGATAGAAATAATGATGTTATTGTGTTTACCGATTGATCTGTGTATGGGGGGGGGGAGAAGCCTGGATGGGATTTTATAGCTAGTGCTGGTGGTAGAGTAATAGCTGAGCACAACAGAACAACTACATTTAATATGAGGATGGAGGTCAAGGCACCTACTGCAGCCCTCAAGAGGCGCTGTGCCACTCTATTTACTAAGGCGGTTATCTTGTCAGACTCCCAGTCCATGCTTTGGAAGATTCAAAATGACATATGCCAAATAATGAGTGTATGGCATCTATAGCTGTGTTCAAACTTCAGGGTGTCACTTTGATCTGCTGTCTGGGACATGCTGGTGTGCACAGCAATGAGAGAGCAGACAGACTTGCATCTAAAGCATCAATAGATGGGGATATATAATGGATAATAGTAAATGCTAAAACTGTTTCATGAGTGCCTGCTTGATGTGGACACCTCTATCGATGTGCACACCTAGGATGAGATTTGAAGAATTCTGTATTAAGTAGTTGCGAAATTGGAAGCCTGCAGGGAGGAATGAGTCGAATGTTTAACCAGTGGGTTGCGGGAACCATCAGAATGCATACCCTTCATCACGTTAGGGAAAACTGCACCTGTGGGTTTCCCTGGAGTGCTATGATATCATCTCAACATAACCATAATAATGTTTTATTTATAAGTAAATGTTTTCTGTGATCCCTGGGGATTATTGCTCTAAGTTATGGAGTTATGTACCATGAGGGGTACTCCAGGTATGCTGTTCTTCTGAGAGCGGTGAAGTACATACAGGGAAACCTGAGTACAATAAAGTAAATCCTCCATGTTGTTTAGGCCATTTTTAATGTATTGTGCAATAGAAAAAACATACATAATAAAGTATATTTCTGGAATATTATTACCATACAAATTAAGATTGACTTTTCTTCAGATTATGAATAATTATAGAGAAAGTTTGGTGCTGTTATTTTTATACATACCGGTATATCATAAGTACGTTTCATCTTATACATGCATCATAAGTATGTTTATCTGGTATAAATCATTGGTATCTATTTACCTTTCATTTTATACATGTATCATAAGTATGTTTCATCTTATACATGCATCATACGTATGTTTATCTGGTATAAATCATTGGTATCTATTTACCTTTCATTTTATACATGTATCATAAGTACGTTTCATCTTATACATGCATCATAAGTATGTTTATCTGGTATAAACCATTGGTATCTATTTACCTTTCATTTTATACATGTATCATAAGTATGTTTCATCTTATACATGCATCATACGTATGTTTATCTGGTATAAATCATTGGTATCTATTTACCTTTCATTTTATACATGTATCATAAGTATGTTTCATCTTATACATGCATCATACGTATGTTTATCTGGTATAAATCATTGGTATCTATTTACCTTTCATTTTATACATGTATCATAAGTACGTTTCATCTTATACATGCATCATAAGTATGTTTATCTGGTATAAACCATTGGTATCTATTTACCTTTCATTTTATACATGTATCATAAGTATGTTTCATCTTATACATGCATCATAAGTATGTTTATCTGGTATAAACCATTGGTATCTATTTACCTTTCATCTTATACATGCATCATAAGTATGTTTATCTGGTATAAACCATTGGTATCTATTTACCTTTCATCTTATACATGCATCATAAGTATGTTTATCTGGTATAAACCATTGGTATCTATTTACCTTTCATCTTATACATGCATCATAAGTATGTTTATCTGGTATAAACCATTGGTATCTATTTACCTTTCATCTTATACATGCATCATAAGTATGTTTATCTGGTATAAACCATTGGTATCTATTTACCTTTCATCTTATACATGCATCATAAGTATGTTTCATCTTATACATGCATCATAAGTATGTTTATCTGGTATAAATCATTGGTATCTATTTACCTTTCATCTTATACATGCATCATAAGTATGTTTATCTGGTATAAATCATTGGTATCTATTTACCTTTCATCTTATACATGCATCATAAGTATGTTTCATCTTATACATGCATCATAAGTATGTTTATCTGGTATAAATCATTGGTATCTATTTACCTTTCATCTTATACATGCATCATAAGTATGTTTATCTGGTATAAATCATTGGTATCTATTTACCTTTCATCTTATACATGCATCATAAGTATGTTTATCTGGTATAAACCATTGGTATCTATTTACCTTTCATCTTATACATGCATCATAAGTATGTTTATCTGGTATAAACCATTGGTATCTATTTACCTTTCATCTTATACATGCATCATAAGTATGTTTATCTGGTATAAACCATTGGTATCTATTTACCTTTCATCTTATACATGCATCATAAGTATGTTTCATCTTATACATGCATCATAAGTATGTTTATCTGGTATAAATCATTGGTATCTATTTACCTTTCATCTTATACATGCATCATAAGTATGTTTATCTGGTATAAATCATTGGTATCTATTTACCTTTCATCTTATACATGCATCATAAGTATGTTTCATCTTATACATGCATCATAAGTATGTTTATCTGGTATAAATCATTGGTATCTATTTACCTTTCATCTTATACATGCATCATAAGTATGTTTATCTGGTATAAATCATTGGTATCTATTTACCTTTCATCTTATACATGCATCATAAGTATGTTTATCTGGTATAAACCATTGGTATCTATTTACCTTTCATCTTATACATGCATCATAAGTATGTTTATCTGGTATAAACCATTGGTATCTATTTACCTTTCATCTTATACATGCATCATAAGTATGTTTATCTGGTATAAATCATTGGTATCTATTTACCTTTCATCTTATACAAGTATGTTCGCCTGTGTGTTGCCGGGCCCGAAAGGGGAGCAAAGAATAGCAATACTGTTTACCTTCCACGCATGTCATAAAAGGCGACTAAGGAGGTTATGGGATGGAGTTGGCTGTCCCATCCCATATAGGGTCAGAGACCCAAAGCCATGCTGAAGTCGGATGTGTCAGGCCGAAAGGCGCAGATATCGCAGCAATGCTGTAAAACATGACACAACGCATTCTGTTCTCCGGACTACATCCTACTAATCTGCAGGAGTTTGAGAATGAACACAGAAGAAGAAGAAGAAGATAAGTATGTTTATCTGGTATAAATCATTGGTATCTATCTATTTACCATTCAATTTTCTGCAGAGTACAAATATTAAAAAAAAATTCTTCCATTCTACATCTGTAGCTATTCCTTCCAGACTTTTTTTTTCTTCAAATTTCTGTAAAATTTTGTTGTGAAACTTCAATTTATCTCTCTTGTAGCAGGATAAAGTATCCTATGATATTTCCTGGATATAATCCACAGAATGCAGTTGTGTTGTATCACTATTTTATTTGTGCTGTATGGTCTGATACATCCAACTTCTGTGATCTTCAAGACTTGATTACGTGATTCATGATTAAGATTCAGCATCATGGAGCAGCACGCAGAAAATCAATAAAATATCAATGACATGAAACCAGCAGCAGAAAAGGAAACATGAAATACATAGGAACACATGGGGAAGAGAAACCATGAAAGACTTGACAGAGATTGGAATCCCATGAAATGAGAACATATCCAAGAACAGACTAATGGAAAGTCCATGTCTGTGGTCTATACACTAAAGGATAGGTAAACACCCTAAGGGTCCCATGGGTGTGAATGATAACAGCTACTTGTTAGTTCATCAGTTCATCTTCTTCTTCTTTTGTGTTCACTCTTTCATAACCAACATGAAATATGTGTGATTTCCACTAGGACCCTTCTGGTCCAGCACATCCATTTTCTGCATATCAGCCATCTAAAAGTATTTAAGCCCCAGTAAGTTGTTGGTTATAGGTTCTGATGTTTTGAGAGAAGATATTATTGTTTTCTTCTCTGCTAGTCACTCCCATTTCTACAATCTATAATATAATAACCGTGTTCTGTCATCTCCAGAACACTCTATAAATAGCACATTATGTCATGGAATTCCTGTGCGACATCCAGTCAAAACGATTGGTGCCATGATATTCAAAGCAGACAGCATTTTGTATACAAGTGTTATTGATGCACCAACAGGTAAACTTCTGTATTGGCGTGTGGTTAAAATTATCTAAAATATGTTATATTTAAAATATACATATAATTTGCTTTAATTGATGGATGAAGATGATCCAATCTCAAGAACGCGTCAAAAAACAAAAGAGCAAAAAACTAGATGGTTGAGTCGTCAAAGTCAAGTCACTTGCTCTAATTCGTGCCGCAAATGCTGCAGAACATAGACATAGAATTGAAAGAGAGATCAAAAGAATTGATCAAGAAATCCTTCAACAAAGACAAACATGACTTGCTAAGGATGCTGATTTGCATCGACGTCAAGCTAAGCTAGAATCACGAGGGCAAAGAGAAAATCAACAAGCTATGAATAGAGAATGCTAACATCATCATAGACAGCATGAAACTGTTGAGCAATCGCAGAGACGTCGAGCTACAGATGCTGAGGCTCACCCATTGTCAAAAATGCGTCAAAGTCAAGAAATTTCAAGTGAAGCAGCAAATTTTGCTGAGGATCGTGTTGCTGCACATAACTGTGGAATTTTCGATATTATATGTCAGTTTTATGATGCTAATAATTTGTTGTCCTAATGACAAGCAACAAAACAACAAAACAATCCATGGTAATAAGCTGGAGTATCCCAAGTTCCTGCGCTTGATGCTCTCTGATAATACACACCCTAAATAGACACATTTTAGCGAGAATATTCACTCTTATAATAGTGCTCTTTCTTTCGCGTAATGAGAGAAAAAAAATTATGGATTGTCAAGGTTGAGGTCCATATGTTTTAAAAATTCATGAACAAACTTCTCATATACAACCGCCATACAACAAAGCACGTTCAGTTGTATGTTTTGGGCAGTACTCAAGCAACAGACATTCGACAAGCACACGCAGCAAATGCTACATGCAAAAGAGAAATTCTTGATAAAACTGATTTATTTTTCGTCCCACAAGAGACTGGCACAGTCGTATCAGTTAATTTGTGATATCAAAACAAGAGAGAATCAGAATGTTGCTCAAACTGGAAGAGAAATCCCAATAGTAAACATGGTCTTTAAGCCCGATCGTCAATCTGATCAAAATTGCTATAATGAACCAACATCAATGGTTTTCATCAACGAAAATGGTGGACCACCCTTTCATCACGACATATGCATTTATTCATTGATAAAATATTGGTTATGGACTGTATTTGATGAATTGGTTATGGACTGTATGATGTCATACTCGCTTTTGATCACATATGGTGAGCCGGATCAGTAAGCATATTGGCAATGTGAGGCATATCAGGGTAAGCAATCCAATAAATTTCGCCCCATTGGGACGATGGGTCCCAACGGGATCCGAATGAATCTAGTTCTTTAATAATGTGCATTATTTCTTCTGGATTCCACTAGATTACTTTCGTTACTGGATGTTTTCCAGTGAAGGAGTCTTGATTACTGTCTGGGCTTAAATATTTACTATCCATAAAATGAGTTATTTTAAGCAGACATATTGGTTGTCAGCTAAAATTAGTTAAGTAGATATGGTAATAATTCAGAAAGATTAATCATGGATGGAAAAGTTCCACAAAAAAAGAAAAAGAGGCAGACCAAGACTAGGGTGAACACAGGATATCGAAGACCTTCCGAACATGACACTGGAAGAGGTTGGGCAGCTTGCACAGAACTGAGCGGCAGTGAGGGCAATGTTCTGTAAAAGACACAGTATATACATAGATAGATATGGTAAACATTATCAGTATTTACTAATTGAAGATATTTGTTAGTTTAAGTACCCACGCCCACTGACAGGGCATATCATTCAAGTTTATAGATGGTATCGTAACAAGCAACCCTTGGGTCGGTTGTGCTGACCATGCAAATGGCGGACCATTGTATCCAACAAGAGTTACTGTAGTGTTTGCTGATGGCAGAGGGGAGCCCAAATTAAGGACATGTGTTCTAGGCCACATTAACAAGTTAGCATATACAACTGCTGGCTTGGTTTTGTTGTTTTGAGTATACCTGAAATATAATTATATTGTTTATAGTTGTTATGGCATGGCATAACCTCTCCATGAAGATGATTGATAAACTGGATAAAAACAGTAATAAATGGCTATAACTTGAACTATGATAAACAGGATAAAAACAGTAATAAATGGCTATAACTTGAACTATGATAAACAGGATAAAAACAGTAATAAATGGCTATAACTTGAACTATGATAAACTGGATAAAAACAGTAATAAATGGCTATAACTTGAACTATGATAAACTGGATAAAAACAGTAATAAATGGCTATAACTTGAACTATGATAAACAGGATAAAAACAATAATAAATGGCTAGAACTTGAACTATGATATTGCACTGTATTTTACCAGTGCACAAAAGGGAAGTAAAGAATAGAAATATTTTGACCTGCTATGATTGTCACAAAAGGAGACTAAAGTAGTTTGGGGGTGGAATTGGTTGTCCCATCCAATTGGCCAAAATGATCTTCTTCTTTGTGTTCATTCTCAAACTTCAGTTGGATCTTCCTTGTAGAATGACCATGGTTCTACTAGATTTCAAGCAGGATGTAGTCCAGAGATGTTGTGCCAATGGCCCAAATACCTGTCTTTGTTGAGGTCAGAGTGATGAAAAAAGCCATGATGAAATCAGATATGTCAGGTCAAAAGGTGCAGATATTAGAAGTAAGCTGATAACTATTATACACTACATTCAATTCTCCAAACAACTCTGTGTGCTGAGGCATCCAATGTGGTACTCCTATGACCCTGAAGGGTTACGGGTTTATTGATTGATTTGAGGGATTTTGGTAACCTTTCTTTTGAAGAAAAAATTTAACAGAGTGTTGGAGTTACCCACATTTATGACTTGCTTCATAGTATGTTCTATTCTGACTTCTTAAGGGAAGTTGAGTTTGAGCACACACCCTCTTTTTTTTTATCTATCTATAGATTTGTCTCCAGACCACATCATGCTAACAAGCAGAAACTCTTCATCCATCAGCACTCAGAGTCTGACAGTTCCAGTTCTGTGTTGTTTAATAAGATTTCTTTTGTTAGCAAGATTATCTACATGTCCAACATATTCACATTTCACTTTGTTCAAACAATTGAAAGAATCATGTAGAATTCACATCATTCTATCTATTTATAAAACCACAATCAATTTGGTTGTAGGTATACCACATAGGATGCATCAACACAGAGTTCTCCAGTAATTTCTATCTTCAACGATGCAGACGAGTCTGGAAAAATCTTGTCCTATTCAGTCCTTGATGTTATCTGTCCATACTTTCCAATGTCCTCCTCTACTTCTTCCCTTTCTATTGTTCCCTGTAATATAATTTCTTGCTACATACATGTCCAAGTCATGCAAGTTTTTGATTCCATCATTATTGATCATCAATTATAAGTCGATGCCATTGAAATTTTTGAAGCATCATATCATCAAATGGGAAAAACACCAAATGCAACATAGCATGCCAGATCTTAGGACAGATGTCTATTTTCAAAAACAAACATGTGAACATGAACAGCAAAACTGCACTAATTAAAAATATCATCATCATATCATCACTATGCTGCCAATGTCAAAGATGGATACTAACAACAAAATCAAAAATATAACGTTTTACGACAGAAATGACTTGCCTACATAGAATTCTCAGAGTAAGAATAAAAGACAGAATCAGAAATGAAAACATCAGAAGACTAACAAACATAATGCCAATCCTGGATTACATCAGAAAACAGCATATTAAGTGGTTTTCACATGCTTATAAACTACCATCAGATAGTGCCACTCAAAAAGCATTCTACACAGACACAATGGATACAAAGCCAGGGGCAGACCTTGCAAAAGATGCATTACAAAATCAAAGTCAACAAAAACAAACATATATGAAGTATACTAAAAAGCCAATCAAAGTCAACAAAAACAAACATATATGAAGTATACTAAAAAGCCATCTCCAAAGAACTCTTCTACCTCCAACACTGCAAGGCATAAAGAGGTATAAAAAAAAAGGAAAAAAGAAAGACAGCCAATGAAATCTGGATAGATCTATTGGTAATAGACCTCTCCCAACAGATTAGCATGCTGAACATCATTCTCAAGCTTGTTACATTTTTTACTCTTCCTGAAAGTTCAGCAACAAAAGATAATAATCATCTCGATTCAGAACCAAATTTTAGTTCTCTTATACTCAGTAGAACATGTGATAAGGGAAACCATGTGAAAAGTCCGGAGATATAGGCCAACATGTAGTATTTGACGTTAATATTGATAAAATAGCAGTGATTATAGGGGTCTCAACATCTCAACATGAAAGAATTACACAGAGTAGCATCACATCGTTCGAACTGGAGAGCTCTGGTTTCTGCTTCCTGCACCGTATTCAGTGCTGGAGGAACATAGATAGATAGTAATTACAGTATACAGTGGAATCCCTCTGTAGCGTATGCATTTGAAACAAATATTTCTACTAACACTTTTCAAAATCCCAAATTTTATTTAATCTTTGTTATTTATACTGCAAATAACACATTTCTGCTACTACATAAACATTTTGTCTGTCCTTACCAAGTAGTTTTCATGGATTAGGCTGGTTTAGATTAAATACATAAGCAGAAGAATAAAATACAATAGACTATTTATTAATATTAACATTATATTATATATGTTTGGTGGCAGAGAGGTTAGTAAATCAGTCTCTGATAAGCCCAATTCACACAAATTAGCTCATTGTTTAAGCACAACAAAAGTCATGCCATTTCATGCAGCACAGAGAATATTACATTTCATCCAGCGCAGACAATATTTCATGCAGCGCATACAATATTTCATGCAAGACAGACAATATTTCATGCAGCACAGACAATATTGTCTACACAGACAATATTACATTTTATGTAGCACAGACAATATTACAGAAATGTATAAATGATGGTTAAAAGTTCAAGAATAGTTGAGAAACAATGTCCTGTACAGATTATATTTCAATTATTATTTTCCGCTCAAGATGGATGTGTCGGGCCATTGGCGCAAATAAAATAGAGCCACAGCACATTACCATTCTCTGGGCTATATCTTGCTGGAAATCTAATAGGACCATTGTCCTTCTACAAGAGAGATCCAGCGGGAGTTTGAGAATGAATGTTGAAGAAGAATTATTATTATATTATACACAACAGTTACTTTGTAAAACTAAAAAAAACACTCACCATACTCCATTTGTGACAGTGTCATTCTGGTATGTCCATGGTCTGCTTCCATATATAGCTTCACCATTGACCTTTAGCCATGATCCTACTTGCAGGAGTCGTTCTTGATATATAGGGGTAATGACACCATAATCAGTTGGGCCAACATTCATCAGCAAATTTCCATTACAACTGAAAATATATTTATTGTGGCTTCACAAATATATTCTCTCTGATGATGATGATGAAATGATCCCTTTAGCTGTGAGCAGGTAACTCTTGACTACTCATAGCCTTTCTGACAACAGCACAAGTTCATCTCAGTTGTGTAACTGAGGTTTAATCTGGACTCAACGGTTATCTCAAAGACATGAATGTGTAAGGGGGAATTTATGGATGCATGTTTAGTCCTTGAAGGGAGGCATTTCAGTGCAGCAATATGCCAAGATTCCACATCCTACCAGGAGCACAACATGCACTTCTGGGCTAATCTTACATCATTCTTCTGTTAGATTAGTTCACCCATCTGCATTCTCTCTCACCTAGGAGTCTGCCACAAAAAGACAAAGATGCAATGTCTGCTGGCCAGCATCTCTTTATTGTCCATGGGATTATGTGATTGAACACAAAGGTAAGAAATTGAGACAAGATGTGCCGATTATTTTTCACAGGTGACAGATTGTAGCCTACACTCCAACTTTCCTTAGTTGCCACCTATGACATGTCTGAAAAGAAGACAGTGGCATAATGTGTTGCACCCTGAATTATAATTCCAAGTTCTGGTTGCCTCATGGACAATTCTTTTTGATAAGTTTGAATGATTAAAAAAAATATAACGATTTGAGGAATTATGGGCTCTTGTTCCTTATTCAATAAGGAAGTACTTTCATAGCCTTGCCTTTTATCATATCCAGAGGTTTACAACTCTCAGCCAGAAGTCTACAACTCTCTGGCAGAGGTCTACAACTCTCAGCCAGAAGTCTACAACTCTCAGCCAGAAGTCTACAACTCTCAGCCAGAAGTCTACAGCTCTCAGCCAGAAGTCTACAACTCTCAGTCTATGATATATATTTCCTACTCAGAACTAGTACATCCTGTGAATATATAGAACAGGGAAAACTTTATGGTCAGAGAAGAAAATGAATAAAGAGGTTCTAACAACACTTCATATGACACAATAACTATTAAAGGAAATAAGGATCAAACAAATAAATTATTTTGGACATTAAAAGACATGAAACTTTTTTTTAAAGATATTACTTGAGGGTAAAGTCGAGGGGAGACGAACAATAGGTAGGCAGAGATACAATTGGGGGAGAAAAATCACAAGATGGACAGGTTACAGTCTAGTAGAGTACACCATCAAGGCAAGAGACAGGAGATGTTTGAGGTCTGTCGCAGTTGACCTTTGCTGCGGAAATGGCACTTGATGATGATGACTCAGAATTGTGAACACATTTTCTAAATAACTAAGAAGCATAAAGATTAAATTAACAATATCTTAGAAAATTGAATATAGAAGAAATTTGCACACCCAATATGCTCTTATTTTTATAATGTCCTGTAAAGCTTGACCAGAGGTAGACAACAAATTTAGGTCAGCTGGTCGGAATGAGAATTTCTTGTGTGGGTTGGGATCAGTAATGTTCTTTTTTAGTACTTTGAAGTTCTAAAGATGCTGAGGTACTTGTGGCGTAGATAGTTTGTGATCTTATATATATATATATATATATATATATATATATATATATATATATATATATATATATATATATATATATATATATATATGCATGTAAGGTGAACAGTATTGCTACTCTTTGCTCCTCTTTTGGTCCTAGCAAAACCCAGGCATTTTTCATTTTGTTTCCAGTGATTATCAAAACTTCATTATCATGAACTTAATATTCACCTGTTGAGTTATAATTTTATTTTGCAGTTGTAACCTATACAAACACACAATTTTCTGATGATAAATTATGCTTAAATGTTCCATGTATGGAATAAGCTAACAAATTTCAACGTTGACACTGACACACTTGACCATTCTGAGAATATACTTTACCTGACAGTAGTAATCAACTCTGCAAGTAAATGTTCAATCGTCAGGTAATCGCTGAACTTGGCATTTCTCCTGAAGCCCCATGATTTACTATCTATTGTCATTGCATTCTCCCATTTGTGTTGTACAAGGTAACCTTATAGAATAACATAACAATTGATAATAACTGAGACTTCTGTAAAACTGTGTAACAATATTAACATAAAGCATGTGGTCGATCAGCTGTAAAATGAATGAACAATCACAACATTGGGTACAGGTTTGAAAAAAATATAGATAACAGTGTATAAGACAATTTCAATGTTTCAACCTTAAGGCTTTTTCAAGAACAAAAAAAGACAATGAAAAAACAGTAAAAATAAAGTCAATATCCCAAATGCATTAGACTGCAGACATTTAACAGCACAGACATCCAAGGTAATAATGAACTACATACCCACAAGTATTGTCGTATAGACATGCATTAAAAAAAATATTGGGAATGAGAATGAAATAAAACAACTATGTCAGAAAACATGAATGAGACAATACAACAAAAGCCCTGTCACCCAAATCTAAATAAATGAATGATCTGTGTTAAGATCAAATGGCTTAAGGGTACCAAACTGCAATATAGAGCGATTTTCAAGGATATACCTAGTTCTATCATTTGTGATGCAAGATCTTAAGGCAGTGACCTGAATATCACAGGCACCATGATGACCAGCGCCATTGAAGTGTATAGCAACAGGAGTAAACAATCTGTGGTTAATGGCATGAAAATGTTGGCAGAAACTGTCTCTTAGTTTTTGCCAGTTTTACCTATATATTTCATATCATAACATTTACAAATGATAACGTAAATGATATTACAGGATTTACATGTAAAGATATTGTTGATAGTAAAAGTAACTGCAGGAAATGACATGGAGTGGATCTGCACTACATAAGCACATGTGTTGTAATGAACTGTGCCAAAATGGTCTGAAGCAGCCCTGAGGTGAATGTGGACCGAGATGTCGTTAAGATTTTTGTTTTGCCTATTGGCAACCAGAGTGAAGTCATGGAAAACAGCACGAGTGTTAAGATCAGACAGGAGAAAGGAATAATATTTGAACAAAATTCAATGGACTGTAGAGTTATGGAGATAAAAAGTAAGGACATGTTTAACTCTAACAGAAGGGGAAGTACTATGAGTATGAATCAAGGTATCATGGTAAGAAAATTTACGGACACGAAGCCAAGCAGATGAAAGGACACTGTGAGAGTATGAGCATCTACAAAGGAAAGATATCTCATTGGATTTATCAAGAAAGTCATGTAATCACAACGTAAGTGATGAAAGCAAAGAAGATGGGAGGATAACAAGGAGTTACAGCAAGCAGGTGCATGAGATGAAGTGTAAACAAGAAAACTGCATCTATAGATTTGCAGTATACAGATATGCTAAGGTGAGAGGAGTGAATTGTGACTATTGTGTCAAGAAAGCTGATAGAAGTAGTAAAGATGTTAGATGTTTTGTTTGTTTGTTTTGCGTTCGCTCCATTGTAACCAGCACAGATATCCATGCTATTTCCGCCGGGAGCTTGATTACGTTGTACCACCATTATGCGCCGCGTAGGCCCAGCACATCCGATTTCGGCATGTCTTGACAATTTGGGTGGGCTACCCTAGCCTGTGACAGCCTTCCTATCTGTCGCCAGGCAGCGAATGTGTACTGACTCTGCGCAGAGACGATTTGCCTTCACGTTTGTCCTGCACAAGGTGTTCCGCAGCCAGTGAACTTGCCTCGTGTAATTAGACGTATTGTGCCCGTGCTCATCTTGGTACTGAACCTTTTCTCATCCTCTTGCCTGGTTCCGGTTTAGGAAGAACTTGACAGAAGAGTTGGGCATGGGCTCGTTCGCCTTATTAGCCAAAGCGCTGCTCACCAATTTCGTGAGCCCCTTGTCCAAGTCTGAATCTGTACACATATTTAGGAACGTTAGGGACTTGCGTTTTGTTCTAGAGCTGAAAAGTGCTTGTCACCTTGGACTGCTATGCCTGTGCCCATCGGGTACTGAACCTTTTCTCTCCACGAGCATGCTTCCGGTATAGGAAAGACTCGACAGTAGAGTTGGGCCCAGGCTGGGATCACCGGTAGCTAGAAGCTTGTCTCGAGCAAACAATGCTTTAGTTCCAATTTCATCGAACCATTTTCTGTGCTCTTTGCACATGATGCTGCTCTCTAGCGCTGTGCATCTTTCTCAGTGTACTCATTGTGGTTTTATTTTTATTGGGACAGCTGCCTGCTTCGTACTGACTACATTGGCCATCCTCCAATGCTTCTACCAAACTTTCTAGCTTCACTGTGTGTCGACAGTGTTACTGCATGTGTTGGCACAGAGGTGTCGGAGATATTGCCTGTTTTTTTGCAGTCAAATCTCTTTTCATCTGTTACCTCCACATTCATGGACACGATCCCCAAAAGGTTTAGCCAGAATCAGCACGAGCCGCTGTATTTCTGTTACCAGGGTGCGCCACGGAGGCACTTTTGGGATCTTGGTTATCTATTAACCCTGGGTCTGCCAAGAGCAATGCGTTCCCTTTGTACCCCATGTTAGATGTGAATTGAATAGCAGGTTAAAATCATTGAAAAAGTTGATAAAATGAGACAAATCCGCCTCAGGCGGAATAAGAAGTTGAATATTTACTTACCTGGATTATACCTGTCTTTGCATGTATAAAACCCACCATGATGACAAGAGTCTCCAGAACCCCATCTGTCGTTAATGACAACAGTGTCCTTCACAGGACTGAAACAATATGGAGATTTACAGTAAGAACCCAAAAAATTACTGATAAAAATATAAATTCTGTTTAACACTAAATATACAGTGTAGAAAAAAGTATGATTACATTGAAACATATAAGAAGAGGGTGCATTAGCTTTGTTATTATTCTGTGAAAATAGTATCATCATCAGGTGCCATGACGACTGGCATAGGAGATCATGGCTCTCCATAGCTCTCTATCTCCAGCATTATGTATCAAGATCGGCATTGTTTCCCTGCCATGACAGGTCGTCAAACTGTTTAATATTTTCTCACATTGTTGCCCACTGTCTCTGTTGCCTTCAATCTTGCATGTTGTGACTATGTTCACATAATTTACACAAATTAGCTCATTGTTTAAGTACAACAAAAGTCATGCCATTTCATGCAGACAATATTTCAAGCCTCCCTGTTTCATGAAGTGGCCAAAATTAAAGATTGTCTTTTTCTTAATATTATTGATTAAGCTGTTTCACATTTGACTTTTTCAACACCTCCATATTAGTTTTTCTGGCAGTCCATGGTATTCTCAGCATTCTTCTGTAAAACCACAGCTCTATTGTCTCTAATTTCCAACTTTCCAGTTTGTTTATTGGCCATGACTCGCATCCTTATGTTAGTATAAGAGTTATATAGCACTGCAGAACTCTCCTCCTCACCTCTAATGAGAAGATCATATTGCACAATATAAAAGTATAGTCACATTGAAACATATAAGAATACAGAGTTATGCTTTGTTATTCTTCTGTGCTGTGATAAAGGACATTGCAATAGTTGTCTTTTTCATTCCAGTTTTGGGTACCAATTTCTTAGAAAGGGTAGACTTGAGAATTCTTCTTCTTCTGCTTTTGTTCTGAACTTTTGCAGATTTGCAGAAAGTACTCCAGAGAATGGATTGTGTTGTATCATAGTTTACAGCTTGGTTGTAAATAGTTGTGTTATGTGTGCCTTTTAGTCAGACACATATAACTTCAGCATAACCTTTGGGTTAATTTGATCTACTATGAAATGGGCAAGCCAAAACCTTGCCAACTCTTATGATATGCATGTCAGATAATGATGTTGCTATTCTTTACTCCATTATCGAATCCTGAAATGGGCGAGTAAAACCTTGCCAACTCTTATGATATGCATGTCAGATCATGATGTTGCTATTCTTTACTCCAATATCGACTCCTGCAACATATGCGCACAATGTAGTATAATGCTTTTCTGTGTGCATAATTTACAGATTTTGACATCTCGTCATTTTACAGATTAACACTTTCCTGACCAATTTCGACGCTAGTAGAATATCTATTTCAGAACCTTGCTGACCAAGTTGGACGCTAGTCGAATGCGCTATGATAAATAAGAAAAAGGGGAATACTCATTGCAATAATGTGCTAAAAATAGTGTTTCCTGAAAATTATTTTCTGTAAAAATGACGGCACGTTGGGAATAATGATATAGACATCATAGTTGAGTTTTTATCAAGAAATATCGAAGATTTCAAAGGAAATATTTTGAATGAAATATAGAAATTAATGTACATCTAGGCCTACAATTATTATATGTAGCATTTTGCACTTTAAATAACCCTGGAGCTTTCAAATTCATTCAGAAAGTGCAAACAGTCATTATAACACATAGAACGTTTCAAGGCTTTCTTGCGCTAGATCGATTTTAGACAAATTTTTAAAGACAACAATGTCAATTTATAAAATTGTGCATGCTCCCTCTGTAATGGCGGACAAGTACACTCTTGTGAAATTTTTTTTTTTTTTCCTGGTGAACTTTTGCTGGTGAGAAAAGTGTTAAAACTGCTTGTCAGTGATATCACTACAGTACCTGTCATTATATAACCAAGCTATGAACTCCCGGGACTTCCAATAATGATCAGAAGCTGAGCCTGTTCCATCAGACCATATCACATCAGGTTTGTAGTTGTTTACCAGCTCGTAAAGCTCGGGCATTGTTTTTCTCTGAGAATGAAGGAAGAGTCTTCTTGTTATATTATCTATAACTAAGTGTTACTGTGATAATTAATTCTATCACTAAATATATTGTGATAATTAATTCTATCACTAAATATATTGTGATACGAGGCGTGTTCAAATGAAAACGGGACTTGTGGATTTATTTAAAAAGTATCATACGCAATTTAATATTTTCAACGGAATTGAACAAAGCAACCACTTGTGAATAAGAATGCACCTGGGTTCATCAGAAAAAATCTCCGTATGCATTTAGGCAAGCATCCCACTGTTTAGGTAGACGTCGAATGCCGTCCGAGAAAAAGTTGCGTGGCTGTTCTCTGAACCATGTGGTCACCGCTGTCTTCACGTCTGCGTCGCTGTTGAATCGCTGTCCCTTTAGTGCTTTCTTCAACGGTCCGAACAAATGGAAATCTGCAGAAACCTGTGTCTTGAATTTTTTGGGTTTTGGTGAACCTGGATGTTTCCATTGCATGCTGTCAATTTTGCTGCTCGGTTCATAGTGGTGGCACCACGATTCATCACCTGCCACAATGCTCAACATAATGCATCACCCTCTGCCCTGTAACGCATCAGGTGGTTCAAACTCCACCCCATCCGTTCTTCCTTATGGTGGTCAGTCAACATACGTGGGACCCACTGTGAACACACCTTCCGATAGTTCAATTTCTTCCGAACAACCATGTGGGCTGTCCCAATTGACATATGGAATTCTTCTGCAAGCGAACGAATGCCTCGACGACGGTCAGTCAGTACTGCTTTATCAAGCACGGCTATGGCTTCTTCTGTTGCAACAATATGCGCCTGACCTGGCCGTGCAAGATCTGCCGTTAACTCACGTCCGTCTTTAAACATACGCACCCACTCCATCACTCTGGTCCTCGACAAACATTTGTCACCATATGCTGCCTTCATTCTCCGATGAATGTCTACTGCTTGACATCCTTCAAATGAAAGAAACTGGATCACAGCACGCTGATTCACTTTGGACGGGTTCGGAATCACACCCGCCATATTGTTAACAGTCT